>OY997588.1:138287518-139515333 GCA_963921825.1 Erodium maritimum | reverse complement strand
ATGTGTCCAAGTAGGATCCATTAGTCTCCAATTTAAAATCCAGCACAATAAAATAACTAGGTCTTAGTCGATAAAAAGTCCAATTTTGACCAAAGTTGGCTTTTCCCAATATTATACTCAAACGAAAGGAAACGGCCCAATTAAGCCAACCGTGATGACGGCTAAGCTTTTTGGACCCCGCAAAAGCCCCGAGTGACATTCTGAGTCATCAGTTGACTTTTCCGGCTGAAAGTCAAACTTGCCTTAGAAGCCACCGGTTCGACCATGATCGACTGGGAGCGGTTCTTACAAGACTGATTTAACCAAAATCTCCTTCCCTGTTCCATTTAATAATTTTTCATCCCATCTCCGTATCCTTCTCATGACACGATCCAATATATATTGTAGTCCTTGCTTCCTACTACTCCCCGTCATGTTTGGAATCCCCAAATATGGGGATATTTGTTGAAATTCTAGGATACCTAGCAGGCGCACCACTCCCCCCCCCCCCCCTTTACAAGCCTCCATATGTGTATTTGTGCTAAAAAAGAGGGATGATTTCTGGAGGTTTACCACTTGTCCCGAAGCTTCTTCAAACATCTAGAGAAAGTTTCGAATTCCCCATTTCGATGTGTGAGGCCTTGCAATACACATAGTAATCATCTGCAAAAAAAGGTGAGTAAAAGATGGAGCCAAATGTGCTATTTTTACCCCCCATGAATATCGCCCCGAGCTTCTGCTGCCTGTAGTAAACGGGCAAGGCCCTCCATGCAGAATAAGAACATATACGGGGATAGCAGGTCCCCTTGTTGAATACCCCTTTCTGGTTGGACAAAACCTACTTGTCGTCCCCCTGCAACAATATTGTATGTGACGGAGTAGGTACATCGTCTTAATAGTGATATCCATTCCTCTCTGAATCCAAACGCACACATGATGCCCCATAGAAATCCCCACTCTACCCTGTCATAGGCTTTACTCATATCTAACTTAAGCGCCACCTTCCCCTCTCGTCCTTTGTTTTTGTTCTTCATGAAGTGGAGGGTTTCGAAGGACAGTATGATATTGTCTTGGATCGATCGCTTTGGGACAAACGCCCCTTACGACGGGGATATGATACAGTCCAGAATACCTTTGAGTCTGTTTGCTGCAAATTTCGACACTATTTTGAATAGTACATTGCATAATGCAATAGGACGAAGATCCTTAAGTGATGTTGTTGCCTCCACCTTTAGGATTAGGATCAATGTGGTTTCGTTGAGGGTGGGTGGGATCTCTCCCCCTTCGAATATTCTATGGACACACGAAGTGACGTCTTCCCCTACAGTAGTCCAGTATTTCTAATAAAAGAAAGGGTTAAGTCCATCCGGACCTGGTGACTTATTGGGACCCATGGAAAAGTTACAGTTTCCATCAACGCTGAACGTGTCGACCTTGAGGATAGTTCTTTATAGAAAGAGAGGATGTGATCCCCCAACCCCGTTTCCCATGTTAGCACCGTGCCCTTCGCATCTTCGAGCTCCGTTACTTTGTTGATATTCTTCCTTTGAGAAGCAGAGGCAAAGAAAAACTTTGTGTTCCGATCACTTTCAGTCAGCCAGTGTTGTTTCGCCCCTTGTCTTCAGAACTCCCCTTTCTTGTCTAATGCTGCCTCATACAACCTCTGAAGGTCCCTACGTCTCCGGATATTGGTACGATCACACTTACCGTTTAGCCACATGATATCTCGTTCACATCTGGCTATTTTCTTGGATAAGATGTTGTAAACTTCCTTACCCATTTCTCCAAAGCCTCTCATGTCTCCATTGTCTTAGCCAGGATAAGACGATCCTCTGGGTCACCCCACCATGTCTGAATAATATGACCACACTCCGGATCTTCTGTCCATATGTTTTCGAAGCGAAAATGGTGAGAATTGACAGGTTCCACCCTACGAGTTGAGTCAAATATAATGGGCAGGTGATCGGAAGTGGATATGTCGACATTGTCTAAATGAGCCTGGGGCCATAATACATGAAGATCGGGAGAGATAAGTGTTATGTCCAATTGTACTGCCATCCTCGATTTAGGCTCACTTCCACTATGCCAAGTGAACTCGTATCCTTGGAGCGGTTCATCCGCTATGTTCAGGTCATGTAGGACCTCTCGGAATGAAGTAATAAGGATTTCAGGATATTGAAGGCCTCCTTTTTTCTCCCAATGATCTAGAATACCGTTGAAATCACCCATCAGGAGCCATTTTCCAGATGGATGTACTGCCCCTAGAGACCGGAGGAAGTCCCAGGTCTGCCACCTGAGTTCCCTTTTGGCTACCTCATAAATCCCAATGAATCGAAATTCCTCCTCGCCTGCTCGCTAAACACTAACGTCGATAAACTTAGGACCTGAAGCGTGTTGCAAGATCTGAAGGTCCTATGTCCATAATAAAATCATTCCCCCTTGATTTCCGATCGCCGATACCTCGCAACCTCTCGTCATTCCCAATTGTAGTTTTAGGATTTCCACTCTTCCTATCGAAGCTAATGTTTCACATAGAAAAATCAGTTGAGGCTTCCTACGTCGTATAACACCCTTCAGGTATTCTACAGAGGCCAGTTTCCCTAACCCCTACAGTTCCAAGATAACATTCTCATGGTTCAATATACGGTTCGTGTGAAAATACCTCTGTCGCCCTGTATTCCACAAAAGATCAAGACACCGGGCAGCGCCCCCGTACGTTAGCGAATCACCAAAATTCAAACCTCGGATCTCCGGTTCGATAAACTCCCAATCATACTAATCCCTCTGAAAATAGGTCACACCAGCTCTGTCAAAACCCCTACACCAACTACATCATGCCACTAAGCATGTTCTCTTAGACCCTATATCGGCACCAGATCAGTCCGAAAACGGCCAAGACCTTCATCAACCTGGATTCACCTTCCCGCGAATATTATACCGGCCAAACACGAGCCCCAACTCAGACAACACCTTGAGGGACAATACGGAAGGAGACTCAAACCGTCCATGCCTTTGCCTCTCCCCGACCCAACACCAGAAGCTCCTCGCTACCAATACTACCAGGCCTGCCGAGAAACCATTGTTCTCGACCTTCCTTGTGCACCGATGAACCCAGCCTGCGAAAACAGCACAACCACTCCGACCTTTTGATCGATCGGACGTGGGGCTAGGGACTTCTATTTCCAATCAAATCGAAGTCTAAACATGAGGTAATACTCGAGATTCCAAAACCAAAATTCCAGGAGAATCAATGCAAAGAGGAAACGGGATACTCTAGACACATACCTTATAACCGGCTCTATTATCGGAAGGATAAAATCCTCCTCCACTGCCCAGAAACTGTCGCGGTCAGATTGTAGAGGACGTCATAGTTAAGGCCGGCTCAAAAGATCCGAAATGTTTATGCGCGTGAGCCCTAGTATTTTCTAGCCCAGTTAGAAAGGTCATTTGTACATTTTAACCGTGCTCCACTTTTTGTGACAGATCCAAACGCAAAGGTGGTATTTTGTTACAAAAAGTAACATAAATGTAGTATTTTGTTACAAAAAGTAGCATAAATGTGGTATTTTTATACACATCCTAGCCTCCTTTTTTCATAATTATTTTACATGTGAATGATACTTATTATAAACGTGTACCACCTTTGTATTGGGATCTGTCACAAAAAGTGGAGTACGGTTAAGATGTGCAACTAACCTTTCCGACTAGGTTAGGAATCGACATTATCCAAGGACGAGAAGACCAAAAAATAAAGAATCACTATTACAAAATCTCTACTAACCACAAAAGGAGAAAATGCTTTTGCTTCCGACACAAGCAACGAACATAAACCTAGAGGAGTTAAACTTCCTCATACTACTCGACGACATTAGAAATCTGGTCTTTGTCCTTTTCTCGTTGAGACTTGAAGGCCCGAGTCATGTACCTAGTATTACGAATACGCGGGACCCCCCTAGAGTAGGCATCGAGTAGGAAGAAGGTCGTCCCTTATGGGAACTGTCTCCATCCACCCATCGAGAGATTGCAACTGATTAAGATGTACCCAAGACACATTCGGAAGGTCCTTAACCGAGAGCTTCACACCATATATGACGACCTCGATCCCTTTTTGGGCCTCCTATTGTGCATTAATTTCCAAACTTGTAACCCCCACACCCTTGACCGAAACTAGATCCGACCCGAACTGTGTGCTTGTAAAAGATGCCAAATTCTGATCCATAAGTTCAACATGCTTTGAAGATAAACCTTTAGCAAGCCCATCAGAATGGGCCTCGGCCGTAAGCTCCACCTGTTGACCAATACATTGATTGGGCCCAACAGTGAGTCCATCACTACAGTTTGATTCATCGCACGGAACAAAAACACAGCCTATAATTTTCGTCGCAATATCAGTAGAGGAAAACGTACATGTTGCTGAGGAAACAAATATGGGATTTTGTCCCTGATTTCCAAATCGTGACGCCAAATCTTGGGTGATCGAGTTTGCACGAGAAGATCCACCCGCTTTCCCTGCAACTTCGACTGACATAGACGCCGATTTACTAGGTGATGATCAAACCAGATGCACTTCAAGAAGATCCCGCTCCTCGACAACTACCAAATCTTCTTAATTAACACCTAAATCAGGAGGATCATGGCTAATATCTTTAGGAATGGTCTGCCCCGTCAATTGATTTTGTCGACGAAAGGTCGGATATCTTCACCAAAATCCCATTCGTTCTTCCCCCATCAATCAAAGCCTCTGAAGGAAGACTCTATTTTTTTTAATAAGGAATAGAGCACATGCTCTGTTTTCCAAACACTTCATAAATTCCATCTGAGTTCGCTTCAATTTGTAGCCAACGTCGAACGACGATAACAAAGAGAATATAAATATTGTATTTGAAACCGTTTAACTCATCAACAGCTTGAGTAGCAACGTCCTTGGATTCAAAACTAACGAAACCAAAAAACCAACCTTTGCGATTTGGTCTCTTTAAGGCTGAAGCAGACACAATTTTATCGTACACGCGGAACACATTCCGAACCCATACCTCTAATGCCTCGAAAGGTATGTTGCATACAAATATTTTATCCTCTTGCTCCGTAAAACCCACTGAATTCTCCAAAGAGACCTTCTTCCCTGGACGTGATCCGCGATCTGGCTCACTCACCGGACCAATCAGACCATTATCTAGAGGAACTAGTAAAATCACCATTCTTCTTCCTCGCTTCTGTAACAGTCTGGGTAGGACAATGATAGTTTTGGAATCGAAACGGAGAGTTGTCAAACTCCTTTCCATTATCACACTGAAAACTTTTTATAGGGACCCCAAATTGTGTAGAAACATGAGCACTAAATGAAAGAAATAACTTGAAAACATCAGATTTCTTGCCTAAAGGAAATGTCCAGACAAAATTAGTGAAATCATCAAGTAATATCAAATAGTATTTGTGACCAGATGTGCTCAAAACAGGAGATGTCCATAGATCAGCATGCACAATATCAAACGGTGCATAAGTAACAGTAGTAGATGTTTGAAAAGGAAGCCTAACGTGTTTATCAAGGACACATGACTGACAAACAGAATTAAAAGTGTGCTTACAACCAATAAGTTGATTACTACGAAGAGAATTAAACACCGGAGACCCCGGATGACCCAAACGAGAATGCCACAATCCTGCGGACACAGTTGTAGAAGCAGAAAAGGGAAATGACGACTGACACGAAACA
Source organism: Erodium maritimum (assembly GCA_963921825.1). Taxonomy (NCBI): domain Eukaryota; kingdom Viridiplantae; phylum Streptophyta; class Magnoliopsida; order Geraniales; family Geraniaceae; genus Erodium; species Erodium maritimum. The sequence continues at coordinate 139,509,641 of OY997588.1, read as the reverse complement.
TTAGATGTGACGGGATACAAATCGCCCGTGCTATTGCATCTCAAAACCAGACGTCCAGTCAGAAAATCTTTTACAGAAAAACCTAGAGGGTCAAATTCAATCGAGACATTATTATCACAAGTAAAACGGCGCACAGATAATAAGTTCTTAACTAGTTTCGGAGCATGGATAACATTATTTAAGGTGTAATGTGGATGAGTAGGGAACAATGATGCTTGTCCATAACCAGAAATAGGAATAGTATTTCCGTCTCCAACAATAACAGAACGGTTAACACTTGAATTAACATAAGAACGCAATGTACCTGAGTTCGCTGTCATATGGGAAGAAGCACCCGAGTCCATGTACCATTGACCATCAGGAGCTGGTTTCATGGTGAGATTGGCCATGGCATTGGAAATGTCGGTCGGAATTGCCAAATGTGTTTGAGATGGCGTGTAGGGCCTGGAGCCCAAAACTCCTTGCTGCTCTCCGTGCTGAGTGGGTGGCCCACGAATCCACTGGCCCCGCATTTGTCTAGTCGCGGAAGGACAGGGTGGCAAATAAGAGGGTTGTAGCTGCTGACCGGTCCAAGATGAGGTGGGCTGCAGCTGCTGGGTCCAAATCGGCGACCCAGTCCAAACCATAGGAGATTCAGTCCAGTAATTCGGAATTAATCGTGGATCTGCCATGGAACACGATGCCGCGCAGCAAGCTTTCTGTTGCCGAGGAGCGCGCCGTGGAGTTGACGGAGCCGTGCTGTGGAGATGGCGTTGTGAGATCAGCAACAACAACAAATTAGACTTTGTTGGAGAAACGCACGTGCTGTGGAGATGACGTAGCCGTGAGATCAATAGCAACAATGATATTAAATGAGAATAAGATTGAGATGAAGCAAATGAGATCAGTAGCAGCAACACGTGCTGTGGGGATTGAGATAAAGCAAATGATATTAAATGATGTGAAGCAGCAACACAATACAACTTCAGTAGGAAGAAAGAACTCGTGAAGCAGCAGCAACAATGGGTGCGACTTCAACCGGAAGAAAAAGAGAATAGGCAGAGCAAACGGCGGAAGCGTTTATCTGATAAGCTCTGATACCATGATAGTTTTGGAATTTCAACCGTGATCGTATATTCATTTCTCTTCTGTATTTGTACATAATTACAGATGAGATAGCAACAATTCAAATACAAGAGATTATCTACCTAGAGAGTTTGAATGGATTCAAACTCTCGTATAAGTCTATCTCTAACAGACAATGTACACCAAATTCTGCTTTCACCGATCCCTAGCGACCCTCCTTGGCCTTGGGAGCATGGGTCTCATGAGCCTTTTTAGAACCCTTGACTTCCCAATGAGGCTCATCAATAGAGCAATGTTGCTTGCAGTCTGTTACCGTCCCTGTTGGGAAGAAAAAAAATCATCTGAAACACTCTCTTTCTCCTTAGGTGACATTGTAGTCGGAGTTACACCCACACCTCGGTTATAGACAGACGACGACCAACCCTCCCTTGTTTAAACCGAAAAGCTATGTTACAATAAACTTCATAACAAGAGATTAGAGTAGAGCAAAAAGAAGAAAAAAAGACAAGCTCACTGTGCTTCCTCTTCGCTTTCATGACAATGTTTTCGCATTCCCCTTCTAGTCATTCACTTGATCACAATCCCAACTTTTGTCCACACTTGTCCCTGCACTGTAGTTTTGGAAAAACTCCACATATTAACTATCATAGATTTGTACATTTCAAGAACTGACTGTTGACTTATTAGTCGATCATATCAGACTTATAGACTTAAGATAATTACACAAACTAACATTTTCCGTTAAAAATGACAGAAAACGTTAGAAAAAACACCCAAAACTGACTGTCATATGACTATTGAACTAAAAAACTAACTATAGACTTGTTATTTTTTTGGAGTTTTTTCTTACATTTTCTATCAATTCTAACGGAAAATGTTAGTTTGTGGAATCACCTTAAGTCTACAAGCCAGACCTGATCGATTAATAAGTCAACAGTCAGTTTTTGAACGGTACAAATTAACGATAGATAGTTTCTGGTTTATCCCCTTTTCTTAGAAACACAATATACATTTCCTTCCAAAAAAAACAATATCACATATTTCTTAAGATTCAAAATATTCACCCTCTTATAAATTTCAATCCAAAACGAAACCCCACGTGTTAATTTACATTTGATAGCTGAACTTCGTAATCTACATTCCAGTATCTATCTCACCTTAAAACTTCTACATACAAAAGAAAGAAAAAACATCAGTTTAAATATTTATTATTTTATTAGTTTATAGTCTCTGCATAATTGAGGGTTTGATTTGTCAAGTCAACCCAATTCGTTCTTCTCATAATAATGGACAGCTCTTCTGTTTCATCGTGAATAAAAACTTATTATTAGTGAGCTGTATTTGGATAGGTGTTCTGAAATACAACCTGTTATGACTTTTCGTCCAGCATTGTCCTTCAAATAATTTATAATGATATTAGAAGATTGGATTTGAATACATGATTCATTAAATGTCAGTAATTTTTTTTGAGAGAAATGACAATATTATTAAATAAATAAGATAAGATGGGGTTCGTCTGACGACAAAACCTTCACAATTTTATAAAATAAAGAAACAGAAACCGAAACATAAATACTGAGAAGTAAATGATGCTCATATGCATAGAGGCGGTCGGAGGGTGAACTGCGGTAGCATCCGTGAATACCGATACAGTGTGCGCCAACCATAAAGTACTGGTTGAGCAGACCAGGTGATAACTGAACGATGGTGGACCGATGACACCCCCGGGAAGTCAGCGTGCGTCGTCCTCCCTTGAGTGATATAAGTAGGGCTCCTGAACGCGGGATTGCTGACCCCGAAGTGGTAGGGAAGCATCTTCTCGACTGTTGGCAGAACCATTGCCACCAATCTGCCAGGAAGGGTATACAGTCGACCAAACCCTTCATGTGGCCCCAGACACTCATTCCTGGAGGCGGGGGTGCATATAGCCCCCCGCCACTGCATGTGATGACCCCTCTGAAGCCGCCGAGGTCTCCTCCTCCTTTGGTTCCATCTCCCTCTCCAAGCGTTTCTTTCCCGACAGGGATGGCGACATTTCCCGCGGGAGCCACCCAACCGGAACCTCTTCCTCCCTGATACCCGGATGCCTCTCCTACGGCCATGCCTCCTTGGACCTCGGAGGAGTGTGTGGCCTACTCGCCGAGGATCCCCCTTTCCCCCATCCTTTCAGATATGTCCAGTTTGTACCCGGCGTCGCCTTTCCATGCTTCGCCCTTTCCAAACCAGATATCGGATCCGCCAGGGCACTCAGCGAGAGGCCCCTTTTTCCCCCCACGACCGGACATACCGGGAACAGATGACCAGCGCAGCAACACCCAAAACAATGTTCAGGCAAGTGCTCGTATGATATCAACAAACGAGTACGTACCTGGGAGGCCGACATCCTGAACCAAAGTTGACTCTACAACGGGACACGAATGTCCACCCTGATTCTGACCTTCATGAAGTCTCCCCAGCACAGGCCCTCCTTGTCCACATCCACCCCCTGACACACCCCCAAAGCATTCCCCACCTGGAATCCCACATCCCTCGTCCAAGCCCCCACAGGTAGATTCGATAAACGGGCCCAAACACGAAAAATGGTGGAACTCTAGCTCCTGGACCTGCATGTGGGCACGCAGATCCGTGAATAAAATCAGAGAGTCCCTGAAAGACCAAGGCTCTCCCATCAGAACCATGTCCTTGTCCTTTGCTGTCTTGAAGAAGAACACAATGAGACCACCTATTAGAGGCTTCGCCTCCACTGATAACCCTCATGCATCCTCCAATCTCTCTGCCACAGACTTCCAGTAACACTTCCTAGAGGTGAGTACCTTGGCAGCCAGAGCAAAGCGATACAGATTACTCTGCCTTGTGATTTCCTGCACCGGTACCACCACCTCCCTAATTTTCATCTCCCCCATCTGGGACCCGAGTTCCCCCACCTGGGTCCCCTCTCTGTGGATAGGGTCTCCACGATCACCAAACGGGTTATACTCCTGTCCCCCATGCAGCTGACCCGCACGGGCTCCCGCCTGACCCGACCAGCCCTGACCCGCAGCCCCCTCACCATGACTCTGCCCTGGTCTCGGCCCATACTATGCCGCCAATCGGGCCACGTCCCCTTGTCCTCCACGTGTCCAACCCGAGTAAGGAACTCGCCCTTGGCCCACCGGGCCCGAGCCTGCCCTCGGTTTCCAGGCCTCATGTGGCGGTGCACGAAGATTAGGCCCAGTCGGCCCAACCCGACCCAGATGGCCCGCACGCCTCGCATCCGCATCAAGCTCAGGCCCGTATCAGCATCACCCGAAACCCTAGGGGGCACCGCCTCCGACTGCATGGCCGCCGGCGCCTTGCCCTTCCGAATTCTTCACACCGCCGCCTCCGGGGATTCTGGTTCTGTGTCTGCCGTTGCCGAGGAGATCCCGATCGAAATGAGGGACGCCCCATCCCGTAGCGACCCCTCAGACTCGACCTCCTCCCTCAGCACAACCCCCTATGCCGCCCTGACAGCCAGACGACGTCGGTTCTTTGGACGGGGACCCACGGCCTGCACCCGGCGAGGATGCCGCCCCTCCTCCCGTCCTTGCTCCGCTGTATGTACCGCCGAGAAGGTCATCCCCTCCTTCGGCCTGCATGGAGACCAGGCTGCCGGGGAGGAGAGCACCAGAGAGTCCGCCGTCCTCTCCGTCTCCTCCGGCCAAACCAGTACCTCCCCTTCCCTCTCTTCCATGTCTGACCCCATCCCAAGCCGTCCCGATTGATTTCCCTGCAAAAACCGATCTCCACCCTCCACAATTCTTTCCGGCCATGGGCTTCCCGGCCGCCGTCCCTCTCCCCCAATCCCACTCTCTTCATCACCAGACGAGATAGGGGACATCGACCTCTCTTCAGACGAACTCGAGCTCATGATCGTGTGCGGAAGAGAGGCAAAAATCGCAAAACCCTAATGCTAGCCGAACCCTATTTGAGCTGCGTATGGATATTGTTATTTCTACTTTGGCTATTCCTCGGCATCTTGAGCAATCCAAGATTATACGAGCCATTCAAATGTCAGTAATAAGAATGCCTCAAAGTTGAAAAACTAGAAACTATCTCTCTTCATCCGTTAGAAATTTCCATATTTGTTTGCCCAAGAGAGTCGAGTCAATATTCTAGGTTCTCGAAACCCAGGCCCCCAGCTCCTTGGGTCTGTTCATTGCAGGCTAAGAATTCTAGATAATTAGGCGATCGTTTTCTCTTGAGCTCTTCCATCAGTATCTCGCTAGCTCGATGTTGAAGCAATCAATGAAGCCCTATTGGAGGTAGAAAAGACTCATGGCATAAGTTGGTATCGACTAGAGTAGTGATTTCCCTATTACCTATTTTCCTGCTACGTTTAACATCTTCCCATCCTAGTTTTGAATTCTCTTTACCATTCTATCAAGGACACAGTTAAGACTTCAGCGTTTACTCCTACCAACTATGTTCAAGACTCCTAGATGAGGTGATGATAAAGCGAGTTCTTTCATTCCAAGTAGGGTATCCTCTACTTTGACGTCTTGGGAGGTAATTGTTAGTCTTAGTCCCCGTAGTTCAATCGTAAATCTCCAAATATACATATCATCGTTTGTCATATCTTTAACAAGTCATCTCCATACCTTATAACCAGTATAAGCCGATCTACATCCAAGATAGAACCATAAAGGATCTCGTTGAGCTATTACTTGGCACTCATGTTATCCCGTAAAGACTAATAGTCAGTGAAGGGACTGAGAGACAAGTTGAGTATGCCTTTAGGATGACAATGCATGGGCTCATCAGTCTCTAAATGAAACAAAGAGGTGATGTTACTTCCCTTCCAAACAAGGGCAACAGTCACATGATCTTCGTTAGTAACAGATCATGCGAATTTTGCAATTGTGTTGTGTTTCGAATAATATGTAGTAGTCTACCGCAATTTATACAATGCACTCACTATGACGGGTTTAGAAAGGTGATATGTGTGCAGCTGTCTTAGTCCATGCTTTCTGCAGAAACATTGATTTTTTGTGTGTGTGCTAATTTAGGTAAAGATTTGGCCTAGGTTATTATGATCATAACACTGCTAATTTTGCTATTAGGTGTGAGTTTTGAATCATCTGTTTAGCTCCAGCTCATGTATCAAGTATCGGGGGATAATTGCAAAATAACAAGCTATGTAATATATATGTTCTGCAAGTCATTACCCTTATTGTTGTCCTGCTATAATTCGTACCCTCAAGATTTCATTTTTAAGGTTGATTTTGTTGCTTGACATGCAGATCAGTTTCTTCTGGTTAATGAGCTGATGCTATTACTAAAAGTGTCCCCAGTACTATTCTTAACCTTAGTCGAGTTCAAAGGAAATAGCGTCTCCGGCATATGATAAGTGGATGCCGGAAGCTCAAAATCATATGGGACAAGTCCTAAGATTACACCTAGGTTGAAAGATGGTCATTGTCCTAGTTAAAACCGGAAGGCTTGTCTTTGATTTCCAAATAAGTAGGTTTGATTAAAATGGCAGTGTTAAACACATTAACGTACACAAAATCTCTAGAAACAAACAACAAACCGGAAACAAAGCTCCAAATGGAAGTCAATAGCTTGGCAAAGAACAAGAAAGATATAACTTAGCTGCAACAAGTTCTTGATCTACCGGCAGATCTGCTCAACCGCAGTAACAATCTGCGCAGGCTGAACCACAGTCCACTCCTCCAACGACCCGGCATACGGGGTTGGCACATCCTGCGACGACAAACACATGATCGGAGCATCCAAATGATCATGAAAATTTTCAGTTATAGCTGCGGTCAAACTAGCACCAATCCCTCCTGTCCGCATGCACTCCTCCACGATCAGCACTCGATGGGTCTTCTTCACCGAGTTCCCGATCGTGTGGAGATCAAACGGCTTCAGCGACCTGATATCAATCACCTCCGGATCATAGCCCTTGTTCACCAAGGTCTTCGCAGCCTGCATCACGTGATACCTCATGCGAGAATAGGTCAAGATGGTGACGTGCTCCCCGGGTCTAACCATCTCTGCTTCCTCCAGCGAACATATGTAGTCCTCGTCGGGAATTTTCTCTTTGAGGTTGTAGAGCAAGACGTGCTCGAAAAGTATCACGGGGTTCTCGCTCCTGATAGCGGCCTTCATCAAGCCCTTGGCATTGTAAGGAGTCGAGCACGCGACCATTTGGATTCCAGGGATCGACTGGAAGTACGACTCGAGGCGTTGAGAGTGCTCGGCCCCGAGGTTCCGGCCAACACCCCCGGGCCCGCGAATGACGATCGGTATAGTGAACTGGCCGCCCGAGGTGTAGTGAAGCATGCCACAGTTGTTGGAGATTTGGTTGAAAGCTAAGAGGAGGAATCCCATGTTCATGCCCTCAACGATAGGCCTAAGACCAGTCATGGCGGCTCCGATGCCCATGCCCGTGAAGGAGTTCTCGGCAATAGGGGTGTCGAGGACCCTGAGATCCCCAAACTTATCAGCCAAGCCTTTTGTGACCTTGTATGAACCTCCATAGTGACCCACGTCCTCCCCCATAACACATACACGGGGATCTCTGTCCATTTCTTCTTCCAAGCCTTCTCTTAGGGCTTCAAATAGTAAAAGCTCATGCCTGCCAACATGACAAGTGCAACTTCAGGAAGAAGCTAAACAAATACTTGAATCAGCAAAGTGTGATAAAATGAAGCTTAATTTTAGTACATTCGTGCAATAACCAAGTAAAGTAACAAAAATATCATCTGAGAAGATTAAATGAAATCTTGTACACATACTCCAGCAATAAGCTGATTTGATCTGTTCCTTTAAGAGCATCAAGTTGTTGTAGATTCTAAGGATACCCTTCATAACCGTTAACAGATTTCATTTCAGGCATTACCATGAAACTCTTGGCAATGAATATATTAAGGCCGTCTAATTCAAAGCGTAACTCCCATCCAATCGAATTTATTATGACAGAAGTTCAGCTTTTACAATAGACTAGCTTCTAGGTGCATTTACATCTCTTCAGAGATGCATATAACTTAGTTCTGAAAATCACCAAAACAAGTACTATCCAGATGAACACATTGAATCAGACACTAGCTACAATGATGAGACATGAGAATGTACCCAGATTTTGATGCCGGCGAAGCTGCAGAAGCATCTGCCTTGGCCTAAAAATTCACCAACACAACCACGTCACAACCTAAAACACTAATGAAACAAACCTGAAACCAACAAAATAATCCAAAATTCAGGAGAAAAAGGAAGATAGTTAACCGCAACAGCATTAGTGACCAACTGCTCAGTCCTGCGAGCTCTGGGGTTAGATCCCGGAGTCACGAGCCCATCTGATCTGACAACCCAAAAGCTCGATTTCCTCCCAACTGCAAAACCAGAAACCAAAACATATATGAAACAAAAAAAGGGCAAAGATTTCAAAAAAATAACAGATGTAATTACAGGAAAGCAACTATTTTGAACAAAACCCAGACGAGGAAATCGAAAATTGAGAAGAAAAATCGACAACCGAGATTGATTTACAGCAAAAATAAGCAATTCGGACGAAGGAATTGGTTAAAACCTGATAGGGATCTGAGAGATTGGAGCTGAAACTTCCTGGAACCGAGGGAATTGGAGGGAGGCGGAGTCGCCAAAGCCCCCAAACCCTGAGTGATTGCTGCCATTGTAATTGCAGAGAGTGACAGAGAGAGAAGGGGGCTTTATGCGAGATATTGGCGGAGAAATCCAGAGACTGGTGTTTCCATCGCAAGTCTCAGTAACTAGGATACGACGCAGCCTACGCTTGTGTTTCTTCTACAGCCAATGAAAAGTTGACACGTTGGCATTGTGGACATTGTAAATGACGTGGCTGGTTGTGGCGTGGAGATTTGGGTGCCACATGATAAAGGAATGGTGGAATGTTGGTGACCCACCTCCACCTAAAACCTAACAAGCTGCAATTATAGTTGCCGCCACCAGACTACCTCTCCGCCGCGCCGGTAGCTGAAACCAGGTAATAATTTGGCTCCCTTATCTTATTTTCTTATGTTAATTGAACCGAGTTTCATTGTTATTGCTTATTGGTGCTTGATTCCGAGTAGGAAGAGTTTTGAAATCAGATGAATTTTTAGCCTTCTGGGTTCTGTTCGATTGTTCCTCTGATCTTGCCACGAAGTTCATCACTTTTTTTTTGAAGTTCTCTATTTTACTTGTTTGCTGTTTTCAGGCTCAGAAGTTAATTAACTGATTCTTAATTTTCGCAGTCATTTACATTTAGGACATTCTGAGTATTTGATTGTGAAATTGGGTAGGTTGGTATATGGTGAGTGTCACAAGGCAATAAGAAGTGCACTTATTGAAGCAATTTGTAGAGATATTGGACTCTCTTCTGTGGAGCTAGACTCTTAACACCCTCAAGGTTCACCATTTCGTATGCCTTTTGATGTCCAAAGGTTGTTGAAGTATTTTAAAAAATGAAATTCTTATGGTTGAGGGTGAAAATGTTTGCAATTTCAGACATCAGGTTGATTTTGATTCTAACACTTGCAGATTCATGTTGAGTGATCTGATATTGAAATGACACAAATCGGGTCATTTCAACTTTGTAGTTGTTGATATGCATCTCATTTTTGTTTTCTCGAGCCCTATATACAATTGTTGATCATGTTCATATATGCTCTACAGATCAGGATTTGATCCGAACCCATTCGGTTTGTTTTATTGATACAATCTAGAATACCCTGCTCGGTTTCTAAAGAAGTTCATCACTAAAGTGTGTGGTTCTCATAATCCTGTGTTTAGTTCCCTAGATTTCAAAAACAATGTCGACTTTCACATGATGGAATGGCTGGTGGTGTTGGATCATATGTTCCATTAGATCAGGGGCGGAACTAAGGGCGTAAAGGGTGTTCCACGGAACACCCTACACATGTGAAAACCTAGCTTGATGGTTTAAGTTGTTTGGATGTTTGCATGAGACGCTGTGTTCGAATCCCATTTGGAACACCCTATATTTTAATTTCTTTTATGTCTGAATTCTGATTTGTCATAAGTTTGGGCTTGGCCCAATACATTTATCCTTGTGTGACAAGTCTAATAACTAGGCTTGGGCCGCTTGGCCCAATCCGTTTATAATCCCCTTTCTTTGTTTTTTTTGTGCGAAACACAATTCCTTTCCCCCTTTTTTTGTCTTCTGCGTGATAGACTTCGAACGGCAGCCAAGTTCGTTTCTCTTTTTTTTTTGTATCTGCGCGATAAACTTCAAAGGCAGGCAGGCTTAGCCACTACTCTCTTCGCCGGTATCAAGTCTTCTTCATCAGGATTCACTACAACTCAATTACTCAAGGTAAATTCCTAATTCTCATAACTTGTTGATTTTTCTTGAATTGAAATTCAGACCTAAAACAGATTGAAGAGGGAATTGTTGCTTGTTGATACATTGGTGTAATGGCTAAATTGGGAATTGGATCTTTAGTGTAATTACTGGATCAATCGTAGTTTTGAATTCGAAACATACTTGATGCTCAATAAACTGTTGTAATAGTGGGAAGGGATGGTTTGTCTATGATAGGCATGCTTCTGTGTAGTTTGGATCATAGGGAAATTGAATTAGGTGGCAAATTTTAGAAAGATTTTACTGTTATACCTCTTTTCGATCATGTAACTATGCGTTGAAATAGGAAATTTTATGATTAATTGAGCTGGCTTATTACTAATATGGTGTTTTTTTGGTGATTCAGAGTTGAAATTGTTGATGGTCTTTTAGTTCAAGTGTTGAGTTGTTATTTTGTTGTGTTTGTTGCTGATTGAATTTCTAGTCATTGTGTGTGGACCAATTTGATATCTATTGGTTAAGGTCCCCAAAAAACTAACATAAACAGTATTCAGTTTCCACTAATCCATTAAAGTTAAATTAAGGCCATGAACATTATAATCTTACTCATATTAATGTGTTCTAATCTAAATTTTTAATATGGCTTATATATGGATTTTTGCAATACTAATTCGCTGAGAATATGATCATTAGATGTGTCTTTTGTTTTTAATATGTCATGGAATGCTTATATGAGTTAATGTGTAAAGTTCAATTTTTAGTTTATCAAGTTTAAAGTAATATATCATTCATAGGAATTTCTTAAATTTAATTAAGATCCAGTGGATATTTAACATATTTTCACTCGAAAACGTTCAATTTTAGCTCCAGTCTCTTGTAACATTTTCCAAAAATCCGATTCAAACTTATTGTAGGTTGTATTTGAGAAGTCATATGTGAAAATGAATGGTTAAATGATAGTTCGTTTATATATACATATACAAGAAAATATTATGAGTATTAACATTGAATCAGTTTATATTCGTTTTACAAAAAAACGACGTCTCTTATATATCATATACTATATGAATGATTAGGTATTAAAATATTTTTATTTAAATTAATATTTTTTAACTAAGATTTTTTTTCTTTCAAAATTTATGCATCCTGATAGAAGAAGAAAATATTTATATAGAAACCAGTTTTACCTTTTTTTAGCAAAACAAGTAATTTTAAATAATTAGACCAGATTAATATTTTAATGAGTTTTTACGTGTAAAAATATAAATATTTTATTTTGTATCAATCATGAGGATATATGTACGAATTATTGAACAAAAACAAAAATTAATCCATTTCTCTTAGGTGTTGAGCTATTTTTTTCCGATATATTTGATAATTATGAGTGGAACACCCTGAAATATAATCCTGGTTCCGCCCCTGTATTAGATGGGCAAGATTAGTGTTACTCATGGATGATTTTCCTTGAAGTTTCCCGTGTAATGTTATCCTAATCATCTCAGGTACTACACCAAAGATGGAAGCAAGTAGCGGTAAGCCATCACCTGGCGCCCCATCTTCCTCATGCCGGAAGAAGAAGAGCGAGCAAGCCACCTTCCTGGAGGATGTGAAGGACCACATTGATGAGTTCATCAACGCATCCATGGACGAACATAAGACCTGCTTCAAGAAGAGCATCGGGAAGGTTAGTTTTGTTAGTTGGTGCTTTCAACATCCACAGCTACATTGTTTGTTCATAGTGGGCAACTTGTTTGTAGATGTTCGGAATGTCAAAGGCTGTTGCCGAAAGAAATGCAGCGGAGAGTGCTAAGGAGGTTGAAAGTGTTCTTCCACTTCGAACAACTGTGTCTTCTGATTAAAGTATCCAATATTCAGAAATAATTAAATAAATATTCAGAAATAATGATGCTATTTGTGACTACCTAATTTGGGGCCGACTTAATTATAAAGTTCTCTGCAATATATTATTCCAGCTGAACATATTAGTGCTGTAGATTGTGGTTAAGGTGCACATCAATGTTTCTCAATCTTGTAATTACGTTATGCGAGATCAAAATTTAGATATGAACACTTAAAAGAGATCTGGTGTGGAAGAGAATAGACTATTAATGGGGGGTAGCACAACTAAGTCTAGTTGTTGTCTACCTAACACAGCTTTACTACTAATACAAAATTTAATTAAAACATTAAACATGTTGGGCTGATTCATACCAAAGCAACAAAAAAAGCATTGTTACCATACCAAGATCAAGCTCATCATATGTGCGTTGCCTTTTGACTTTCGAGATTTGCCCCGTAACGGGTTTAGCTTAGATAGAAAAACAGGCATGAAATATTACACTATTATAACGTGTTTATTTTGAAGTTTTAAAATTATGTACTATCATTATCACGGTTTATTTTTTATTATTTATACAGCGATGATATATAATTACTAAAATTGTAAATGCCGGTGGACCTATATTTTTTTGTCCGTTCAGAAACATCAGGATCTAGGTTTACAATCGCCGCTTGAACGAAACATCTTGGTCGGCGGATTGCGCGGTCGGAGGATAATACACCTCGGGTACTACAATCACAATTGGTATCTTAGCATGGAATTGCAGGGAACTGAGGAAACCCGCGATGGTAGCACTCTTATAAGGCCTCATTCGAATGCGTAAACCAAGAGATTCTTAGCGAAATGTTTTGTTCGGGGGTCGGGTGAAAGTTTTGAAATTGCCACTGGGTATGTAGGGAGGTAACGTGGTTAAACCGGAAGTCCACCGGGCTACTTTTGCTCGTAAATGAGGGTATGGAGGTGGACCTTCGAGGACGAGGACATGCACATACTGACGTCACCATCAAGTTACATATGACGTAAGAGTTTAAGTACACAAGGATTTACCGAGAAGCACAATGTCAAATTATCATTTTACTTGAGAGATGCTCGAAAACTTGACACTTGATCAGGGTCTAGCAAACAAGAAGTGGGTTTTAGCAAGGATTTCGATTGCATACTTGACCACGAGAATAAAGCTGTAGAAAATATAGGGTTGTATATTGACAAATATATAAACTTAAATAAACGAAATAACAAATCAAAATAGGAAATAATATCTATTGAATAAGCTAACTTACTGATTAAAGATTAAAGAAATTGGATGCATAATCGAGTCATGGTAATCCATTTTCCTTAAGACTGCACCGTATAGGCATCGGTCCCAAGATAAATCGACTACCGCCAGCAAACGCAATACCATATAGAGAAATAATTCATCTATAGAAGTCCAAACAAACTCCGACGATGTACATACTCTAAAGAACCGCCTAAAAACTAACAACACGAAAATCAACAATTTTCAACATCAAATTCAAACTCATTTTTCAATTCATCATCAAAAAATTCAATTAAATTATTATGAATCTGACCCTCGAATCAAAACTTATACACCACCGAGGTGTCAATAGAGTCGTATTTTACAACCCTAGGGAGAGAAACAGCGAGAATATCGGAATAGACACTAAAATCACGCGGAGCTGTTGCTTCGATGAAATCAACAAGGCAAAAAGAAGCACAGAAACTCATCGCAACGGTGGAAAGCATATCCAAAACAAACATGTCGATCAACTTAAAGTAGGGACCCACTACCCTTATGGTAAGGCATCGTGACCAATTTAAAAACAAATAGAATAGAAACGTTCTAATTTAAAATAAGAAAAGAAAATGAGACTATCTTTATAAGGGTCCCACTAAGTCGACACGCCTCTCTTCATATCCATTATTGATTGTTATTTCTTTTAGGGCAAATTCCACCTCAATATCCTAACTATCGTTTTATTTCACCTCAATACCCTAACTATTTTTCGTGGCACCTCAATACCCTAGAATGACATTTTCCGTGACTTTAGTACCCGCCGTCAACTTTCCATCCATTTTGGATGGAAAATGCTTGAAAAGTCCAAAATACCCCTCACTAACAGTCAAATTTTCAAAATATGCCATTGGTTTTCAAATTTTTTTATTTTTTTATATATTTCTTTTATAAAAAATATTTTTTATTTTATAAAAATTAGAATTTCTTTAAAAATATTAAATTTTTATTTCAAAAAATCAGTTTTTTTTTATTATAGAATCATTTTTTTATAAAATCAGATTTTATATTAAAAATTCAGTTTTAAATTATTAAAAAATCAGTTTTAATTATTAAAAATCAGTTTAAATTATTAAAAATCTGTTTTGTATTTATTTTTATTTTATTCAAATTTTATATTTTGAAAAACTGTTTTTATTTTGAAAATCATATTTCATTGTTGAAAACCCATATTCTTTTCCATCCATCATCACACCATGTTCTTCCCCATCCATATCGGTCCATCTTCTTCAAAATATATTAGTAGCTACACATTAGATGATAGATGAATTGAGTTTTTCACATTAATACCCTGTCTTTTTTAAGAACCCAGGAATCAAAATGAATCAGAAATCATCCAGTACCCAAAATATGTTAACCCAGAAATGAAAATGAACTGGAACATATTAATGCAAATCATCCAATACTGTGCAACCCACATGATTTTACCAAATTCTCAGACCCAGGACTTTAAATACAAATTTGAATCAATCCAGAATCAAACCAGTAACAGAAATGAGAAGATGGACAAAATTGAAAAAAAAAACACATCTACATACTAAACCTAAAAACAAAGTTGCTCATCTTCGACTAAACCTTCACGATCTAGTGTGGCGGGGTCGGACTGGTACGGCGGCGATTCGCGACAGTAGAGGCGAGCTTGCACCAGATCTGGTCTACTCGACGCCGTCCAGATCTGGAGAAGAAGACGACCTCGCCGTCGCCGCTGCCGATTCCTCGCCCTCGCCTCCGACCAGATCTGGAGAAGACGACCTTGCCGCCGCCGCTGCCGGTTCCTCGCCCTCGCCTCCGACCAGATCTGGTCTACTCGATGCCGTCCAGATCTGGAGAAGAAGACGACCTCGTCGCCACCGGCGGTTCCTCGCCCTCGCCTCCGAATATATCCGGTTCCTCACCCTCGCCGGATTCTTCGACACCCACGTCGCCACCGCGAGAGCACGAGCAGGTG
This sequence comes from Erodium maritimum, assembly GCA_963921825.1. Classification (NCBI taxonomy): domain Eukaryota; kingdom Viridiplantae; phylum Streptophyta; class Magnoliopsida; order Geraniales; family Geraniaceae; genus Erodium; species Erodium maritimum. The sequence continues at coordinate 139,494,187 of OY997588.1, read as the reverse complement.
AAGTAGGTGGAGTTTGGCTGAGAGAAGAAATGAGGAGTTCGGCTAAGAGGAAATGAATTAGGGTATTTTTTAAAAAGTGAACAAATGAATTTGGGTTTTAAAAGTTAAAAGTTAAGAAAATAGGGTTTGAAGTACCTAAGGGTAATTTGGGTATTTTAAAAAAAAGACAATGTCATGTGCGAAGCACATGACCATTTTCCATCCAAAATGGATGGAAAGTTGACGGCGGGTACTAAAATGACGGAAAATGTCATTCTAGGGTATTGAGGTGCCACGAAAAATAGTTAGGGTATAGAGGTGAAATAAAACGATAGTTAGGGTATTGAGGTGGAATTTACCCTTTCTTTCATACTGTTTTCTTAATTTCCACATTTTTCATGCCCATCAAAACTATAAAACAAAATGGCTTGGGTAATCCATGGTTTTGATAGAAATGGTTTTTAATTATCGGTTGGTTTTGTATACAGTTTTTGAGTGTTGTTAAACGATTTTTGTTTGAGCGTGAAATATTTTGTATCATCAAAGCAATATCACGATCATACATAAATTAAGACTTTAGATACACCACAAACAGTAGAATATTTAAAGTTGGATTAATAATACTAGCTATACTCAATTATATATTTTCTCACATAATTATAAAAAGTAATGGACGATATTGTATCTTCTTAATATTTTCATGTTACTACAGAAAGGAGGGGAGTAATATGAAAATCAAGTTCCGTCTAAGAGGAATTTTGGAAAGTTAACGTACCACCTAAACAACATTATAAATAGGTGTAACTAACTGAGAACAAATATATAGTTTGGTGTAGTCAGGTATAATTAACCATTTAAAGTTTTTTTTTATCAGAGAGAAAAAAAATATATAAACAAAACAAACAATACAAAACGAAGAACCCAAAACTCAAAAACGAGTATTCAATAAAACAAACAGTAAGAGCATTAACACAATAAAAACACACTCATGTGGCCCCGATGAGGCTAGAAACTCCGCTACTATAGTGAGGACTCACCGTCGTCTCGATCTTTTTGAAGCCCTTCTCGACCGAACTCTTGGAGCGGACCCCTAAGCTTTCCACAAACTTATTCACGATGTGAGTAATACTTTTCCCCTGCATCCATCAATCAAGAACGAGGAAAACACTGAAAAAACATCTAGTTAAGGGAGAACACCACCAAAGTTGACTTAGAGCGACAGAGGCGACCGGTCTGAGGGAGGGACCGGGTACGATCAAGATCGTCGTACAAGCCATAATTGAGATCATGTCTGACTCTTCGGCGTCCGAGACCAGATCTGTCCACCTGCCCGACTTGTTTTCTTTAGAACCCAGAGATCCCTTAGTAGCAGCCGAAGTGTTAGGCCTCGCAATAACTTTCTCTATTAGATTTAGGGGCGAGAACTTGCTATAACAAGTGGTGGAGTGTATTAGCACTTCGTCCAGAAGTCGGAATTGTGGGGCCACTCCTCTTACTAGCCTTGGTTCGTAACTCTACCATCTCAAACTGAGGGAGGTAAAGCAATACATCCATATGAACAAGTTCAAGACGCACATCAATACAAAGACCTGGGCCACGAATAGTGACCACCCATCTACCAAGTGTGATATCCAGTACATGAACAAGAGTCAAGGATCTAGACGACTGAGTTACCGACAAAGAGTAAGGGTGAATGGAAACCATCAAACTTATCTTCACAACAATATCCGTTATGGAGTCATAGTTCTAGCACACAACGGGAATGCCGATGATATATGCCCAACGAAAATGTCCCCAAGACAAAACATGTTGAACATAATCTGAGAAGGAGAAACACCAAGGACGCAACCCCTTATAGTTGTTAGTAAAAATGGTGCTCCAAACAACCTGGTCCGTGCTCCCAAGTCAAAGAGTTCCACCCCTGAGATCTCATCCAACCTAAGGGTTGTACTAATAGTGCGGACCAAGATTGAAGAATTATATATGTCGATAACATTGAACGCGAGCGTCTTCTTAAAATGAGGAGTTAGTGTCAGGGTACACGAATTCGGTCGAAGCTGAACAGAGTCCTTAGGTGGAATAGAATGGGGGTATCCCACTCGACGCTTGATGAAAGAACTATTGGAGTATATGATGTGTTACGTTGAGTGACTTGTGTAGTATTGTAGCGAAAGGAAAAAGGTGTGTGATTGAGTGTGGATGGGGTGTATCTGGGTCGATTGGAGGAGACAATTTGCGTTTTTTCAGCCTCCTTGCCATGAGTAATGCTTGATTGATATCATTGGGGAAGTGCATTCTTATCCCCTCTTCAATTTCCGGTTACAGGTTGTTGAGAGACATGGCTGGAGAGCATTTTTTGGTAAGTTTAGTTGAGCAACTATTCCTTGAAAAGCCTGAATGTATTCATCGACCAATCCGTCCTGGCGCAAGTGGGCAATTTAAGACATGTAACTTGTATACTCCCCGTCCGTGAAACACCGTCTGAGAGCTTCAAGGTAGCTACTCCAAGGAATAGATGATAGGCCCTGAGATTTGTCTTGTTGCAAGAAATATAAGTGGTGTTGGATTGCAGCCTCCTCGAAGCCCAACATGGCTTCCCTAACCATCTCCTCTTACAAAATGGCTTCAGCAAGGCATATTGCCGAATTTGAGCTCCCAACCCACAAAATCATCCCTACATCGAGCATGCGCCCCCTCTTCCTCTCTACCGGATTGACTCATCCTCCAGCGAGGAATATCATATCCATGACGGCCCCATAGCCGCTAACGCCGATCCGAAAAATGAAGACAAGGAGGACATCGAACCGATCCTCCAATAGATACCCTATGGTGTGACATGGCCACCTTGTGATCCTCCTCTCTATGAATCATCCCACCGACTGCCCCACCGATGGCCGCCCATCAAGGAGGAAACCATTATCCCTTATGTCCCTATCGTCGTCGGCGTACCATGGGGACGATCACACCTGATCGTGAGAAGGCAACCGTAGGACTCTCCCACCGCCCGACCGTTCTTCGTCTCTACTGGCCGTCCACCCATGGAAATTGATCCACCGAAATGAAATGGTGGTGGAGGAAGAATTCGACATCGGAAGGCCACTTGGGATCAGCCTAGACGCACCACAACCATTACTCATGTTTTTCCGTATATGTACCATAGTGGAAGTACGTCCCCGTATGTACCTCCCCACATGAATACCAAGAACAACGAGGAAGCTTCCGGATTCGTAGAGTTGATCCAGGGAATAGAGGATCTCGAAGCAAATATCAAGAAATGCACCACAATCACCCCTCCTCAGCCGGACCTACAACCTATGTAGGAAATGATAGTACTCTACCTAGAGGAAATGGCCATGATGGGATAAAAGCGGGGTCAACTAAGCAGCTTCGATGGCTTGTTCCAATATTGAGAACCTCTGGGCACTACGAGGTGTCTTACATGAGCCACATCTCGACCCTTAGCAAACTTCCCCTAGCCTCCTCCTCCCTCTAGTATAATTCTCGAACGACTGCCATGACAAGACATGTCCGCTCGAGTAGAGACAAAAATATAATCTTGGATCAATAATGTTAATCATTGAATGAATAAGGAACCACCCCTGCTATTTTTCTTAGTAGTATCATATATTTTTAGATAGGATTAGTATTTCGGTTATCGCCAAGACCCTTACACATCTTTTCCAATCATTTTCACAATTATATGCTCGTTTTGTCACTTCATTTCTAAATCTAATAATAAAATGTCATAGTTATGCTAAAAAAACTAATTTACATAAAGAAAATCAGCGATAAACCGGTCTTGTGCCTGTCGACAAATCTGACAAAACCCATATTTATTACACAACAAGACCTGCCAAATTTAACGACTATATCACAGAACAGTTAAACTTAAAAGCATACTCCTTGGTACGTACGGACATATGAAGTGAGAATAAAAGAGGTTGTAGACCCCACGCCGTCACCAATTGATCAGTCACATGTCTAAAGCATAGCAAAAATACGAAATAATCAAACAGTCCTCCAGCTATCCTATGGGACCGCACCACAACGGTAAATTACATTTATGCCACTCCACAGCTAAGAACAAAATGTTTTTTAAAAAAAATATCATTGAACACGTGCAAAATCAAATCCCTCATCGCGCCTCCAGCCATCTTTCACCTGTCCACTTTTGTGCATTACGTGTTAAAAAAGAAACAGTCGGTGAATACCGATTTTGCCCTCTGAACATCCTATAAAAACAACCCAAACACAGCCACAGGTTGAGAAATCAGAACACAAGTAGTATCGCTCTCAACTCTCAATGAGGAGAAATTGCAATTTGGAGCTGCAGCTGCTTCCCGCATCTTCCGGCCGTCAGGAGGAGGAAGTGGAACGGCGGCGGCAGGCGGAGGCGATGACGATATTCTACGACGGGAAGGTGGTGTGCGCGACGGAGTATCAGGCGAGGGCGATTCTGGCGATTGCGACTAGGGAAATGGAGGAGAGAGGCTTCAAGGGATCGCCGCCTTGCGCGAGTCCAGGTGGCATGTCGATGAAGAGGTCGCTTCAGCACTTTCTGCAGAAGAGGAGGAGCAGAGTCCAAGCAACCTCGCCTTATCATCGCTAGCCTAGATTACAACTTGTTTGTTTCCTTTCAATGTAATTTTGGATCTGATAAATACATTAGCGTTTCTTTTGTTTTTAAATCAATACGTTTTTTTTTTTGTTTTCCAATCAGAGGCTTATATATATGTTTACTTTGGTTTGGGTACACATTAGATGAAAATTTAGATACCTGGTTGCAGGGCCGGCCCCATGCTTAAGCGACTTAAGCGTTTGCTTAAGGCCCCCAGCCATAATAAGCCCCAAAATATCATTATGTTTTGTATATGTAAGCCATGCATTATTATATAAAAGCCTCACAAAGACTCACACATACAGCAGCTTGGGCCTAACCAACCCATTAATTAAAATTGATTCTATTGGTCTAAATAGAGCTTAGGCCTAACAAAAAGCGTTAATTTCTGTACTATTAATTTTCTTTTTTGAACTGTCAGCAGTACCATTAATATGGTTTTCTCTTCTTTTTTTTAGATAATTAATATGGTTTTCTCATTGAAAACATTTACATAATCATGTTATTATATAATATATAGTTGAAACGCTCTCCAATTAATCTCTTGAGGTTCTCCTCCTAACCCTTTAGGGTTCACAACGCCGCCGCCGTCTGGTGCGTCGCCCACCTCCGTCCGTCACCCACAGTTCCTGCCCCTCCTACTCGTCGTTGCTTCCCCCCTCCATCAACAACATGGTGTTTCCGTTTCAACGATGTCATCGTAATGGCTATCCCACCCGGACTCCATGGCCGCCGTCTCAACTCCCTCATGATCGCCTATTTGATTCTGGTTCTGCATAATCGGGGTTGGTCCCCGCACGAGGTGCACCACGATCCGACGTGGGTGCACCAGGCTCCATGGCACCGTCCCACACTACCGTCCGCCCGGCCTTGGGCAATCAACCCCGGCAATCAACTCCCCCTCCCGGATTGGGATCAGACAATCCGACGACATGGAACTTGCTTTCAGGGCCTGGGCCCCGTCCCACCACCGGAGTGCAACGTGAACCCGGAGTATCCTTGGGACCCAGTGCACTACCTGACCTGGTCGTCGGCCTATCAACCAGGCTACGATCAATTGGGGTCTGGAACGCAGCCGACTAGGGCTTCCCACTATTCGGGTGTTGAAAACCCTAAGGGGGTCGAGACCAACAGAAGTCGGGCCCACCAGGAGCATCAGAGTACTATCGTGAGGGTGCTGCACCCGGCTCCGATAATAACTACACGCCTAGGAATGGGGACTACAAGCCCTCAGCCTCGGGTGAAGATCGGGGCCAAATGGAAGAGGCCTGATCCGAGGCTGGGGGATCTGATGAACTACACTCTGGCTCGACGGGGGATTTTGTGCTTCACCCCAACTATAGGACCAAGACCCAGGGTGATCAAGACGGGCCACAAACCGGAGATGTAAGACCGCTTCCGGTCGAACCGGTGACTCCGGAAGTCACTCGGGACTTTTCCGGAAACCAAACGAAGTAGTCATTGTCACGGTTGGCTTCAGGGGAGAAAACCCTTTCGTTTGAGTATAATATTGGATAAAGTCATTTTTGGTCAAAACGAGACTTTATATCGACTAAAGCTTCAATTTTTAAAAGTGCTGGAAATTAATTTGGAAATTTAAATGACCTAGGGGGACACATGTCTATTTGTGGTTGAAGGAGAGAAAAAGGATAGTCATTGTCCCTTTTACCCTCCCCAAAGCTTCTACATGGGTTTCTAGCTCAAGGGCTTTTGGTCATTTACTACATCTAGGTATTATATTGGATTGGAGAAGCAAAATCATTTCATTTTTGCTTGTGGTAGCCGAAATTTAGAGGAGAGGCAAGGAAGAAGAGCTCTCATGGAAGCTTGAAGGAAAATCAAAGAAGAAGGAGCCTTTTGGAGTCTTCCTCTAGCCTTCCACCCTCAAAAACACTAGCATCTTCTTCATATCCACATCCTAGAGGTAATGGAACTCTCTAATCCTCATTCCTCTTCATCTATTTTCTTGGGTTTTGGGTGAAAGTTGCTAGATGATGTTGGGTTTAAGTAGAAATGATGGGAGATGGTGTTGATGAAGAGTTTGGTGAAGTTTTTGTTGAGAAATCAATAGTTGTTGGGGATTTTGAAGTGGGTTTGATTTGATGAATCATGGGAAAACTTGTTTGAGTATTGATTCCTCCCATGGGTAGAGGAGTATTGAAGGATTTGGACTGTTTTGGGGGTTGGAAAGGGTAAATTTCTGGGTTTGATGGTGGTTTTTCGGAGTTTTGGAGCTGGAGGTTGAAGAAGGGCGAAACTGCCTTGGTGCGCCACGGATCCGTGACGGATCCCATGACGGGCGACATCACGGCTCCGTGAGGGAGTCCGTGACGGCACTCGTCACGGCTCCGTGACGGTGACCGTGAGGGTTGCCATCACGGATCCGTGACCATTCCGTGACCCACCAGGGTGAGGGGTTCTTGGGGGTTTTTCGAAGGTTTTACATCTTGGTTTTGAGCTGAACTTTGGAAGGGTTTTGGGAGCCTTTCTTGCTGTTTAAGTGGAGCCTAATTAGTGTTTCTTTGTGTCCAAGACTTTGGGGATCGAGCTAGAGGAGCAAGGATCACGCCAAGACCCGAGGGAAGAGCGAAGTAGTGAGCACCGGACTTCGTCAAAGCATTGAAGAGGAGGACCTTGAGGTAGGGAAAGCCTTAACCTCTCGTTTATGATGCTTAGTATGCATGCGAGGATAATAAAATTGGAAAATGTCCTAGATATGCATATAGGATGCGAATAACTAGCATAACCGTCTTTTAATTACTAATAACCGGAGTGTCTAGTGGTGACCGATTAGGATGCCAATCACTAGTGTAATTCGCTTTCAATACTTGGGATATGATTGTCTGGTAGAGGAGCCTTGGCAAAGCCCTCGGATTAGTTGTGTGTTAGGATCACATGCTTGGTTGTTGATTGCTTAGTGGATAGGCTAAAGAGTCTAACGAAACTAGTGGAATTGCATGCTTGAATGCTCTTTTGAAGGCTTTATGATCTGTTGATTACACTCGTACTTGCTCGTTGATTGTGTTCGAATGATTACTTGATTTACTTGATTGGTTGTTGGGGGTATCGAGTATGACTGGTTGTGCCGAGCGGTGCAATCAGGTGATCGATGCCCCGGTGGTTCGAAACTGGTAAGTGAACGGTAAGTTGGGATTGTGTATTTGATGTGCTATGGTTGCGTGATTCGTGTGCTATGTGTTGTGGTGAATTGGTGATGGTTGAGCCGTGTGTGGACTTGGATTGATGGTTGTTGAGCTTGTACTACTTCATATTTCGGTTGAGTGCGTTATTCAATTATTAACTGCTTATCATTAAATTGCCCACGTGTGCGCTTCCTATGGGAGTATGGCCCTGGGCTCCCGATGATCTAAAATCCCTTGGAGACGTTTCTGAGACTTCCGATGATATGTGCCCTGAAGGGTGTTTCCGATAGTCTCAATGATATGCGTCTCCTCTGGATTGGAGGGAAAATCCGAGAGGACACATAAGATGTGGATCGGAGGGTGGCGACTTCATGTGCCACGGCATTGTTTGGTCTATCTATTGTCTATTATTGTTAAGAGCTATACGTTAACTTTACCAATGAGTTTTCTGTAATGCTATGAACTACCTTGTGAACTGTGTTGGTAAATTGTGGATCTTGTGGGCATTGCTGTAGATTCTTTAAGTGTAAGGTTCACTATGTTATGCGTTTTCCCTACTGAGCGTGAGCTCACCCCTATGTTTTACTGTTGTGTCTATAGGCTTGATTGAGGAGTAGAGGCTTGGGCGCTTCTCGGTGGGGGTACTTGATAGAGACTTCGTATTTTACATGTTTATGTTTTGAACCAAACTGTGGAGGTTTATTATTACACCCCTAGAGGGTTATCTATGTTTTGAGCTACTTTTGAGGATTCGAGTTGTTTAACGGAGTTTTATGGAACTTGTTTTAAATGGTTATCTCCTTCATTCTTATTTTACTAGTCACGCCTCGAGTCCGGGCAAGAACCGGATTTGGGGCGTGAGAATTTGGTATCAGAGCCTGGTTTCATTTGAAACAGGTGTTTTTTGAACTGATTTTCAAACCTCGGACCGAAGTCAATTAGGTGGGTAGAGTTAGGAAGTGTGAGTCTTGAGTTGCTTTAAGGGTTGTCCTAATTGAAATCTTGCACTACAATGTTTGCATTACTTGATTGATATCCTCTCCCTAATGATCGGTGAGGCCGAATGGTTGAGATCAGAATTGGATTGACGGTCAATGACCGACCCGCTATGCATACATGATATTGTGAGCCAACAGTTAGTGGTGTTTGCCCGTTGGCGTATCACTTCGAAATTTTTTTCAAGTTGTGGTTTGGTCATGTTCAAGTGTTGAATTGTGATTGAATGTTGAGCTGGAGCATGAGTACTCCATGTATGCCGTTATTGAGCGTTGGGTGGGGCACGAGAACCCCATATCCCATTGTATGAGAACTATGAGTGGGTCGTCGAACCCGTGTCTTGCCTTTGGTTTGAGTGACCGTGAGAGCCGTGTGGTTGTTTGTGTTTGGGTGGCCATGAGAGCCTGTGTACTAAGGTTGGTGTCTTTGGCTGGCCTCGGGGAGGTTGCGAGCATTCTTTGGCTGGCTTACGAGTTGAGGACTCAGTAAGTTGCGAGCGTGGTTGATTGTTGATTTTGGGACACGAGTATCCCCTATGCCCGCTGAGGTGGCGATTTTGGGACACGAGTATCCCCTATGCCCGATGAGGTGGCGAATTTGAGACACGAGAATCCCGTAGGCCCGTGTGTGGCGAGTTTGGGGCACGAGTACCCCGTAGTAATTGGGAGCACGAGAACTCCGTTTATTGATTGCGTTGTGTACCTTTGGAGCATGAGAACTCCGTTATTTTGACTGTGTGATGTCTTGAAAGAGCATGAGAACTCTATGGACTTGTACCTTGGGAATTTGTGTTGGTGGTTGTCCCGCTTAAGCGGAGGGTTAAGGGAAATACGAATGGGTCATGCCGAATTTTCAGTGAATTAAAATGTTTACACCATCACGGGTTGACTCAGGGGCGCCACTATAGTCAAGCGTGATGTTTGATGTCAAGTTGTTACAATGAGGTTCGGGGACGCCTGAATCAGATTGTAACAACACGAGATCGACATGAAAAGGTTTGAGTAAAAGTTAAGAAATGAGAATTCATGGAAGGGAAGAAAAGGTTAAGGGTGACTTTGGAATTGAATTGTGTTAAGTACTAAACCCCTCTTTGTGAAAGGATACCCGAGCAAGGGGTATGCTTGTTGTGTTGTGCCGTTTGTGTGGTGTGCTTGAGAATGAATCCTCCTGTAGGAGTGGATATCTTTGATTGATTGAATCCTCCTTTGGGAGTGGATTTCTTTGATTGATTGAATCCTCCTTTGGGAGTGGATTTCTTTGATTGATTGAATCCTCCTGTAGGAGTGGATTTCTTTGTTTGATTTAACCCTCCTGTGGGACTTGGTGTTGATTGCTAAATCGCTGGTTGTTGCTGTGTGACGCATAGTGATGCGAACTTGGGTGCTATAGTATATGAGTATATATATACCTACTAGTGTGAGGAGCGTATCTGTGGGTGACTTGTGTAGGCGCGTGTGTGTTTGGCCTTGTGACGTGTGAGAACCGTTGTTGAACTAAGTACTGAACATGTGCGTTATCCGTGCAGGCGGATAGGCGACATGGCTCGTACGTACGTTCATAGAGGTACCCGGAGTCGCCCAGTTGGGGGTCCGAGTCAGGCACCTGCCACTGAGCAGGAGGGGACAGCTGATTCCCAGGATGCTGATTCCACAGGGCATCAGCGTTTTGAGGGCGGACCAGCAGGGTCGCCACCCAGGACATCTCCAGTCGCAGAGCCGACTCAGGCGGCCCCTCTCGAGGAGGTGGTTCGCGCTGTGCTAGCAGCCCTGAGTGCTCAGCAGAGGACTACCGCACCGGCACCAGAGCCCGTGCCTGTTGCTTCAACAGATTTTGGAGAGAGGCCAGGACAGTTGGATAGTCTCACGGCCCAGTCGCTCCGAGAGTTTCGCAGACTTGGTACGCCGACCTACTTTGGGGGAGCTGACCCCGAGGCGGCTTCCGGTTGGTTGGAGCGGGTTACCCGCAACCTCGATACTTCTGGGGTATCGGAGGGGCGTCTGAGGGTTTCGTTCGCCACTTTTCAGCTTGAGGGAGAGGCCTACTACTGGTGGCAGTCAGTGCAGGAGAGGGTTGGCAGTGATTTTGAGTTGTTCAGCAGGCTGTTCTTGGAGCAGTACTTCCCTCGCTCCATTCGGGATGATCGGCGCCAGCAGTTCCTGGATTTGCGTCAGAGGGGTTTGAGTGTTTCTGAGTATGCAGTGAGGTTCACTTCTTTGGCCCGCTTCGCGCCGGAGTTGGTACGGACTGCGGAGGAGCGTTGCAGGAGGTTTGAGAACGGGCTCATCCCGTCGATAGCCGACAGGGTTATCGCTTTCAGGACCACAGATTACTCCACACTCTTGGATCAGGCTTTGGTTATGGAGAGACATTTCAGAGATACTACCAGGGTGCGAGAGACCAGGCCTAGGCCGAGTGGATTTTTGCAGCCGTCTGACCATCGAGACCGACGCAGACAGAGAGTTGCAGGACACTTCCAGCATCAGTTTCAGCAGGATGGCATGCGCCGAGCAGGGGCCGTCGCGTCAGTTGGACCCGCCCCGGTGGCATAGCTGTGTCCTCAGTGTGGACAGCAGGGTCACCTGGCACGAGACTGCCCGAGGGGCAATGGACCTGTAGAGCGTCATGATGGTCGTCCCCAGGGGACCGGAGTTAGACAGCCTAGTGCGCCGAGGGGGTGTTTTCACTGTGGCAGCGCCGACCACTTCATGCGTGCGTGTCCTGAGGTAGCACACCTGAGAGGATGCTTCATGTGTGGTCGACCTAATCATTTCATCCGGGCGTGCCCTGAGATAGCTGGCAGAGCGCCTGCACCGAGGCCCCAGCAGACTCAGATTCGCCCTGCGCCCCCTATCAGACCACGTCAGGCACCGCAGTAGAGAGCTCCGCGTCCAGCGGCGGGAGCAGCAGGTCAGAGGCACTAGCCGAGAGCTGAGCAGCGAGTGGCCCTTCCCCCACCACCTAGAGGAGGACCGCCGACACGACAGGGCCGAGTCTTTGCAGTTACTGATTCCAGGATTGAGAGGCCGTACGCCGGCCATGAGGCCACCCAGGGTACGTGTTTACTTTATAATGCGTGGACTTCATTTTTGTTTGATACGGGAGCTTCCCACTCGTTCATTTCTTCGTCTATTGCTTCTTCTTTGGGTTTGCGGGTTGAGACTTTGAGTCAGCCCCTTTGTTTGGAGACCCCGGCTACGGGTGCAGTGGTGTTGAGCACCGTTTGCAGAGACTGTGTGATTAGGGTGGCAGATTGCCCATTTCTGGGGGACTTACTCGTTCTTGACATGAGCGCCTTTGACGTGATTCTGGGTATGGACTGGCTCACGAGGTACCGAGCGACGATCGACTGCTACAGACGTCAGGTGAGAGTGAGGTCAGGTGATAGAGTGATCACGTGTGTTTTGGGTAGCAGGAACGGAGTTCTCTTATCCGCTTTGACTACGGATAAGAGAACTCCGAGAACATATAGTTGTGCTTTGTGTATAAGATATAATTGATTTTTAATAATATTATGTACCATATTTTCTAAGATTTCTATAGTAAAATTGAGTGTATTTATATATTTTTATTTGATTATATGTTATATATTTCTATTTGAGTTGGAGACTTTTAATCTGTTATTGTACAAGTGTTGAACATTCCAAATAGAATGAAGGCACCATCCAATAACACATACAAACAAGATTATACATAGACATAAATAGACTTCAACTCGTATGAAAATAGTTATAAGTGAATTAGAGTTGTATCATAATTTATATAATTGAAATTATATAAATATTAACATTTTTAGTATTATAATGTAATAATATAGTTTATTGAGTATGATTCTTATTTATTTAATTAATAAAACCGTCGAAATATCAATTATAAAAAGCCACACCTAGAATTTTCGCTTGAGGCCCTAAAAATCCTTGGGCCGCCCCTGCCTGGTTGTATCGAGAGCTTCAAATGTATCAAATTGAGACTTGAGTTATTATGATTGGACAACGAAGGTAGGAACCAACAAGAAAATTACTATGAAGAATTCGAGATGAAAAAGGAACCCGAGTGGAAATGAATGGACATGAAAAGGTTTAAATTTTATGCAATTTCTAGCAACTTTCTTCTTCTTTGTCAATGAGGATTGAGCAAAACATGTGAATTATCTTCCAAAGTTCAATTGATTACACTAACTTGATTTACATCCGAGAAGTATTGGTTTTGAGCCCTTTTTTATTGCGTGTTGTCTGTCACATCTTACTCACGTCTACTTTTGTTTGAAATCTACGACAACGATATAGAGCTTGTCCTTTTAATTTTTCCTTACCTCACCAGAGCTCATCTGAACCATATTCCTCTCCTGGTCCTTCTCCTTATCCATCTTCATCCCAACAGAGTCTACTATGGCTTCTCCTGACCCCCTAGCCCAGACAAAATCGACCCCCTCCAAAAAATACAAACCCTCCACCGAACCATCACTTCTTCCGACCCGATAACACCGTCAACCGAAACCCCGACCATTTGAAGCAACATGCAAGGGACTCTGTTTTGGGAGAATACCCCAACCCCTACCCCTGACCCCCCATCTCACCATCAAGATTTCAACCAAACTTGAGCTCATGCTCAACGAGCCTTGACGCGGTTCAAGCCAAGATCACGGATGTTTCCATCGGGACCCCTTTGAACGACGACTTCTACGAGTACGACGATGAGGTGATTGAAGTCCGAGTGAATACAGTTTCTTCACTTGATGACTCCCAGTACCGATTCTCTCTCGCCCATCGACTTCTTGCAGAAAAAAGAGTAAGACCTCGTTCTCTCTATATCGTTATTGCGAACACCTGGAATGTGGACCATCTGATGGTTCAGCCACAAACAGGAAAAATTGTGACCTTTTACTTCCCCTCTAAAGAGGTGGTGGATAACATTCGTGCTAGGGAGCCGTGGTGTTGTTATGGCACGGTGCTACTCCTTACGCCCTTATCGTCACAGACCCAACCGCAAAGCCTTAGCTTCCGATCTGTCTGGATAACGGTGAGAGCCTATGATATTTCGGTAGAAGCTAAAACCTCATAAATGAGAGCTTTCATAGCCTCAAATATGGGGAGGGAGGTGGAGATCCGAAGGGAAAACCTCTCGAAATTCCCAAGCCAGCCTCAGGGTTGGGATACTTTTCTTTGGCTTTGGGTGGAATTGAATGCGACACGGCCGATCCTCGTCACCTGATTTTGCAGATAGGTGCAAATGAAAAGCCTCTAAAAGTACGACTTGAATAGGAAAAGATATGAATTTCTGCTACCGGTGTGGCCGACTCGGCCACCTAAACATGGATTGTGTGGTTGTCCTCCTGGGTGTGGACCAGCTTGCAAGGCGGTATGAGGAGTCTCTACAAGCTCCACAAGCAATCCAATCGAAAAGGATCTTCCATACGGATTGGAATTCTATGCCACCACCGGCTCTGGTTGTTGTGAACAATTCTTGTTAATCCAATTTTATCTAACTTTGTTATAGTGTCCCATGAGAAACGGGATCCCTGCCGACCGGTTATTACCAACCTCCCAAAAAGTTGTGATCTTGCATAGGAACCACAGTCTTCTTTATCGATCGGAGAACCAAAAAACCTCCACTGATGGTAATGTTGAAGGATGTGGAATGCGAGAAAGGATCGGTAGTACCTCCCCTATCCTCGTTGACTATCAAATCCACAATCTTGCCTAACCTAAAGGCACCCCTGGCCAACACTTATTGGGAGGACAGGTGAAATTCTGATTAGCTGCACCTTTTAGATATGATGTCAATAAGGATGTTATGCGATAGAAACTAACATCTACTTTTGCATCATGATATGGAAAACAAGAAGCACAAACAATCACATAGAAGAACACGAGATTGGTTACTCAATTCGGTGCAATATCACCTACATCTGGGGGCACTCTGCCAGTAGAATGATTTTTACTATAATGTAAACATCAACATACAAGTTTCTTAGATCAACCAGATCAAACCTAGCTATGATTACAAAGTGACAAACCTATTTCAGGGACTCCCCTTGAACTCGAGCTCCTCGTTGGATTCCACTCTTCAAGCAATTCGGTCTTTGATAACTGTTCTTCTTCTTCAAACGGGACTGTGAATATTCAATCACAGACACTCAGCTCAAATACTGGTTTAATTATGAATCATAGTACGAGCATAATGGCACGTGTTATAGTCTTCTTCTTCTAGATTCTCAACATGCTACTCTTACATGCTGGAAACCTCTGGATTCATGAACACAAGCACAATGCCCCTAATCATCTTCAACGTCCAATAGTGATCGACAGGTAATGACAATTGCGATCAACCCTAGTTTGTGAGGTTTCCACGATATATATAGCACAACATCACCTTTAGAATCCGTGCCTCGTAGGGTTTAGTGAATTCAGAGTCACGATTGCACTGAATCTCTTCTTTCCTTGTTCAACATAACTTCTCAAAATTGACCCGTACGAATGCGCTTATATCTTCGGACCTAGGAAAGTAAGTCACCTTATTTCCTAACGCAAGTAGAACTATAATAATGAGTATCTACATGAAAAGGAAATATATCTTCACCAGATAAAGAAGGACGTGTAACAGATATATTCAAATATTCTCGCGCGTGTGTACTGTCAACCAATGTCATGTCAATGACTTCTGTGTTGACATCTTCAATTCAAATATTCAATTGACATTAATGTCTGCTGACATCCTGGATAACATCTTGGCTTGACTCAAATGTAGCCAATGCAGATGTAGCAACAGTAGTGACCGAAGGAGGGTGGGGGACCACAACTTTTTGGGATGTCGGTTCAGAACCAGGTAGAGCCGCCCCATTTTAAGCCTGTTCAACATATACTACAACAAGAGATCTTTGTTGGATTTGATCAGAGGAAGAAGATTTCCCTCCCTCCCCCGATAACCTTGATCAAAAGTGGAAGTGTCCTCCCAATATTGACGATAGGCATTTGGATGTTAGTACTCACAATTGTAGTTAACATGATCATAAACTCCACAACAATCACAATATACAATATCACAATACTAATTCTCCATAAAAGTTATAATGCAATGAAACAACTAAACAAATATATAAAAAAATGAAAAGGTCTTAACACGAATTATAAATATATCAGAGTTTCCTTAGTTGCTCCCCGACAACGACACCATTAGCTTGACACTCTGAGAATTAACTCTCAGAATGACACGACAAGTATACCGGTCGTCAAGTAGTATTCGGGGTTTAGTCTGAGTTATTGTACCCAAGGGAGCAATCAGACAAGCACTTTAATTAGTTAATTCGTTTGTCAATCTATTCCTATAACAATATTTGGTTTTGTTTAAGAATGTAACAAATTCAAGCAATCAATGAATAATATAAATGATCCGAAAATAGAGCACAATATCACAGATAGATTTTGAATTAAAGATTTAAGGCGATCTAGGACATTAGTGGAGTTTGAATACGATGAACAAGTTAACGATATGGTATACATCTGCAACTAATTCTATTCTAAGGGCAACGGGAATTCTCTATCACTAGTCCTAACCATTTCTCGATCGCATTAAGACCATATCGTACTTTAACCACCTAATTATCTCTAATCTAGGTGTAGGAAGGTACCAAGCATTAAGGTTTATGAATTCCTCTAACTTTCGGGATTTAATCCTATAGCTATTGCACTCGTGTCAGTCTAACTATATTCTAGTCTAGATTGAAACCCGAGTTATCTAATTCCTATTTCCTCTTCTTAACCTCATTTCTCAATTATTGGTTAACAATATTATATCATACATATACGTGATCAAGGAAATATAGCATTACGAACGAAATTTGATAAACACTTTCCTACATACTAGTTGACAAATATATAACCGAACATGTTAAATCAATTCATCGCATCGTTCCCCTAGCCCTAGATCAAGATGAATTTAGTTCATGGCAAAAGAATAAGAACACAATACAAAGATCGAATCAACAATACCCACAATAAAGGATAAATGTAATACAAATACCAATTAGG
Source organism: Erodium maritimum (assembly GCA_963921825.1). Lineage (NCBI taxonomy): Eukaryota > Viridiplantae > Streptophyta > Magnoliopsida > Geraniales > Geraniaceae > Erodium > Erodium maritimum. The sequence goes on along the minus strand of OY997588.1, from coordinate 139,477,427 downwards.
ATGGAAACGATGAAGGAATCGAATGTAGAATCCTTGATTCTTCTCTCCAATCTCTAAAATCTCCTTCCTAGCTCTTTACAAGTGTTTTTCTCTCTTAATTTCGTGATACCCCTTCAGATGAGATCTCCCCCTTTTATATCTAGTGTAGAAACTAATTAAAACGGGAATTCTGGTTGAAAACGCATCTCTGGGCGTTTGCACGGTCGTTTGTATAGGGTGCAAATAACCGATGCAAAATTCTGGCTCCTCTGTCCCATATGCACGGTTAGATGCACGCGCGTGAAAATAATTGGTGCATTTTTCAACATCAAATCCTTCATCAAAGTTGTAGATCTTTGAATTCCCTTCGATTTGATAGGTAACGAGCGAAAATCGGAGTTCAGATACGAAAGTTATGTCATTCACAAGATCAACTAGACTCCAAAATTCCTTGAGTTGATTTTTGCTCATTTAGCTCTAAAACTCCTAAATACCCCTGAAAAAAGACCAACTGCATAATCAGAGAGAGAAATACATTAAATCACATAATACCGGAGCTGAAAAGCTAAGAAATGTGGGCTAACACATCTAGAATAGATGCATTTCACGTTCACATTAACCGGGACCAGCGGTCCTAAACGGGGTGTGGATGCGGTTTAGGCTCCTCCTCCCTCGACCTGTCAGATCGCATGGCTACCCGGCTGCGCCTAGGGCAAGATCTGGTACGCAGACTCGACGATAGAGGTGGGGTGGGAACGAGTTCAGCGGTCGGTCCCGAATGGTTACCCGAGTCCTTGTATTCGTAGCAACATCGTGCGGATCTAGCGGAAGACGGGTCCGTCTTCCTCCTCCGCATCCCCTCTTCGTTGCGGTGGTCGGAGTCGAAGTTTGAACATGGATTGTCGATCTCTAGGGTGGGAGTACGCCATATCATATGGGAGGAGACGACAGTAAGTGGTGAGGGTAGTTGGTTCTTCTCGTGACATGATCCACGGTCCCAATCTGATTGATCGGGTCGTGTAAGATCGACGGATAGACAAGCCGGATGCGATGGGGGTCAGCAAGCGCGGTGATTGGGAGAAGCAGGATTAAAATAGTGATAGTCGAGGAAGAGACGAGGCGGAAATGATTTAGGGAGAAGAGGGAGTTTTGAAAAAAGGATCCTAAAAGCTAGGATTTTTTTTTTGTTATGCCATTAAAGCTTGTGTAAACTGATTATGTGTGGTATTTAAATTTACTCACTTCTAATTTACTTTCTTCTTGAAAATTTAAGAAAACTGCTTACGAATTTAATTTCAAATTTTTTTCCTTGATTTGAATTCTGCATGAATTCAACTTTATAATTTTTGTTCTGAAAATAATTCTTGAAATGACGGTTGATTTTCTTTGAAAGAAAATCCATTTTCTTTTTGGTCAGTCAGGTCGGATGACCCGAGATCCGACCCGTGTATTCCAGCGCCCACGACCCACAGCTGGTCTGCTTCTGACCCGTGTACATTGCCTTTGAGTGCGTTGGGCTGATCTTTAAATGGGTTTAGATCTTTCCATCCTCATTTGGCCTTTGAACACAAACATCCTAACCCATATAGTCCGAACGAAAATAAGCGTAACACTAAAACCCTTGTTCAGTTGCGCATTGATCTAGCTCCTTCAACCTCCAGACTCGAAACCCAAGCAGCGAATACAGGAAAGAAGGCCAAGCTTCACCGTTCTGATTTTCCGGCTCCAAAATCGGTAGGATTCAAAGCTTCGTTTCCGTTTACTTTCTTCAACTTCCAGACCCACTTCAGCGGCGAGATTTCGAGCTCCAAACAAAGGTAACAAGGCGTTCCTTGCCTTAGAAATCAAAGCCCAAGTAAGTACGATTTCCAAAACCGAATTTCAAACTTTGATTTTCAGATTTTGCCTGTTGATTCTCAAAATTTTCAGTTCTGAAAAATCGAAGTAAATTTTCCATTTTTTTGGTCCTCCAAAACTAGAACAGATCCAAAACGATTTATAATTTCCATTTTGATTCTCAGCTTCGAAAATTTCAATTATGAAAAAACAAAATAGAATTTCCTTGTTGCTGCCATTCTTAAATTCGAACCTTCTTTCAAACCCAAAAACAAAACCAGGTTTTGAAACCAATTAGAGACACAAATAGAAATTACAGTCTGATTTTGATTTCCAATTAGAACTTCAAGGATTCGGCAATTGAAATCAGTTGGAAAATAAGTTTCAGATGAAGTACACTAATTCATATATTAGTAAAACACAATAGGAAGTACCAAAAAATGATCTGTTACAGGATTGCAACCATTTTTGGAAACAAAACCAGTAATGATTTTTAGGCTGTTTAGCATTAACCTTGTACCTGCAGTCTTACAATAAAACAGAGTAGAAAATAGATAGAGGTCTTAATATTGTTAGACCGTGGTTAGTAAAAAAGACATACAAGATACAAATGGTAATCAAAGCAATAATTAAGTAAACATGAATTTAAACGTAAATGAAACAAATTAAATCGAGATAACCTTAGGTAGTGTTGAGATCGGAATTCGGAATAAATCCATGCATGGTATTACACTTTTCTTAAGACCTTTACTGCCCGTATGGCAGGGGTCCCCCATGAGTCATGGCCTAACCACTTAGCTTAGTCAACAATCTAAAATTAGCAAAGACTAAAAATGCAATTTGAATGTAATTAATAAAACTTCTTCACGTTTAATATTATCCAACATTTTTTGCTGTATTTGTAGAAAAAGTGCAAATTGTCTTAGAGATGTATTCTTGCTTCATGAGTCTTCTCTGCTTCCTCAAATATATGTATGTTGTGTGAGATTCGAAGTGAATAACTATTTCAAAATTGATAGATTGTCAAAAGATGATAACATCAGTTAACCTTTTAATTAAACCCTTGTTGTAAGCAAGACTTGCTTTGAATGGTTATAATTATCGTGCCTTCAGATCATTCCAAATGTTGTTCATTGCAATGTGACCCAAAAAAATTCCAATCATGTAGTGCATGTTATTTGAACTTGAAATACTAATATTCAAATTATCAATAAATCCGTATCCTATTGATTGGAAGGATTTCATGGTTCCAACTCCCAACAAAGTGAACAGGTTTATGTGTTAAGATTGCAACCAATCAAATATGTATGATTAAATGGTAAGAGTGTGCACACTATGATGCGTGTTAATGTTCTCCTAATCGTTTTAGGTGATATAGCGAAGATGGAAGCAAGTAACAGTAAGCCATCAACTGCTGCTGGCCCGACTTCATGCCGGAAGAAGAAGAGCGAACAAGCGACCTTCTTGGAGGATGTGAAGGACCACATTGATGAGTTCATCCATGCATCCATGGATGAGCACAAGACTTGCTTCAAGAAGACCATTGAAAAGGTTAGTTCAGTATAGTTAGTTGATGCTTTCAACTATGCGCGTGTCTTTTCATAATGGGCAACTTGTTTCACAGATGTTTGGGATGTCAAAGGCTGTGGCTGAGAAAAATGCAGCAGAGAATGCTAAGGAGGTTGAAAGTGTTCTACCGCTTAGGACTACCGTGTCTTCTGATTAGAGCAATCATGTCTGCATCATCTACAATGTTGTGTAACTAATAATCATGTTCTACCTGTTGGAAGACTTTTAAGTCAATTTATATTTTAGTTTGTTTCTCCTTTCTTGTATAAAGGGTCCCTTCGATTAGGGGTGATAACAGTCCGGTGACTTTTGACACCAATCCGGAGCTTCCGGTTCTTTTTTTTTTGTAATATATTTTTTGAAAACAAAAGATTCATTAATAAACTAATAATCCTTACATATTGTATAGCGTTGTATCCTCTGGTCGTTCTTGGCAACTCGAAAGACGATCAACGAAAAGATAGCTCTCAAACCTCAGGTTTGCTCTCCCCGAAACGAATACCGTCTCAAATATCAAAAGAGCGACACATTGCCTAAACAACCAATTACTAGGTCGGTCTTTTTTATCGACGATCGGGAGGCATTTGTCGATAGGGAGACCTGATCGAACACGCCACCAAAGGCTCTACCACACCTACCAAAAATCTATTGGGGAAAGACGAACAGGTCTTTGATTGAACAATGTCTCATCTATTTGACTCAGTTTTGTTACTTGTTTTATTCAATTACTCTATCCTGATAGGTTACTTCTAATTAATCGAGCCATAAGACCCCTTTCGCATTTAAAGAGTGAGACATGTTCTTTCGTATTTAAAGAGTAAGACATGGAAGTTGACAACACATAATGGCGAAGAGTCAAAATCCTCACAACATGGTCTTTTTACGTTGTCGACGTCGTGTAGAGCCATGCCATGTTACATGATTTTCGTGTGTTTTATGGTCTGGCTCTTAGAAGAAGTCATGTTTATCGTTGTCCCGTAGATGTAGGTACATTTTCGAACTACGTAAAATTGGGTGATCTATTTACTTTCTGCACTTTAATTATTGTTCCGTATTTTTCGCTTATTAGACATTCGCATTTTTATCGACTGGGTCCTGGGATCGGGGGTTGGAAAATCAAGAGATTGGTGCTCATTAGAAATTGAATCTCCCCGGTTCATTTCTACGAATCCATCGATTTTTCGGAGCGAATCTTTTATTCGGTTTCGAGTACTAAATTTACTATAGTTTTTTTTGGTTCGTACAAGATCTTAAAGAAAGTGGGTCATGTTGCTTATGCCTTGGATCTCCCTGCTAGCTTCTGGTCATCCTACATTGATAGGGAGAATACCAAATAACAACAGATAAATGGTAAACAGCGGAATCAATTCTCCCACACTTGTGCAAACCAAGTAGGAAACCAACAAACTGAGCAAATCACCAAACACAATGCACACAAGATTTTAGCGTGGAAAACCTTCTCAAGACGAGAAGTAAAAACCACGGGACCCTCTAGGCCTCTTAATCATCCACTATCAACTTCAATGGGTACAATATCTCTCTAATCAAATTAGAGGCATACACAATATCTCAACACAACCTAGTGTTGGAACTAGCAACAAAACTCAAGAAAGAAGAAGATAAATCTCACCAACTTGGTGGCCCAACTTACAGCTCGTGTATCTGAAGAACGAACCGTCAAAACCCAAATTCCACCGTCCACTTTAAAGACCTATATGTGGAGAACATTCACTCCAAAAATCAGCATCATCGGACCTTGGATGAACCTCCGATCGTGCTCTTCAACGTGGCTGGTCGGACTAGAAATCTGCAGAAAAATCTGCACCTCTTCTTCTCCCTTTTGCTTCTCTCTCTCAACAATTGAGGCACTCACATTTCCAAATCTGATTTCTAAAAGCTATATAGAAACCCTATCTCCATTTGGGCTTAAGTTGCCCCAAATGGGCTTTGGGCCTTGTTCCAATTAATTGAAACAAACCCAACATACATTCCACGTCTCCCAACTCGAGCACCACTTGGGTTCCACTTCAGTTCGTACGGATTTGCCTCCAATTAGTTTGGATGGGGTCATAACAACATTACCCCTTGTTGTTCTGGATTGTAGAGTCACCAAATGAGGTAATCGAGCTGTCACACAACTCCTAACTTAATGGTCTCGAGTCTTGAAGGAGCGACATGGGATTTTTATTTCACTTGCAGAATCGTTTTCCAGAGTTCGCTGTCTTCACGTGGAAACAAAGATTTGAAGGACGAGTATTATTACTGGCGCTTGGCTTGCAAGCCTCGTTCTTTTCAATTTAAGCTTTTGTTTAGTTTTTGGACTTGTTTAATCCCAACCTTATCCTTATAAGGTTGTATATAGTTGGAGAATGAATTTGTCTCTGATATGCTTTTTTATCTAAATTGTCTTTTTCTCCCGATTGTCCTTCCTCTTGGGAAGTGAATATATGCCCACCCCTATGACTATATGTATATGGTATGTTATTTGTACAAACTAAAATCAAACCGAGTAGATAACTTTATACATAAGGCAATTGACATTTTTTTTTGATCAACAAGTTTTTTGTTCTATAAAAAACCATGTTTTCTAATCGAAAACATGGCCAAGGGTACTCCCTCAAACAACACCGAGAATGCCATTGGCACCTCAAAATAGAAACCAACCCAATGAAAGGGTATAACAAGGGGCTATCTCCCCAGAGAACACCTATTAAGCAACCTAGGATCGAGACGCAGCTCGTCCAAACCAGAGAACTAAAACAAATACAACCGTCCATCGAGGGACAACCAGCCTAACCGGCAACAAGACCAGACAAAAGTGTCACTTACAACAAGCACCTAACAACCAAAACCCATTCAAGGGCAAACCAGCTAACCAGGGCAAACCAACTAACCAAACCGAACCACAACCAAACTAAGAAACTAAAACAAACAGTCTAAGAACTTGAAAGTACAGACATGAAGCTCATTTTTATAAAAACAGAGTCTAACTACTCGGATTCACGACCTTGAAGAGCTGGAAGAAGAGAGACCTTTGCTACGAACCAAGTCGATCAAAACCAAATCCACCACAGATAACCCCGCCACCAATACCACACCCCTAACCCTAACTGCAACTACACTTCCAAGTTGTTGATTTCTTCAGAAAGAATTATCAACTGGTTGGTGGCCAACACCACAATCAACCATTGTCTAGTAATATGAAGTTCACCACCTGACAAAGCCAAACCCACAACACAAAGACTCAAGCTAATCACCAGAGACCCAAGGGTCTACCATCATCGCTGGCCAACACCAGAATAACGACGAAGTCCTGAATCCAAATCAGATCCAAGACCAGTGAAAAGCAGTCCCAAGTGTTGGATTAAAGGAAGGAATAATTACAGCAAAAAAAGGGGAGAAGTACTCACCTAAGGAATGAAGTAAAAACTCGAGATCTGCTCCAACAAGGGTATGAACCCAAACAAGCCGACGGCCAACACCTTCTACGGAACCCGGAACCACCACGGTGAACCTGAAGGGGAGCTATGAACCCCGAGCAGAGAGATCCGGTATCGCAAAAGAAACGACACCTAAGCAGGAGAGTAAGACCGGTACCACGCAACCTGGATCTGAGACAGAGAGGTAAGAAACGCGCCATCAACCAGGACCAGGAGTGTTGACTCTCAAACAGATCCGCCGCCATCAACGCCGTTGAAGAGCGTCCCACTGAAGATTTGGGTCAAGCCAAACTCTGACCGGTTAACCTCACGACGAACAAAGGAAACGCGCAAAAACTCAGCCACCGACCCAGATTAGAACTGATTTGTAGCCATCAACTCTAAGATTAGAGAAGAAAAGCTTTCCACAAAGCAAAACAGATCCCAAAACAGGTCGAAAACCCCACAGGACCAACGAGAAAGGAGTGGAGAAGAAAGGGGGGGAAACAGGAAGAACGAGAAGAAGGGGGTAGAAAAGGAAGAACCAACAGAAGAGAAGGACGAGAAGGGGGAGCCGTCGTCGACCAACCGACCACAAGGGCCAGAAAATCGACGGCGGCCGGTGAAGTAGATCTAGGGTTTGGGGTAAGTAGAGAGAGGTGAGAGCGAAAGGTTACTCTAGACTAAGGTGATCAAAATATAAATAAAGCAATATAAATAAAGCAATTGACATGGAGGCCCTAATTCCCGGACTGACTTCAAAGGCAAAGAGTTGCCTTCTCCACAGCACCAAGCCTAATAAGAAACATTTCTAGAGGTGGAAAGATTTACGGATCCTAAATCATCATGCCAAGATTATGAATATAAGTCATCATGCCAGGATTATGTATATAAAGAATCCTTTTCTAAATGGCTTGATTTGGCATGGAAAGCCTAAGACATTAGGATCTTCAATATGCTAAAGGGAACTTCCATGGCAAACATTTTCCTTCACAGAAGGATTTATCAAGTCTCTAAATCCATAAATATATATAATAGTAGCATCCATGATTAGCATATAACCTCCTAAGAATAAGTTTAGTAGTTAACTTAAATCCATGACTACCAAATAAACAAGTCCACTCCTTAAACCCGAGGTTACCCAATAAACTAAGAATCTGTTCAACTTCCCAAATCTAAACCAACAAGATAAGATGTTAGACCTCCCATAAGCACCTTAGCAGAGCAGTCCATCGCCCCTACAAACGCCACCATAGGCCGACAGAAGAAGAAGAAAGACAGTGAGAGTTGTGCAACACAATTTAAGGATTGTACAACAAGACAGAAGATGAAATTGGAACAAGAAATGAAAACTAGTAAAAACTATATACCTACCGCAGTGAGGTTAAGTTGCCATCAACATTTGCATGACTAAATAAAGTGTTATAATTAAGTAAATATGTCAAATCCTTCCCCACAAGAGTAAATGAATTGTTTCCAGCCAAATATAAAAAAAGACCAACAACAGTTGAAGTGTTAGAAAAAAGAAGGCCATTGTGAAATGAAAATGTGCGAATCCAACTTATAAAAACTTGCAATATGAACGACCAGCTAATGTTAAAAAGGATATAGTAGACAAAAGATTCATAAACTAATATTATGATTTTGTTAATTTCTTTCTATTTTCTCATTATATGGCATGGCTATAAAATTATATTAGCTACCTTAATGTGTGAATGATACAGTATGCAATGCCACATCCACCCATGACATGAATCATATTATTCAACATATCAGTTTCATCCTTAATTGATAAACACATAAAAGGGAAAGGGATGCATAAGTTAAACTTACTTAGGTGAAAATGCCATCCTTGAAGACGAAGGAAGTAAAGTGGGAGGGCAGACCCAGTCTGAACAAAGCTGCGGAGATATTTGAGGCCACATAGTGATCACCCTCCTCCTGAATCCGGAATAGATTGAGACTAGAACACCTTCTGCTACCGAACCAGTTGAATCCGGTCTTGATAAACATCACCAGCCCATCCCGGATTCTAGCCACATCCACTATTGGAGCATTGTAGTTCACGTGCTCCCCCCACTTCATCGAGCCAGCAATTCCTCTCACAGGCTTGATAGAAAGATCCAACCGCTGAGCATCTTGAGCATTATATTTGAAACTACAAACATATGAACTGCCATCGCCGATACTCAAGCTTTTGAGGAAGGCCTTCTCAGCATGACCACCAGCGACTACGGGTCCAAAATAAGGTCGTCCAAAATAAGGAGGCGGGAAGGATTGAGAATCCACATAACTGTACATCACACCATCGCCAAGAGGCACGGACGAGAGAGGATCCAAAGGAAGGAACTTCAACTCTCTTGATCCGAATCTCAGACTAACAGGTCTCCATCCGATTCCGAGGCTAGTGTCAAAACTATAGAATTTGCCGTCGTGAGTGCAAATCACCAAGTTAGAACCCAACATGATATTATTTTTCACCAGGAGAAGAGGGGGATCATAGCCAAAACCGTCCGATGGGAGTGTGAACTGAGACTTATCGTCAACAAAAGGAGGGCTTGGCAGAATAGTCCATGATCCAGATTTTGGATCGAAACACTCAAAGTGTCCCGGATCTTCTCCAAAAGAGAAAACACCGGGGAGCACGTATATCTTTCCGGCGACGGTCCAGGCCAAGGGGCTTCTCTTTCCGGAATTCATTTGGGTGGACATCTTGACCATGACACCAGAATCAGCAGTTGCGTCAATGTAGTGCACGTCTCTGGGCAAAAAGTTACCACTCCCGTAATACTCGAATTCTCCCTCCCATGAGTATCCACCGAATAAATATAACTTGGATCCGAAAGCAGCCATAGCAAATTCTTGAGGGAAGCTCCCTTTGCAAGGCGTGCAATCGATCTCAAAGAAGGGCTTAGGATATGGTATTACGGCACTCTCCATCAGAGACCGCATTTGCCTAAACTTGTATCGGAGCATCAGGTGGCGATTGCATCTTCCCATCCAATTCCAACTTCTCCTTCTTCTTCTCCGAGATTCAGCTGCTACAGTTGGCAACAAAGCAGCATCGGTGGTACCAGCAGACAGAGGTGAGCTGGTCCGTCCATGGCTACATCTTTTGAGAGAAAAATTTGGCCTATCAGGCACGGCAGCTGCAGCTGCAGCTGCAGCAGCAGTTTCAACGGCAGAGAAATCCCGTTCTAAATGTAGCTTGAAAATTGAGTAATCTAGTCGGTTCCTCCTGCCGTAGAACAGGAACTGATTCTCCTCAGACTCCGGTATATCCTTCCGTTTTCCCATCCAGATACTCACGGCACTATATCAACCAAAACCCCAAAACGTAACCTTGACTCTTCTAGACACAGTTTTCAACCAGGACAGGAAGAGTTATCGAATCCTAAGATCTCACCTTCGATTTCTAGTCCCCTCACTGTCGAACAACAGTTCCTCGGTAGTCGTCTATGACCGGCCTCACTTCCACGCTGGATGAACCGCGAGACGCCGATGAGTCTGTTTTCGTAGGGTTTGTAGGAGAGGCGGGTGAGAGGAGAAGAGGTATGGGGTTTATTAGCAAAGGGCCTCAAGAAACAAATCCCTTTGCAAAATATCTCTCTTTTGAAACCCTTTTACCATTTGAGGGGTAGCCTCCGTCGTTTTGCTTTTGATTTTATCTTTTACTTTTAAATAAAAAATTATGAAATGTATATTATACCTCTCGCTCTTTACTTCCCAACTTTTCGTCTCCTTCCTTCTCTCCTTATTCTAATTGAGAACTCAGATGTAAAGACCGTCCCGATCTAAAAGAATTAAATAATTAAATTTACTCGTTGACACGGGCTAGGCCCAGCACGCGCGCCCAGGCCCACGAGACGCGAGCCCAAGCCAAAACCCTATTCAAGTTTCTTCTTCCTCGCGTCGCGCACGCGAACCGAGGCACTCCATCTCGCTCTCTCGCTCTCTCTCTCTCTCTCTCTCTCTCTCTCTCTCTCTCTCTCTCTCTCTCTCTCTCTCTCTCTCTCTCTCTCTCTCGTCTCTCAGATCTCCCTTCTCTCTTTCGATCTCTTCTCTCCCTCTCGCAGCCACCGCCGACCTCGCCTTCGTCATCACCTTCACCTCCGTTCACAAACCGAGCCACCACGCACGGAATCAAGACGAACTCGCCGGAGAACCTCTCTGGTTCGAGTTCCCGAGCTCGACCCACGCCGGCGACGGGGAAATCACACGGTTTGTGCTCCCTCGCCCCGTTTTCTTTCTTCCCCGACTTCGCCTCACCAATCGCGTCTTCCCGAGCTCGATTTGGGACGAATCAGCCGGAACGACGCCGGCGACCCACGCCTCCGTCAGATATGAGACGGAGAGGCTTTGTGTCGCGCTACCGGCGACACCGTCCCTGCCACCGCCACGTCGTGACCCTGGCGCCCTTCTCCGCCTCCATCTCTCCCTCCTCCACGTCACCTGACGCCGTCCACCGCCATGTCAAGGTCGGAGCCATCACTGGAGCTGCCTCGAGGGTGCCGGACTCGAGCCAGTATAGTTTGGGGCATGAAGGCTTTGGGCCAGCCTGAGTTGGGCTTAGAGATGGGCCCTGGCAAGAGACGGGCCTTAGGCTAGAGAGGCCATTGGGCCAGGATGACTAGACCAGGAGACAGACCCTGGGCCAGACCCAAGTATCTGACTCGGGTCTGGACCGGGTCTGACTCGGGTTCTGGACTCGAGTCTGGACCGGGTCTGGGTCGGGTCTGGAGCCGGGTCCGGGTCAGTTATGGGTCCGACCGGGTCTAGGTTTTGGACCGGGTCGGATTCGGGTCTGGTTTTCGAATCCGGGTCGGACAATTTAATAATTTAATTAATTTAAATAATCTAAAAATGGGCATTTAAAGGACTAAATGGACAAATCAGAGGACCTTTGGACTACTGGGACTGATTGGAAATTTTACCTATTAAACCCAGACTTGGACTTCGCCCGAGAAGACCGGAGATAGGCCCGGCAGCTAGGAGACGTAGCTGTTGTGTTCGTATTGAGGTAGGGAAAGTAGCGAATACCGCTTTAATTGCGGAAATTTACGAGCATGCATGATTAGGGAAAAATAATAACCGGAAAGGTCCTCGTTGGCATATAGGATGTGATTCACTAGAATAGCCGCTTTCGATTATTAAATAATCGGACGAGTCTTAGTAACATGTAGGATGTGATTCACTAGATTACCTGCTTTCAATACTTTGGAAATTGCTGTGCTGGTAGATGGGTCATGTCGAGCCCTATGATTGCGTGTTGCGTGTTATAACCGCTGTGTGAGAGTCTAAATAAGATTATATTCGGTGTTGCATGTTGTGACTGTGTGTGGGCAAGTGTGTCGTGTTTGTTGTAACGTGAACCCTTGGTTGTGATATGACCGGGTGAGTGATAGACCGGTTTGTGTGCTATGTTGAGATGGTCCGGTTGATATACCTAGGCCAGCTATGGCTTGGTGCTGCGTGTTATACCCTTATTGTGTGTTCCAAGAGAAGGCGTAACCGGAGTGGTACTTACACCGAGGGATGGTTCCGGTGTAGTGTATCGAGGCTAAGGATGGCGTGATCAGTACCCCGATGACTCGTAGTCCGGGACGATGTTCGACCGAGGTGTGTGCCGGTCCAGTACGTATGTTGAGTAAGGCCCAAGTCTGTGTGCTCGGAAGACATCGGACTGAGGGATTTCCGGTCGAGGATGTTACCCCCAGTCTCAGTGAGGGGAAGATATCGGGATTGATGTTGTGTGGTCCAGTACGATATAAGTGGCTTTGTGCATTCAATGATGTTGGAAACTGTTGTACGATATCTGTGTGTGTCTCGCTGTGTGTTTTATACCTGTTGGTTGGCTTTGTTCGTTTTTCTAAGTATGTTTATGACTTTGTGAAAATGATCGGTAACTGGGAACTGCCGTAGGCTTTGTTTATAGTTGTGCCTTACTAGTATGCCCTAATTGGACGGTTACTCGTGGTGATGAACTGAGGTTCAGAACCTTAACTACTTTTCCTACTGAGCGTAAGCTCACCCCCTTACTTGGTTGTGTTTCAGGTGTTGAGCGAGACCAGTACTAGCAGGATTCTCGGAGCTTGGGAGCTGGCGAGGGTTTTAGCTAGTGTCTAGAGACGTACCTTTCTATTTACTGTTTGACTCTTTTATTACTTACTTTTATTGAGCTGTTGACTCATTTGAACTTTTGGAACTTTAAATTGCATTTGAGACCCGTTTATTTTATCTATATTACTTTATTATTATTTGTTTTAAGTTCGCGTCTCGAGTCCGATCAAAACCGGATTTGGGGTGTGACAATTTGGTATCAGAGCCTGGTTACATTTTGAAATGACTTTTCAAAACCTCGGACCGTACGTCACTTAGGTGGGTAGAGTTGGGCTGTTAGGTTGTTGTGTGTCGGTTACGCAAGTCGGAGATGTCCTATGCGTAGAAACGAGACGGAAAGAGTCTCGGGTTGGTGAAATGTCCGGCCTAAGTGCCGTGGACATTTGGGGAACCTGTGTGGTTGATGTCGTGATTTGACCTAACTGTTAATCCAAGGATGGACTTGGTCGGGCGGTAAGAGTGAAATTACCAAGACCCGAGGTGTGTGGGTGTTGAGGTCTGTGTACAAATGGTAACTGGTTGTCCCGCATAAGCAGATGATTGACTTAATTTACGAACGGGTTATGCTCGATTTTCTGCAGAAACTGAAGTGTATGTACCATCACGATTCAGCTATAGGGGCCACTATAGTTGGACGTGAATTGGGGGATGCCAAGTGGTTACAACGTAATTCGAGGACACCTGAACAGGGTTGTAATGACGCGGTGTCAACATGAATGTTATGTTAGAAAGAGGACTGCTAAGAAATTGAAATTGAAACTATGTGGTGCATTGTGAAATTGTTTTGGAGTGTAAGTGGTAGTCTGTGTGACTTAAGTGTGAAAGTGTTGTTAAAGTGAAACTGGGTGTAACCCTGATGTGTGTATATATGATCTGTGTGAAGCACTAGTGTGCTGAATTCTTTGTTGTGTGCAATCATGTGACTATACTATATTGAATATAATATTACTATGATAAGTATTGAATAGACTGGGTGTGGCGTTAGTTATTATAAGCACGTCTTCTTTTCGAGTTAAGAAACTGAAATCTGTGTGTTATCCGTGCAGATGGTCTACGTTATGGCACTGAGTTATGTTCCTCGAGGCACGAGGAGACGGCCCGCTGGAGGCCGAGGACAACAGTCTACTGCTGAGTCTGCTGGGGCGACTAGTGCCCAGGGTGCACCCGTTGAGGGGCACGAGAGGGCTGAGATAGCCCAGGCGGCAGCTTTGGAGGAGCTGACCCGCACCGTTCAGGGACTGGCAGCTGCCTTTTCCCGTAGAGAGGCTACAACTCCTACACCAGAGCCTGTACCTGCTGCCACTACAGCGACTTCTGAGGGACCTACGCAGGTCGATAGCTACACTACGCAGGCATTGCGAGATTTCCGCAGGCTAGGCACGCATGTGTTTTCCAGGGAGCCAGACCCCGAGGCAACCAAGCGATGGCTGGAGCGGATCACCCGCAACCTTGATACATCTGGGGTAGTGAGCGGTAGACTCCGAGTGTCATTTACAGCCTTCCATCTGGAGGGAGAGGCCTACCACTGGTGGTGCCGAGAGCAGGTGCGAGTGGGGGACGACTTTGTGCTGTTCGGACAGCGCTTCCTCGAACAATACTTTCCACATGTTGTTCTGGATGACAGACGACAACAATTCCTGGAGCTGCGACATGAGGGTCTGTCGGTGTCTGAGTATGAGGCGAGGTTCACCTCCTTGTCTCGCATCGCTCAGGAGATGGTGCAGAAGGAGGCCCTCAGGTGCCGTCGTTTTGAAGGAGGATTCCGCCCTGCGATCGCGGACCGGGTCACCGTCCTGAGGACACAGGTGTTTTCTGATCTTGTGGAGCAGGCCTTGATAGTGGAGCGACGATTCCGCGAGACAGCGAGGGCTCAAGAGGTCAGGCTTAAACCGAGCGGCTCACTGAGGCCGTTTGAGACTCGAGATCCGAGGAAGCAAAGGACCTCAGGATCGTTTCAGCCTCAGGTATAGTTGAGAGGACCACGACAGGTCGGATCAGTGGCTCCTGTTGGACCTTCTACGTCAGGGCGCACTTGCTATCGTTATGGGCAGTCATTCCATATGGCTCGGGGCTGTGAGATGAGCGGTGGACCAGTAGACCGCCCGGTGGGTAGACCTGAGGAGAGGTCGAGTGCCGGGCCACCACTGTATCATCGATGTGGCCGGACAGGACACTTCGCTTCCAGGTGCCCCGATCAGTTTTTGGTTGCGTCAGCTCCACAATCACAGTAGTCGCAGACTGGGCAGTCGCCACGGTTCCAGCAGCGTCAAGCTCAGACGCAGAGGGCGCCGAGGCAGGCAGCGAGCGCACCAGCGCCGAGACATCGAGCTGCACAGCAGGTGGCACTTCCACCACCTCTGAGAGGCGGACCCCTGGGACAGCAGGGTCGGGTGTATGCTGTCACCGACTCTAGGGCTGAGGGACGTCACGCAGGCCATCAGGCCACACAGGGTACGTGTTTGCTTTATAATTCATGGGCATCCTTTCTGTTTGATGCTGGAGCATCTCATTCCTTTATATCTTCTTCTTTTGCTCGTATGTAGGGGTTGAGGGTGGAGTTTCTGAGTAGACCGTTGTGTCTTGATACCCCTGTTACAGGAGAGGTAGTTCTGAGGACTGTGTGTCGGGCTTGTGAGATCCGAGTGACGGATTGCCCATTTCATGGTGACTTACTTGTGCTAGACATGACAGCGTTCGATGTGATTCTGGGGATGGATTGGATGCCGAGGTACCGTGCGTCGATCGATTGTATCAACGATAGGTGACCGTGGTGTCGGGCGGCACGGTCGTTACCTGTGTTCTGGGCACTAGGAGCGGAGTACTCCTATCTGCGTTGACTGTGGGAAATGAGGCTGATGCCGTGCAGAGTAGAGAGCTACCGAGAGTGGTACGCGAGTTCCCGAAATTCTTTCCAGAGGAGTTGTCAGGATTACCTCCGGTACGTGCGGTACAATTTAGGATCGAGTTGATCCCAGGTACGACGCCAATCTCTATGGCTCCGTATCGGTTTGCACCAGCCGAGTTGGTCGAGCTGAAGCGACAACTCGAGGAACTTCGGGAGAAGGGTTTTATCCGACCGAGTACTTCGCCGTGGGGAGCACTTGCCCTCTTCGTGAAGAAGAAGGGTAGAGCCTTGAGGATGTGCATTGATTACTGGAAGTTGAACCGGGTTACGGTGAAGAACTGTTATCTGATGCCGAGGATCGATGACATGTTCGATCAGTTGCGAGGAGCAAAGTGCTTCTCAAAGATTGATCTTCGATCAGGGTACTACCAGTTGAGGGTTCGGGATGAGGACGTGGAGAAGTCCGCGTTTAGGACTCGATATGGGCACTATGAGTTCTTGGTGATGTCGTTCGGGTTGACGAACGCACCTGCAGCGTTCATGGATCTGATGAACAGGATATTCCAACCAGTTTGTCGTGGTGTTTGTTGATGGCATATTGATTTACATTCCTAGTGAGGAGGCACATGAGGATCACTTGAGGACGGTACTGACTTTGTTGCGTACTCATCAGTTGTACGACAACTTAGAGAAGTGCGAGTTCTGGCTCGCCGAGGTGAAGTTCCTCGGACATGTTGTGTCCCGAGAGGGTATTCTAGTCGATCCGTCGAAGATCGACGCAGTATCGAAGTGGGCACGGCCCAAGAGTGTGTTTGAGATCCGTATCTTCCTGGGATTGGCAGGATACTACCGACGGTTTGTCCAGGACTTTTCACGTCTGGCCGCGCCGATGACCGCCTTGACCCGTAAGGGGGCTGAGTTCATATGGACTGACGAGTGTGAGTACTCCTTCACCGAGCTGAAGGCTCGTTTGACCATCGCTCCCGTGTCGATAGTACCGGAGCGTGGAGTCGGATATGATGTATATTGTGATGCGTCCGGCGAAGGACTTGAATGTGTGTTGATGCAGGCTGGGAAGGTAGTTGCATATGGCTTGAGAAAGCTGAAGATACATGAGCGCAACTACCCGACCCATGATCTAGAGCTGGCAGCAGTGGTCTTTGCTCTGAAGAGCTAGAGGAATTATTTGTATGGTGAGCGATTCCGTGTGTTTTCGGGTCACAAGAGCCTCAAGTACATCTTCTCCCAGCGCGACTTGAACATGCGCTAGAGGCGATGGATGGAGTTGTTGGAGGAGTACGACTTCGAGCTACTTTACCACCCGGGCAAGGCGAACGTTTTCACCGATGCCCTGAGTAGGAAGTCGACTCACAGTGTTGCTAGTATATCAGTCCGGGAGTGGGACATGATGGAGGAGCTGAGCTTGTTTCGACTCGAGCTTGATGAGATCACCGATGGCGTAGCCATGTGTTCGTTGGTGGCGCAGCCCACACTTATTGCCCGTGTGCTGGAGGCACATGTCAGGGATGCCGAGACGGCAGAGATTCGGGATAGGATTACCAGCGGTGTTGACACCGAGGACTGGGTACAAGGTGCTGATCTGGGTCTGCGATACCGAGGGAGACTGTTTGTGCCTCGTGGTTGTCGAGATGATGTGCTGAGAGAGTCTCATCATTCCCGTCTTGATGTGCACCCGAGTGGCACCAAGATGCATCGGGACATCAGACGGCAGTTCTGGTGGAGCGGGATGCGTAGGGCCGTCGCAGAGTTTGTTTCGAGGTGCCTCACTTGTCAGCAGGTGAAGGTCGAGCATCAGCGTCCCGCCGGCTTGCTACAACCGTTACCGATTGCAGAGTGGAAGTGGGAGCACGTCACGATGGATTTCGTGAGTGGCTTGCCGAGGTCGCCAAGAAGGCACGATGCAGTTTGGGTGGTGGTCAACCGACTAACCAAGTCGGCACACTTCTTGGCCATGAGGATGACGGATACAGTCGATACTTTGAGCCGATTGTATATCTGGGAGATCATCCGTCTTCACGGTGTTCCGGTGTCGATTGTGTCCGATCGAGATCCACGTTTCACCTCCAGATTTTGGGAGAGTTTGCAGAGAGAGTTGGGGACCGAGGTCTTGCTTAGCACAACATATCACCCACAGACCGGCGGTCAGTGAGAGCGCATTATCCAGATTCTGGAGGATATGTCGCGAGCCTGTGTGTTGGACTTTCAGTGGTCATGGGAGGACCACCTACCTTTAGTGGAGTTTTCTTACACCAACAGCTTCCAGGCCAGTATTGGGATGGCACCGTTTGAGGCGTTGTATGGTAGGCCGTGCAGATCGCCCGTGTGTTGGGTTGAGGTAGGAAACCGGAGCCTACTTGGTCCGGAGATTGTCCAGTAGACGACCGAGAAGGTCGCGCTGATCTAGGATCGGTTGAGGACCGCGCAGAGCCGTCAGAAGAGCTATGCTGATAGACGGCGCCGACCTCTTGAGCTTTCGGTTGGTGATCATGTGTTCTTGAAGGTGAGCCCGAAGAGGGGGCTAGTACAGTTCAACCGTGGCGGAAGCAAGTTGGCCTCGTGATTTATCGCACCTTTCGAGATCTTGGGCAGAGTTGGAGCAGTTGCCTATCGCCTTGCATTGCCACCACAGCTTGGGAACATGCACAACGTTTTCCACGTTTCCCAACTGCGAAAGTACACCACGGATCCCTCCCATGTAATTAAGAGGGCCGACATCAAGGTGGCGGAGGATGTTTCATATGAAGAGCAGCTAGTCAGGATTGTGGACCGACGAGACAAGGTCCTGCGGGACAGGACTATCCCATTGACATGTGTTTAGTAGAAGCACCACGGAGCAGAGTCGACGTGGGAGTGCGAGGACGAGGTCCGTGCGAAGTACCCAAGTCTGTTTGACCCTTGAGGTACGTTCGTTTTAAATTTCGAGGACGAAATTCTTTTAAGGGGGGTATACTGTAAAGACCGCCCCGATATAAAAGAATTAAATAATAAAATTTATTCGTTGGAACGTCATGGTTGGAAAACGGGTCGAAAATTGGAACGAGTGCAAATTAAAAAGAAAATAAAAAAAAGGAAAAAAGAGCATTTGGATTGGACTGGGCCGGTCAGAGAACCGGGCCCAGCTCGTTGATACGGGCCAGGCCCAACACGCGCGCCCAGGCCCACGAGACACGAGCCCGAGCCAAAACCCTATTCAGGCTTCTTCTTCCTCGCGTCGCACACGCGAACCGAGGCACTCCCATCTCTCTCTCTCTCTCTCTCTCTCTCTCAGATCTCCCTTCTCTCTCTCTCTCTCGATCTCTTCTCTCCCTCTCGCAGCCACCGCTGACCTCGCCTTCGCCATCACCTTCACCTCTGTTCACAAACTGAGCCACCACGCACGGAATCGAGACGAACTCACCGAAGAACCTCTCTGGTTCGAGTTCCCGAGCTCGACCCACGCCGGCGATGGGGAAATCGCACGATTTGTGCTCCCTCGCCCCGTTTTCTTTCTTCCCCGACTTCGCCTCGCCTGGAATCGCGTCTTCCCGAGCTCATTTTGGGAAGAATCAGCCGGAACAACGCCGGCGACCCACGCCTCCATCAGATCAGAGGCGAAGAGGCTTTAGGTTGCGCTACCGGCGCCACCGTCCCTGTCACCGCCACGCCGTGACCCTGGCGCCCTTCTTCGCCTCCATTTCTCCCTCCTCCACGTCACCTGACGCCGTCCACCGCCGTGTCGAGGTCGGAGCCATCGCCGGAGCTGCCTCGAGGGTGCCGGACTCGAGCCAGTACGGCTTGGGTCAGGAAGGCTTTGGGCCAGCCTGAGTTGGGCCAGGAGATGGGCCCTGGCAAGAGACAGACCTTGGGCCAGAGAGGCCATTGGGCCAGGATGACTGGCCAGGAGACAGACCCTAGGACAGGCCCAAGTCTTTGACTCGGGTCTGGACCGGATCTGACTCGGGTTCTGGACTCGGGTCTGGATCGGGTCTGGAGCCGGGTCTGGGTCGGTTCTGGGTTCTGGACCGGGTCGGATTCGGGTATGGCTTTCGGATCTGGGTCGGACAATTTAATAATTTAATTAATTTATTTAAATAATCTAAAAATGGGCATTTAAAGGAGTAAATGGACAAATGAGAGGACCTTTGGACTACCGAGACTGATTGGTAATTTTACCGGTTAAACCCAGACTTGGACTTCGCCCGAGAAGACCGGAGATAGGCTTGGACGTCAGCAGCTAGGAGACGTAGTTGTTGTGTTCGTCTTGAGGTAGGGAAAGTAGCGAATACCGCCTTAATTACGGAAATTTACTAGCACGCATGATTAGGGAAAAATAATAACCGGAAAGGTCCTAGTTGGCATATAGGATGTGATGCACTAGAATAGCCGCTTTCGATTATTAAATAACCGGACGAGTCTTAGTAACATGTAGGATGTGATTCACTAGATTACCTACTTTCAATACTTTGGAAATTGCCGTGCTGGTAGATGGGCCATGTCGAGCCCTAGGATTGCGTACTGCGTGTTATAACCGCTGTGTGGGAGTCTAAATAAGATTATACTCGGTGTTGCATGTTGTGACTGTGTGTGGGCAAGTGTGTCGTGTTTGTTGTAACGTGAACCCTTGGTTGTGATATGACCGGGTGAGTGATAGACCGGTTTGTGTGCTATGTTGAGATGGTCCAGTTGATATAGCGAGACCAACTATGGCTTGGTGCTGCGTGTTATACCCTTATTGTGTGTTCCAAGAGAAGGCGTAACTGGAGTGGTACTTACACCGAGGGATGGTTCCAGTGTAGTGTATCGGGGCCAAGGATGGCGTGATCAGTACCCCGATGACTCGTAGTCCGGGACGATGTTCGACCGAGGTGTGTGCCGGTCCAGTACGTATGTTGAGTAAGGCCCGGGTGTGTGTGCTCGGAAGACATCGGAATGAGGTATTTCCGGTCGAGGATGTTGTTAGTCTTAGTGCCCGTAGTTCAATCATAAATGTCCAAATGTATATATCATCATTAGCAATAAGATTAAAGCGGCTTTCTATTACTTATGTGTTGGAGTAATATATCGATGTGATTTCTGATCTATGCCCACCATGCGAATAGAACCATAGATCGAGATGGATCACACTCGATGGGTCCCTAGTCAATAAAGCTTCACTAGAAGCGACTAGTATGAAAGATGGCTCTTCATGGCTTACGTTCTGTTAGTCATTGGAATGGGATTCCGGAGTCTGATCATAGATATCATGTGGGACATGATATTGGACGACCCGCCCTGAATATGTGCCATAGATTGAGTCATTAACATATTCAGTGTCGTAGCGTGTCATGTATCCTTAGACCAAGGAGTCTTTGTGATCACTATGCAGTCAACAACTAAGTTTGACCTGAGCCTAACGTTGTCCGTAACAGGGCTTCCATAACGGCCAGGATTGGCTTGGGGACGGGTTGCATGAGTGACACGAAAGACGAATAAGGGATTTATTCCTCATACTGAGGTATGGGAAAGATATCGGTTCTCGGCCGCTTGATCGAGAGTGACTGAAAGAATAGCATGGCCATGCACATGATACTAGGTATCATATATTCAGTCATCTCACATATCAAGGAACAATGATTGAGAATAATAAGGATGACGGCTCTATGCCTTATCTCAATCAGGATATCGGAGATAAAAGGATAATGACAGGGACGACGGAAAGGTTAGAATCGATTGGTTCGATTCGCTATGTAGTGTCAGGCAATACTAAAGTCTCGTTAGTTGCCACTTATATAGGATCAAGTAAAATGGGATTTTACGTTGATCTATCGACATGCATAGACCTAAGGGTCACACCGAAGGATGAAACTCATTGACACATTTATGGAGAATGGCCAAAAGAGAGTTGTCTCGGGACATGACCAAAACTGGGTTTTGGGTCATGTGCCCGTAAGTGAATAGGACATTACGGATCAAGACAAGGCTTGGAGTCTTGGGATTGATCGCGTTGGATAATGTTGGACATTTCCGGTATGGAAGGATTGGAGGCGATGAGCACGTCACGGGACCTCGTTGGGAATGGCCATGGGCCATGTTCCAAGAGGCCCATGAAAGGCCCATGCAACCAAGGCCCATGGAACTAATGAATCAAGTCTTGATTAATTAGTACTAAGCAAGCAAGACAAGGATTAAGGTGTTGGTGATTCACCACCTAACCCATCTTGTCTTGCCATACTTAGCACCATGCTTGTCTTACTTCACACCATGTTTCACACCTTACTTGTCCTTGATGGTTGTTGATGGTTTAAGTCATCTTTTTCCTACAACAAATCACAAGACAAGAATAGAAACACAACTTCTCTCCCTCTCACACTACAATTTCGAGTTTGGCACTTTTCCCCCCTCTTGTTGTGTTCTTGAGTCATCTAAAGAAGAACTACGTGGCTTTGATTCCAATTGGATACGTAGGCGTCTTGGAGACTCAAGCCGATCATCGTTTCTTTGGTGTTCTCTTCCTTTTCTTGAACTAGTTGGTAAGGAAACATCCATATTGTTTATTCTCTTGTGTATCTAATATTTGGTAGTGTTCTATGACATGGTCTCGAGTTATTTCCGCTGCAAGTATGTGTTCATACCCTCCATCGAGACCCAACAGTGGTATCAGAGCCGTGCTACCTTCGGGATTCACAAGAGAACTTTCGGTTTTGCTTGCTAGTTTCGGTTTTGCATGTTAATTTGCTAAATTGTTTGATAACTTGTTTTAAATTCTTGTTTATGGGTTTAATGCATGAAAAATGAATTTTTGAAAAGTTTATCAAATCTGGAATTTTTGAAATTTTTTTGATTTTTCGGGTCTCGGGAGCGGGACTCTCAGGGAGCCGAAACCGGGACCGAACGGGGCTCCGTTGGATGGAGCTAGGCCAAGCATGACCATTGGATGGTCAATATGCCGAGCTAAACCGTTTTGTTAGTCATGACGAGTTTGGAACCGTCTTGATGAACTCAAAAATCAAATGTTCAAAAGTTTCAATTTTGAACGGTTTCGATAAACCGAGTATCAAAAAATTTCGAAACTTGGCAATTAATTAAAACCGGAAAATCACATGATGTTTGATAACATGCTTGTTTGATAACACGATGTGTGATGTGATGTTGGCATGGTGTACATAATAGCCCCGAGTTTGATTTAATTATTTATCGCTTTTCACGGCCTGCGAGCCGTTAGAGTTAGCGTGTAATTATTTTTTCGAGGTGTGGTCGTCGTACCACTTATTTTTAATATTTATTAATTCCCGACCTGCGAGTCGTGTATTAAATTGTAATATTTTACTCAAGACGAAGAAAGGGCGAAAAGGTCATTTGGTGGCTTCTCGGGTTTTGACATCGGCTTGGAGTCGGTGGAGCTCAAGAAGCTAGTGGGAGTTAGTTTAGTGGGCTATTATGTACATATTTAACGCTTTATACTTGGTTTAGTTTTTGCATGATCATTTCTATGTGTTTTAGAATTGCATGCTTAACTTAATTTACCGAGCATATCACCTCACATGCAAAGATAAAATTGGTTTTAATCATTGTCTGTGAGCCCTTAGAATCGTCATTACATTGGATGTAGTTGACGGGTTCGAAGGAAGAATTACATTGGATGTAATTGGAGGCATCATTACATTTGGAATGTAGTTGATGTGCTCATCGCATCTAGGATGTGCCAAAAGTTTAAAACACAACCGGACAAGTAAAAACGGGTCATGTCCGATACCTCCCAATTATCAACACCTTACTACCTCCCCGTCCTATGGGTGTCGTGCGCATTAGCGGAGCATCCATGGGAAAGCGGGGTAGTAGGTTTGGACGACATGTGTAGGTGTCGTGCGCATTAGCGGAGCACCCACATAGTGACGGGCCATAGTTGAAAATTGGTGGACCCGACTACGATTCTCAGCCTGAGGTTGAGCTAGGGTATTAGATAGGGTAAGCCGTGTACATGAGTACATACCCTAGCCAAGAGTCACATTGGATGTGATTGGATGGAGTCCTACCTACATAGCTCGATTAAGTGGTGAGCATTAGTTCAGCTTAATCGGGTGAATCAAGGATCTTGGTTTTAGGTTCTAAAGGTTTAGAATCAATTGGTTGCTGTTTGAACTTGATCTTCATAAAATTTATTCAGTTTACTGATTATATTTTGTTTGTCGTGTAGATCAAATGGCAAGTACTTTAGCGAACAATAGTAGTTTGTCACTAAAAACCATTCTTGATAGGATCAAGCTAAGTGGGACAAACTACTTGGACTGGGACAGAAACTTGAGGATAGTCCTCAAATTCGAGCGCAAAGAATATGTCCTAGACCAGGCTATCCCTGAGGAGCCAGCTAATAATGCCATTAGGGCCGTTAAGGATGCATACCAAAAGCACCTTAGCGATTCTATAGATGTGGCATGTATTATGCTGGGCTGCATGGAGTCTGATCTCCAAGACCAGTTCATGGAGTACTCTGATGACCCCTATACTATGATGGGGATCATAAAGGGTATGTTCAAGGAAAGGGCACGTATCGTGAGATACAATGTCCTTAATGAACTTCTCTCCTGCAAAATGTCAGCAGGAGTCTCTATGGGTCCTCATGTCCTAAAGATGAAGGGGCATCTCGAACATCTTAATCGACTGGGTCTTAAGATAGAGAACGAGATGGCAGCGGATGTGGTTCTGCGTTCCCTTCCTCGTTCATATGCTACGTTCGTCATGAACTATCATATGCACGATATGGACAAGACCATTTCAGAGTTGCATGGAATGTTGGTAACTGCTGAAAAGAACGTCAAGGATCAGGGATCCAAGGATGTTCTGATGGTCAGACAGGGAAACAGTTTCAAGAATAAGGGAACTGTTAGTGGTAAGGGCAAGGCCCCTATGCACTTGGCAGGAAAGATGAGGCATCCGAAGCGTCCTAACCCTCCTAGGACCGGGGAGTCCTCAAGGAAGGGGAAGGATGTCGAGAATGTCTGCTTCTACTGTCAACAGCCTGGTCACTGGAAGAAAGATTGCAGGAAGTTTCTGGATGATCTGAAGAAGGGCGGTGGGACTGTGCCTTCATCAGGTATTTTCTTTATAGAGCTAAATCTCACTACTTCCAAAGATTCATGGGTATTGGATACCGGGGCTGAATCTCACATTTGTACTAATGTGCAGTGGCTGGAAGGTAGGAGAAGCTTGAAGAAGGACGAGGTGGACCTCAGAGTGGGCAACAAGACTAGAGTTGTGGCGACTGCTGTAGGATCCATAAGTCTTCTTTTGCCAAGTGGGCTAGTTTTTGTTTTGAACAATGTATATTGTGTACCTACTTTCAGTAGGAATATTGTATCTATTTCTTTGTTGGACAAGGAAGGATACAATTTTGATGTTGGAAATGGGATTTTCAATATTTTATGCAATGATATATTTTATGCTAGCGCCAAAATGGTTGGAGGATTGTACATATTGGATATGGATAACAATGCCTCAAGCTCTATATATAATGTAAATACCAAGAGGTCTAAGTCCAATGATTTAGACCAAACTCTTTTATGGCATTGTCGTTTAGGCCACATAAACGAGAAACGCATATCAACACTTCACAAGTGTGGACTTCTTAGTCCATTCGAATTTCATTCGATTGATAGATGCGAATCTTGTTTGATGGGAAAACTGACTAAAGCGCCCTTCATCGGTCGCGGTGAAAGGGCGGGTGACTTATTGGGGCTAATACACTCGGATGTGTGTGGACCAATGAGCACACTTGCCAGGAGGGGTTTTAGCTACTTTATCACATTTACTGACGACTTCAGTAGATATGGTTATGTCTATTTGATGAGACATAAGTCTGAAGCTTTTGATAAATTCAAAGAGTTTAAGACTGAAGTAGAAAACCAGCTCGGGAAAAGTATTAAAGCACTTCGATCAGATCGAGGTGGAGAATACTTGACCACAGAGTTTTTAGATCATCTAGCAGAAAGTGGGATCCTTTCGGAATGGACTCCTCCCGGAACACCACAATTGAATGGTGTGTCCGAACGGAGAAATCGGACTTTATTGGATATGGTCTGGTCCATGATTAGTGGGACTGATCTCCCAATCTCTTTCTGGGGTTATGCTCTGGAGACGGCCGCATTCATTTTGAATCGGGCTCCGACGAAGGCTGTGGAAGGGACACCATTTGAGAAATGGCGCGGGAGAAAGCCCGTTTTGTCCTTCCTGAAGATTTGGGGTTGCGAGGCTTATGTGAAACGTTTAGTTCCGACTAAGCTCGAACCAAGATCTGATAAATGCACCTTCGTTGGGTATCCCAAAGAAACAATGGGGTACTACTTCTACAAACCCAGCGAGAACACGATGTTCGTCGCTCGGGGTGGGGTCTTTATGGAAAGGGAGTTTATTTCCAAAGACGTCAGTGGGAGGGCTGTACATCTAGAAGAAATTCAGGGTGGTACAGATCCAACTGATCCACTGGACAACCCTGTAGAAGAGCCTGAGATGGTCGTAGAGCAAGGACCAGTTCCTGCAACAATTCCAGAAGGTCCAAGGCGATCTGAAAGGGTTAGTCGTCCACCTCCGAGATATGGTTACTTTGTGTCTGGAGGTGACGGTGAGCTTGTGGTGGATCACGATGATCCAGCTACATTTCAGGAAGCTGTGGACGGACCCGACTCTGAGTTATGGCTGGGAGCCATGAGGGAGGAAATGCAATCCATGTCGGACAACCAAGTCTGGGAACTGGTTGATCCCATCGGTGGTGTAAGAACCATCAGATGCAAATGGATCTTCAAGGTGAAGATGGACATGGAAGGCAACCCTCAGACCTACAAAGCCCGACTGGTGGCGAAAGGTTATAGGCAGATCCAAGGGATTGACTATGAGGAAACCTTTTCCCCAGTGGCTATGGTCAAATCTATCCGAATTCTTCTTGGCATAGCTGCATATCACGATTACGAGATATGGAAAATGGATGTCAAAACCGCTTTCCTAAACGGAAATTTGTCGGAGGACGTTTATATGTCTCAACCCGAAGGTTTTGTCGATCCGAAGAATAAGGGAAAGATTTGTAAGTTGTTGAAATCCATTTATGGATTGAAACAAGCTTCTCGGAGTTGGAACCTTCGTTTTGATGAAGCTGTAATTGGATTTGGCTTTATCAAGAATGAAGATGAACCTTGCGTTTA
This sequence comes from Erodium maritimum, assembly GCA_963921825.1. NCBI lineage: Eukaryota > Viridiplantae > Streptophyta > Magnoliopsida > Geraniales > Geraniaceae > Erodium > Erodium maritimum. The sequence goes on along the minus strand of OY997588.1, from coordinate 139,450,491 downwards.
CAAGAAGGCAAATGGGGGTATGATTACCTTTCTGGTGTTGTATGTCGATGACATACTACTCATTGGAAACGACATCCCAACCTTGCACGAGACTAAAGCTTGGTTAGGGAAGTGTTTCTCAATGAAGGACTTAGGCGATGCTGCTTATATCTTAGGGATTAAGATATATAGAGATCGCACCAAGAGGGTCTTGGGTTTAAGTCAAAGCACCTATGTGAACAAGGTATTGAGTAGGTTCTCAATGCTTGATTCCAAGAAAGGACTCTTACCCGCACGTCATGGCGTTCATCTCAGCAAGACTCAGTGTCCTAAGACACCTGATGAGCTGAAAAGAATGATGCGAATCCCATACGCTTCGGCGGTAGGATCGATCATGTATTCCATGATATGCACGAGACCAGATGTCTCATATGCCTTGAGTTGTACCAGCAGACATCAGTCTAACCCTGGTGAGGAACACTGGATAGCGGTCAAAGCGATTCTCAAATATTTGAGAAGAACTAAGGACGCGTTTCTAGTGTACGGGGGAAAAGATGATTCTGAACTAGTTGTTAATGGATATGTAGACGCTAGTTTCCAGACAGATCCAGATGACTTTAGAAGTCAGTCAGGATATGTGTTCACGCTGAATGGCGGAGCTTTCAGCTGGAAGAACGTGAAGCAAGACACCGTCGCTGACTCCACGACAGAGGCCGAGTACATAGCGGCTGCAGAGGCGGCCAAGGAGGCTGTGTGGATTAGGAAGTTCACGGCAGGGTTGGGTGTAATCAAAAACCCATCCAGCCCGGTGAACCTATTTTGCGACAACACAGGGGCTATTGCGCAAGCTAAAGAGCCCATATCACATAACAAATCCAAACATGTACTGCGGCGATATCACCTCATCAGAGAGATACTGAACCGGGGCGATGTGAAGATCACCTATATTGCAACTGATGATAACATAGCCGACCCGTTGACTAAGGCACTATCGTTGCCTAAACATGAGAGGCATGTAAGGTCAATGGGAATAGATTGGAGTTTAGATTGGAACTAGGGCAAGTGGGAGATTGTTAGTCTTAGTGCCCGTAGTTCAATCATAAATGTCCAAATGTATATATCATCATTAGCAATAAGATTAAAGCGGCTTTCTATTACTTATGTGTTGGAGTAATATATCGATGTGATTTCTGATCTATGCCCACCATGCGAATAGAACCATAGATCGAGATGGATCACACTCGATGGGTCCCTAGTCAATAAAGCTTCACTAGAAGCGACTAGTATGAAAGATGGCTCTTCATGGCTTACGTTCTGTTAGTCATTGGAATGGGATTCCGGAGTCTGATCATAGATATCATGTGGGACATGATATTGGACGACCCGCCCTGAATATGTGCCATAGATTGAGTCATTAACATATTCAGTGTCGTAGCGTGTCATGTATCCTTAGACCAAGGAGTCTTTGTGATCACTATGCAGTCAACAACTAAGTTTGACCTGAGCCTAACGTTGTCCGTAACAGGGCTTCCATAACGGCCAGGATTGGCTTGGGGACGGGTTGCATGAGTGACACGAAAGACGAATAAGGGATTTATTCCTCATACTGAGGTATGGGAAAGATATCGGTTCTCGGCCGCTTGATCGAGAGTGACTGAAAGAATAGCATGGCCATGCACATGATACTAGGTATCATATATTCAGTCATCTCACATATCAAGGAACAATGATTGAGAATAATAAGGATGACGGCTCTATGCCTTATCTCAATCAGGATATCGGAGATAAAAGGATAATGACAGGGACGACGGAAAGGTTAGAATCGATTGGTTCGATTCGCTATGTAGTGTCAGGCAATACTAAAGTCTCGTTAGTTGCCACTTATATAGGATCAAGTAAAATGGGATTTTACGTTGATCTATCGACATGCATAGACCTAAGGGTCACACCGAAGGATGAAACTCATTGACACATTTATGGAGAATGGCCAAAAGAGAGTTGTCTCGGGACATGACCAAAACTGGGTTTTGGGTCATGTGCCCGTAAGTGAATAGGACATTACGGATCAAGACAAGGCTTGGAGTCTTGGGATTGATCGCGTTGGATAATGTTGGACATTTCCGGTATGGAAGGATTGGAGGCGATGAGCACGTCACGGGACCTCGTTGGGAATGGCCATGGGCCATGTTCCAAGAGGCCCATGAAAGGCCCATGCAACCAAGGCCCATGGAACTAATGAATCAAGTCTTGATTAATTAGTACTAAGCAAGCAAGACAAGGATTAAGGTGTTGGTGATTCACCACCTAACCCATCTTGTCTTGCCATACTTAGCACCATGCTTGTCTTACTTCACACCATGCTTCACACCTTACTTGTCCTTGATGGTTGTTGATGGTTTAAGTCATCTTTTTCCTACAACAAATCACAAGACAAGAATAGAAACACAACTTCTCTCCCTCTCACACTACAATTTCGAGTTTGGCATTTTCCCCCCCTCTTGTTGTGTTCTTGAGTCATCTAAAGAAGAACTACGTGGCTTTGATTCCAATTGGATACGTAGGCGTCTTGGAGACTCAAGCCGATCATCGTTTCTTTGGTGTTCTCTTCCTTTTCTTGAACTAGTTGGTAAGGAAACATCCATATTGTTTATTCTCTTGTGTATCTAATATTTGGTAGTGTTCTATGACATGGTCTCGAGTTATTTCCGCTGCAAGTATGTGTTCATACCCTCCATCGAGACCCAACAGATGTTACCCCCAGTCTCAGTGAGGGGAAGATATCGGGACTGATGTTGTGTGGTCCAGTACGATATAAGTGGCTTTGTGCATTCAATGACGTTGGAAACTATTGTACGATATCTGTGTGTGTCTCGCTGTGTGTTTTATACCTGTTGGTTGGCTTTGTGCGTTTTTCTAAGTATGTTTATGACTTTGTGAAAATGATCGGTAACTGGGAACTGCCGTAGGCTTTGTTTATAGTTGTGCCTTACTAGTATGCCCTAATTGGACGGTTACTCGTGGTGATGAACTGAGGTTCAGAACCTTAACTACTTTTCCTATTGAGCGTAAGCTCACCCCCTTACTTGGTTGTGTTTCAGGTGTTGAGCGAGACCAATACTAGCAGGATTCTCGGAGCTGGCGAGGGTTTTAGCTAGTGTCTAGAGACGTACCTTTCTATTTACTGTTTGACTCTTTTGTTACATACTTTTATCGAGCTGTTGAATCGTTTGAACTTTTGGAACTTTAAATTGCATTTGAGACCCGTTTATTTTATCTATATTACTTTATTATTATTTGTTTTAAGTTCGCGTCTCGAGTCCGGTCAAAGCCGGATTTGGGGCGTGGCATCAGAAAATCAAATCACTCTCGCTCTCTTCTTCTTAATCTCTGCAAATCATCTCCGAGCAAGGACATCGTGTCTATCTCCGTCGCCAGGAAGTTCTACAGCAAAAGATGTCAAACCAGGTACGACTAAAACTGTAGGATTTAGGTTAGATTGAGTTTTTAAAAAAACCTATGGTTAAGGGGGGTTAAGGGTTCATCTTCGGTGAGGGGGGCCATTGTCACCGGCGTCTGGGGAGGCGTAGGAGGGCTTTTGGGCCCTTGCCGGAAAAGGAACAAAGGGCGTCGTCTCGGTCTAGATGAAGTTGAATGGTGTTGTAATGACGTCGTTATTTCCCCAATCATCTCCATCGGGCCCAATCAGCTCCGTTTGATGCGGGCAGACGGATATGATTGGGGAAATAACGACGTCGTTTTGCCCCCCGTAAGCTCCTTCGGATGGAGCCAGACGGCCCAGAATGAGCTGATTGGGCTTATAACGCCCTCGTTATAGGCCCAATCAACATCCCCATTGGGATTACTTAGTCTCTTTGAGGCCAGAGGATCCACCTGTCTACCCTGAGGCATTGTTCATTGGTCTCGGTGGGATGCATGTTTTGGTTATTGTGTTCTCTAATTATTTCCTGTTTTTTTTTCGGGCTTAGGGCCCTTAGCCCATTTCATGAGTTACCTTGTTATCGTTGTTTTCATCAGTCTTTTCCATCTTGGAATAGGTTTTTATTGATAAAATTTTCGAGCTTATAAAAAAACAAGCCCATTGGGCCAGACGACGATTAATGGGGCTAAAACGACAACGTTTTGGTTATTCTCACTGAAGGTTCATACCTCCGCCGTTTGGGATCAGTCGGAGCCGAGTAATATGCACTGAGCTCTCTGTTCGACCGATCGACCAATGACACTGTTTTCAACGGTCGATCGGCCATTGACACTTAACTTATTGCATTAACTTAGTATGTTTAGATTAGCACTTTCAATTATGTTGCATTTGGTAATTATACTATTACTACTACAGACAATGGAAGATCAAGTAGTTTCTAGACGGAGTGATTCTCGTTCGATACCGAGTGCAACTACGTAAAAAATACCTCAAAGGTTTGCACGACTTGAAACATAACTCGAAGATGGTCAATTCTTCGATTGTCGTGTCACACATAGGTGTGGGTATAAAGTGTTGGAAGAATAGTGCAATTTGTTAAAGGATGTTGACCCACATACAATTGAAGCAATACGAGCGGGTCCATTTGGGAGGTTCACAAGGTTACATGATACGTTTATGCACTCTAGCAACCTTGCGTGGTCGCTGATAGTGAGGAGTTTAAATTTGAGAAGGTCCTCCGAGATGTGGTTCGTGGTGAAAGGGAAACCGATCAGGTTATCCCTGAAGGAATACAGATTGATCATGGGGTTGAATTGCTCAACAGTGATCCGTGGAGATGAAAATTTATTCAGACAATTCAGTTCCACATTATTTGAGAAGAGACATTTTCCACATAATACGCGTGAAGTGGCGGTGGTAGATCTGGTAAACAAGTTGAATGAGCTTGTGAAGAACCGGTTGAAATCGAATATTGTGAAGTTGGCTCAGCTGGTGTTCATCGTTGATGCATTGCTACCAAACACAAAAATGACGAAACACATCGAACCAAAGTGGATGTGATTAGTAGATAACCTTGAGATGTTCAACAACTACCCGTGGGGGTATGTCTCCTTCAAACATCCCAGGGAGGATTGTATACGACACTTGAGAGCGAAGTATCTATCGATCACCCCTGGGAAATCGGACCCTACGTACACCATTTACGGTATGCTCTTGATATTTATGGTAAGTAAAACAGTAATTAGAAAATTATTATTAACATTATTATCATTTATTTTACGGTATTGGTTATAACTAAATTGATCTGTGTAACCTATATTGGTATTTGAGTGTATGGACGCACTTGCAACAAAATGTGGGACAGTGGATACAAATTACAATGCGGACCTCCCTAGGTTTTTCAAATGGCATACAAATTGGCCCAAGGCCCCGTCACAAGAGGAGGTTACAACAGAATTTTTGAAACCCAAGGTAATAAAATGTAATTATTATGTCTGTGCAGGTGCAGGTGACTTAGAATGTCCTCATCTTGATGGAAGCAGAGAGGGCACTTTCGCATAATCAAAATGTGGGAGTCATACAAGAAGATGTAAATGATAACACAATCGAGCATATTGCTGAAATTTTAGAGGCTGGAGGGGAGATTGAATGGGATGATGAGGATATGCTGGATGCAGAGCCACCCAAGAGAGAGCCAACACCTCAGGTTCCGATTGAGGATGCAGGTGATAGCTCTCTTCTGCCAGAGCCCTCCATAGTAGAAGAAGACTTACCCCAGAGCCCTCCTCGACAGTGGGATCTGTCCGCGCCGGCGGGTCATTCGGCAGAGCGCGTCGATGTACAGCCTGTACGGGATGATATCCGAGGTGTCCGTGTTGAGATCGGAGAGTTGCAGTGCAAGATCCAATCAATTGAGGACGCCATCGGAGTGGTACAAACAGAGTTTGGGAACACCATCGGAGCGTTGCAGACAGAGTTTGGTGGTAAACTAGATGAGATCCTTTATCTACTTCGGACCCAAGGCACTGCCCGTGATGCGCTACCCGAGCCTGACAACCATAGATCAGGTGGCGACTCCCGAGGATCAGAATACCCGCCTCGGTCTCATCATGTCGGCTCTCGAAGAGATGTTGAATCTCAGCCTCTTGTATCAGGTGCCGCACGTGGAGGACAGGAAGAAGTTGCAGAGTCTGACCATGTAGACGCGGATATGGTTCATGAGAATCAGCAACCTGGATCCGGGGGCTTACATCGAGAAGCGGATGAGGAGGGACATACTGAGCATCCAACACCGATTGTGGTTGTTGAATCTCAGACACATAGTACGGGTGGGGTACTAGGAGGAGCGGAAGAGGGGGCACTGTCTCAACAGCAGGAACTATCGTCTTGGGAGGATGTGGATGAAGAAGGGGATGTGAGTCAATGTATGCAGCGGGAATTGTCGTCTTGGGAGGAGGATGAAAGCGAAGAAAAAGGTGGAAGTGAGGGGGCACAGTCTCAGACTCCGGTTGTAGAGACTCCGACTCTGGGGGCACAGTCTCAGGCTACGGATCCAGCAGCTTTCATGGTTACTCTTCCCCTTCACCTATTTTCACCTGATCCTCCTAGTTCAAGAAATAGGAAGAGACACCAAACCATCTGTACAATTGAACAGAGGTTGAAGCGCAACTGAAATCCTGCAACTGTGGTACCCAAATGGTTGAAGAATTACTCTGATACCGTACGTCATGGTTTGTGGGACGGACTGACCTACAGAGGCGTACCCGCCGCATAATTCCGGACACTGTCAACTGATGGTGCATAGGTCACACCCCAGGTTAGTATTTTATTTTACGCAACATATGAGGATCCATTTACGTAAGTAATTTTATACCGTTTTCAAATTTGTGCAGCATATGGAGGATGCGTTGTCAAGCATACGGTGCAGACAACTCAATTATTGTACCTTTTTAGTCAAAGGCATGTAGTACTGGATTGTGGATTCCACAAGCTATGCTGTGTAAAGTATGATGCCGATATAGAACCGGACCTCCAATTGATGGCATATGCTCGAGGTGACATGCCAGTTGACTATCACCACATGTGGACCTCTGTGGAGAAGATATATTTTCCAGTTAACTACAAGAACATGCACTGGATATTGTTGGTCGTTGACGTACAAGGAAGAAAAACTCAAGTTTACGACAACTATCGTCCCCAAATATCTGACTACGAGTTACATGCTTTGATGACGCCGTATGTCCACATGCTCCCTAAGATGCTCTTCCGCGTTTTTCCCGGGACACCGGAGACATTAAACGAATACATCGCGGAATTTCCCTTCGAGAGGGTGCAAGATCTACCGCAAGCCAAAGGGTGCAAGATCTACCGCAAGCCAAAGGGTGCAAGATCTATGAGTTACAGTCTTTGATTTCATGTTTACTATATTGTTGTATGTTGGTAGGATCAACGATAGTGGGATCTACACCCTTAAGTTCATCGAGCTGGGGTTGGTGGGACTGAAATTTGAAGATTACGTCCGACCTTCACTTGTGAATCAATTTCGCATAAAATATTGTATTCATGTTATGACAGATGACGAATATCTTATGTAGTTGGACATAATATGCTTTTGGACTTAATGCACTGAATTGAATTGATTTGAATGTTGTTGGACTGATTTTCTTTTACTGTTGTTGAATTAAATTTAACAACATTAATGGATAAAATATCTGATTTTCAACATTAGTGGATACATTAATGGATACAACATAAATGGACACACGTTTCCAACACAATATTTGCACTTCCCTATTTACTCACTACATTCAAGACACCCAATATATTATGTCTCCCTTCAATTTATCTCCCACCCAAGACACATTAATGGATACCCATCCACCCACCTCCCATTAAAACAACTTCAACTCTCTTCACTCTCACCACGCCTACACATGGGGCTAAGGAGCCCCATTATATGCATTTCCCTCTTCACTCACTAAATCCATTATCTGTCAAGCTGTTACGGATCAAGTATTCGACTATTGTTCTTGCATTATAATTTTGTAGATGTGTTTGTTGTTTTAGTTCTGTAAACATGTATATGTTTTTGGCAGGATGGAACCAAACCATGATCCTCGTCTCGAGCGTCGATAGAGGCGACGTGAAACTACTAGAATAATAGTACTATCACATGCCGGAAGAAGAGTACGAATACCCGAACGGGTCTTCCCTGCACCTGAACCAACGTGGATGCAGTAGTACTACCAACTACTCGAGGAAGCAAATCAGCGCTTGGACTCCATTGAGCGATTGATGCGCGAGGAAAATGTTCCATGTCCTCCACTCCCTGATGGTGCATCCCTGTTTCAAATGCATCCTTGGTCAGACCAGGTTGAGGATGGCCTTGAATCTTTCGAGGAGCCTGCTTGGTTCCAGCGTTACGTAGAATGAATGGCTCGGAACAAAGAAATCGAAGAGAGTCTTATTAACAGTCTGCTTGCTGCTTAATGTATTTTGTTCAGTTCAGATAATGTTCTTCAACGTAATGGATTTGAACTTTAAGGATTATATTGAATGGATGAATGAACTTTAACAACAAGTTTTTCCATGCAGTGTTTTTGTGGATCGATCGGTCGGGTTGTGAACCGTACGACCAGAAACCCTAATAGAACAAAGCAGTCCCATTTTGCGCAATTTGGGAGAGAGGATTGGTCCCATCTTGCGCCGTTTGGGATGACGTGACCAATATCGCGATGTATGGGTCCCATATTGCGCCGTGTGGGTTCCATATCTGTTTGGGTCAAACCCTAATATTGGGGGCACCCTACGCTGTTTGGGTCCCATATTTCCTTGTTTGGGTCCCATATTGCGCTTGGGTCAAACCCTAATATTGGAGCCAACCCGAGTTGTTTGGGTCCCATATTGCGCTGTTTAGGTCCCATATTATCCTGTTTGGGTCAAACCCTAATATTGGGGCCATATTAACCCTCATACATGGTTCACAACCCTAATAGTTGGTTACACATAGCTACCCTCATACATGGTTACACATATTGACCTTAATATAGGTTAACCCTAATAGTTGGTTACACATATTAAACCTAATATAGGTTAACCCTTATAGTTGGTTACACATAGCTACCCTCATACATGTTACTCTTTCTTTTTAGGGGTATCCTTGTCTAAGGCATTGAAGGCCGATGTTGCATCATCACCGCTTTCAACTTCACCGCTACCGTTGACTATTGTTGTATCTCCATAGTGTTCACTATCTCCAAACCCTTTTAGTGTATTGCTACCATATACTTCAGTATCTCTACAGGAGGCTCTTCCTCTCTTTGCTCTTCACTACTCTTAACTCAGTCTTCTTTGGCCGGAGATGGATAGTCCTCTTTTGGTGGAGACATTAGAAGTGGATAGTAGAAGTGGAACATAGATTCCAATATCTAGTTCCATTGTTCTTACTTATAGAAGATGGGAAGGAATATGTTCCTTCTAACGTCGATTAGATGTTACCAACTTTACGTAAGGAATATTCCTTACGACGTCGATTAGATGTTACGAATATATTCCTTCCGGCATCGATTAGATGTTACCTACTTTACGGAAGGAATATATTCCACACCATTGGAACTAGATATTGGAAGATCCTTCCCACAAGAAACCTAGTTATGTGTTACCATACGACACGGTATGGGACCATCCCTCCATCTGATTGGTACAAACCCTATTATTGATCCCATATGACGCTTTTTGGTACCATCCCACCATCCGATTGGGATGAACCCTATTATTGATCCCATACGTCGCTTTTTGGGTCCATCCCTCCATATCCGACTGGGACAAACCCTAATATTGGGGCCAGAAAGAGCTGAGTGGGAACAAACATCTCCTCATTGGTCACATTAAACACATTAACTACCATTCAACTACAACTCCCCACCCACCACCCAACTTACATTTATGGAACTCACCACGCCTATAAAACCCACTCTTCACTCACTCTTCACTCCACTCTTCACTCATCACTACTCACTCATCACTACTCTTTACTCATTCTTCAGTCACTTCATCAAAAAATGTCTTCACCTCTTAGTGACATCGTTACAACACAGAGTGTTCAACTTCAACACCAGGAGAGGTTGGCCAAGCTCCAGAAGATCAAGATAAATCTTCTAAGGGTCCAAGTGAAGGCAGATCAACTGATGGAGGAGCTAAAGGAGGCCGACAGAAGAGGATGGATAGCCGAAAACGAGAATAATGCGCGTGTCGTCTTGGAGCAGCTCGAAGGACTTCAACAATTCGTAATGTCCTTCACCGACCAAGACGAGACCACTTCCCGTTGGTAATATGAGTTTGTTTGTATCAGGAAAAAAAGACCTCAATTTTTCAATGCCATATGTGAGTCTTTATGGTAATAACTAGGGTTGTAATGTGAATCATGTTTACCATTGAACTTGAATCATATTTAATGTGAATCATGATATTTGAATGACGTTTAGGCTTTGTTAAGCCATTCGGCCGATTGGTCGACAGAACACCCACAACATTTTTTGTGTCTATGCATGTAGCCGTTCGACTACTATACTTACTGATCGGCTACATGCATACATACTTTCACCATACAAATAAATGCATCCAACACATGTAATGGAAATGCATTCAACACATGCAATTACAAAAAAAGTATCCTCAGCAAATAGTAGCATATTCAGAAAGAAATACACAGTCTATCATCAATGGAAAAATACCCTAAACATTAGGTGCAGATGGAAGTGAAAGGCATGTTCGTTTGTTGTGACCAATGATCGCACAATTTCCACATTTCCTGTGATGCTTTGGACCCGCTTGAGTCGCTCTTGGAGTCTCACCTCCTGAAGGAATTCTTCTTTCGGTTAGTCTACCGCGTTTCGCTTCATAGTCTAAAGGAAGAACCTCCATAAGAGCTTCACGATCAACTTCATCAATATTCTACTCTGATTCTCGTAACACTGGGTACACGGTTCCAGAATATGTTTCAGCCCATTTTTGTATCGTGTAATATTCTGAGCACAACTCATAAAGATTTATCCCAACATGCTCACAACACACTTGTTCACACCTCACCCGATACTCGCCTTGTCTATTCAGTGCTGTTATTCGCATCTCCTTCCCTAGCTTGTTCCTTGTAGAAATTATTTTTTCTATCTTTGGAGTTACGGTTTGGGACATCGGTAACTTGTTCATCACATCCACACGTAGCATGAACCAATAGGTAACCGTTTTCTGCATGATGTTCAACACCTCTATAATATGCATACTTCTCTCTTCTCGTATTACATTGTTGATAGAGTCAACACCGTTCGTTGCCATGATATTTTACTACGGGCCTAAGAAGTGAGATCTCGCCCATTGCTGACGTTCTATGTTTGTTGTCTCTAGATATTCCGCCTACTTGGGGTACATTTCTTACAATTCTTCGTACTTATCATTGAACCTCTCCCTTGTGTACGCATTAATAACTTTTTGGAATAACTTCGATAATTTGTTTTTAGGCTTACCCCCATGATGATCTCTGACATTTTGGGTCAGATGCCACCTACAATGGCCATGTTGGGCTTTTGGGTAGACGACCGACACTGCATTGATGATACTTCTATTTCTATCAAAAAGCATAGCCAAGTCCTCCCCGTTCGGGATCTCCGGGCTCAACTTTTCGAAGAACCATCTCCTTGAAGCATCATTCTCCGAGTCAACTACAGCCCAAGCAACATGATATTGGTGATGATTATCATCTTCCCCGTTTGCAATTAACATTACCCATTTATACTTTGTCTTCAACCATGTACCATCTACAGCGTTCACTTTTCTTAAGGAAAAGTTAAATCCCTCAATGCATGGCCGATATGCTATGAAAACATATTTAAATCTACTCTTCGCATCCACCTCCAAATGAGATACTGCGCCTACATTCATCTTCCGAACCTGGTGCAAATAAACAGGGAGTAATCCATAACTTAAATCAGGGTCCCCTACAAGTTTAATCATCGCCAGTGTTTTTTCCTTCCAACATTGCCAGTATTTATAAAACCCTAACTGTCTACCCTCTAAGTTTTTTTGAATTGCACGTGGTTTGGGAATATGTTTTCCTTCACTATATTCTTTGACCAACTGACACACAATCTCTTCCATACTCAATTTACCTCTTTGGAAGTTCCATTCACTAACCAAATAAGTATGTAACGACTCATAGGTTCTAATGGAGAAAGTTTCACGGGATCCCCAATATTTTTTTGCACGCACTCTCCATCCACAAGTAGCACCAACACATTTTGCAATGTATAACATCTTTGAAGATCTATCACGTTGTATCCAAAAATCACCCTTAATTGAAATGTCTTTGAGATACGTCATCACTACTTCCTTGTTCGGAAATTCTTTACCAACTACTAAATCTGACTCATCCCTAAAACTGATCATGGTTTGTTTTGCATCCACAGTATCTACCGGAAAATACTAGTTTCTACAAACATACTCCACCATTTGACCGTTCTCCTCGATATTGTCCAAGCTTACCGGTGGTGGCATAGGAGACGATGCTTCTGCTTCCGTATCACGTTCTCTCCGCCGACGCTAAATAACTGGGTTATCAACATTCTCTCGATTACCTGCAACACTACAAATACCAACTTCAAAATAACTGTCATGCCCACCATTGTCATGTTCATCATACTCAACTGCAACAGCTTCCGGTACATCGTTGACCCCCTGTTCAACTTCAACCGTTTCAGCTTGGCCATAAATGGTATCTTTCTTGATCAGCTCTACACATAACACGGTTCTGGAAACTATACTTCTGTTCTCCAGTACAAAACCCCGAAAAGCGATATCATCTATGATATTCTCTATTGGGATAACTCCTACAAAATAGGGCATACAAGCTACGAAACTAAGTTTTAGTTCTGTCTCACTTTCATTCACCCCGATTCTAGAATACAGGTGCTCCTTCACTGTCTTCAGTGTTGTATTATCATCAACAATAAGACTAATACAATCCTCGTTTGTTGATATCCAATTATACTTCCCATCCTCTAGCTTATATTCCCCACCGTAAGTAGCACAGACTAAAATTTCACTCATATTTGTAACAATTACAACACCATAAGAACATATTACTAATTAAGTATATTGTTGTGGTATATGCAAATAGTCGTACGAAGAACAAACCAGGAGAACGGTCGTCCGATCGGATGGAATTTCAGTCGTGCGGCTAGTTGACATTTACATACATATCAACTATCTGTGACCGAACGGCCAGCTTGTCTTCAACCTAATTAACCGATCGGTCCTACTTGTTCATCATTTTCTAAAATCCTCAAAACCTCCAAAATACGAATCTAATCCACCTCATTCCACTCCTTTGTTTATTTCACTAAGTTTATACACATTAAACCAACAAATATCGTTTTTTCCGTCCTAAATTCGAAGTTCTATTCAAACCTAAAAATGAAAATCACTAAATTCAAAGAGGATGAAGTGAAACTATCTTACTTGGAGGTTTGCTTCAATGGCAGACACGAAGAGGACGACGCAAGGGGCTTTGGACGGTGGTGGACGACGCACAGGGAAGGTGGTGGACGGCGGAGCAATTTTTTGGCTGTGGAGGTCGGGCTTTAAATTGGGTGGCGAGGATGGGGACTGATTTTTAGAAGTTTTTTTTTCCAAACTTACAAAAGGGTAGAATAGGGAATAACAAAGTTTCATTAAAGGGGAGGTCTTTTTCCAAAACATATCATGGATGGAGATTTTGTAGCACTACATTATCAAATAAAGCCCTTTTAGAAATTCATCCGGTATTGGTATAATAGTCTCCTGGTCAAAATATGTTATGAGACTAGCCTTAGCAAAAAAAATATTTTGCACCGTAGTTTTTTATTTAAGGGGGTTTGAACATTCCTATTTTTACCTTTGATTATTAAAATATTATTTCAATTACGAAAATTAATTTTTATAATTTCTTTTCTTTTTTCTTCTTCTTCGTTCGGTGCTGTGTTCGTTACTGGATGTCGTCGACTACTGTTGATGCTGATCGTGAAACGAGAAGCGGTTTGGAGTACGTCTGCTACTTTTATTTTTCTTTTTTCCGGGGTTTACCGTCCTGTTGGAAGAGCTCGAAGTACTGTACCGAACCATATCAGTGAGTACAGAACCCTAATTTCCTATTTTCAATTCAATTCGTCATTCCCACCTTACAATTTCCACAAATATGTATGTATGTACGTGTAGATTGTAGTTAATATAAATTTCGAATGGTATGAACTTCATTGAAACGGAAACGGAAATGAACCATTGAATTGAATCTGCATTTGCATTTGTATCTGCAAATTCCCCCCAAAATTTTCGGGTATTTGTAATAACCTGATACTGTAAAGAAATAAACTGATAATAAGGATGTGTAAAAACCAGATGCTAAGATAAAATAAACTGGTAATATGGCTATGACATAAAACGATAGTGTAAAAAACAGATACTAAGATAAAATAAACTGGTACTATGGATATGTATAAACCGGTACTGCAAAAAAATGAACTGGTACTAGAGTTCAATATTTGGATGTGGATGTTGATGTTTTTGTGTTTAATTTCTGTAGGAATGGGGAGAGTAGTAGTCCTTACTTATTGTGGTGGGGAATACAAGATAGAGGGAGGAAAGTATACTTGGATACCTAGTGTTGACGATAAAGTAATTAGTTTCGTTGTTAAGGATTCGGTAAAGTTGATGCTGGAAACATTGTATGAGAAGATTGGAGTGGAAAAAAACGGAATAGATTTGAAAGTCAGGTACCATTTGTATGAGTTTGAAGGTATTTCTTGTGAAGTTTTGAAGCCAAGCCCGATAACAGATGATGCGAGTCTCGAGGCCTATCATTTGTTATATGGGAACGCCGCCACCGATCGTCCAAAAATTTTTACATGTAGAGTTGAGTAAGAAAGATATTCTTGGAGATAATATCTTTGACAGGGAATGTTTTTGTCCCCAAACTCATAAGAACAAAGCGGGAAATGGTAGTGTTAATTTAATACGAGGCTGCTCGAGGAAGGGATGTATTGGTGTTGTCATCTCCTACTGGTGTAGAAGAGGATCTACTTGGTATTAGAGAGGACTTTGAACATGAATTTGATAGTGGAGCAGACTCTTATGGTAATACTAGTGAAGAAGATGAATGTTTTATAAAGGAGACCAACATTATGGTTCAGTGGGATTGGATGATGAAGAATCGTTGACCGCATTTAGTTTCACAGATGGGTCGAACTTGGAAATTGGTCAAGAGTTTACCAACAAAGCTGAGGTTCAAAGAAAGTGGAAGAATATTGCAATGACATGTAAGAATCACTTTGAATTTAGAACCATCAGACCTAACCGGACATTGTATGTTGTAAAATGCAGAGGTCGTGAATGTGTTTGGATGATTCATGCAACCAAAATGAGGGGAGTAGCCACCTTCTCCATAAGAACGTATCACAATTACCACACTTGCTCCCCAGATGATGTGAATGGAAATCAAAGTCAGACAATTGCGGATGTAATTGACACCTATCTGAGTGAATCTTTTAATGGTGAAGAGCTACACCGCCATAATCAGTTCAAGAACTTATTCATGGTACCTACAATGCAGACATATCATACTGGCTAGCTTGGAAGGGACGACAACTTGAAAACGCTAAGATAAGAGGTTGCCCTGAGCAAAGTTATCGACTTCTCCCTTTCTATATGCACCTTGTTAAGCAGTTGAATCCATGAAAAATCACGGATCTAGTGGTTATTGATAAGAGGAATTCAAATTTTGTTTCATAGCATACAGAGCATGTATCAAAGGATTCAGCCACATGAGAAAGGTTGTTGGAGTGGATGGGACTTGGTTGAAGACCAAGTTCAAAGTAGTCATGCTAATTGCATCAGGATTCGATGGTAATTTCATATGTACCCAATTGCTTAGGTCGTGGTGGACTCGGAGAACCAAGCATCGTGGACATGGTTTATGAATAATTTACAACAATGCATACATAAAAGAAGTGTCAACTATCTAATAATCGATTATGATAGAAGTGCAAGTATCATAAAAGTTGTGTCAACTATCTATCCAATTGCAGAGCATGGCCACTATAGGTGGCATCTCACACAAAACGTTATAGATAAAGTAAAAAAAAGAACCCGGTCCCGGTGCCTAATCGGAGCTCTTTTTGAAAAGGCTGTTGATGCATACACAATTACCGAATTCAATCGTAAGTACGGTGTACTACATGCCAATTATCCACAAGCGACAAAATATTTTTGAGAAACAAATCTATCATTGCATCAGTGGGCAAGAGCTCACTTCCGAGCTTAGCGTTACGATATATCATGACAACCAATGGGGTCGAGTCTATAAACTCAGCTTTAGGCCAAGCAAGAAAATGGCCTATCATTGCATTGTTAGATGCTATGCATGCGAGAATCAATTAGTGGTTCAACATGTGTCGCAATACAATTAGAAAAATGCCTGAGGGCGCTAAGTTGACGCCTACGGTTTATAGACGTATCAGGAGTAGGCATGCTTCTGGTAAGGGTATGAAGGTTGTAAGACTGAATATAACGGAGTTTGACGTACGTGGTAACCATGCAAACAAGGGCACAAAAGTGGACTTGGGTCGGAAGACATGCGAATGTTGTGTGTTCCACATTGAAAAAATTATGTGTGCATGCAACCAAAACATATAAGGTAGCTGGAATGCAAGTACATGTTTTGTGCGACCCATATTATTACAAGGATACCTAGAAGGCCTCTGTTGTTGATACTGTGTATCACACACCAGTGAATCCCAAAGAATGGCCAGAAGACTTAGATTGTGAAGAAGTCCATCCCCCAGCAATTCAAACCAAGCGTGGTAGACTTGAAGAAGTTAGATTTAACTCAAAAGGTGAGCATTTCCTCGGGCATCGAAAGAGAATCAGGACCCGTACCAACACCCGCAAGAAAGACCAGTAGTAGTCGAAGAAGAAACAGATGAAGATGAAGAAGAAACAGATGAAGATGAAGAAGAAATAGATAAAGAAGAAGCAAATATACATGAAGACGATGAAGAAGAAAATGTACATGAAGACGATGAAGAAGAAGCAAATGTACATGAAGACGATGAAGAAGAGTATGTATTCTAATTATTTTTATGGAATTGTAATAATACTGCTTTCACAGTCATAGGACTATTGATGCCCACTATTGATGTTGTATCAAAATAACATAAACTATTCATTCTTATTAATTTTAATTTTCAGGAATTGCAATAATAAACTAGGAAAATAAAGTATAGTGTTGTATCAACAGAAAAATGAAAACAGTCACAGGTAATTGAACCTAATGAGCTAGGACAAATGAAATAATAGGAAAATGAACCTAGTAGTAGGAAATTTAACCTAGTAGATGAAATACAGTATTGCACCATCAGAAACAAGACCTGTGTAGGAAGAACAAAATACCTGTAATGTAAACAATAAGCATAATACTAGGAATATAAGCATGGTATTAGTAAATGTAACCCAGTATTAGGAAACTAATCCTAGTACTAGTAATATGAACCCATTATTAGGAAAAAGAAAAACAGTAGTTGTGAACTAAGTTCAGTACTACAGCCTCGGAAACAACACAAGAATACTTTAAATGTGTTGAACAAGCATAGTAAGAAATGAGGGAAGTATTAGTAATCTGAACCATGTAATAGAAACTAATGAAATAAATAGAGCACTAGAGCCTTAGAAACAAGACATGTGTAGCAATAACAAAAAAACCTATAATGTAAACAATAAGCATAGTACTAGGAATATAAGCATGGTACAATTTTTTTTTAACCTAGTAGTAGTACAACTAACCCAGTATTGAGCAAGTGAGACAAGTATTAGGAATCTGGACCATGTATTAGGAAAAGTTAGTATAGTATCAGAAGCAATTATAACAATTAATAAGTTTCCTTAATAAATTAGTTGCTTTAACTAATTATCGAAAAAATTAATAGTTTAATATTTCATAATCTAGTATAATTGATTCGTTTATTAATCATAACAATTAATAATTTTCTTAATAAAAAACATTTAATGTTTTTCTTAATAAAGTATAATATTTTAGTTAATGTTTCCATAATTTAATATTTCATAATATAATATTACTTAATTATGATTTGGTGCAATTTTTGATTTATAATTTAATATTTCGTAATTAATATAAGGTAATTATGTATTTAGTAATTTAAAAAGAAGAATACTTAATTAATAATACTATGATTTCAGATTGTATTAATTTAAGATTACTTTAATTTTTTTTATTTAAATTGTTTCTTAAATGTATATTGGTTTATTTCCTTCATGTTCTGTTTTATTTGTTAATGCTCGTAGTTGAGTACATGGATAAATTTTTAAAATTAAACTAGGATAATTAAACTACAATTAGACTGATTCCATTGTGGATAGTCTAATTGTCGTACCATAAAATACTAGTACTAGGAAAATAAATCCAGTGCTAAGAAGATTACATACATGACTGTGTTTGAAATTCAGTCCTCCCGCATGAAAAACAAGATAAGAGCACCAGTAATATGAATAATGATCATAGTGCTAGGAAATAAACCACCATCTACCATTACAAAAAAAATAGTAGTAGTTAACAACACGAAGACACAAGGTTTGTCACGCCATTACAAAAAAAACATGCATATATTTTGACTCATGCATGTTTGCAGTGCAAAAAGAAAGCCCAAAAAAAACTTGTGTAATACTGGTCATCACTAAGCATTAGAGTAGTACTCATCAGTACAATAATATGTTTCTTCATCAGCGTCATCCTCCTCAGCATCTTTTCCTTGGTCATAATCAGCATCATAATATCGAGCCTCCTAATCTTCCAGCATGTGCTTCTTCCTCAACAGCCTGTCAATTCTCGACTCCCTCGTCCTCTTTCGCTCGGAGTGAAAAACATCTTCTAATTCTCCGTCTTCCATTTCGCTTTCCACAAAGCGGTCCATTCTAGCAATGTCCTTCTTCCTATGTCTGCTCTTAAGTCTCCTCAACAGTGCTGGACTGTATAGAGGGGATGGTTGCGAAGATCAGGGCGGTTGTGGCAGAGGAGGAACCTTGCCCCATATTGGTGGCAAAGATTGGTACGGAGTTGGTGTCGGAGAGTGAAGAACCACAATACGTGGCAGAGATGGTCGCGGAGATGGTGTCGGTGATGGTGCCGGAGATGGAGATGGAGACGGAGACCGTGATGAAGACACGGGAAAGGGTTGTTTTGTCTGGAGATAATTGAAGGAAGAAGGAGATCTACACAAGCGACAAGAAGAAGATTTGGTGCAGAAGATAAACTGTTAAAGTAGACTGAAAAAGGGGAAGTTGAAAAGAAAAATCTGAGATTGACACGACGTGTCAAGCGTGATTTTCCTTATTCATCATTAATTTATTTAAATATTAATATTTCATTTAATATTATTAAATGACAATAGTTTCCATTTTTTTATTTCGTGATTTAAGAACCCAAAAAATGAACAATATATATAAAAGAAAAAATATATTAAAAATCAGTTCTGGTCGTAGGGTGTAGCTCGTTGGAAGAGACGGCCACCGAAGGTGGCGACTCTGCAAGGGAGGCTCCGACACAGTTCTGGCCGCCTTGAAACCCAAACAGAGGAGGCGAGCCCACTCCATCGTAATAATCAGGATCCACAGTTAGAGAGGAGGAGGCGGAAGGATGAAGTGGTTCTGAGATGAAGGTGTGAGGATTTTTTTGATAGAGATGAATCTGTGAGGTTTCAATGAAGATGTTGTCAAGATTAGGGTTAAAATGAATTAGATTAGGTGAGGTGAGCTCACATATGTTTTGTTTTTAAAATAATCTTTTGAGTTAAACTTATTATTCTTTTTTATTTAAGTTCATATTATTTCATTTCTTACTTTTAATAATAATTGAAATTTAATTATATAAAAATAAAAAATAAGGGTGGATAAGTGGATGTAAGGTTAGAAAGAAATTTTTTTCACCTTATTATTGTAAGCATTGTTTCATCCTGTATCATATTACTGGGGGTTGTTTCCCAGTGCTAGGATACACGTTAGATCAGATCAGACCAGTAAAGTAAAAGATTATCAGATCAGATCAAACAAATTCTTCTTCTCCCAACGGCCAGTGGAGTTCATCCAGCACAAAATATACATTGTTCCGAAATCAACATACTACTGCAAACATAAACAACAATAATAGAAATACAACAACTAAAATCACAATTTTATTTATTTTCTTCTTGAACCTTGAAATTTCCATTTCATACCAGTTGATGACCTCATTCTTATCAGCAAATTCCAATTCAAGCTCCATAATTCTTCTTTCCAATCCACTAGTGTCATTCCCAACTTTAGTCGGTTGATCAATGTTAGTCTTAGTGCCCGTAGTTCAATCCTAAATGTCCAAATGTATAGATCATTGTTAGCAATAAAATTAAAACGGATTTATATTGCTTATGTTTTGGAGTAATATATCGATGTGTGCTCTGATCTATGTCCACAATGCGAATAGAACCATAGATCGAGATAGATCACACTCGATGAGTCCCTAGTTAACAAAGATTCACTAGAAGCGACTAATATGAAAGATGGCTTTTATGGCTTACGTTATGTTAGCATTGGAATGAGATTCTGGAGTCTGATCATAGATATCATGTGGGACATGATATTGGACGACCCAACATGAATATGTGCCATAGAAAGTCATGAACATATTCATTATCGTAGCTTGTCATGTATCCTTAGAGTAAGGAGTCTTTGTGATCGATATGAAGTAAACAACTGAGTTTGACCTGAGCCTAACGATGTCCGTAACAGGGCTTCCATAACGGCCAGGATTGGCTTGGGGATGGACTGCATGAGTGACACGAAAGACACCTAAGGGATTTATCCCTCATACTACGGTATGGGAAATATATATGTTTTGGGCCGCTTGATCGAGAGTAACTGAAAGAATAGCATGACCATGCACATGATACTGGGTATCATATATTCAGTCATCTCACATACCAAGGAACAATGATTGAAAATAATAAGGATGACGATTCTATGCCTTATCTCAATTAGGATATCGGAGATAAAAGGAAAATGATAGGGACGACGGAAAGGTTAGAATCGACATGATCGATTCATTGTGCAGTGTTAGGCAATACTAAAGTCTCGTTAGTTGCCACTTAAATAGGATCAAGTAAAATGAGATTTTACGTTGATCTATTGACATGCATAAACCTAAGGGTCACACCGGAGGTGAAACTCATTGACACATTTATGGAGAATGGCTAAAAGGGAGTTGTCTCGGAACATGACCAAAACTGGGTTTTGGGTCATATGCCCGTAAGTGAATAGGACTTTATGGATCAGGACAAGGCTTAGAGTCTTGGGGATTGATCGCGTCGGATAATGTTGGACATTTTCGGTATGGAAGGCTTGGAGGCGATGAGCGAATCACGGGACCTCGTTGGGAATGGCCACGGGCCATGTTCCAAGAGGCCCATGCAACCAAGGCTCATGGAACTAATTAATCAAGTATTGATTAATTAGTACTAAGTAAGCAAGACAAGGATTAAGGTGACCACATCTTGTCTAGCCATACTTTGTCCTATTTACAACTTACTTGTCACCATACTTGTCCCATGCTTTTAGTTTGACAAGTTGATGGAGTTTGTTATGTTTAAGTCTTCTTTTTTCAACATAACAAACACAAGACAAGAATAGGAGACACAACTTATCCCTTCTCTGCTTACAATTTCGGCCAAGGCAAGCTCCTAACTCCATTTTTGTGTTCTTGAGTCCTCAAAGAGAAGAACTATGTGGTTTTGATTCTTATGTGGATACGTAGGCATCTTGGAGACTCAAGCCAATCATTCGTTACCCGATGTTCTTGTTTTGGTAAGAAATAGTGCTGAATTTTTCTCTTGTGAATCCATTTTTTGTTACTTGTTTCATGGTTTTAATCGTCTCTTGGGTTTCATTGATTTTCCGCCGTGAGTTGCTTCATCTCCAACCCTACCTCGAGACCTAACAATCAATTCATTCAAAAAACCCGCATCCTCTACCACTCTGTCGATTTTTAAAACACATTCTTATCAGTTAAGGGAAAACTACAAATGCATACCCTTAAGTTGGCACGTTTGTCTGATGTTTACCCTTAAGTTTTTTTATAACTGATACATACCCTGAAGTTACAACTCGTAACCCCCCCCCACCCCCCCCCCCCCCCCCCCCCCCGCCCCGTTAGTCAGGGTTAGTCTTTTTGTCATCAAATGACGAAAATAACCCTAACTACTTATCAATATTACACAACATGCCATCCTTTTCTTCAACTCTTTTACTTTTTTCTTTATAATGTATTTTTAAATCATTATTTTGTTTTTTCATTAATTAATTAAACTTATTTAAATTATTTTTTCATCCTAAATATATATTTTAAAATTTCATATTATAATTTAAAAAATATATATTTTCACAATTTTTTGAAAGTCATAAATTTAAAATAATTTATGAACACAATTATTTTGAAAATTCAATTTTTATTTCAAAAAATCAATTTTATTTTTTAAAATCAAAACTTTATTTAAAAAAAATCAAATTTTAGTTATAATAATACATATATTAACTATATTATAATTTAAAAATATATAATACCTGATTTTCTCTTTCTTTTTGTTCTCATTATTTTATTTAATTTCACTTTTAAATTCATTTATGTTCTCTCATAATAAAAAAATAAAAAATCAGAATAAGGGGCTCTGGATCTGGATCTCCACACCAGCGATCTCGGCCTCTAGTGTTCACCGGCGGCGGGTTTCGCGGCCCCGAGATGTATTGCGTCGTTGAAAAGTACGACGGGGGTAGGGGACGAAAGTTGAGTTAACTGGGTGCACTTGTCGACGACGACGATTGCTCGGGAGTTGTTCACCGGCGGGATTGTGCCGAACGACGAGGAGTAGGGCGGAGACTCAGTGTTTTTGGATATACTGAAAATTTTCCATCTCCTTCCCAAAACCATTTGCACTTGCCATCCCAAAATCAGATCCAAAACAAAGCACTCACAATCCTAAAATTGAAATGAAAAATTCAGTTCCCTCATCGATTGTCACCGCCCAAATCCGGTTTTGACCGGACTCGAGACGTGACCTGAATTAATAGTAGAAAATAATAAACAATTAATAGATCTTTTAGAAATTCAAATAAACTCCATCAAATCCTCATAGTAAATAATCCAAAAATCTCGAATATGAGTCACAACTCAACATAAAGTGCAAGATAAATAGTGTTTAGTACAAAAGACCAACACATCTCTAGAATAACCCCCAAAACATCCAAAAGCTCCCGAGCCTCGAACTCACTAAACATCAGGTACGCCTGTCAAAACAGTAAGAAAAACCATAGGGGTGAGCTTGCGCTCAGTAGGGAAAAACGTAATTAAGTTAACCTTCAGTTTAGTAATAAAACTGACTTAGCATGACAACACAATTTACAATTAAACGCTATCAAACAATGAAATACTAGGAATCAGTATAAATAAGAATAATATCGCATTCTCAAAGATAATTGTAGCTTTAAAAGATTACGTGAAATGTACTATAAATACGTCATAACCACTAAAATGGGAACAAGTAATATAACACCAACCACTTGCTTTCTCAAGCCTCCGATCCATGAATAGATTCTGGTTTCACATCGGTTCTCATACTCCAATCCACCAGAGTATTCATATCATATCAGATTTTCCCTCGGTCCAGAGGAGACACATACATCGGGGCACCGGAAACAATCCCAAAGGGGCGCTTATCATCGGGATTCTCGGAAATGCCTCCAAAGGACCATATGTCATAGGGAACCAATGTAGTGCTCTCGTAGGACGCATACACTTGGGTGAAACCATAAGTAACCGTTCCCCGCAGGGTAAACCATCCAATTGCCCCACAGGGTCCACCTCCCATGCTCTCGGGCTCCGATAATCAATGCCCCGCAGGGTCCAATAACCAATGCCCACAGGCTTCAATAACCAATGCCCACAGGCTCCAATAATCAACCACGATCCCGCAGGATCTGCCAAACACCAACGACTATAACACCACCGGATTACACCCCCCCCGGTCTAAGTACCATACGGAACAACCAAACATCTCACAGACAAGAATAAGTGAGTCACACTATAACACATCAATCAACCAACACTTATCGAATCACATTTTCACCTCAACACACCAAAGACATCCATTTAGTCCTCTACACTTACCGTTATACTTACCTGTCACGATCTATCGGTCCATCGATCACATGATCATACCGTTTGGCACAATCAGTCATACTCGATCATCCGTTCAACCAATCAATTAATCAAACATTCAATCACTCAACCGATTAAGTAAACCTTCAATAAACCAATCATGTAAATCCTCAATCAAGCATTCAAGCATACAATTTAACTAGTTTCATTAGACTCTTAACTTAACTTGAACTAAGCAAACGAGCATGTGAAGCAAACACAAACAACTAATCTGAGGGCTCATCACGGCCTCTCTGCCAGTAAAGCAATCCCCAAGTATTGAAAGCGAATTACACTAGCTCTTCACATCCTAAGCATGCATACTAGACACATCCGATTATTAGTAATTGAAAGACGATTATTCTAGTTATTCGCATCCTATATGCAATTCTAGGACCTTTCCGAATTTATTCACCCCTCCTCCGTTCTTCACACGGGTTCCGGATTGGTCTTCGTCCCTCGAGTTCGAAACCAAGGTCTTGGAACACAATTAAACTCTAATAAAGATCTAACCAAGAAGCAAGCAAAGTCCCAAAAAACATCCCCAAAAGACTAGTTCATAGCAAAGATCGAATTTGACGAAAAACACCCCAAAAGAACCCAAAACTGATCTGCCACAGAAAGGGTCATGGAACCGTGACACCACCCGTCACGGAACCGTAACGCCTCCGGTCATGGTATCCGTCACGGATCCGTGGCAGGTCTGGGCAGACTCGCCCTTATTCAACCTCCAGCTCCTTTTCCCGAAAATTACCATCCAAACTCCATTTTCAGTCAACAAAAACTCCCAAAACAGATAAATAACTCCAAAGCTCCTCTACCCATGGTAGGAAACATCAAAAACTCAACAATCAAAACTAATTCCACTTCAAAAACCAATAAAACCCAAGGATTTCCATCAAATACCAACAAATGCTTCTCAACAACATCATCTAACACTAACACAATCAAAACCCAACAACTTCTAGCAAAACCAAGCCAAAACCCATGAAATGAAATGAAAGGAAAAGAGATTTAGGTAGTGCCCTTACCTCTAGGAGAATGAGATGAAGAAGATCGTGAGATTTTGGAGAAGAAAGTGGTAGAAAATGAAGCCAAGGTGCCTCCTTTCACTTGCTTCTTCTTTAAGACTCCATTGATCTTCCTCTTCTTCTTTTCTCTCTATATGGTCGGCCAACACTAGCAAAATGAGATGAAATTGATGCTCCGTTTTCTTTAATAGACCTAAATGGTAAAAAGACCAAAGGCCCCTTTAGATATTTTCCCAATTTGAGGCCCTTAGGAGGGTATAATGGTCTAAGACCGCTCATTTCCTCTCTTCCAATAATTTATGGACAAGTGTCCAAGTAGGGCCCAATAATCTCCAATTTAAATTTCAGCACTTTAATTAATTAGGCCTTGGTCGATACAAAGTCCAAATTTGACCAAAGTTGACTTTCCCTAATATTATACTCAAACGAAAGGAAACGGCCTAATTAAGCCAACCGTGATGACGGCTAAGCTTTTTGGGCCCCGGAAAAGCCCCGAGTTACCTCTTGAGTCATTGGTTGACTTTTCCGACCGAAAGTCAAACTTGTCTTAGAAGTCACCGGTTCAACCGGGATCGACCGAGAGCGGTTCTTACAATCTACCCACCTTAAAAGAATTTCGTCCTCGAAATTAAAAAACAAAATTACCTCAAAGGTCGAACAATTGGGGGTACTTCTCCCAATGCTGGACTGATAATTGTTGTTGTAAGCGAACTCTGCTAAAGGTAGGTGATCCTCCCATGATCCCCGGAAGTCTAGCACACAAGCTCAAATCATATCCTCCAAAATCTGTATGGTGCGCTCTGACTGTCCATCTGTCTGTGGATGGTAAGCTGTACTAAGCAGCACCTCCGTCCCCAATGCCTTCTGCAGGCTCTCCCAAAATCTGGATGTGAAGCGAGGATCTCTATCAGATACAACTGACACCGGTACTCCTTGAAGGCGAATAATCTCTCTAACGTATAACCGGCTCAACACATCAACAGTGTCGGTCATCCGCATAGCTAGAAAGTGTGCCGACTTGGTTAGTCGGTCAACCACAACCCAAATAGCATCGTGCCCTTTAGGCGATCTCGGTAGTACACATACAAAGTACATGGTAACGTGCTTCCACTTCCACTCAGAGATCGGTAAAGGTTGTACTAAGCCGACAGGACGCTGATGCTCGGCCTTCACCTGCAGACAGGTGAGGCACCTCGAAACAAAATCTGCGACTGCCCTGCGCATCCCACTCCACCAGAATTGTCGTCGGATGTCTCTATACATCTTGGTGCCACCAAGTGCACAGCAAGACGGGAGTGATGACACTCTCTCAACACAGTGTCCCTACAACCTCGGGGTACAAACCACCGTCCTCTATAACGGAGACTCTGATCTGCACTCAACTCCCAACCATCGATCTCGTCACCGTCTACCAGTCTCTCACGAATCCCTGTCGTCTCGGCATCCTCGGTCTGTGCCTCTAACACCCGAGCAACCAACGTGGGCTGAGCCACTAATGCACATAAATCCATACCATCCGTGACCTCCTCTAGCTCAAGTATGAATGAGCTCAACTCCTCCAGCATGTTCCACTCTCGGACTGCCATGCTGGCCACGCAATGAGTCGACTTCCTACTCAGAGCATCGGCGACGACATTTGCCTTGCCCGGATGATAGAGTAGCTCGAAGTCGTATCAAGTAATTCCATCCATCAACGTTGGCACATGTTCAGGTCGCGCTGGAGAAAATGTACTTGTGGCTCTTGTGATCCGAGAACACTCTGAAACGCTCACCATACAGATAGTGTTTCCAGCTCTTCAAAGCAAATACCACTGCTGCCAGCTCTAGATCATGGGTCGGGTAGTTGCGCTCATGTACCTTCAGCTGTCTTGAGCCAAAAGCAACCACCTTCCCGGACTGCATCAACACACAACCTAGTCCCTCGCCTGAGGCGTCACAGTACACATCATAACCTACTCCTCGCTCCGGGACAATCAACACAAGAGATGTAGTCAATCGAGCCTTTAGCTCAGTAAAAGAATGCTCACACTCACTAGTCCAAAGGAACTCTGCTCCCTTGTGAGTCAAGGCTGTCATAGGTGCAGCCAAACGTGAGAAGTCTTGAACAAAGCGTCGGTAATATCCTTCCAATCCCAGGAAGCTACGGATCTCAAACACATTCTTGGCCCTTGCCCACTTCGAAACTGCCTCGACCTTTGCTGGGTCAACTAGGATACCATCTCGGGACACCACATGTCCGAGGAACTTCACCTCCGCGAGCCAGAACTAGCACTTCTCCAGGTTCCCGTACAGCTGGTGATTACGTAACAAGGTCAATACTACCCTCAAGTTGTCACGCCCCAATTTCAGTAAACCGAAATCGGGACGCGAACGTTTTAAAAACATAAAAACACTTGAAACATGTTTTCATTAAATCACTTTAAAATACCAGTTTATTTCAACAAAATAATAATTACAGCTTAAAACACGTCCCAACAAGTGGACAAACGAGGTACATGTCACTAGACTCAAAACACCCAGAAACCCGCTTCAAGCTCTTCAAGCTTCAGAAGCTCCCCTAGTCCAGCCTACGAACGGTACCTGTAGGAAAAGCAGCTAGGGGTGAGCGTTCGCTCACCACCACGGATAAAAGACTGACTACGGCATAATTAGCAGACAAAGCCGGTAACACCAACAAAAAACTCAACTCCGGGGAACACTGTCCCCAACCCAAGTACTCTGACTGAATAATACACCCACAATTACCTTCCTTGACCAACTCAACACTCTGACACGTAAAGCAGACCCGACACAACGATCACGACCTCTTCCAAGGACTCAAAAGAAACTACGCAACACCAAACAAGATCACAAAGGATCGCACGCCAAACAAGATCACAAAGGATCGCAAACCAGCTGCTCAGTAACCTCCCTCAATCACGCGCTTTGCCGAACCACTCAGGCCAGGCGGTCGACCTGTCTCAGTCACCTCTCTCACTCACGCGCTTTGCGGAACCACTCAGGCCAGGCGGTTGACCTGTCTCACTCACGCGCTTTGCCGAACCACTCAGGCCAGGCGGTCGACCTGTCTCACTCACGCACTTTGCCGAACCACTCAGGCCAGGCGGTCGACCTGTCTCACTTACCTCTCTCACTCACGCGCTTCCCCGACACAAAGTCGGGCCAGGCGGTCGACCTGTCTCAGTAACCTCTCTCACTCAGGTAACCACAATCACAATCACAAGCGAGTTCAACAAACAGCAACAACACAGGTTCAACACTCCACAGGCACTCATGGCCACACAAGACACCAACAGTAAAACACGGACTCAACAGCCCCACAGGCACTCACGGCCTCCCAAGACACACCAACAGTAGAACACGGACTCAACAGCCGCACAAGCACTCACGGCCTCCCAAGACACACCAACATTAAAACACGGACTCAACAGCCCCACAGGCACTCACGGCCTCCCAAGACACCAAAGGTAAAGACACGGGTCCAACAACCCCACGGGCACTCATGGCCACCCAAACTCAACAATGAACCACGCTTGCAACTTACCGAGATTCTAACTCGTAAGCCAGCTAAAGAAAAGTTTGCAACCCCCCGAGACTCTAACTCGGTCAGGCCAGCCAAAGACACCAACCTTAGTACACGGGCTCTCAAGGCCACCCAAACTGAATAATAAATAGCACGGGCTCTCAAGGCCACCCAAACTCAACAATAAATAGCACGGGCTCTCAAGGCCAACCAAACTGGACAATAAATAACACGGGCTCTCAAGGCCACCCAAACTCAACAATAAATAGCGCACAACAACCTCCGACATAATCGATGCCTCCAACAGTCCTAAGATCACTAGTTTCACAAACAACCTCCGGGCATGGTCATATGCCTCCAGTAATTCAATTATCGCTAAGTTCTCTGATCCTACGACACTACTAAGTGTCACATGCTTTTCTCATAAACGCTACAATCCCGTATCATGCCTTTCTAATATTCGATAACCCTACTTAACCCATGACACCCCGGTGTCACATGCAATTCTACTGTTAACTTTCCCTAGTCAGGGCCGAGATCCGGCTACTTTTCCCTACCTCGTGCGTGTTCTCCAAAAGTCAGCCAACGAGCTCCGGTGTGATCTCAGTCACTAACCCAGCTTTCCCTCGCCTCGGTCCGCGGCACGATCTAAAAGAACACAATTTTAAACGCTTTTAAGCTTGCAGGCATAATGCTGAATTTTAATAAACCTGACGCCCAAAGGTAACCCCGACAATGTCGATCACTCCCAAACTTCACGGGCTACAAGGAAACGGCTCAACTAAGACCTCCGTGACGACGGATAAGCTTTTTGGATCCAAAACGGTCCTCGAATGGACCAAAACGTCACTCGGTTGACTTTTCCAGCGAAAAGTCAACATTTCCCAAATTGGTCAGAAAGTTGCCCTAAGTCCCCCGGAACTCACTGTGGTCGATAACGGGGTCAACTTAAGTCCGGTATGACCCTCGGGGTCCGATTCCGGTTCAATTTAGTGTCTGCTCAATTTTTTTAAATTTTCCTGTTTTTCGCAGGTTTGACTGGCGTTGACCGGGAATGGTTATTACACAAGTGCTCCTCTTGTGCCTCTTCACTAGGTGAGTAAATCAAGATGTCGTCAACAAAAACTACGACAAACTGGTCCAGGTACGGTCTGAAAATGCCATTCATCAAATCCATGAAGGATGTTGGCGCGTTCGTCAATCCGAACGGCATCACTAGAAACTCAAAGTGTCCGTATCGTGTCCGGAATGCGGTATTATCCACATCCTCCTTTCGGACCCTCAACTTATAGTATCCTGATCTTAGATCAATCTTGGAGAAGCATGTCGCTCCTCTCAGTTGATCGAACAGATCATTGATCCTCGGTATCGGATAGCGGTTCTTCACCGTAACCCGATTCAACTTCCGGTAATCGATGCACATCTTCAGTGCGCCGCCCTTCTTCTTTACGAAGAGGGCGGGTGCTCCCCACGGAGAAACACTAGGACGAATGAAACCCTTCTCCTGTAGCTCTTCGAGTTGTCGCTTCAACTCGACTAACTCAGCTGGTGCAAACCGATATGGTGTCATCGAGATCTGCGCGGTACCTGGGATCAAGTCGATCCGGAACTCTATCTCGCGCGCCGGCGGTAAACCTGATAGCTCCTCCGGGAACACGTCCGGGAACTCACACACTACTCTCGGTAGGTCTCTGCTACCCTACACAACCTCAGTCTCCACTCCCATAGTCAAGGCGGACAGAAGGACTCCGCTCTTGCTACCTAAAACACAAGTAATAACTCTGTCACCTGACCTCACTGTCACCTGACGTCGATAGGAATCGATTGTCGCCCGATACCTCGCAAGCCAGTCCATCCCTAAGATCACATCGAAGGCGGTCATCTCCAGAATGAGTAGGTCACCAACGAAGCGGCAGTCTTCCCCTCGGACCTCACAATCTCGGCAAAAAGTACCCAACACTACCTCCCCCGTAACTGGGGTCTCAAGACACAATGGTCTACTAAGGAACTCCACCCTCAAACCCAAAGAACGAGCAAAAGAAGTAGAAATAAACGAATGGGATGCACCAGTGTCGAACAGAAAAGACGCCCACGAATTAAAAAGTAAACACGTACCCTATGTAGCCTCATGGATGGCGTACTGCCTCTCAGCTCTGGCATCTGCGACTGCATAAACTCGGCCCTGCCGTGCCGGTGGTCCTCCTCTCGGTGGTGGTGGTAGTGCCATCTGCTGCTGAGGCCTAGCCTGGTGTCTCGGGGCTACCGCTCCCACCGCCTGACGCGGAGCTCTCTGCTGTTGTGCCTGTCGTGGGCAGCCGGGAGGTGCCTGACGAGGCTGTGCCTGTGGGGGCCTCGGTGGGGGTACAGATCCAACCCGATCGGGACAAGTAAGAGAAATGTGCCCCTGTCGGCCGCACTGTTAACAAATCCGCTCATCAGCCCGCTGTCTCTCACCAAACCCCTATGGGCGACCCACCTGCCGCTCTGCGAGTCTTCTGCTCCTCGGGCAGTCTCGGGCTAAGTGCCCCTGCTGTCTGCACACCGGGCAGAACTGTGTCAGCGGGGCAGGTCCAACCGACGCCACTGCTGCTCCTCTGCGCACGGCACTCTGCTGGAACTGTGGCTGGAAAAACCCAGAAACCCTTTGTCGCCTCGCGTCGCGCCCCTCAGACGGTCTGAGGAAGCCACACGGCCTCGGCCTGACATCCCGCGCCCTGGCGGTCTCTCGAAAATGCCTCTCCACTGCTAAGGCATGGTCTATCAATATAGAGTACTCCTCAGTCCTCAAAGCAATAATCCGATCTGCAATCAAAGGGAGGAGCCCACGCTCGAACCGTCTGTAACGACTCTCCTCAGTCTGCACCATCTCGGGTGCGAAGCGGGACAAGGATAAGAACCTCGCCGCATACTTAGAGACGGTCATGCCTCTCTACCGTAGCTCAAGGAATTGCTGGCGTCTATCATCTCGAACCGATCGAGGGAAGTACTGCTCCAGGAACAGTCGACTGAAAAGCTGAATATCCTCACCAACTCTGGTCTGCACAGACTGCCACCAGTAATAAGCCTCACCCTCGAGCTGGAAGGTGGAGAAAGAGACTCTCAGACGTCCCTCAGAAACTCCAGACGTGTCAAGGTTGCGAGTGATCCGCTCCAACCATATAGCTGATGCCTCGGAGTCAGCACTCCAAGAAAAAGTCGGTGTAGCCAACCTACGGAAATCATGGAGAGCCTGGGCCGTGTAGCTATCCATTTGACCTGGCCTCTCGACGGCGACTGTCTCGGTAGCAGGCACGGGCTCTAACGCCGGTGTTGTGGTCTCCTGCTGAGCGATGAGCGCTGCTAGTATTGCGCGAACCACCTCATCAATAGGAGTTGCCTGAGTCAGCTCTACGACTGGGGTGGCTCTAGGAGGTGACCCTGACGGTCCATCCTCAAAGCTCTGGTGCTCTGTGGGAGTTGCACCCTAGGCACCTGCTGCCCCTGCCAGTCCAACGGCCGGTGACTGGCTCTGCCCCACAGTTGGGTGACTCTTGGTACCTCTCGGAACTAAACACGAGACATCTCGTAGGATCGCTGCAGTTATACGTACAGTTCAAAACTCGGTTTAACACAATCGAATCGATTTAAGCAAAAGGGACATTCTCGCGCATCTCGAAGGATCCTAATTGGATCGAGGGTAAGTAAATAAGTCGTATATAGTACTTATATAGACAAAGAAGTTCGCACCTCGTGCGTCTCACACATCAAACAAGTAATGCAACCAACTCCCACAGTAGGCACAGTTCACACACAATCAAACCACAACATACCAGACCGGTAAACATCTCGGTCGGGTATTTTCCCATCACTTGGGGTTCAAAACACAAGCGACGAGTTCGGAAAGATAAAGTCCTAATCTCTTCTCATAAGTTTCCATCTTCTCTCAATCCGCTTATCTTTAATCAAAACATACACGTCGATCTCGCGTCGTTATAACCCAATTCAGGCGTCCCCGAATCTCGTTGTAACCACTTGACATCCAACCATCACGTTCGACTACAGTGGCGCCCCTGAGTCAACCCGTGATAGTGCAAACATTTAAGTTCTACGGAAATTTCGGCATGACCTATTCGTATTTTCCACTAACCCTCCGCTTAAGCGGGACATTTACCAAATAAATTTTCACATGGTATTCAATACATAGAGTTCTCACGCTCAGTCAAGTACACAACCCAATCAGCAGACAACAACGTTAAAAGAGTGTAAGAATACTCGGGTTCTACTCTTTGTTTGTTTAAACTTCTCATTTGGGTCGACTTTCAACTTTAATTCTTTAAACACCGGTCAACATTTTAACCAAGTCAACACTCCAAAAATTCAACACTTTAACACTTTAACTCTTCAATAAGTCAAGAAGTCAATACTTCAATAAGTCAACACTTCGATAAGTCAACACTTCAATAAGTAAACACTTCAACCTTATCAATCATGGAACGACCAACCAAGGTGGTAACACACTGAACAAATAATGTAATCAACAATCAATTTATAACGGCTCGATCATTGCTCGTTACTCCAATACCGATCTAGACCGTTCGACTTCACCGATCACTGTAACTTACAGTCAGTAGGGCAAGGATACCAATCAAGCAAAGCAATCGTCGTAGTATAAAAGATTCAACTCAGCAAACATTGAAATAATCAAGACCCATGTCATTTAAACTCTACGCATCAAATATTTTCAACTTGCGTCACTGAGTAACA
The DNA here is from genome assembly GCA_963921825.1 of Erodium maritimum. Classification (NCBI taxonomy): domain Eukaryota; kingdom Viridiplantae; phylum Streptophyta; class Magnoliopsida; order Geraniales; family Geraniaceae; genus Erodium; species Erodium maritimum. The sequence goes on along the minus strand of OY997588.1, from coordinate 139,416,961 downwards.
TGACTTAGACCACCTAACTCTACCCACCTAATTGACGTCGGTCCGAGGTTTTGAAAACAAGTTCAAAATTGAAACCAGGCTCTGATACCAAATTGTCACGCCCCAAATCCGGTTTTGACCGGACTCGAGACGTGACCTGAATTAATAGTAGAAAATAATAAAGAATTAATAGATCTTTTAGAAATTAAAATAAACTCCATCAAATCTTCATAGTAAATAATCCAAAAATCTCGAATATGAGTCACAACTCAACATAAAGTGAAAGATAAATAGTGTTTAATACAAAAGACCAACACATCTCTAGAATAACCCCCAAAACATCCAAAAGCTCTCGAGCCTCGAACTCACTAAACATCAGGTACGCCTGTCAAAACAGTAAGAAAAACCATAAGGGTGAGCTTGCGCTCAATAGGGAAAAACGTAATTAAGTTAACCTTCAGTTTAGTAATAAAACTGACTTAGCATGGCAACGCAATTTACAATTAAACGCTATCAAACAATGAAATACTAGGAATCAGTATAAATAAGAATAGTATCGCATTCTCAAAGATAATTGTAGCTTTAAAAGATTACGTGAAATGTACTAAAAAGACAGCTCCTCCAACTGTTTTTTACCAGACCAGAGCCAGAACATCGGCTGATAAAAGGGGTTCTGCGGGAAGCCTCACTATTGATATTGCTAAACAAAGTAATGACGGGACATGGAGTTTTAGCAAGCGATTTGTGAAAAAGGCTGGTGCCAAATACCCAGGTTTTGAATCCCCACAGCAGGGCGAGGATGAGGAGGACGTTGAGGATAGCGAGATTGAGGTCACGAATCCCGTTTCGGTTTCTAACCGATTTCTCTACTTGAATCCGAATAGGAAATAGGCTAGGAGGGCGGTGCTCTATCTAGTTTGCCGCTGTTTTTGTTGGCTTTATGCTTGTATCAGTTTGGGAACAAGGTCCTTATAAGGATCGCTTTTGCTTCGTTTTACTATCTTGTAGAACGTTTGCCTAATAAAATTTCTTCGCTTATCAAAAAAAAACTATAAATACGTCATAACCACTAAAATGGGAACAAGTAATATCACACCAACCACTTGCTTTCTCAAGCCTCCGATCCATGAATAGATTATGGTGTCACATCGGTTCCCATACTCCGATCCACCAGAGTATTCATATCATATCAGATTTTCCCTCGGTCCAGAGGAGACACATACATCGGGGCACCGGAAACAATCCAAAAGGAGCGCTAATCATCGGGATTCTCGGAAATGCCTCCAAAGGACCATATGTCATAGGGAACCAATGTAGTGCTCCTGCAGGACGCATACACTTGGGTGAAACCATAAGTAACTGTTCCCCGCAGGGTAAACCATCCAATTGCCCCGCAGGGTCCACCTCTCATGCCCTCGGGCTCCGATAATCAATGCCCCGTAGGGTCCAATAACCAATGCCCACAGGCTCCAATAATCAATGCCCCGCAGGGTCCAATAACCAATGCCCACAGGCTCCAATAATCAACCACTATCCCGCAGAATCTACCAAACACCAACGACTATAACACCACCGGATTACCACCCCCCCCCCCCCACCCCCCCACCCTCACCCCGGTGTAAGTACCATACCGAACAACCAAACATCTCACGGACAAGAATAAGTGAGTCACACTATAACACATCAATCAACCAACACTTATCTAATCACACTTTCACCTCAACACACCAAAGACATCCGTATAGTCCTCTACACTTACCGTTATACTTACATGTCACGATCTATCGGTCCATCGATCACCTGATCGTACCGTTTGGCACAATCAATCATACTCAATCATCCGTTCAACCAATCAATTAATCAAACATTCAATCACTCAACCGATCAAGTAAACCTTCAATCAACCAATCATGTAAATCCTCAATCAAGCATTCAAGCATACAATTTAACTAGTTTCATTAGACTCTTAACTTAACTTGAACTAAGAAAACGAGCATGTGAAGCAAACACAAACAACTAATCCGAGGGCTCATCACGACCTCTCTACCAGTAAAGCAATCCCCAAGTATTGAAAGCGAATTACACTAGTTCTTCACATCCTAAGCATGCATACTAGACACATCCAATTATTAGTAATTGAAAGACGATTATTCTAGTTATTCGCATCCTATATGCAATTCTAGGACCTTTCCGATTTTATTAACCTAATAGGCATACTAGTATTGAAATACTCGAGTAGTTAGGAATTTCCCTACCTTGTGGTCTTCCTCTAACAATTCTCTGCTGTAAAGCTCGATTCACCCCTCCTCCGTTCTTCACACGGGTTCCGGATTGGTCTTCGTCCCTCGAGTTCGAAACCAAGGTCTTGGAATACAATTAAACTCTAATCAAGATCTAACCAAGAAGCAAGCAAAGTCCCAAAAAACATCCCCAAAAGACTAGTTCATAGAAAAGATCGAATTTGACGAAAAATACCCCAAAAGAACCCAAAACTGATCTGCCACGGAAAGGGTCACGGAGCCGTGACACCACCCGTCACGGATGACGTCACGGAACCGTGACGCGTGCCGTCACGGACTCCATCACGGAGCTGTGACGCCTCCCGTCACGGTATCTGTCACGGATCTGTGGCAGGTCTAGGCAGACTCGCCCTTCTTCAACCTCCAGCTCCTTTTTCCCGAAAATTACCATCCAAACTCCATTTTCAGTCAACAAAAACTCCCAAAACAGATAAATAACTCCAAAGCTCCTCTACCCATGGTAGGAAACATCAAAAACTCAACAATCAAAACTAATTCCACTTCAAAAACCAATAAAACCCAAGGATTTCCATCAAATACCAACAAATGCTTCTCAACAACATCATCTAACACTAACACAATCAAAACCCAACAACTTCTAGCAAAACCAAGCCAAAACCCATGAAATGAAATGAAAGGAAAAGAGATTTAGGTAGTGCCCTTACCTCTAGGAGAATGAGATGAAGAAGATGGTGAGATTTTGGAGAAGAAAGTGGTAGAAAATGAACCTAAGGTGCCTCCTTTCACTTACTTCTTCTTCAAGACTCCATTGCTCTTCCTCTTCTTCTTTTCTCTCTATATGGTCGGCCAACACTAGCAAAATGAGATGAAATTGATGCTCCGTTTTCTTTAATAGACCTAAATGGTAAAAAGACCAAAGGCCCCTTTAGATATTTTCCCAATTTGAGGCCCTTAGGAGGGTATAATGGTCTAAGACCACTCCTTTCCTCTCTTCCAATAATTTATGGACAAGTGTCCAAGTAGGGCCCAATAATCTCCAATTTAAATTTCAGCACTTTAATTAATTAGGCCTTGGTCGATACAAAGTCCAAATTTGACCAAAGTTGACTTTTCCCAATATTATACTCAAACGAAAGGAAACGACCCAATTAAGCCAACCGTGATGACGGCTAAGCTTTTTGGGCCCCAGAAAAGCCCCGAGTGACCTCCTGAGTCATCGGTTGACTTTTCCGACCGAAAGTCAAACTTGTCTTAGAAGTCACCGGTTCGACCGGGACGACCGGGAGTGGTTCTTTCATCGATTCTCATTCGAAAATCAAAAATTAGTTTTCAAATCATTCGTGATGGATTGTTTTTTCTTTCTCCCGTTCATTCGAGAGAAACCCATCTCAAAGATGGATCCGAGCCTCTGAGCACAACAGCGAGAAGGAGAATATCCGATCGTCGCCGTCACCGCCTTCTTACCAAAACCCAGATCAAGTTATCATTCTGGTAAGAAACAGAGAAAGAAGGCTACAGAGACGCAATTGTGGATGAGGTGTGGTTGTGTTAATGGTGGAGCTAAAAGACATGAATGAGATGTTCATTGTATTTTAATTTTTTGTTTTTTGATTTTTATATTTCATAATTTATTTAATTATTTTTATTATACAAATAATATATTTATTTTTATTTATTATTTATTATTGAATAAGGGTTAAATGGCAATTTGGGTATTTAAGGGCATTTTGGGCATTTTAGGAAAAGGTAACAGAATATGGATGGAAAAATGGACGGAAGGGGTTTCTGGTTACGAGTTGTAACTTCAGGGTATGTATCGGTTAAAAAGAACTTAAGGGTAAATATCGGTTAAACGTGCCAACTTAAGGGTATGCATTTGTAGTTTTCCCATCAGTTAATACTCAAATTCGCAACACCAGAAAAACAAAATTTCAAACAGTGGGAATGTGTACCTTATAATTTAAGCACCCTTAAAATCTTCTCTCAGGATTCCTCTTGGAGTTGGACGTTCAAATTGGAGTTGGGAGGTCACACAGACACATCTTCTCCAGCTTCTTCTTGTGAACCACCATAGGGTTCTGTCCGGCCTCTCGTCCGCAAGTAGAGGCTCGCTTGTTTGACCTAGATATTATTTATACCCCCAAATAATATATATGCAAAACGAAGTCGTTTTGTTTCCATCTACACTACACGTGTCAATGCTTCGTCCTATTATGTGACCGTAAACGAGAAAAAAAAGATAGGTGGTGCTCAAAGATAAATCACTAATATTGATTGTTATGTAGACTAGTACCATGTGTTTCATATACAGTACCGGTTTATGGATAACGTTTCTTTCACAACTTAACGCTCAGAAATGATACCAACTAAGGCATTCACCACGTTTAATGACCACCAAACATAATATTCCTTGCCTACCACCTTCATACAATACTCCATGTTTATGTTCATGACCTTCTTCCTTGGAGATGATGGTCATCATCTCCAACCTCATCCACTTCCTTAACCAAGAACTACAACCAACACTCCATGTTCAAGTTGATGTTCGTACTAGAGGTTGATGTTAATACTATCCCTCCTTGTCACATTCAGTGTCACAAAACTTCAAATTAATCATAAAACTTACAATTTCGCATTAATCGTTAAACTTCATCCTCCAATTTCACATTAATCCTTAAACTTCATCTTCATCACTTCCATAGTATTGTGTTCTGTTTACCAGTGCCTATGTTTTATAACATAGTACCATACGTTCATGACACAATCCTACTGGTAATTGTTTATATTACGTGAATGTGTAAGCATAATAATCATAAAACTAGTGTTTATAACACATGACTGTGTTTATATTCTATAGTATTAGGATTTTATTTCCAAGTACAACTGTGACAGGTCAGTCACGATTATTATCCGTATTTTTTTGACCGCAATGACGCGTCTAGTCGGATTAATTTCATGTTTTGTCTTGTCAGTGATGACGTTTGGACTTTAAAATCTCACTCCACTTTAACCCTTCGACTTCTCTCCTTCCTCATTACTCAAACTTCATCTCTGTGGCCAAGCTAGTTGTAGTCCGAGATTCGTCAGGGCACGACTCGGCTACCCTACATCGTGGCTTTGCTACCATAATGGATTCTCAACCTCCACATCCGGTTGGTGGTATTCTGTCCATGTCCATCTGCCAGTCGGAGCTATCCCGCGATCTCTCACTTAGTCTTGTTCGACGTTCAAGCGTGACCTTCGAAGTTGTGCCTAAAAACCAGCATACCTGAGACAACAACTTTGCGAGGCTGGTGGCTTACCGTGTGTGCTCCCCAATCCCATCCACCTACATCCCCAACCACCACCCTCGGACTTCTCTTACGGCTTATAGTCATAACAGTAGAGGTAGAGGAAGGCACGACGCCGAAGAGAATACAAACTTTTGCGAGTATTCAATCAAGAAACGAAGGAGAATTTTTCAATTTTCATGTTCTGTTACTTTAACTTACTATGTAACCAATATTGAAATGTTAATAAAATTGTTTGTTTGTTGTAACTAATATTCAAATGCTATCATTATACTTGTATCAAAAACGCAGTTTATGATGTAAAAACGAAGTTCTGTGTTTGTTGTGATGAAAAAACATAGTTCTAGAATACACAACGGGAACACATTAATATATGAACTAAGACGCTCCTCAGATCAGTAAGTACAGAAAGACAACAAAATACCCTTTATTAATTAGAATAATATGCATATACTCGTACTGTGTAAAATAACCCAGTGTTAAGATCCACATCATTTCATTATTTACCAGAAAAAAAAACTAGTACAAATCTATCCCGTCCCTGTGTTCATAATAAACCCCATCTTCCCGTCTCCCCAACCACACAAAAACCGGCCCCACCTTCCCTGCTCCCCAACCACGCGTGGTTGCCTCTATCGGCCACTAACCACCCCAACCAACTATTCTCTATGCCTATCTTGTGCATTAAAGGGGTTACGAGGCTATTTAAGGGCCTCCTAGGGTTCCATTTCTTTCATCGACTCCACCTCCTCCTATATATCCAAATGCTTCGTTTTCACCACCCTACTTCCACCCTTTCCTGTCACCCCCATCAGTAAGTGTATGGTCTCTGTGGCCAAAGCAGTCGATGTGCGAGTTCTGTCTAGGCATGACCCTCATCACAGACTTATCATTCACCGGGATTAGCAACATCCTCAACTGAGTGGTTATGTTCTCGTGTTGTCCATGTCTCTGTCGACTATCTCCCACGATCCCTCACCAACTGTCGCTCGTGGATCACTCATGACCTTGGAGGTTGTGCCTATGAAACCCGCATACAATGTTTTCCCTGGCTTGGTGTGGCCTAGCCAGGCCTCTCCAGTGGCCGTGGAGGAGGCTCTTGATCTGTGGTTGTTTGTAACCCTTCAGGGTGTGCCTAACCAGCCATTGGAAATGACCCGTTCGACTGCTGCCTGTGTGTGGGTGCCATCTAATGCCACCAACCCTTGTGGCACAAATAGCATGGAGTTGTGTCACAAGGTCGGGTGGCCATAGCCTCTCCCACAATCCGATATTAAAGAATCAAAACATTATAGTGTTGTCGTTATGGGTTGGGTTTTAGCATAAAGGCAAACAAATACATACTTCGGCGAGTATTCAGCAAAAAATGCATGGCGCTGAAAGAGAACTACAACAACATGTATTTCCAAATTTTTATTTTGCTTAGAGTTTTAAAAAATAAACAGTCTATGCCTCGGTTATATTTAGATTAGCAACATGTTTTGTTACTTTATATGTCGCTTAGATAACCGTCTATGTCTTAGTTATATTTAGATTAGTAACATGTTTTATTAATTTATATTTCACTACCATTTACTGTCATCCCCCATCACTAAGTGTATGGCCTCTGTGGCCAAAGAATTCGTCGCGCGAGTTCTGTCTGGCATGAACCCGACTACGGTATTATTCTTGCGTCCGATCCTACATCGCAACCTTTTTATTATACAGAATTCGCATCATCCTCAACTGAGGGGTTTTTGTTCTCGTGTTCTTCATGTCTCTGTCGGCTGTCTCCCCACGATCCCTCACCAACTGTCGTTTGTGTATCACTCATGACCCTGGAGGTTGTGCCTAAGAAACCCGCATACAGTGGGTGCCCTGCTTGGTGTGGCCAAGCCAGGCATCTTCAGTGTCGACGGAGGACGTGACGCTTGATCCGTGGCTGATTGCAGCCCTGCATGTTGTGCCTAACCAACCATTGGAACAGACTCGTCCTACTGTTGTCTGTTGTAGGTGCTCTATAATGCCACCAACCTTGTGGTACCACCAATATGAATTGGTGATTACAAGGTCGTGCGGCATAGCCTCTCTCCTAAGCCCAACCTCGAAGAATCTACATCACTACCTGATGTAGGTAGTCGTTATGGGTTGAGTTTTAGTCGGAAGGTGAACAAATACAAACTGTTGCGAGTATTCAGTCAAAAATCGAAGGGCGAAGGAGAACTACAACAACATGTTTTGTTACTTTAATTTTGCTTTGATTTGTAAAAAATAAATCGTCTATGCCTCGGTTATATTTATATTAGCAACATGTTTTGTTAATTTATATTTCTCTTAGATAACCGTCTATGCCTCGGTTACATTTAAATTAATGTGTAGCTCTCGTTAAATTTTAATAAAGTCATTTTTCACAAACATGACGACTTCTGTGATCGATAATGAACCAGAAAGTAGTTCAACATTACAAACATTACACCACATTCCGTAGTATTTGGACAAAAAACACGGTACTAAGACAAATACACAAGCATGGAAAAAAACCAAACACTAGGGATAAAAAAGAAATCATAGTACTTGGATGAAGAACACGGTACTCAGTTAACTACACCAGCCAGGAAACACAAATGTAGTACTAGGACACTAAACGATACAAGAATATAAGGAATCATAGTACCGGGATAAAAAAAAAACTTAGTACTAAGACAACTACAACAACCTGGACTAGAAGAGTTTACTATATTGCTTAGACCACTACTATAGTACCTGGACAGAAGAACATAGTACTCAGAGATATGAAGTAATAGTCAAAGAAAACTAAGGAACATCAAGGTAATCATTTCATTTCAACAACACAAAAACTCAGTCGGTTCCATTTACATAACATCGTACATCGGTTCAATGTGAGCTAATTAATCTAGCAAATACTTATAGTCAGTAGATACATCCACGCATAGCTTTTGGCGGAACAACCTAACGTTATTTTCATTCATACGCTTCAGAGGTTGGGTTTGAAGTTAAAGCTCGATGTATTTTATTGTGTACACGCCAGAATCACCTCTACTGCACACAAACGAAGGTAAGTGAGAGTGAGTACTATTTCACATAAATATTAACAAGAAAAGGTGAACAACGCCAAAATCACCTTATATTTTGGCAAAGATTCGGTTGTCTGGTGTATGTCCAGCTCAAGCTTGTATTATCCCAAGAGGCTTGGTCGAGAGTCTTGTATTAGGCAAGAATGAGTGGAAATGTATCAAGGTAAGGTTTCATGATGCAATCCATACTTTTCTCCGTTGATAAGGCCTCATTCGAATCGTACACGCAAAGGGTTCTTTGCTCCAAATCTGCATCCACCGCCAACCAATGTTTGTTGTCTAATTTCACTGGGAAGTACTCTTTCGTGCATCCATGCCATTTTCTCCCATACTCAGTTGGAATATCACCTGTAGGATATTCATTACATTCTCGTCCACTAGGTGCTCAACTTGTCCACGAGGTGTCTTAGAAGTTAACTGTCTCTTTGGATATATTTGTAAAAGCATGTGTCCAAGAATGACACATCTTCTGCATACTTATCAGACTAAAGACACTGCCATTTTCATATTCCAAAAAATACATCTTCAATATGATGCATGCATACACATAATGTAGAAAACCATCTTCATTAAATAAACAATGCAAGTTTCGAATATAAACGCACATTGAAGATAACATAATCATAGCTTACCTACTTATCTAGCGAGGTGTGCCTCCTCATTAAGTTACGAAGGTATGTCGAACTTATTGGACCATACGGTGTATATTTCGCATGTTCACGTTCCTTCGCAGGCTTAGCCACTAGTTTCAATGCCTTATACACATCAAGATAGGCATCAGGAATCTGTCTCAGAGGGTCAAACTGACGATTTCCATCATTATCCACTTCCTCCTCAATCACAACTGCTTTCTTCTTTTTCTTATTTGACCGAGCTCTCACAATCTTGTTCTTAGACCTCAAAGAAGACCTGCGAATCCATATTCTCTTCTTCTTGTCGGACGATCTATGTTTAGAGATGGTGTGTGCTAACTTCCTCTTCCTTGTTGGCGGTGTAGGTGTAAATGTGGGTGTAGGTTTAGCTGCAGCCGGCAGAAGCCATGGAAACAATGCATATAGAGGTTTATACACCACAATTGTCATGCCATTATTGGAGGTGGCAGCACAATGTGTTGAACGACTGCCGTTGTAGCCTTCCTCTGCCTCACTATCCATTTCATGATGCTTCAGATCTGGCAGAACTTTATTGATCGTGTCCTTCTCTACATCTTTATCTTCATCTTTTTCCTCGTGAAGGCCTTATTTTTTTTGGACCCGTCCATGGCATCTTGTACATCTTCATCCATTGACACTTTATCTTCTACATATCTGTAATCATCCTTTACATCTTTCATTTCATCATCATCTTTCCCACCTTCAGTGTCTGGTCATCTTCATCTTTGTCGTTTTCATCATCATCATCTTTCCTTTCTTCAAGTTCTGGTTCATCTTCATCTTTGTCATCTTCATCATCACATTTCCCTCCTTCGGGTTTCGTATCTTCCTCTTCTTCTTCATCCTCATCTGCCTTTCGGTCTTCAGTTACATCTCTATTCAAACTTTTCAACTTGTCTAAATATTACATCAGTTCTGTCTTCAAGCACTTCAACCCATCCATCATTTCTTCCTTGAAGGTTTTGAGTTCACCCTTCATTTCTTCTATAATTTTTTCCTTGAGGGTTTTATGTTCACCCTTTATTTCTTCCTTCAATTCTTCCTTCAAGCTTTTCAGTTGATCCTTCAATTCTTCCTTTATGAACCTTCTCAACTCATCCATTGGCACTTAACCACTTGCTCCTTTAGCCTTAGGTGGCTCTCCAACATCTTGCGGAGGCAGAGTAGTAAGCCCTCAGAATGTTGTTGTACACCCACGTCACCACGTGGTTCTTCATCATCTACAATTATTTCAGTTTCAGATGTCCATTGAATATGGCCTCCACCTTTTAACTGCTTCACTATGACATCCAACTGATGACTTGGATTCTTTTCTTCAATCCCGTTAACATACAACCCATGGATGTATGCCCCGCGTCTTTCATTTTCACTTACCTAGAATAGTTTTAATTTTCTAAGCACAAAAAACACACAAACAAATGCATGAATAACCAGTATCATGATAGACCCCCCATTATTAGGATCTAAATCTCAATACTAGGAAACATTACCACTACATAACAGAAATCAATGTACGAGGTCAAAACAACCAATACTTGGACAGCCGTCATAGGTACCAGGTAAATAGGTAGGATTGCATCGAAGAGATATTCACAAAGACATCTACATAGATAACATCCAACAGTTTATTCATCAAAACTTATGAAAATACGTTAATTAATTGCTAACCTTAGGCTTCGCTCCGTCCAATGCTTTTTGCACATCAATGTATGACGGTAGTCTACTTCGCGCCTTGCCCCATCTACATATCCTCGGCAAATGATCCGTGTCGAAAAGAGGGTTTCCAAGGATACCTTTTAACTCGAGTATGCAATCTAATGCCAATATCTGCAAGGACACAACTACAATTGTGAGAAATTGCATGTACACAAAGTATTATTTACTTTGTAATGGTATACAACAATTAGCTTACTGTAATGGTATAGACGAAACCAGAATACCTACTGAGACATTTTTCCGTCTTGCTCCTGCATCATTTGAATATGCTTTCCTAACCACCGCTTTGTGCTTCACAACCTTCAATAAAGATCGGACGGAATAAGTTCCCCAAGCAAATCGTATGAATTTCTCCACATCATCAATCATTTCCAGAACTGTTTTATCGATTTCTATGGAGGTCCTGTCCTTTGGGAGCAAAACTCCTCCGACAAGCAACAACAATGAAACCTTGATAATATCCATGTCTACCACTCGACTATCGCCCTTCTATATGAAGCCATCAACTAACTCCTTCAATTTTTCTTTCAATTTATATACACTAGCCGTAATATTGGGAAGTGTTTCTTGAAGAATATTCATTCCTTGCAATTCCTTCTCGAACCCTCTTTTTCTGTATTTTGTCCACAATACAAACCAGTTATCAAAGCATACTCCTCCAAGGAGAATCTAACTAATGTCCCGCGGATTACGAACCACCTCTTCGATGTTCTGTCCACATCGACTTCTCTAAGCAGCATCGCCCGCAACATTTGAGATGAGAACTTAAGTTGTAGGTCCAACAAGGGACCAACTTGAGTTCCTCTCAGTTCATTGAGGTGCATGTTTTTATCTTGCAACCTCTCCAATTCATTCTTGATCGTGTTTTTTATGTCAATTGGTTGACCTTTGCTAAATATTTTGGCCTCAAAAAGACAGTCCGCAGGCAACACTGGCCTCCATTGAGAAAAATTTGCTGCTTCACTTTGGCTAGGACCACTTGACATTGAGCATGAAGTTTCTGCTGCAACATCGCCAATTGCACTTGACCTTGAGTCTTCTGCTGCAAATTTGCCAATTGACCATGTGCTTGAACGTTCGGATTCTGCTGGAACATTACCAACCGACCGTGACATAGATTCAGAAGATGACAAACAGGGAACCACAGATTTGGTAACTCGTAATAGTCCAGATGGGATCCGTTCAGGTCCAACATTCTTCTTAACTCCAAACATTTCAATAACAAATTATTGATTGCTTTGTGAGAACAGAACTGAACAATTTTTCATACAAAATGCCCGATACTACGTTTAAAACCACGATAAAGAACTACAAAATCCCAGTCGACGCTAAGTTAGGCTAAATTGCATACCGATAATTGCAAAAAATTGGGGAAATTACTCCGGCATCAACACAATGGGCACCTCAAATAGAAATACAATACATTCCCAAACGAAGGCAAAAACCCTAAACCCTCAATCCCCACTGACTACATATGAACAAGCTACATCCAACTTCAAACTATAAAAAAAACGTAGCTAAACACATAACATGAAAGAAGATTATCTGAGAAATGTACCTAGGTTGTCTGGGTAACTCGAGCAAGGGCTTCGCTTGGTTCTCAGCGCCGGAGATGAATGGATAAGTGGACAAGGGTGCTGAAAATCAATTTGAATCAAAGAGAGATGTCTGAACTGAAATAGATAATAATAAATAAAAAAAATCCGTAAAATTTAGGTGTAATTTGGGTGTTTAATGAAGGATATAAATGTATTTTAGAGGGTCTAAGAGAAATATGGGCTATGAATCAAAGTATTCAATATGGGAGGCTATTTTGCAAAATATAGTTCCGTAAAAGGCTATTCTGCCAATCAATTCGCCATTAATGAATATTTTAAAATACCATATCTACCCTTTTACAATTCTCCACCCTTCTGTTTTTGTTTTTACCTTATAGTTGAATTGGAACAAAATGAAAGAGACAATACAGAAAGTGACTCACCTTCTCTTCACACACCGATCATCTTGCGATTCTCGTTAACCTCCGGCCGCCTCCCTCTTCCCAACGCTTTTGCTTTAGTCGTTTGGTCGCCTGGTTACTATTGGTTGTCCTATTTACATCGTCTTCGTTCTCCAGATAAGCTTTCCTTAGTAACAGATTTAATTCCAATTAGAACACGTTTGAGTAAATATTTTGTAGATATAGTGAGTATTGTTAGTTTTAGGATGATAACTTAGCATCTAGCGCACATCTATACTTGTTTATATGAATTAAATTCGCGAATATCGTGATTGGTGAACGTTTTGCAAAAGGATTATGCACTGAGGTCACGATAGAGATGTCCGACCCAGTCGATCGACAACATATGACACAGTTGTCATACATGACGATCAGCATATATGAGATGTAGGTAGTTTATACGATCGAGATCAGAACTAGTCATATGTATAAAAGGTATGCTCGATCGTATAGAAGTGTTAGACGATGGAGACTTACAGTGGTCTTCTACAATGCAATTTCAGCTGATCGTCTCGATATTTCTTAACGATCAGGACTGTTAAAGAGGAAAAATGTATTTGATCATCCAATATGTATTGAATGGAAATATATTATTTGTGTAATATATTATTACTTATTTGTGTAATATATTATTATTACTTACAGGTATGGTATGAGTGGTGATTCATGCTAAATATGGTGGTGGGTATAAGGAAGATCAAGGGAAATTTGAGGAAGTTGAAAGAGAAATTGTATCAAAAGATAAGAGTGGACGAGAATGACATAGAGTTGAAACTCAGTTACTTATCTTTCATGTATGGCACTATTGACGATGTTATCTTTCCAGCTAAGATAGAAGATGACGAAAGCCTTCAGGGTTTCATTCTGGAGCACAGGGATCACTATTCTAAAAACAATTTGTGTGTATAACTAGTTCATAAAGCTACATGTGGTGCGGTAGCCAAACCGGTTGTAGATATATCGGTAGTAGGATCATCCCCTAATGCAGAAAAATTAAGTTTGGTTCACCTCGAAGATGACGTTGTGCGTGGCGTGAAACGTAAAAGAAAATGCGGAATTGTGAGGTTTTCGGTCATAACAAAAAAACATGTCTGGAACGTGTATTACCATCTACTTTACAAGTAATGTGTTATATTGTCATCAAGATCATAATCATATTTACAAGACCCAGAGAGCTTATATGGTGTTTGAAAACGCGGATTACGCGCTGTCGCCTTGAGTCCTCACTCGATCTCGATCTAGTTAACACGTTGGAGTCTTCTCTCTCTTGATGGGTAGATCAATACCGGGAAACATCGAGAATGTTGGTTCCCCGTGTTTCTTGTTTCGGTTCGTCGTAATCCTATTATGTCGTCGGACTTCCAGTCCGAGCATCGACCTGGTGCGTACAAAGGCGTCTGTCGAGTTCTTCGCCCTCAAGTGAATCGTCGTACACGTCTCTGGTTTTTCGGTCACCGTTGTCGGCTTGGTTCTACCAAAAAAGGATCATGTTGTTTTCAACGGTGTGCGTGGGGGTTGTTTTGTTGCAGCGGTCTTTTTGTGGTGATTTGGGTAATTGATCCCTTTTCAATTACGAAACCAGAAATCAACTTCTCTCATTGTTGTTTAACATCTCCTAGCATGAGAAAACAGAGGAGGAGCTCAGGCGAGCCTGTCGCTCCGACGATCCAACCTCCCTTTTCTTCTACTTTCTGCTCTGTGCTGGTGTCGAGTTATGCCTATTATTGCAACATTGTGTACCATGTTGGTAAGGAGCATTTTGTTTCATAACAGAGGCATAACAAAGTAGGAGAGTTCTCAGCCAAACGAGATCCTTTTCACGCGACAGTTCGGAACAAGAAGGTCCCGTTTAAGGACGCTTCTAGTTGGGCCGATAGGGCTGGGAAGACAGTAGAACCAGTGTAGTCGAGCTCTGCTCAGGAACGTGATGATGGTTTGAGAAACAGGGTAACGAGGTTGGGTCGGCTGGTGGGAAGCTTGAGATGGGTGCTGATCTAGTTGTGACGCAGAGGTTGAACCTATTGAAGAAGAAAAAGCAGGATTTTCCAACTCTCAAGGAACTCGATCTTGCACAAGTAATTCCGAATGAAGTGTACATTCGAAACTTAGCCTTTGCGACTTCAGATGATTGGGTTCGTCGTACTTTTGGTGCATTTGGCGAGATTACTGGATGCTCTGTTTTGAAGCGTGCAAACAGGGGTGGTAAGCTTTTTGGGTTTATTACGTTTTTGTCACCGGAATCTGCATCCACGCCAGTAGAAACCTTCAATGGCTACATGATTAATGAAAACAAATTGTTCTTAGCTCTGTAATACCCTCGTGGTTTAGTTGGAACGTCTTCCAAGGGAGTCGAGAATACTCCGGTGCCGATTCTGGTAATCTCTACTGAGCTTTTGGGATCCAGTGGTTCTAGTGGAACAGAGTTTGGTGGTGTTTTCAAATCCCAAAAATCGTAGAGTAATGAGATTGAGATTGATTCAGAGCAGACTGATCGTTTATCCCTTGATTTAAGGGATAACAAATTTGCTACATTTTCAAATGATGTTGATTCGCGTATTGAGGAAGAAGGTCGAAACGTAGCTCTTTGCGTCGTTCAGGGCAGGGAAGCTGAGGCCCAAGACCGAGTAGATGTGGTCCAAGACCAAATTTCTGAGGGCCTTTCTGTTGAGGCCCATTCGTTTAGTCAGCAGGCTCATTTGGGCCATGTGTTGGGATCTGGACTTGAAGCTCAGCATGAGGCTTTTAGGGAACAAAATGGCCTTACTCCATTGGGGTTGTTTTGGATGTTGGAACTGAAAATGAGGCTGGTGCTTCGGCTGGGGACCCACAAACTAGTCCGTGGAAGGAGGTTCTCCTTAAACCTCTGAAGTCAATCACTACGATTCACAACAATGTTATAGCTCAATCAAAAAAACGTGGCCGGCCTAGGAAGGGTCAGTCAAAGGTGATTGCTCCTCCAACAGTTGTCTATCAGACAAGAGCTAAATCTTCTGTTGATAGAGGAGGCAATTCGGGAAGCTTTATTGTTGATATTGGCAAGAAGGATAGCTCGGGTGATTGGAGTTTTAGCTCGAAAATTGGTAAAAAGTCTTTTGATTTTGCTCCTTTGATGCTTGAACAAGCTCCGCAGCGTTTTGGGGTGGGTTTCGAAGATAGTGAGGCCTAAGCTATCCCTGATGTGTCTTCAGGAAAATCTATAACCCCTATTTCGGTATCTAACCGTTTTTGTGCCTAAACTCAGGTAGGACACATGCAAGGTAGGCAGCATTGAGCGGCTTCTTTTGTTTTTGTCTTGCTTCGAGTCTATTTTTGCTATCTGTTTCACTCTTGTAGCTATATTGGTATGAGGAAAAGATCCTTGTTTGAGGACCGTTTTCTTGCTTTGTTCTACTTTTCTTGTAGAACGAATGTGTAATAAATTTTTAGCCTATCAAAAAGAAAAGATGTGTTCTATTTTCGCTCGTGAGCACGTGAATAATGAAAACACCTCATTGAGAGACAACATGCTGTAATGTTTCCTTGTAGGCCCAGAAATCCCACCCGGATGAATGCCCATTAAACGAATCCAGTGACCTTGCACTTGAAAGTCCATCGTGAGTCTCAAGAAATCCCAAAGAATGGACCCTAATGTAAGTAACCACTATAATTTTATGCAGCATATGAATATCCACTTACGTATGTAATTTTAAATCATTTTTAAATTTATGCAGCATATGGACGATCAGGTGTTTGGCATACGGAAAAGACAAGTGTTGTATGTTCAGGTTTTCCGGTATGACGGTGTAGTAGTGGATTATGCGTTCCACGAATTATGTCGTGAACAGTATGAGTCATTCATTGAATCAGATCTTAAATTGATGGCATATCCTCGGGGTAGGATGTCGGTTAGTTACTGCAGAACGTGGACCCATGCGAAGAAGATATATGTTCCGGTGAACTACAAGGACGAGCACTGGATCTTGTTGTTCGTTGACGTATAACAAAGACATATTCAATTCTACGACAACATTATTGGCCACATATCCGATGTCGAACTATATACGTTGATGCAGCCGTATGTCAACATGATCCCAAAGATGCTCTATCGTACCTTACCCTTGCCCCCGAAGAAACTAAGCTTATACACGGAGGCTTTCACCTTTGAGAGGGTGCGAGGTCTGCCTCAAACTAAAAGGTATGAATGATAGTTCCGTAGTTTCATCTACACAATTGAATTCATGCTTACAGTATATTATTTGGTAGGAGAGGCGACTGTAGGATATACACACTCAAGTTGATCGAGCTGGAGTTGGCGAGACTACTATTCGACAAGTATATGAATCCTAGGCTTCTGAAGCCGTATCGCATTAAATATTGTATTCATATTTTCACGGACAACCAACTGCATATGTAGTAGTTTGAATGTTGATGATTGAAATGTGTGTTTTATTTTTAATTAAAATGTGTGTTTTTGATTGAATGTGTGTTTTTTTATTGACTCATGAATGGTCTCCCATACTTACAGTAACCCATATTGTATTCCAATTCTCTGGAATTTCTGATCGGCGGGACTTGGTCGCCGATTTGCGGAAGTTTAACCCTACACAGATCTCCATCTAACACTCTGATTGGGGAAAATCCTCCGCCATATGGGGCCAATCCTCCCCCGAATGGGGTCATTCCTCCGTCGAATGGGTCCATTTCCGCGGATTGGTGGGAATTTCAGCCGTTCGGTCGATTCTCCATATCCATAGTTACACATAGGTTACACATACTTACCCTAGACCTAAGATCCACATAGGTTACACATTACACTAAACATAGGTCGCACATACGTTACACATAGTTACCCTCAAAGATGTTACTCTTTCACTTTAGGGGTTTCCTTGTTTGGGGTATTTGCATTGAATGCCGATGTTGCCTCATCACTACTTTCAACTTCATCGTTGTCATATTGTTCAGTATCCCCTTTGACGGGATAGTCGTCTACGGGCGGCTCTTCATCTTCTGGAGGCTCTTCCTCTCTTTACTATTCATCTTCTGAGTCTTCTTCGGCCGGAGATGGGTAGTCCTCTTCTGGTGGAGACTTAGGTACCGTCGGATTACGAGCATATTTGTATCTGTACCAAGTAATATCTGTACCAAGTATTGCTCCCGTCCGATGAGGAGTCTTTGGAAGGACAATAATCATTCCACGACATTAGATTAGGCTCATTTAGTAGAAGTAGATTGTAGAAGTGGATGGAAGATGAAAATTTGAGGCAATATGACTGTATGCAAGATCTAATTCCAAATATATTCCTTATAACTTTACGTAAGGAATATATTCTTTCCGACGACAATTAGATGCAAGATACTTTACGTCATAGAATTGTGACGTCGATTAAATGCAAGTGATGAGTGGGGATGACTATACGTAAAAACACTCTTTTTACGTGCATCAATACACGGTCATCAAGCAATAGATAAAACGGTTAAGTATCAGTCAAACCCACAGGGAGTAGAGTGTCACTAGTATTTTGCTAAAACATGGGGACGTGGGTTGTTACTTCCACATCCCTAAAAGGAAAAATAAAGGGCAGAAAACGTAAATGGTTGTTTAAGTTTATACGGAAAGTAAAATATGTACAAGCTACCACCTAAGACACATAACTTATGATTCACACAAAGAGTCGGTCATGAGTACAAGTAAACATGACTTCCAATCAACGCATGGTTTGGTTAACGATGGTGAAATTAAATAATGCTTTCCTTATGGTCTTGAAACACTTAAGTTCATATGTATGCGATATTATATAATTAACCACATAATAGTCACGGGGAGAGGGCACAAGACCATTTCCAGGACCGATATGCGAACCACCAATTATCGAAAAGCAATAAAATAGGATGTAGTTTTATGATCTTGCGCGAAGCTCGATCAATCATCAAACGAGAGGTAATGACAACGAATGCATGTCACTATCGCTACCAACTACCACATGTAGAGATAGATACACCACTCGGCGAATCGACTCAGCTACGCCTAGTTCACTTCCTAATTCTCGAATTCCATCAACAAGACGAAGACCGAAAATCAAGTATAACTAAATAGAGTGTCGAATCACGATACTCTGGTACTACACAAGCATGAGAAGACTCTAAATAAATTTTCAAATCTACTTAGCTACGCATAGTTCAATCAACCTACTGACCGGATAAACTGATCATTAAGGAGAACTAAATAAAGCAACGAATCACGAAGCTCTGATAATACACAAGAATAAGTAAACTCTAAATCAATAAACGAATCTACTTAGCTACGCCTAGCTCACTTCTCGAAAATTGAACACCACCAATCGAGATGGTTTCGGTAATCAAGTCGAACTACATAGAACATCGAATCCACGATATTATGGTAATACACAAGCATAAGAAAATTCTATAAATGTGAAATATCGTCTAATACTAGATCGAATCATGGATCGCTCCAAACATCGATCTACATAGCGCACACAACAATTAGGTAAAATCCCCAAATCGTTCGGTCGAGTTGAAACACACAATAGCATCGAGAAAACACAACCTAGCATATTCCTATCTCGTCAATAAGAAATCGAGACATAAACATGTCGGAAATCCTAGACAAGTTCACTAAATGGCTAAAGTTTGCATTTTACGAACTCTAGCCTAGAACTTGATATACAGCCGCGAGACGAAATAGCTAGCACATGAAATCGGGTTAAAAACATGAAAAATCGAACACAAAGCAAGAAAATCATGCAAAAACATCGAGTAGCTTAAAAATAGATGAATACCCATACATGCAATTGGATGCTAATTAAGCTGAAAACCCTCAAATCATGCCAAAAAAACATCACAAACTCAAAAAAAAACATAAACCCATGCATCAATTTAAAGGAAATCAACATTTACACAACACTTGGAATCCAAGGTCATGGAATCCAAATCCTACTCAAGCATACAAAAAAAATACTTTACAATAAAATAGAGAAGAGTAGATATTAGAACCAGGATTGGGTTGAGAAACCCAATCGAAAACTCCTCTAGCTTGCAAACCCACCATCTCCAACTCTCCAAAGATTCAACACATGGAAATGGAAAAGTTGGAGATGGTGGGAGGCTCATGGATGCTTCAAACCTCCTTAGATCGTCTTAGTTATGGCCTTTGGTGGTAGAAAATGCTCCTAAGATGAAGAACACTCAAGAACAAATGAAGAACAAGAGAGAGAAAAGGAAGAAGAAAAAAATAAAGTGTTTGATTTAATTTCTAAGATAAAATATGATGTGTATTTGTTTCCCTTTCTCATACTATATATACACGGCTTCGAGCCAAAAAAAATGGAGGATGAGTGCTGCAAATTCACGCGAACAGAAGACGGGGGAAATTTAGATACGATCCGTTTTGGGCACTCGACCCAGAATGTGAGGGGATAGTTCGTCAAAGTTGGGCGAGGTCTTTAAATCATGGTGGGGACGGTATTCTTCACAAACTCCGTTATTGTGCTGACAAGTTAGGTGGATGGGGAAAGTCGAAGTTCGGAAAGTTGAGGAGGGACATTTTGTTAGCATCTGAGAACTTAGAAAAAGATTTTGAAGGGGGAAGAAGTGCAGCAGATTGGGAGCTAATTCATTCACTAGAAGAAACAAAATATCGGCTACTACTCCTTGAAGAAGAGTATTGGAGGCAAAGGGCTAAAGCAGATTGGTTACAATCAGGAGACAAAAATACATCATACTTTCATGCTCGAGCATCACGAAGGAGAGCACAAAATAACATCATGGGTCTAGAGGATACTTCGGGAAGGTGGACAGAGGAGTCAACTGATGTGCAATCAATTCTGGAAAGCCACTTTCAGTCCATATCACTTCTGATAATCCAAGTGATGCAGATATGGTTAGGGCCACTATAGATAACATTATGTCTTTGTCTACTGAAAGTGTAAATATTCTGCAATCTCCTTTTAATGTGGTTGAAGTAAAACAAGCTATTGCATGTATTGGAGCTTCGAAAGCTCTAGGCCCGGATGGCTTCCATGCAAGTTTCTATCAAAGGTTCTGGGATATAGTTGGCTATGATGCTACCACTTACTGTTTGAATATTCTGAATCATGGTGCCTCCATTGAGCCGATTAATCATACACTTATCACCCTCATTCCAAAGAAGACAAGTGCTAGAAAGGCTAGCGATTTTCGTCCCATTAGTCTTTGTAATGTTCTATACAAAATTGTATCTAAGGCCCTTGCCTTACGATTAAAAAGAGTTTTACCTTTGATTATTGATGAGGCTCAAAGTGCGTTTGTCCCGGGAAGGTTGATAACAGACAACATTATCACAGCATTTGAGCTTGTATACTCACTCAGACATAATATCAGAGGTAGAAATCAATGGTGTGCCTTAAAGTTGGACATGGTGAAGGCTTATGATCGCGTTGAATATGGATTCCTTGAATTTACGTTAGTTCGAATGCTTTTCCAAAGGAGATTTATTGATGTTATTATGACATGCATCCGAACAGTTTCTTATTCTTTTAAAGTGAATGAGGAAGTGAAGGGATATATTACCCCAACCAGGGGTCTTCGACAAAGATGTCCTCTTTCTCCCTATTTGTTTATCATAATGGAGAAATCATTATATGCCCTCCTTAGGGGAGCACATTCCAGAGGAGAGTTGGCAGGATTTGGTTGTTCTCACTTTGGACCGAGAATTACTCATCTCTTTTTTGCGGATGATTGCTTGGTTTTTACATAGGCTAAGATAGAGGGGGTTTTCAAGCTAAGATCTATTATAAACATCTATGAATCTGCAAGCGGGCAATAGGTGAATTACTCAAAGACCAGTAAAATGTTCTCCCCAGGTGCAAATGCTGACCTTCGATCCTATCTTCTAAATTTTCTTAATATACGAGAAGATGGAGGTCATGGAATGTATCTGGGTCTCCCCTCTATGATTGGAAGAAAAAAGGTTGAAGTATTTAAAGGGGTTGTGGACAAAGTGCGAAAGAAGCTTTAACTTTGGAAACGCAAACGCTTCTCCGTGGGTGGCAGAGAAGTCTTCATTAAGGCTGTCATACAAGCAATACCAACTTTTGCAATGAGTATTTTTAAGCTACTTGTCTCGGTCATTCGGTCCTTAAATATGTTAGCATCGAAATTTTTATGGGGAGGTGATGCTGATAGGAGAAGCTTGCACTGGAAAGCTTGGAAGTCTATTTGTACTGCAAAGGTTAAGGGTGGGTTAGTCTCATGTCGAAGGTGATTCTTGATAAATATTGTAAGAACTCTACTATATGGAATGCTACTGCATGAAATTCTTCGTCTGAGTTTTGGAGAAATCTTTTGTGGAGTCGGGATCTGATACGAGGTGGCGCTTTGCTTAGGCCCGGTCACGGTCGAGATGTTCGGGTATTTATGGACCCTTGGTTGCCACATACTCCTTTTTTACCAATTGCAACACCTGTTACCTCTCAAAGTTCGTTGAATGTGGCTGATTTCTTAACATCGAATGGAGGATGGGATTTTTCTACTATAGAAGATGTTTTATGGCCTGTGGATTGCTGGCATGTTCGTGGAATCATGAGACCAAGAATTCCAAGAGCGGCAAAATGGATTTGGTACCCGGATAGGAAGGGAACTTACACGGTCAAATCAGGTTACAGGTTGGAGACATCTTTAGATGAAAATTTTGCTCACTCCTCATCCTCATCTTGTAGTAGCTGGTGGACATGGTATTGGAAATTGAATGCTCCATCCAAACTCAAAGTGTTCGGCTGGAGATTATGGGGTGACTTAATCCCCACAACTTTGAACCTAAATAGCCATGGCCTTGAAGTGAGACGGAATTGTAGAGTATGTGATTTTCCAGTGGAATCCTTGATCCATGTCTTTTTCAAATGCAGACTTGCGAAAGAAATATGGCATCATAGTCCTTTGACTATTCAGGACCCGACCTATAAACCTATGGATGGCCAGATGATGATTCAAGATGCAGCTGAGATACTTTCATAATTGGATTTTGTTGCTTGGTTGAGTGTTTGCTATAACATATGGTGGGAACGAAATAAGGTGATCTATGGAGGGCTAGTTTGTTCTACTTCTTCTGTACCCATTCAGA
The DNA here is from genome assembly GCA_963921825.1 of Erodium maritimum. Lineage (NCBI taxonomy): Eukaryota > Viridiplantae > Streptophyta > Magnoliopsida > Geraniales > Geraniaceae > Erodium > Erodium maritimum. The sequence continues at coordinate 139,393,896 of OY997588.1, read as the reverse complement.
GTATGGAATGTATTGATTCATATAAACTCAATAATTGTTTATCTCGGAACTTGACCACAAATTTGAACCCTCATCCTCCCTCAGTTGGGCTCCTAAAGATGAATGTGGATGCTAGCGTCAGAGCCTATGGTATGGGTATCAGTGTGGTAATCAGAAACTAGGGTGGTGAAGTGGTGGCCGGTTGCATGGATTTTTTGGAGGGTCCATTTCTACCAGATATAGCTGATTATTGGCCCTGAAAAGAGGGGTTCACCTTTGTCGACAACTTACTCTTCAAATTAGTGAGATTGAGGTGGACTCATCACACTCGGTACGAGCTTGTCGGCATCACGATCTTTCCGGTTTACACGGAGATGTGGTTGAAGAAATTTTGTGGGGTATGAATTGGTTTCACTCTTGCAATTTGAGTTGGGTCCCAAGATTAACTAATAAAGTTGCTCATGGGCTTGCAAAATACTCCGTGGAGGAGAGAACTTCTGCAATATGGAGAGGATCTGGTCCTGTTGTAATAGCACAAATTGTATCTCTTGATCTCTATTAATAAAACCTCTATTATAAAAAAAATAAAAATAAAAAGGAGCCTGGAGAGCCTGAGCTGATGCACCGGATCTGGCGCGGGCAGGAGCAGGATTGGGCGGTGCAACCGGCTTCATCATCCATTGTATCTGGTCAACGCATGGTCAAAGTCAGCTGACTTCTCCATCTGCGACTGGTGGCGACGCGTGTGCATGAGAAGCCATGATCCGCGTCACACCCGATTGGACTTAGATAAGATCATATTTTTCCTTTTAACTTTAAACTTTCGACACTCGTTACCGCTTCGTTAGGCCTCTGATCCACCTCGTTCTTGCGCCAATGATTTTATTTTTTTTCGCGGCCTACAAAATAAGATCAATCATGAATATATTTTGAACAAATAAAAAATATCGACCAAGAACGAGGTTTCGCGCAGTTATTACTAAACGCTAAAAATATAAAAACGAGGCACAAAAAAGGTAAAATTATATGGGTAAATGTACTATTTAGGTAGGACATATTTACACTCATCGGTAAGATACTTTAGGACATCAATATAAACATCTAGAAATATAACCATTGCAATTAAAACATTCACGACTAACCCGTTCTTAACCCTAACACATGACCCGTACATAACCATACCACATGAATCGTACATAACCATAACATATGACCCGTACTTAACCATAACATATGACATGTAATTAAGCCTAACTCATGATCCACTTGACTCTAACACATGTAAGTTAACCAAATCGGTTTAAATATGAAAGTAGGCTTTGTTGCTCATCTTTAAGCTTTTCCAAGGCATCCATCCTTGTATTGGCTTCATGCTATATGTGCAAAAAAACCTTCTAAACACGGGCGCCACTACCCCCAATAAGTCCCTAAGCTCCTCTAACTTCTGCGCCGCCACTACTTGAACCATCAGTACCCTGGTTCTCATTGTTTGTATCTCTTGGAGGCTCTGTTGGATTTCTTGAAGCCCTGTAATATTCTCAGCCTGGTCGGGGTCCATTATCTTGGTGTCTTAATTTTCTTGTGGATAGAAAAACTAAGGAGGAGGAGAAGTGAATAAAGTTTTTTTTACAGAGGAGGAGGGTGTGGAGTTAATTTATAATTGGGAGAAAGAATATATTCCTTCATTTCCCAAGAAGAAGAATATCTGTATAAAGCTTGTTGAACAAGACAAGGCATAACAGTTGATGATTTTCCCGTCGTTTTGGTCATTCCCCCCTGATTAGGTCATTCCTCTGCCGATTGATCATTCCTCTATCGTTTGGTGTCATTCCCCCGCCGAATGGGGTCATACATCCGGCGTTTGGGGTCATAACTCCGCCGAATAGGGCCAGTTCCGTCTAACCCTACGATTGGTGAGGAACCCTCCAATTGCGGTCATTCCTCCGCCATTTGGGTCATTCATCCCCCCGAATAGGGTCAGACTTCTGCCGATTGGTCCATTCCCCCGCCAAATGGGGTCATTCCTCCGCCGAATGGGGCCAGTTTTGTATAACCCTACGATTGGTGAGGAACCCTCCGATTAGGGTTATTCCTCCGCCGAATGGGGTTAGTTCTGAATAACCATACGATTGGTGAGGGACCCCCCGATTAGGGTCATTCCTCCGCCGTTTGGGGCCAATCCTCTGTCGAATGGGACCATTTCTCCGCTGATTGGTCCAATCCCCCGCCGAATGGGGTCATACTTACGCTGAATGAGGCCCTTTCCATCTAGTAGATGAGTTACACATAGAACATAATTTTTTTATACATTGTTCCACCTAACACATATTATCCTTACATAGAAACAAATACGCAATCTGTCAAATCTGTCAAATATTATCCTTACACATTAGATACAAAAGAAAGCGAAGGACATATTCGTTTGTTGTGATAAACAATAGCACAATTTCCACATTTTCGTGGACGCTTTGGAGCCGCTTCGGCCGCTCTTTGAGTCTCCCTTCTTGAAGGAATTCTTCTGTCAGTACGTCTACCATGTTTCGGTACACAGAATGAAGGGAGAACCTCCATAATGACTTCACGATCATCAATATTCCACTCTGATTCTTGTAACACTGGGTAAATGGTTCCGCAATAAGCCACAACCGATGTTTCCATCGTGTAATAGCTCAAGCACAAGGAATACAGATTTTTGTCAGCATTCTCACAACACGCTAAAGCATGAGCACAAGGAAGTCTATCGATGCCAAACTTCAGGCAAGTGCATCGCTGTAATAACCACTTCCGGTCAACGCCAGTCAAACCTGCAAAAAACTAGAAAAAATTTAAAAAAATTTAAGCAGACGCTTAATTAAACCTAAAATTGACTCCGAGGGTCATACTGGACGTAAGTTGACCCCGTTATCGACCAAAGTGAGTTCCGGTGGACTCAGAGCAACTTTCTGATCAATTTGGGAAATGTTGACTTTTCGCTGGAAAAGTCAACCGAGCGACGTTTTGGTCCATTCGAGGACCGTTTTGGATCCAAAAAGCTTAGCCGTCGTCGCAGCGGTCTTAGTTGAGCCATTTCCTTGTAGCCCGTCAAGTTTCGTAATTTCTTGGAAAAAGTGTCCGTTCGGGGTCCGAGACGGCCGAATTTCGCGAATCTGATTGAAAAATATCTTCCAAGATATTTTTCGAACACATGGGACCCACAAAGACACTTGTCATGATAATGGTGGTGGTTGGTTTTTAAATTAGGGAAAAGGGGGAAAAGGGATGGTAGTTTTGTAATTAAGAGTTTGATGGTGTTTTTAAAAAAAAAATAAAAGAGAATGAGAGGAGGAAGTACACGGCCATTTCAGAAAAGGAGAGTTGTGTAGAGAGAGAAAGTGGGGAGAAGAAAGAGAAGGAGGAAAAGGAAAAAGAAAGGAGAAAGGTTAGAGTTTGTGTTTTCCCGACAATCCGACCGACGGATCGTCTCAACGGTTGAAGAATCGAGCTCACCCCGTCATTCTCTACGGTGAGCACCTAACCGATTTTCGTTTTGGTACGTTTGGAATTTTAGGGTTTGAGTTTAAACGGTTTGATTATGGTTGGGTTTGGGTTAGAATTGGTTTAAAGATGAATGGTTGAGGTTTGGGGTTCGTTAGGAACGTTTTGGGGCGAAAAGGAAATTTTCCTAATTGTGGCCGGGTGGGGCCCACATGCCCGAGTATCGGGTTTTCGTGTTCGGGTGGTTTAGAACGTTCCCCGGGTCATTAATCCACAACCGGATCGAAATTTGGAATTAAATTGTGAAAGTTGTAATTGACGAGTTTAGAAACTTTAAACGCTAATTAATTGACTCGGAAGTCGGAATTCGATTCCGTCGAGTGCCTAGGAACCCTTGAATTATTCTAAGACCGTAGAAACGAAAACGGGAATTTTCGGAGCCCGGGAATGGCATTTTTAAAACCCGGGCAGATTCGCCATGTCGGGCGAATCGGGCTTTTCCGGGTCCATTATCGACAATGTCGAGTAATTGGGAAGTTTGGGAGTGATCGACATTGTCGGGGTTACATTTGGGCGTCAAGTTTATTGAATTTCAGTTTATTCCTGCGAGTTCAAAAGTGCCTTAAAATTGTGTTCTTTTAGATCGTGCTGCAGACCGAGGGAAGGGAAAGCTAGGCGAGTGACCGAGATCACGCCGGAGATTATTTTTTGCACTTTGGAGAAAGCATACGAGGTAGGGAAAAGTAGCCGGATCTCGGCCCTGACCAGGGAAAGTTAACAGTAGAATTGCATGTGACACTTGGGTGTCGTGGGTTAAGTAGGTTATCGAATATTAGTAATGCATGTGACACTTGGGGTGTCGTGGGTTAAGTAGGTGATCGAAGTTTGGAAATGCCTGTGACACTTAGTAGTGTAGTAGGAGCAAAGAACTTAGCGATGTTAGAAGTACTGGAGGCATATGACCATGCCCGGAGGTTGATTGTGAAACTGTTAATATTAGAAGTATTGGAGGCATATGACCATGCCCGGAGGTTGATTGTGAAACTGTTGATATTAGAACTGTTGGAGGCATTGGTTACGCCGGAGGTTGATTGTGTATTTTGTGTCTTGGGTGGCCATGAGAGCCCGTGTTTTACTGTTGTGTCTTGGGTGGCCATGAGAGCCCGTACTTTACTGTTGTGTCTTGGGTGGCCATGAGAGCCCGTACTTTACTGTTGTGTCTTGGGTGGCCATGAGAGCCTGTGTTTTGCTGTTGGTGTCTTGGGTGGCCATGAGTGCCCGTGAGGTTGTTGAACTCGTGTCTTTACTGTTGGTGTGTCTTGGGAGGCCGTGAGTGCCCGTGGGGTTGTTGAGCCCGTGAGTGCCCGTGGGGTTGTTGAGCCCGTGAGTTACTGTTGGTGTGTCTTGGGAGGTCGTGAGTGCCCGTGGGGTTGTTGAGCCCATGGGTTATTGTCGGTGTGTCTTGGGTGGCCGTGAGTGCCCGTGGGGTTGTTGAGTCCGTGTTTTACTGTTGGTGTCTTGGTTGGCCATGAGTGCATGTGGAGTGTTGAACCTGTGTTGTTGCTGTTTTCGAACTTTGCTTGTGATTGTGATTGTGTTTGCCCAAGGTTAGTGACCCGACTTCGTGTCGGGAAGTGGTTTGGATTTGGCTGGCTTACGAGTTCGAGTCTCGGTAAGTTGCGAGGGTTCTTTGGCTGGCCTGACCAGTGTTCGAGTCTTGGCAGGTTGCGAGCGTTCTTTGGCTAGCCTGATCCGTGTTCGAGTCTCGACAGGTTGTGAGCATTTTTAGGCGGTGAGAGGGCAGCTCCCCTTCCGACTAGCTATCAGAAAAGCAGCTCGGTTTATCGCCAACAGGTCGACCGCCTGGAGCCTGACAGTGATAGGTAAAGTGCGTGGGGCAGGCTCGAGCCCAGCCGGTTAGCAACCGGCACTGAGCAGCTGACAGGAATGCGATCCTTTGTGATCTTGTTTGTGTGCGATCCTTTGTGATCTTGTTTGGTGTTGCGTAGTTGTCTATCGTGTCCTTGGAGGAGGTCATCGACTCGTTGGGTCAGGTCTACATTACGAGTCCGAGTGTTGAGTCTGTTGAGGAAAGTAACGGGTTGTGTGTCAGTTGAGTTACTTGAGTTTGGGGATGGTATTCCCGATGCTGGGTTTGGTTTTGGTGTTACCGGGATTGTCTGCTAAGTATGCCGTAGTCAGTCTGTTATCCGTGGTGGTGAGCGAACGCTCACCCCTAGCTTCTTTTCCTACAGGTATTGATCACAGGACGGACTAGGTGAGCTCTCGAAGCTTGAGGAGCTAGGAGCGGAGTCCGGGTTTTATCTTTTGAGTCTAGTGACGGATACCTTGTACTTGTCCAAATGTTGGGACGTTTTCGAGTTGTAAATATTATTTTGATTAAATAAATGGCAATTTTTAAAGTGTTGATTCAAAGCACGTTTCAAATGTTTTTATGATTTTAAATGTTCGCGTCCCGAGTTTCGGTTTACTGACATTGGGGCGTGACAATCGCTTCATCCCCAAATCAACCAAGACGTCGTTGTCTTCATATGTAACATGATACTCGTCGTGTCTGTTCAGTAGTATTATTCGCACACCTTTCGCTTTTGACGTTCCTTTTCGATATGGTGATATCTGCCTTTGGAGTTACAATTTTGTGATCCAGTATTTTGTTTATCAAATCTAAACGTAGCATGAACCAACGACTAATCGTGCTTTGCATGGTGTTTAACAGCTCAATCAGAGGCCAGTCTCTCTCTGTTCGTATTACATTGTTGATAAACTCAGAACCATTTGTTGTCGTGATATTGTATTGAGCGGCTTCGAAGTGAGATCTCGCTCATTGGTGACGTTCTGTGTTCATTGTCTCCAGATATTCCACCGCACCGGGGTACACTTCTTTCATATCTTGGTACTTATCATTGAACTTCTCCATTATGTACGCATCAACAAATTTTTGGAACAACTCCGATAATTTGTCTTTGTTTCCAATCTCAGCCCCATGAAGTCTGACATTTTAGGCTAGATGCCACCTACAATGGTCATGTTTAGCATTTGGGTAGAAATTCGATACTGCATTGATGATACTTCTATGTCTATTACAAAGGATAACCAAGTCCTCCTCGTCCGGGATCTCTGGCCTCAACTTTTCAAAGAACCATCTCCATGAAGCATCGCTCTCGAAGTCAACCACAACCCAAACAACTGGATATGGTGATGATTACCATCTTGCCATGTTGCAATTAGCATTACGCCTTTATACTTTATTTTCAACCATGTACCATCTACTGCAATCACCTTTCTCAAGGCAAGGTTAAATCCCACAATGCATGGTTGATATGCAATGAAAACATATTTAAATCTGTTATCTACATCCACCTCCAAATGAGTTACTACGCCTTCATTCATCTTCCGAACTTGCTGCAAACAAGCAGGGAGTAATCCATAACTTAAATCAGGATCCCCTAGAAGTTTAATGTTCGCCAATAATTTTGCCTTCCAACATTTCTAGTATTTATAAACGCCTAACCCTCTTCCCTCCAAATTGTCTTGAACAGTCCTTGGCGTAGGCGTCTTTTTCCTTACACTATATTCTATAGCCACCATACAAGCAATCATTTCAGTACTCATTTTACCTTTTTGGGAGTTGCGATCACTCTCCAAAAAAGTATGGAAAGGCTCATAGTATCTAATGGAGAATTTATTCGATCCCCGATCTTTTGCTGCATGCACTCTCCATTTACAATTAGCACCGTGGCATTGTGCAATGTATAACACCTTTGAAGATCTATCTCGTGGAATCTCAAATTTACCCTTCCTTGCAATCTGTTTCAAACACATGACCGTTGCTTCCTTGTTCCGAAACTGTTTACCAACTACTAAATTAGACTCATCTCTAAAACCGATCATGGTTTGTCCTAGATCCTCCCTATCTAACGGAAACTGCTGGTTTTCAGCAGCATACTCCACCATTTGACCGTTCTCTTCGATATTATCCAAACTTACCGGTGGTGGCGTAGGAGATGATGCTTGTGCTTCCGAATCACATTGTCTACGATGTCGAATAACTAGGTTTTCAGTATTCTCTACACGACTATAGATATCCAAGTCAAAAAAACTATCATGCCTAACATTGTCATTTTCATCATACTCAACTACAATAGTTTCATCTACAACCGGTTCAGCTACCACCGTATCATCGTGGACGAGATGTTCAACTTCCACCAGTACATCGTCGATTGTGCCATTGGTAACTTTGTTGATCAACTCTAAACGTAACATGATTCTGGAACCTATATCTCTGTTTTCCATTACAAAAAAAAAAACAGAACATCCACATCCCTTAGGATCTTAGTTGGCGGGATAACTCTTATAAAACTGGGCACACAAGCTATGTAACTAAGTTTCAATTATATCTCACTTTCCTTCACCCGATCCTAGAATACAGGAGGTTCTTCAATGAGTTCAATGTTGCACTATCATCAACAAGAAGACTAATAAGATCCTCGTTTGTTGATATCCAATTATAATGCCCATCCTCTAGCTGCTTATATTCCCCACTGTAAGTAGCACGAATTATAACTTCACTCATTCCTGTAACAATTACAACCTCATAAATTTAAATAATTAACCATAGAGATATATTACTACTAATTAGAACATCTCACGTGGAATATGCACATTGTCGATCGGCTGGAAACGGTCTGATTAATGTCATTCGGCGGGTCTGTCCCGCTGATTGATGTCATTTAGATAGTTTCCAGCCAATCGGCGGACTACTCCCTATCATGTTAACCCTCTCTGTTTTTTCCGATCGACTACATAATTGCCGATCGGCAATACTGGATCAGTTGAAATTGAAAAATTCCCAAAATGAGTAAACCTTCAAAATACGAATCTAAGTCACTCCATTCCAATTCTCTGTTTAATTTAGTATGTTTATACGTATTAAACCACAAGATATCATTTTTTCTCATCCCAATTCGAAGTTCAAATCAAACCTATAATTCAAAATTACAAAATTCAAGCTTGGGTTACTTACTTGGAGCTTTGCTTTAATTGTAGACACGAAGAGGATGAAGACATAGTGAACAAGGTGTGGTGGACAGAGCGGTGGACGGCGCTCGAGACGACGGTGCTAATTTCGTTTTTCAACTGTGGAGATCAAGGTCTGCAAATGGGAGGGGAGGGGAGGGGTTGATGTTTTAAGAGATGTTTTTGCAAAAATACAACAGAATAAAACAGGGAATACGAAAATTTCATTAACTAAGAGGGTTTTTTCAAAATTAAACATGAGGAGGTCTGTTTACAAAGATGAACATCACATAAGGTCTTTTTTCATAATTCATCCTTCCTTCTTCTCCCATGTGCTGCCGCCTCTCTCAATGGAACAAATGACCCATTGTTCCCTTTTGTAACAACATAAGACAATGGAAAATGGGCTTAAGTGATGGGCCTTTGGGCTTTGACTTTTTGAGCCAAAATTTACAAGAGGTCTCCATGAGAATATCCCTGTTTACCACACTATTACCTTAACGTTTCCCGTGGATGATGTAGGACAATGAAGACGCTTAACTAAGGGCATGTGCAGCCATAGTCCAAAATAAGGAGCCACAGCCGCTGAGTTTCGGCCGCTCAAGTGTGGGGAGTCTGTCAGGGAGCTTGGGATTCCGAACCCTAGGGATTCTTCACGCACGAAGCCGCACCTCAACCGCGTTCTCTCCTTTGACTTGGGCACCTCAACGCTTTCTCTCTCCCTGCGCGTCCAATGTATATATATTTTTTTGTTTATTATTCCTCCTGACCTCCATCTGCCTCGCATAAGGTTTCCTCAACGGTGTAGTGTCCAGGGGGCACTCTTGCCTCCGGACCACCGTTGCCATAATTACCCTTCCTTCCTCACATCCACAGTCATGACCGAACCCATATCTATTACACCGTCACACCAGAACAAAAGCAAGGTTCCTCTGCTTCCAGTTGAAAATGAAGATCATAGTTATGGACACTCCCAGACATCATCTCACCTCAGAAGAGAAATCAGGCGAGACTATGGTGAAGAATTTATTTACAATCTCGGGCAAGATTACTTCAAAACCTCAGCCTCGGGGCACATCAGAAGAATGAGAAAGCTTCGCTCGGTGGTGGTCTCTGCAAAACATTCGCAGCACCAACCCTCCTCCTCCATTGGTTACCCTCCCCCAGGCTTCGAGGATTACATGCCAAGAAGATATCCTGCCCAAAAGAACCTCAAAATAAAAGCCACAGAAACAAAAACTTGGGTTGCCTTTGTTCATAATCTTCCACTCAGGGCAACAACAGACTGGTTAGCCAATGTTTTCTCTGAAATTGGAGGTATGTCGAGAGTTCATATTGCTGATAAGCTCAGTACCTCTGGAAAATCCTATGGTTTTTGCTACTTTCAAAATCATGAGCAACTTCATAAAGTTATTTCTATGTTCAATGGGTACACAATCAATGGATACAAACTACTTGTCACTAAATCAAAAGGGAAGAACTCCTCATCCCCAGTCTCTCCTGCCCATAAGAAAGCTTCACTTGAATCATCCTATACACACTCTTCTCATCAGCATTTGTCCAAGCCCAACACAATTCAAGGATCAGTAGTAGTGGCTCACAACAGCTATCTTTAGCATTGTCATTTAGCACTAGCCCATAATAACTTCACCACCTTAGAAATATTGAGGGACATTACTATGGAAGGAGTCTGTGAAATTGATCTTAAGGACTTGGGGAATAAGGTACTTCTTCTTCATTGCTCCAATTCTGCTCTCAACAAAGACTTCTTTGCAGAGGAAGGTTCCTGGCTGGACAACTGGCTTTCTATACTTCCTGGCAAGAATTACTTAATCAAATAAGGAGGCAAGTTTTGTTGGGTTGCAATTCAGGGAGTCCCATACCATGGTTGGTGTGAAGAAACATTTGCATCTGCAGTCACCAATTTAGGCACTTATGTGTGTACTCATCCACAAACAAAGGCTGGTAGGAAGATTGATGTGGCTTATATCTTAATCAAAACAAGTTCCTACTCCCACATCTCTGCAGCTGTGAATCTTGTTTTGGGGTCTGAAGTTTTTGTTTTAAAGATATCCTCGATTACTGATGAAGAGCTTCATATCTTAACTTCTCAACTTCATTCAACTTCCCATGAATCAAGTCCTACAAATACTGACTCGCTCAATACTCTTTATGAAGAAAATTCTGCAACCTCATCTTCTGATCTAAGTGTTAAAGTGGGACAAGAGACTGGTGTGAAGGCTGCTGCTGAACTTAATGCTCCCATGATAATTTCATCTCCATTTATGGCTGGAGATCTTGGTCTGAAAACAAGTGGAGGTTTGGAGGAATGTCACCAACCTTCTCCTACCCTTAATGCTTCTCAACAACCCTCAGCCCTTTAACACCTCATTGTACCTGACTCTCTGGAGCCATCTCTGATGCTTGTGGAAGGAGATTGTTCGGCCTCATTACCTGTATTACTGTTGCAACAGAACAGACCTGACCAACCCTTGTTGGAATCCAAGGAAATCTCCCACTCTCATGAGCATATTTCAGTTACACAACAACTAAATGTTACCCAGTCACACATTCTAGTTACCACACAACCAATTCTGACTGGTCTCAAGGAAACAAGTACAAGGGAACAGCCCCATTTATTGCTAACATCTCCTCTGTCAGGTGAGACATTACCCTTTGAAAAGGATGCATTAATTGCCCCTGCAATTCTGGGCACTATTGCTTCGAACTTGACTACTTCTCAGCAGAATGGTGGCTTGGAGGGTCTCCTCAGTGACAATTATACCCTATTACCTGGCCCCATACAGTTAGACTCCCAAACCCTAGAAGTGGCTTCAAATATGGGTCTAATCGAAACTCCTCCAATTTTCCCCCCATTGGTACTAGCAAAAAGTCCAAGACCCTAGCCAAAAAAACTCAAAGCCTCCTCCTCCTCAGCACATAAATATCCAACTAGATCTAAAATCAAAGGAGGAACATCATTCGTCAGTAAAGCCCAGTTGAATGAGGCCAAGAAGGCTTGGACTTTTGGAAAAGCCATTGGCTTATCTGCTGACTGTTGTGAAGAGCAGGTGCTTCTTCAGTTAGCTTCTCTGGATGATGAAAGGAATGTGGGGATTGATCTTGAAGTTGGCAGTGAAGGAGAATTTGTTGATCTTGAGAGGGACTCTGACATTGAACCTCCACTGAGCTCTAAGCTTGTGGTTGTCCCTTCTCTCTAAACCTTTCACACATGAAGATCCTCTCATGGAACATGAGAGGTCTTGGTTCCTCTCAAAAGAGGAAATCACTCGGTACCGTGATCCGCAAGCAACAACCACAATTCATTCTTCTGCAAGAGACTAAGCTTATAACCCTTCCCTCCTTCTTCCTCAGATCTTGTGGCTTGAGTTCTGGATGGGAGTCTGATTTTATACCTGCAGAAGGCTTATCTGGGGGGCTTATAGTGGTTTGGAAACTCCAAAATTATAGCAAGGTCTTAGTCAGGAAAATTCTTGGGGCTTTGATCTGGATTGGTATGGCTGCTGATCTTGGGACTCAATGTTGCTTCATCAATATATATGCCCCTTGCTCCTCCAAACTTAGAAAGGTCCTCTGGCTTGATCTTTCTGCTGAGATGGTCTCTCTGAATATTCCCCTTCTTCTGGTTGTGGTTGGGGACTTCAATGCAGTCCTTGATCCTTCAGAAAGAGCTAACTCAAGGGCTTCATCTAATATTGTTGCACTTCAAACTTTTGTGGACTCCCATTCATTAATTGATCTCCCTTTGGCTGGGGGAAAATTTACATGGTTTGGACCAGGTTCTTTGGCCTCAAGAATTGACAGAATACTTGTTACATCTTGCTTCCTAGCCTCCTTTAATAATCTCACTCAATTATGCATACCAAGGTGTATCTCAGATCACAGAGCCTTGGTCTTATTTGATGATCAAGTAGATTGGGGTCCAAGACCATTTAAATTCCTCAATGTTTGGCTTGAGGACAAAAGGTTCTTCATCTTTGTTCAATCTTGTTGGGACTCCTTCTCCATAATAAGGTAGCCTCATCTTATCCTTTGGAAGAAGCTGAAATTACTAAAAGAAAAAACTCAAGGAGTGGAATACTCAGGTTTATGGATATCTAGTTACTCAGATAGCTTCAATCACTCAAAGCATACATGATCTTGACACTATAGTTGAACAAAGGCCTCCCACTTCAGCAGAAAGCAATCAAAGAGGTCTTTTGCAGGCTGAGTTAATTCAAAAAACAAAGTTACTTGCCAAGATTTGGAGCCAAAAATCTAAGAAAAAGTGGCATCATGAGGGGGACAAAGGGTCTAAATTTTTTCATAGAGTTGCAAACTATCAAGGGGCCAGGAATAAACTATCTCAGATATTGTTCAATGATGAGGTTTTACTTGATCCTCAAGTTATCAAAGAAGCTGCTACATCCCATTTTGCCAACAGGTTCTCTGAACCCCCAGCACACCTCCTCAATATTAACTCACTACAGTTCAAGACAATCAATCACCTACAAGCCCAAGAGTTAGAACTGCCTTTTTCAGAAGAAGAAATTCTAAAGGCCTTAATGGCTTGTGCTGGAGATAAAGCCTCTGGTCCAGATGGATTTACTTTGAAGTTTTTTCAAATCTGTTGGCCAATAATCAAATCTGATCTACTCAACTTCTTCACTTACTTTCATATGTCAGGCCATTTGGGGAAAGGTATCAACTCTTCTTTTATTGCCCTGATCCCAAAATGTGATGCACCATTAACCTTCAATGATTATAGACCCATTAGCCTCATGGGAGGACCTTATAAGATCTTGTCCAAGTTTCTTTCCTTAAGGTTAAAGAAAGTAGTCAGCTCCCTAGTAGGTTTTGAACAAACTGGTTTTATTGGTGGAAGACAAATACTTGATGGGGTTTTGGTAGCCAATGAGGTGGTCCTTCAGATCAAAAAGGATAAAGTTCAGGCCTTGATCTTCAAAGCAGATTTTGAGAAAGCCTTTGATAATGTGCATTGGTTATTTGTTATGAAATTTTTGGCTAAAATGGGGTTTGGAGTGCTTTGGAGATTGTGGATGATCTCTTGCTTTAAAGCTCATGTTTCAATCCTCATAAATGGTTCACCATCACCAGATTTCCAAATGCATAGGGGCTTAAGACAGGGATGTGCTTTATCACCTCTGTTATTTGCCTTGGTTGCTGAAACTTTACATCAGATTATGCAAGCTGCCTTATCCTCTTCTCAATTCCAAGGCATTTCTCTGGGAACTAATGGTCCAATCATATCACACCTCCAATTTGCTGATGACACAATTTTCTTCATCAAAGCAACTCAGGAAGGAGCTGGTAATTTGAAAAATGCTCTCCAGATATTCAAAATGGCAACTGGACTGAAAGTCAATTTCAATAAATCAAGTGTCATCACTATGAACATTCCTGAGGAAGAAGAAGCAATCTACTCTGAGATTCTCAATTGCCAGTCTGAAATTCTCCCTTTTAAATATTTAGGCTCCTCTCTTGGTTCAAACCCAAAAAGACTTGTTACTTGGGATCCAATAATTCAGAGATTCAAGAAGCATTTAGGTCTGTGGCAGGCTAAACTATTATCTCTGGGGGGCAGAATCACTTTAATCAAGACTACTCTAAGTGCTCTTCCACTCTATTACTTCTCATTACTCAAGGCACCTAAATCTGTTATCAAAGCCATGGAAAGATGGCAAAGAAGATTTCTTTGGCACAGGTCTGCACCTTCCAAGATCTTTCCTAAGGTTGGTTGGAACCAAGTTTGCAAATCAAAAGCTGAGGGGGGCTTGGGAATAAAAAAATATATCCTTGATGAATGAAGCATTACTTGTCAAATGGGCTTGGAGATTTGCTCTGGATGAAAATTCTCTTTGGAAACAAACAATCTGTGCTAGACTTGGCTGGTCTCCTAATGAATGGGATTTATCTAAATTCTCTGATCTTGGAAAATCAAGCTTCATCTCTCACATAATTGATCTCCTGCAAGATCCAAGGTACTTACATCTATTTGGGGAAAGGGGCCTATCATGGAAATTGGGAAGAGGCAACAGAATATTCTTTTGGGAAGATGCTTGGTGGGGAGATATTTCCTTCAAACATCTTTTCCATAGAATTTATTCACTGGCTCAATCAAAACACTTGGTCATTGCTGAGTTGTGGGATGGTGTTCAATGGGATTTTCTGCTCAGAAGATGGCCTAGAGGCTGGGAAGATCAAGAATGGGGCATGTTCTGCATAATTATGGACACTATCAACCTCCAAACTTCTGATGATGTACTCATTTGGAAGGAAGACTCAAAGGGCTTCTCTGTACACAAGATTTACTCATTACTTGCACATCAAGGAACCTCGAATCTATCTTGGCCTAATGCAATCTGGCAACCAGGTATCCCCCCAAAGATCTCAGCCCTCTCCTGGTTAGTCTGCCTGGATGATGTCCCCTCTAAATGCTTCCTTGAAGGGAGGGGAATGGATTTTACTCTGCAGCAACTTATATGTCCTCAATGTAACTAGGATTTTGAGGATGGAGCTCATCTCTTCCTTCATTGCTCAAAAGCTTGGGCTACTTGGAATTTAATCCTACAATGGTGGAATATCACTTGGGTGTGTCCCTCAGATGTCAAAGCTCTATTCAACTCCTGGTCTCACCTCATGCCTCAAATACACAGAAGATGTTGGCTTAATATACTCCACATAACCATTTGGCAACTTTGGCTTTATATAAACAACATCATATTCAATGCCTGCTCAGAATCTGCATCTGTCACTTTTTCAAGGATCATCAACAAAGCTTATAGCTGGGAATGGGCTTCTTTTTCACAAAGCTGTCACTTTTCAATTCAGGATTGGCTTCAATCCCCTTGGCTCTTCATTAAGACTTAACACTTGGAAGCTTCTCTATCTGCTCTTCTTCAACTGGTTCTGAGCATTATTGTTCTTGCTGGGGTTTTGGGGGTTCTGGGTGGTTGTGGGGTGGGGGGTTGTGAGTTTTTAGTTCATTGTGAGGTTAGGTTTGAGTGTCATTGGGTTGTGCTTTCGTTTTGTGTGTGGGTTCCTTTTTTCCTCCTCCTCTTCCCTTGAGTGTGGGTTCTTTTTTAGTGTTCCTCCTGCTTTCCTTCATAACTTGCACTCCAAGTCTTCTGCAGCCCCTGCCTTATGATCTGAGCCTCTTTTTCATTTCTTTTGGATCTCTGCATAATTCATTTGAAGGACATCTTGTCCTGCAGACCTCCATCCAGCTTTTATCCTGCAGACCTCCATCCGGCTTTTGATCTGTTCTCACCAGCATCTCAGGCTCCCTTGCATATTTGTCACCATTACTAATCCAAGCACTTCATCTACTTACTCAAGGAAAATCCTCTTATTGCCTGTATCTGTTTCAGACTCAAATTGTGCTCATCCTTGCTTGGCTATCTAACACACTCAACACTATTACCCCCTACAAAGCTCATTTTGGGTCGGTTCAATACTCTCATCAAAGCTTCACTCATCATCTCAAGCTCCTTTGGTTCATCTATTACTTGTTACTACTTTCTTGTAACTTGTTATTATTCCTTTTGAAGCATTCAGTAGCTGGTTTGCTTAGTTTGTAACCTCTTTTTCTCTCAAAAAGGGGTCTTTTATTATATGGTTTTCGCTGATCAAAAAAAAACTGTGGAGGTCAAGGTCTGCAAATGGGAGGGGAGGGGAGGGGTTGATGTTTTAAGAGATGTTTTTTCAAAAATACAAAAGAATAAAACAGGGAATAAGAAAATTTCATTAACTAAGAGGGTTTTTTCAAAATTAAACATGAGGAGGTCTGTTTACAAAGATGACCATCACATAAGGTCTTTTTTCATAATTCATCATTCTTTCTTCTCCCATGTGCTGCCGCCTCTCTCAATGGAACAAATGACCCATTGTTCCCTTTTGTAACAACATAAGACAATAGAAAATGGGCTTAAGTGATGGGCCTTTGGGCTTTGGCTTTTTGAGCCAAAATTTACAAGAGGTCTCCATGAGAATATCCCTGTTTACCACACTATTACCTTAACGTTTCCCGTGGATGATGTAGGACAATGAAGACCATAACTGAGGGCATGTGCAGCCATAGTCCAAAATAAGGAGCCACAGCCGCTGAGTTTCGGCCGCTCTAGTGTGGGGAGTCCGTCAGGGAGCTTGGGATTCCGAACCCTAGGGCTTCTTCACGCACGAAGCCGCACCTCAACCGCGTTCTCTCCTTCGACTTGGGCACCTCAACGCTTTCTCTCTCCCTGCGCGTCCAATGTATATATATTTTTTGTTTATTATTCCTTTTCTTTATCTTTTCTTATTTCTTTTTTTAATCCTTTTTTTATAAATACTTTTATTAAATTTTGTATTTATCTTTTCTTATTTATTTATTTACTTTTTTCTAATAATTTTCTATTTATCTTTTGTATATTCATTTCATTATTAATTTTTTTAAATATTCATTTATTTTTTGTTGATTTCTATTGTTAATATCTTTTCTTATTTTTCTTTGTTTATTCTTATTTATAGACTTACTATCTACTACAAACCAATAGATTTGATACAAACTAGGGACTAAATATGACCATTGGATTAGAAAAATTAGACGGTGGAAATTGAAAATACCATTTATGGCATGGTATGTAATTTATAGCAAAATCATTTACTTTTTAGACATTTTACACTTGGATAAGGATATTACCGTCATTTTAACTAAACTTTAACCTAACCCTTAATCAATTTAAACCTTTTTCATTCTACGTTCTCAACCAAATTGTCTTATTGCTCTCACACATCTCTTCCTTTCTCTACTTCGATCACCACCACCGCCGCTCACGCGTCCAAGGCTGTGACACCAGTACGACGACAAGTTTAGCCTTAAGTCTCTCTCTACAGTTCGGTGAGGTTCGCCGCTGGTTTGGCCGCTCCTCTGCACCAATCTCCGCCATTGATCTACGATTCAAGTTCAAATCAGCAACCCCAAAACCCCTTTCGATCTAGGATTCGAGGTCTTGGAGCGTAATCCTACCGTCGATTGAGAGATCTGTATAGCACGGGTTCAAGGTGAGGGCTCGGCTTCCACCACCGCGCTTAGCCACAACTGCGTCCCGCATTCACTGCACGATCGGTGATCCAGAGCTCCTCCGACCTCCTTCCTATATCAGACTTGCAATTGTGGCTGGCATAGATGATTTTGTAAAAAAAATGGTAAATTTTGAAAGGGATCGATTCAATTAATTAGTCACTATTGATCATGGATCTTAATAGTGTTGACTTGTATTGTTAAACACTCTGTGATGTGCAGGTGCTGATATGAAGGTAATGGGTCCATGATTTTAGGTCTGTATTTTAAAATAATTGTTGCTTCTAGGATTGGGTCTGGCGACTGACTTGGGTAATATGTATTTGGATGCAATTTTTTCTAAAAGGTTTTGATATGAGTATTTGGTTGTATTTTGATTTTCATCTTATGATCCGGGTTCTGTTTAATTGATGTTATTAGGAATGAATTTAATGTGTAAATGAATCTGAATGTAAGTCAATATGAATGTATCGTAGGAATGGTGGTAAAGACTTGTTAGTAATTTTTTTGTGATAAAGATGAGGAGTTTCGTTTTTGTAATTATTTAATCTAAATCAAACGCTCGATAAAGCGACATGAAACAACATGTTCAACGAAATGTACCGTCAAGTCTTAGTAAGGTGAAACATTAGCAAAAATGAAAATATTGAGTTCAACAAAATGAAACACTCATATAAAATGAAACAAAAAGCTTAACAAAATGAAACAATCAGTTCAACGAAATGAAACACCAATACATTAGAGAAAAAATTGATTTCAGCGAAATGAAACACAAATAAAATGAAACAATTAGTTTAACAAAATGAAACACTAACATTAAAAAAAATGCAAAAAAAAATTGTTTAATACTAAAATCAAATGAAACCAATACAACAAAATGAAACACTAACATTAGCAAAACGAAATCTTTTTCATATCTAGACACAGGAAATGAAACATTCAATTTAATCAGATGAAACATATAGTTCAACCAAATGAAACAATTTTTGCGCTACAATAACCGTATAACAATGAAACATTGATATGAACCAGATGAAATAATTTATGCGGTACAGTAACGCTACAGTAATCGTACGGTAAAAAATCAGATATAATCTTTTTATTTAAAATGCCTAAAATACATTTAAATCTATACTTATTTACTCTTATGCCATTAATGAGATGATTGAATCTCATCCATTCACTTTATCCAATCATATGATCACAATTAGTCCTCCGTTTGTATTTAACAATTGGTGTTTAGTAGATAGTATCCCCTTATTTATATATATAAATATACATATTACTTTTTTATATTTTACCTTTTATATTTTTATTATTTATTTATATTATTTATTAATTCATTTTCATTTTAAATTTATTTTTTTATATTAATTATCATTATTCTTTTTTTAAAAATATTAATTATTTTTTCAATTTTTACTGAATAAATATTCATTTTTTGTTAATTCTTTTCGTTTTAATTCTTTTATTAGTATATTTTTGTAATTTTATAAATCTTTTAATCATTTTATCAATTTTCATAAATCTTTTTTCTAATTGATTACGAGTAAATAATTTAATTAAAAAAATAACGATTTGTTGATATACAAGTTATAAAATTAATATTTTAACTTTGGGCATCTTTGCGAACATCTCTGTTGGCTTCTAACCACTGCAGAATTCTCCAATTCAGCTTCAAAGCCTCCAGCTCCGAAACCTCTAAAATACAGTATTTTATCAGATGCTTCAGGTTCTGCACCTCAACGGATACCTCATGACTGCTCATGCTCTAAAGAAGCGCTAACAAAGTTATGAGTGCTTCCAGGTCGACCAAAATTGTGACCATTGTGCCTGAAATCGACCCCCATAGTGTGGTATCCACCCAACGCACAAAGGGTGTTGAGAGAAACGATAGGGTCACCTCCAGTCAACGTTTGATCTTCCTCTGTCAAAGGATCCAATGAAGCTACACAATCAACAAAAACTTCCCCATCTGATTGTGTAATCGATTCACCTTCAACCAAAAGCTGGAAAAGTTGGTACGCTCTCTTGACAATTTATCTCAACACCAAACACATAACCCTTTGCAATAAAAAAATCTTCACACAGTTGGCGTTGAGATTAGACGAGGGAATTTGAGATTAGATGGTGGTTCCGAGCTCATCCTATATTTGTCGTGAAGAACTGGGATTTTTCATGTGGCATAAAAAGTGAATATAATATCAATGTTGCAACTTGCAAATGGTGATACCTTGGACCGCTAATTCAAGATAGATTTAGGGTTGGGAATAGCGGAGAGAGAGAAGGATAATACGAGGAAGAAGACAATATTGGAAAAATATATCCTACTCTCTATCATTTCTGGAATATAAAGCATTCTTACCATTGATAAGGCCTTAGGCTGGCCCAAATAGGCATATAAACTAAAACTCAAAGCATAAATTGAAAGCACCAACATCTAAAGAGACTTCATTTACAAGTAACCAAAACACAAGACCTCAGTGGTTACATGATTGTCGCGTTTCCCTTGGGTCGATTCAGGATTCGAGATGAAGAACAAATGAGCTAAACCTTGAGCGTCTTGGGAAGTCATGGAGACTTATGGCAGTAGGGCACTTCAATTCAAAGGATATATGTAGCCTAAACAAGGATGATTCAATTGATTGATTTCTGGAAAATATAAATAAGGAAATGTTTTTAGTTTAAGCCAAATTTAAAACTAACCTCCAAGCCCATCAAAGCTTATGATGATCTACCGGGTTGATACAAAAGTAGTGCAATGCATTTCCTACTACCAGTGCAACTTGGAGTTCATGAAGAAACTTGGGGTAAGCCGAGAATAGGAGCCCAAGCATAATCTCCACTTTCTTCCTCGCATCCTGCACTCCTTTATAGGCCCAGCGGGAGATGCGACGTCGCTTGCCTTTCTGTGTTTCTTTCCAATCACGATATTCCTCATCCTGCTTGGGCAGAGGCCGCTTTTCGTTCCCACAATGTTGGAGCGAATGACGGAAAAGCATAGTTTTTTCACGTGAGTTCAGTAAAGGACATTCTGCTCTGAATTCCATTCCAAAATCACTTACCGCACCCTTCTGGTATCCACCTTCAAACATTTCCCTAAGGACACCAAATTTAGAGTCCTTCCTTATGGCATCATAGAAGTTCTTGTCCGCGTTTACACGGTCTATAATGTCGAAAATGGTCTTCCTTTCATCAGGGGTAAGATTTTGCGGGATGAGTACTAAACCTATAATAAACGCTGCCAAGAGAGGAGATGGTAATATGGCAACATGCCGACCTACAAGATAAACTTTAGCCCTGCACAAGTTAAAGTTAAAGAGCATTTATTCAAGTAATTTATTCAAGTAAACAATTACATTATGAAACGACAATACAAATATTAAAAAACTTACCGCGTCAATGATCCTTGAAGAAGGCCCATAAAATGGGCAAGGGAGGGAGGTAAATCGGCTTCGGCTTTCCTAAAAACTTGTAAGAGCAGATTGGCAATGGCTTTATAATTTCTCTCCACCAGGTCTGGAGTACTCTTCACCAGTGTACCCTTCAAGTGGGGGACATAATTCTCATCAACCATGATGCAACTCGATGATATATGATCTACACAAAGTCCTAAACTATGTTGTTGCTGAACTTCCTTAATCAAAAACCTATCAATAAAAGCAACTGGTAAGATAACATAAAAACTAAACAACAACAACAACAGGGGTTCTAAGAGTTCTCACCATATAAAGATCCTCACTTCGGGAACCAATAACCCATCTATGGATATTGGCTTAGGGAAGCGGTTCAGAAATCCATGAAAAGATAATCTGCAACGATAAAGAAATATGAACAATGTAATAAGCAAAGAGCAATAGGAAAATTCCAATGGAGTTAAATTTGATAGTAGTTAGTGAAAGTACTAAAAATAAAACTACAGTTCCAAACGAATTTTAAGGCTAACCATAATTTGAGCACATTAAAAATAACATAGCAAAATTACATGCAAACTTAAATTTCATTATGCAAACTGGAAAGCATAAAAATAAATAAAAGTAAAATATGGTAAGAGCGAACAAACCCTTGTTTTTTTTTAACAAAAAGTAATTAATAATTAACAAGAAAAAAATCATAGATGACAAATTATAGATACTCATTCAGCTATCAAGTCCAAAAGACAAAACAGAAGACCACATAATAACTTAGTAATGGAGGTTGGTTAACTAATCCTAGGATAGATCAAAATCAGAAGACATACTTATCGGTTGCTTAGAACAAAACAACAAATCTGGTGTAAATAGATGCTTATCGGTTGCTTAAAACTAAACAACAAATCTGGTGTAAATAGATGCTTATCGGTTCCTTAAAACTAGTGTTCCATCATCCATGAACGAGTACTTTGAAACTAGTAAATCTCATCAAATATATCCTTGGGTCAAAGTAACAAATGGGTATTTTCATATGTGCGGTTCAAAACCTTACCCAAGTACATGTGATTCAGACATTGAGCCTCTTTTGGAGATGGCGGTGCAAGCCCTCAGCCGTTCGTCGGAACCCCAGAGCCGAGCTGAAACGCCTTCAGCCTTTGGAACCCTAGAACCGAGCAGAATTTTTTGGAGAGAACTCTTGAGATCAGTCGATAAACCCTTGTCCTCCCCCGAGTTACGAATCTACTCCCGAAATAACCCAGAAAATTGGCCCATCACGGGTGGGTGATGTTGGGCGGGCCGGTTTGGCGAGCCTACTGGGCTACTTTTCCCTAAGGGTAGAGTAACCGTGCAGCATTTTCTTATGGGAGGAATGGGTATCAGAGCATGTAGTATGGATATTGTATGGGATTCGGATTTACTAATAAAGTAGGTTTTTGCACCGCGAGGTGCTAGTTGTAATTTATTTGACAAAGTTATTTTTTTAAAAACATTTGACAAAGTTATTTTTTTTAGAATAAATGAAAATATTATTAATTAAAGTATTCAGGTGATCGCAAAACTGTTACCACCATACAAACCAAGAAATTAGAATAATATTGGAAAATAAGTACTGAAAAGTAAATGTTGCTCATGGGCATAGAGGCGGTCGGAGGGGGGAAACTACGGTAGCATCCAAAGACACCGATACAGCATGCTCCAACCATAAGACACTGATCGAGCAGACCAAGTGGAGATATTATAGTGGTGGACCGATATCTCCCCCGGGAAGTCAGCGTGCGTCGTCCTCCCTTAACTGATAATTGTAGGGCTCCTAAACGCGGGAGTGTTGACCCCGAACTGGTAGGGGAGAATCTTGTCCACTGTTGGCAGAACCGTTGCCACCATTCTTCCAGGAAGGTGGTGCAGTCGACCAACCCCTCCCTGGGACTCCAGAAACTCATTCCTGGAGGCGGAGGTGCTTGTAGCCCCCCGCCGCTATATATGATCCCCCAACGGATGCCGTCGAGGCCTTTGACTCTTCATCGGAATTCCGGTCTGGACCCATCTGATTACCCGGTTGAACCGGGTTGGCCCGTGAGAAATTGATCTGATCCGAACCCGTACCGCCCGACCCGAATCTGGCTGTCCATGCCCGGATGTCACCCGACCCAGCTCGTGTCCGCCCCGCTCTAGGTTCGCGCACTCCCAGTCCTGTGCCAGCCTTTGGCGTCCAATTGGGCCATATGTGCCCGGCCCGGTGCACATCTGCAAGGGAACCCCGGCCCTGGCCCGGATCACCACACGTGCGGTCCGGCACATCCTCAGAGGCTCTAGGGTTAGGGTTCTGTCGCGCCAGCACCGCCGCCTTACCCTTCCTTCAGCGCCAAGCTATTGCTTCCAGAGTCTCCTCCGTCGCCAGAGCGTTCTCTAACGAGATCGGGATGGGGAGGAGCTCATCCCCCTCCCTGATCATGTCCTCCATGACCTCCATCCCGCTGCTCGGTACCACGTTCCACTGAAAACAGGACTCTGACGCAACTTCCTCCGTCGCCCTCATCGCTTCCAGCCCCAAATCCTCGCCAGCACGACCTGCATCGTGCTCCTCCGACGAGACGGCCTGCCACAAGAAGAGCTCTTCCTCCGGTTCCGGCCCCATCGAATCCCGATCACTCATGCCCGGCTCTCGAGAGAGAACAGCAGCGTGACCGTCTTTGCTTCCATCAGACCCTCCTGAACGCGCCATGATCGCCAGAGAAGATGAAGCCAAATCACAAAATCGGGCCCTAAACCCTAGGGTTCGAGAGAGTCGGATGCACATTTGACAAAGTTATTTAATGATACTGGATCGTAGTTTTGATAAAAAAAAATATATTTATGAACTTCAGTCGGTATGGGTTTATGCTTACAGTATGCTTATAATATATAGTATTTTTTGACATAATAGATTTGATAGTCGTTTAGTCTAGCAATTTATAAGAGTCCACATTAGGTAAAATTACGTGCAACGACTCTCTCTCTAACCCTAGATAACAGAGGCGTTTTGCGATTCTCGGAACAACGACGACAATGACTTCTCAGGCCTTTATTGATCAACAGGGGATACTAGAGTCAGAGTGATGTCGGCGGATTTAAACCGCTCGGTCTCGTCCTCCCCCTCGACTCAGGACTATGTACACTCGGCTCCACCGATCTTGGTGGACGAGTTTGTGGTGGAACACCCATTGGTTTTCTCGGCGAGCCTGGACGATGGTGTGCATCCAAAACCACGGGAGTTGAGCGGGCGGTATTAGCAAGCTCACCTCATGGAATATCGACGGGGCCTCGTCCCTGTGTGAGGAGGGGTGATTTTCTAGGAGGAAAGACGACGGGATCACCGTCACATCCATCAACTTTTAATTGGGGGAGATCTATGACTACAAGGATGGAATCAGAGGAGGTTGATGTGGACGGGGACTAGACACCGACGGAATCAGGGGAACACCGACAACAATTGTCGGCCGTGGAGGAAGGAACGCCAGAGGTGGGCGAGTTGGGAACCTGGAGAAGGCGGGCGGGGAAGGAACCAGCTAGGGTTTCGATCAATGTTGTAAAAATCCCTTCTTGGAGGCGCCTAGGCCCCGCCTAGGCATTGAAATGGGCTCTGCCGACCCGATTTATCCTCCTAGGGTGCTCCAGGCCGTTTGGATGGAATATGACCGATTAATCCCCGATTCGGTCGATTAATCACCGCCTGGACGATTAATTGAGTGGGTCGGTCAGGCGTCGGGTCGGATTTGTGGTTAAAAAAACAGTTTCTAACCTTCTACAAACCAAGTGAAACCATAAAATTGTGCTAGTTGATAGTCATACTTATTGATATTCTTTTAAGAATTGTATGATACTTTCAGTTTAGTAGAATATTTACGTTTTTATTATATTTAATGTTCGATATTATTAATATTTTTATATAGTATAATATAAAATTTGATAATATATAATAAAAATAAAAATAAATCCGATTAATCCCCGATTAATCTCAGCCTAGCGCCTAGGACCCCTTCCCGCCCGACTAGCCCGACTAGCTCCTGTGGGCTGAGGCGGAGAGCAACGTGGCCCAACATGGTATGGGTCGGGGCCTGATGGAAGATGCAGCGGCGGGGGGCAACAAGCACTCTCGCCTCACGGAATGAGTCCAAGGTGATCGAGAGGGCGGTCGGCAGGCTACACCGCCTCTCTAGACGTAAGGTGGCAGCGGTACCACCAAGAACCGGCATGGTGTTCCCCTACCAGCTCGGAGGTCAGCAATCCCGCGTTTTGGAGCCCTACCACTATCAGTCTAAGGAGGACGACGGACCCTGACATCCCGGGAAAGTACCCAGTCCACCACAACAAATCTCGACAATGAGTCTGCTCGGCCCTTGCAACCCCGTTTGGAATCGTTGTATCGGTGATCGTCAGACGCTACTGCAGTACCATCCTCCAGACAAATACTAAATCTATTAGAGCAACTTTACTTTATGTTCTATTGTTAGTTTCAATTTCATTGTTTTCGGTGTTTGCGGTTTGTAAACACTTTTAATTTATAATATTATCTCGTATTACTCAAAAAAATATAAGAGTCCAAATATACAACAACTCCCTTCATTCTCTTTTTTCTATGCAATGCATTCAAACCAATATCATTAAAAGATCTTTTTTTTTGAAACGGGAAAGAAGTAGTATTACGATAAAATCGTGCTTACAAGGAGGGACCTAACAGTCCCGGATACCAGCTTTTGTCCCAATCGGTCGTATCCCATCAGGCGCACATGGTTCCATACATATAGTCTGTTTTTTGTCGCAGATTCGAACACAAGAGTTCCTCAATCCAACGTTTCTAACTGAATGTAAATAACGACATAAAATCTACCTAGTCAATATCTTATTCGTCCTAAAACAATAATAGTACGTTGAAAAGGAGCCTTTACTACGGATTTCCCGAGACCTCCCGGCTGTAAATGTCCCGGGTCTGTGGGTATAGGCCCCAGACGGTCCTTCCCACCCCCGTCCTGGAGTATCATTCACCCCCCGGGAGGTGAGAACCCCCCGAGCTGACTTCCCTTTCATGTCCCTGCGCAGTGGTGGGCGGCACCAGCAAAGGCTCCTGTGGTGTCTCCTGTGTTTTCTCTCGGGTCGTTGGCTTATGACCCGTCTTGAGCACCCTGGGTCTAGGTCCAATGGCGGTAGTGAATCTCAGGATCCATCTGCGAGCCAAGGTACAGTCCTTCAGGTCTCCCAGCCTAGGGTCAGGTGACCATTTCCTGGTGCCTATCTTCCTCTGTGGTCTAAGGCGGCCAGACGCCACCCCATTCCGGTTGACCTCCATTGGGTTCAGAGCACGGTCCTGAGCAAAACTATCACGATTCCTCATGGCTGTATAATCACTAGGGTTAATAGTGGTCATACGGGGTGCATGCCCGCTAGGGTTCGGGAGTACCCTAGGGTTTATGACTTCCCTCGAGTATATTGGCCGCATGGGGCGACCAAACCCTATCTGGTATTCTGGTGGCCATGGCAGACGCTGGTCCTGTTCCCGCCAATACATATATGGGTCAAAACTCGACGGTGGGAGACCAGAAGCCAGATCCCGGCCTTGCGGTCCTTCCCAGTGCATCCACCGGTACTGGTCTGGTTGAAGGTGTTGATTCCAGTGGCGACCTTCAACGGGACGATCCGGTTCCATCTGCGGCGCTCCGATCCAGAACGGGAACGACCACATCGTATCCTGAGGTGCTCCATGCATGAACCACCCGTCACGGACGGGCATGACCGTCGGGGGCCTGGGCTGGTCGTGCATGCCGGGACGAGTCCAGGCAAGGAGCTCCGGCGCCCACGGTCCTCTAGGGCTCGAGCAGTGATGGCGATGAGGCGGTGGAATCATGGCTGCGACAGGAGAACGTGTGTGCTTGGTGTGACGGGGACGGTGCGATCAGTGGAACGTGTGTTGATGAAGACGATCGTCGTGATGGTGGACCGGTTGGAGGCTGCGGCGGCGACGAACCCTGACGACTAGGATAGAAGGGCTCCTTATGCCTAGGGTAGAGGAGAGCTTTTTAGGAATAAAATTTATCCGATAGCTTCTAAACTTACCAATTTAGAGATTCGAGAGCCATTATCGTGTTCTTTGGGAGCACATGGTCGGTGGTTGGCAAATGGATTTTAATATCATTAAAAGATAATCATTAGGTATTAGTTATATTTTATATTAAAAGCTATTATTTCAGAGTAATTCATTATTTTTATTATATATCTATTTTTGATGAACAACATAAATTTTGAATAGCAATCTATCTAGAAATTAGGTGGATAGAATTAACCAATACAATTAAATAAATTAATGAATATTGATGACATCAAAGCAGTACACAACTCTCTCTGCAAGGCTTAGGGTTTGGTGTTTTTTCTGAGTATCCATGGCATACTTGGCGGCTCGGTTATCCAGTCTCTCCGATAATCCTTCGGTGTGGCGTGATGAGCCGAAGGAGGACGGCGTGGAGGATGCCGATGGTGGGATCAGTGGGGGCGTCGTGGACGCGGGAGGGAAGAATGGAGTGGAGTTCGTCGGTCCGTCCGAAGACGATGGCCGGGAGCTCGAGATGGGGGAGGGTCTGGGCGGGGTACCTGGGCTGTTCCCGGCGGAGTCAGCGGAAGGGGGGCGGGGAAGGAGATGTCCCTCACAGAGCCGGAGCCCTTGACGCCGCTTGACGGGTCATCTTCTCCTATGCGGTTCTCGGCCCTGAGTGGCAGCGAGAACTCAATGCTGGGTGGGGGATGGCAGCATACGACGACGAATAGGGTTCGTTGGACGTCGGCTAGAGGGCCACGGCCACAAGTGACGCGGGGGTCGGGATCGGGACCGGCACGTGCCGACACGGCTGGGGCACGGGGCCTGATGGGACCGGAGCAAGGGGCGACTGGCATCATGGAGCCGGTGGTGGTGTCCTCGGACACGGACGACACGTTGGAGGAGTCGCTGGCGGCGGTGGCTTGGCGAAGAAGCAAAGGCAAAGGTGTGGCGCAGGTGAACCTTAGTGGGATGGATCTGGGCCTAACGGATGGGTCAGGTCGTATCACTGGATTCATGCACGATGTGCGCAAGGAGGCGCGAGTGAGACCGGGCCGAGAGGAATAGGCTGCGCGGGCTGGTCGAGGAGGACAGGGCCGTGGGCCGGGAGATGGGCTGGGCGATATTGTTGCTTGGGCTGGACGATATGGTGCGGGTGCTGATCGGATGGGGATCGGGCCGTCCAACCGGGCGGGTCTGGTTGACTGGACATTCGTGTCGGGCAGTCCGGGTTGCGTACTGAGGTGGACCCAGGTCGAGGGGAGGGGGGGCTGCAGGACGAGGTGGAGGGAGTGGGGAACCTTGGGTTTCGCCTCTCATCGGTGTGTATCAAGGAAGTAGTGATTCCAACGGGGGGCTATTGCCAACGCGGGTGGTCAGTTTCAGTTCGCACTAGCTGCGAAGGTGTTGACTTCTAAGCTATTTTTCTGGAAGTCGTTGGTGGACAGAATGGAGGATCTGTGGGGCAAGAAAGTAGAGGCACGACCGCTAGAAGGGGGCCTGATGGCTTTCTTTTTCCACACTACTAAATAAAGGGCGAAGGTACTGGCTGGAGAGCCGTGGGCGTTTTGGGAATCTCTGGTGCTGTTCACGGACCTTAGGGCTCATATGCAGGTGGGAGATCTTAGCTTTCATCACTTCTCGGTGTGGGCTCGAGTCTCTAACCTCCCTGTGGGGACTTGGAATAAGGAGGTGGGATTCCGACTGAGGAATGGTCTGGGGGTCTGTCTGGCGGTTGATGTGGACAACTCGGGGTACTGTTGGGGTGACTTTATGAGGATTCGGATCCGAGCTGATATACGCACCCTCTTGCAGAGTCAGATATGGTTCCGTTTATCGGAATCGCAGGTACATACTCTTTTTCAAGTCTCGCACGAACACTTACCAGATCATTGCTATGGGTGTAGTTGCGCGGGACATTTGTTCCCGTCATGCCCGGTAGCGGGGGGAGTCAAGGGCCATTCTCTACGATTCCCTGGAGATCCGAGATCTGCCATGGAGAAGGCGAAACATGGGAAGGCGGTGCTAGGGACGAATTGGAGCTATATCGGAGGTAGGGGTAAGGGAAGTAAACGGGGTCCAGGCACGCCACCTACTCGGCAAACACCACGGTCTGGGCGGGAGCCGTCATACGAGACAGGGACGGAGGACATTCCCTCGGAGTGGCTGGATAAGGAGGCTGGTCCGACGTTGTCTGGAAAGAAACGACTGGAAAGAGAGGAGTAGCTAGAAGAGTCGGAGGGATCGACGGCGTCCGATGGGGGATCACATGTAGCAGCGACGGGGGCCACAAGCACCCCTGCCTCCAGGAATGAGTCCGAGGAGGCCCAGGAAGGGGGTGGTCGATTGTGACCCCTTCCTGGCGGATAGATGGCGTGGTTCTATCGACAGTCGATATTTGTCTCCCCTACCAGTCCGGTGTCAGCAATCCTGCGTTCAGGAACCCTAACATTATCGGTCAAGGGAGGACGACGCACGCTGACTCACTGGGGGAGATGGCGGTCCACCAGTATTCCTCTTTCACTCGGCTTGCTCGCCCAGTGCCATTTGGTAAAAGTATGTTGTATCGGTATTCATGGATTGCCTGAATGCCACCGTGGATTCCCCCTTCAACCGCCCCTATGCATCGAGCAACTTTTAGATTTATGTTATTGCTTTATGTTCGTCAGTTAGTTTCTATATTGTACGGTGGGCACAGTTATGTGCTCATCATCCTATTTCTTTTTCCAGTAATAATAGTACCTGTTCTTCTAAAAAAATACAATTAAATAAATTAATATTAATGGTTAATATAAACCGAAACAAAAAAATTCAGCAGAACAATTATTAAACTTAGATAATGTAAATGATTAGCAAACAACTTAGATCATACTCTTTTGACGAAAAATATGTAGTGTTTGTTAAAAGAAAAGATACAACGTTGTTAACAATAAAAAGAAGACATGTTTTTCTTCTCAGGGCTTAATGGTTGTAAAATTTAGATATTTAGACCTTTTCCTTTGTCGGCTCCCCTTATTGGGTTAGGCCTGAGGTTGTGTTCTATTTCCAGCGCTCGTGTCTGTTTTTTCAGGTTGCGTCCTTGTGTTGTTGGTTTAGAGGTTCCCTGAGCGGATCGTCCCTTGCTATTGTTTGGTTGATGATCTGATGTGGATCGCTCGTGTGGTTGTATTTCAACTTTGTTCTTCCTTTTAAAGAACAGTTTTAATTTAAATTTACTTTGCCGATCAAAAAAACAATAAGAAGAAGACAATGGATGGTTATCATTATTTTGCACAAGACTAAATGTTTGAACTTCTTTTAACTATCGTAATTGAGGAAACTAATAATAGATTGTTGAATCAGTTCAATAGAGATAGAGAAGGGCTAATAATAAATTGTTAAATTAGTTAAACAGAGGTAGATAATTATGGAGTATAAAAAAAACTCCGATAAATATGAACTTAATCATGAACTCATCATATAAAAAAAATGAAGGGTAAATTTCATCTCACTACCCTAAAAATAGTTAAATTGCACCTCACTACCCTAAAATAGTTAAGTGGCACCTCACTACCCTAAAAATTCTTAAATTTCATCTCACTACCCTAAAAATAGTTTGTGGCATCTCACTACCCTAACTATGCATTTTTGTTGCAGTTTAGTACCCGCCGTCAACTTGACATCTATTTTTGGATGGAAAATGGTCATGTGTCTGACACATGACCCTAACTTTTTTAAAAATGACAAAACTACCCTTTTCTTTCAGCTCCCAAAAATCAGAAAAGGGGCTGAGTAAGAGAAAATGGGGGCTGAAATAAAAGGGTAATTTTGTCATTTTAACAAAGTTAGGGTCATGTGCCAGGATCATGACCATTTTCCATCCAAAAATGAATGTCAACTTGACGGCAGGTACTAAACTGCAACAAAAATGCATAGTTAGGGTAGTGAGGTGCCACAAATTATTTTTAGGGTAGTGAGATGAAATTTAAGAATTTTTAGGGTAGTGGGGTGCCACTTAACTATTTTAGGGTAGTGAGATGCAATTTAACTATTTTTAGGGTAGTGAGATGCAATTTACCCAAAAATGAATTTTCCATAGCTTCCTTTCTCCTCTCAAATACCCTTTTCCTCAATTAAAATGCCCAATTTTTGGTTTTGTTACTAACCTGTAAATAACACCAAATCAAAATCTTCAGTACCAAAGAATAGAATGCAAGCATTTTTTTTATCAGCAAAAAAAAACAATTTTATTAAGGATAGCAACAAATGAGGTACAAGGCTGTCCCGAGAGCTCAACGCTCTTAGGATGTAAAGAGACAATCACTTTCAGTCAGAAGCCGAACTAAAAATGCTTAGAGGGCATGACCTCCATCTTTCTAAATCATTATCCAGGACATTTGACAAATTGAGATTCAGTAAGGAGAAGCAGTAGGATTGGATTCTCAACACAACCAGTTCAGCCGGTTCCAATTTATCGGAGAAAATCGCCGAATTTCGAGAAAGCCAGATATACCAAAATCCAATGAAAAGGATTTTCCTCCAAAAGAGGCCGGTCGAGCCCCTGGGACTTAGGAAGCGCCACTGATAGATCAAGCTTAGGGGGGAATCCGGCAGACATCCACTAACATTCCATCACTTAAGTAATGAATACCAGATGTCGGTTGATCTCGGATAGCTCAATAACAAGTAGGAGCAGTCCTCAAAATTGAAGCGACAAAACTTACAGAAAGATGAGGCCATGCTAATGGGAAGGCCACAATCCTCTAGGAAGGACTTTGTCAGAATTGCGTTTAGAGCCACTAACCAACCAAATAAAGCTACTTTTGGGGGAAGTTTAGTACTCCAAGTAAACCTCTTTGACTGAGAAAGCTTTGGAATTGTGAACCCACCTGATAAGGTCAGGGGTAGAAAATGGCTGGAAGAGGGAGAGCTGCTGGAGCAGGAGATCTTTGGAGTCGGCTTCATAGACAAGTAGACTGCGTTTGAAAGTAGGGCTCCATCCATCGGATGACCAATAATCACAAACTCGTGCCAATTTATCGGACGCGAGCAGGAAGAGGCGAGGGTATAGAGAAGCCAACGGCTCAACACTAGCCCAGCAATCAGTCCAGAACGCAATTCGGGAGCCAAGGCCCAACTCCCATCTGATCTCATATGGGCCGAAGAGGCTCGCAATCCTCGAGTCTTGAAACAGGCTAACAATATTCGAAACATTTGAGGAGCATCTGTTGGAGGACAAAGCAGAGAGATCCCAAGAATGAGTAGGCCAGCTATAGATAGCGTAGAGCACTCATTTCCACAGTGGGTTATCCTCAGCAGGGAATCTCCAAAGCCAATTGGATAGCAGGGCAAGATTGAAATCAGACAGGTTACAGATCGATAAGCCACCACACGCTTTCGGTTTTTGGACTTGGTCCCAATTACTTTAGGGAAGGGCCTGGAGGTCGGTTTGGTGCCCCAAAGAAGGGATCTCTCGAAAACCTCTAATTGTTTGATCACTTTGACAGGAGCTTTGTAGATGGACATATGGAAAACTGGGATCGAGCTTAAGTTGGTCCGAATCAAGGTGTGTCTGTCGCCGAAGGAGAGGTGCTTGGAATGCCATAGCTCCGAGGCTTGCTTAAATTTTGAGACCACCGGATCCCAAGTAGAGGCGAGCTTAGCATTGGCCCCTAACGAGAAACCCAAGTATGTGAACGGGAGAGCCCTCACCGAACAACCGATGTTGGAGGCCAGACTTCCAGCTTCTTCCTCAGAGCCATTTAGAAGAGTGAGATGGGTTTTGGTGTAATTTATTTCCAATCCAGAAGCTAGATGAAAGGCTGTCAGTAAAGCTTTGATACTGACCAGGACTTGCGAATTGGCTTCAAGGAAGAGAAGCGTGTCATCGGCATACTATAGATGGGTGATGGAGCTTGGAAAATTAGGGGAGAGAAACGCCCTTGATGATGCCCATAGACTCGCATTCGTCAAGCAACAAATGAAGACCTTCTGCGGCTAAGAGGAAAAGGAAGGGAGATATTGAACAACCTTGTCTTACGCCACAACAGGAGGAAAAATCGGGGGAGGGCGACCCGTTTACCAACACTGAAGCATGAGCCCGAAGACACGCATTAATCCACTTTTTCCACCTAGGCCCAAAATCCATTCGTGAGACCACTCTCTGCATATAGTACCAATTTAACCGATCAAAAGCCTTAGAGAAAACAAGCTTGAGAAGGATAAGCATGAGTTTTTAAGCTTTGGCGAAGGAGATGAGTTCATGAGCTACTAGCACTTAATCAACAGGCTGTCGTCCCTTCACAAAGGCAGATTGGAAGTCACTGATCAAGGAGGGAACCAGTGGTTTGAGCCTCGACGGCGGCAACTTAGATAAAATTTTGTAAGGGGCGGAGAGTAGACTAATCGATGATAATGATTAAAATCTGTCGGCGATGGGATCTTTGGTATAAGGGTTATGAATGAGGAGCTGAAACCCTTGACGAGTTTGCTTGATCGATGAAACTCCTCGAAGAAGCTGAGTACATCAAGTCGAATAACATGCCAAGCCTTTTGATACAGTTTCAGCGAAATCCCATCCGGCCCTTGAGCCTTATCTCCACTGAGACAAAAGATGTAGTCCACGATTTCTTCCTCTGAAAAGGGGTCTTCAATATCTCTGGCTTTCTTACATGTGATGGACTTGAAACGGAGTTGAGGGAGGCTGAGGTGACTAGTGAGTTTATCAGTAAATTGATCAGCGAAGAAAGCTACAGCGAGGGCTTTAATCTGGATAGGATCGGAAATTGGACCCTCTATGGTATAAATAGAGCTGATGTTGTTTTCGAAAGCCTTCGATTCGCATAGCTCTGGAAAAACTTGGAGTTCAAGTCTCCCGAGGAAAGCCAGAGTGCTCGCGACTTTTGGCGCCAGAGCTTTGTATGAAGCTTGATCAATCTAATTAGAGAGGCTTGGAGGCTAGATCGGGTGGATAATTCATGTTGAGATAAAGGCCTTGAGACGATAAGAGAGTCCAGATCAAAGATTTCTAAAGCAGTAACCTTAATACTGAATTCCACATTGCCGAAAACCATATGGTTCCATTGATTGAGATCTTTCCGTAGCAATTTGAATTTCGACCAGAGCTTGAAGTGTTCATCGCCC
This sequence comes from Erodium maritimum, assembly GCA_963921825.1. NCBI lineage: Eukaryota > Viridiplantae > Streptophyta > Magnoliopsida > Geraniales > Geraniaceae > Erodium > Erodium maritimum. The sequence continues at coordinate 139,359,728 of OY997588.1, read as the reverse complement.
AACGTTTTGTAGGAGTGCCACAAGAGAGTTACAGTTGGCAGAAAGTCAAGATGTTCAAACCAGATATTGAGAAACCTGCCAGGTTTCGGGCCCCAATCTCTAAGGCCCTGTTTTAGCAGTTGGGCTTGTGATCGGAAAAAAGGCGATCCAGGCATTCGATGACTATAGAGGGGAACTCTGAGGCGAAATCTTCCGAGAATATGAACCTATCCAGCCAGCTGGCTTTCGAATCTCTACCAAACCAGGTGAAATTCTGACCAGATAGCGGAGGAACGATAGCCTGAATATTTGAAACGAAGCTTCTGAAGTTTTCCATATCCAAAGGGCGGGAATGAAATTCGGATGATCTCTCCGATTGGTGGAGTTCTGCGTTGAAATCACCTGTAAGGAGAAAAGGGTTAAATAATGTGTTTATGGAGTGTCGAAGTTGGCTCCACAGGATTTTCTTATCGACGAGTACGCATGGAGCGTAAATGATGAAAATCGAGCATTGAAATCGATTGTCACCCAGTAGGCCGGTGAGGATGATATGTTTGGGTTGCTCATCTGAAGAGATTATGATGAAAAAATTGGTATCCCAAAGGTACATTAGGCCCCCGGACGCTCCGTCCGTCGGAGAGAAAACAAATTTCTAGCCTGCTTGGATGCCACAGGTACGAAGGAAGAGGGGAGGTATCTTGGAAAGTTTGGTTTCTTGGAGGAGGATTAAGTTTGGTTTGGTTTCCTGCACTAGGAGTTTAAGGGCTTTTTTCTTCTGGTCTGAGTTTAGGCCTCTTGCATTCCATGAAAGGATCATCATTGTTTAGGAGGAGAGGTCTGGGTGGGGTTTAAAGTAGATAGAGGGGGCTTGGGCTGAAGGACCGATTGAAAGAGCGGAACTACCTCCTCATTGGTATCTTTAGAAGTGAAACCAATTTTTTTGCAGAGTTCCCAAGCGTTTCACACCTCAGAGAGATCCGTAGTATCCGTTGGAAGAGGAAGGTGAGCGGTTGCTTGTGAGGATGGAAGAAGAGCAGTTAAGTTGGGAGTGGATCTGACTTTTAAAATTTCAGACTTTTTTGGTTTTCTTGTAGGGTGAGGGCTTAGTTGGACAAGAGATGGGCTCAAGAGCTTGCTTTGTAGGAGTGGGCTTTGGTCTCAGAAGGGTTGTGCGGAAGTCCAAAGGATGGGCCTCGGAAGCTGAAAGGCTCTTGACTGCTTCATTAATGGGGCCCGAAGACCGGCGATCATTTGGTGGGCTCGAGACAGGGCGGCGGGATGAATGTGGCAAGTGAGGTCTCATTGCAGAAATCGAGGCGGACACGTGGGAATCTAACTCTTGGGAAGCCGAGTGCCCCGGAAAACGATCGGCGACTGAGTCGTTTGAAATTTCTAGGTCGGAGATGGATTTTTATGGTGGGGAAGAGTTGGAGGACTTGGTGGGATCCGAGGCAGGGGAATCGGAGGAAGAGAGGTTCTCATCTACTCAGTGGTTTACAATTGGAACCCTGGTGCTTCTAATGGTAGAGATCTTGATGGGGGAACTTTGATCTTCAACCTTCAGAGAGCGAGAGTAGTTCAGATGATGTGGGGTGGTCGAATGGACCAATGCATAGGCTTTCTGAATGTGATCTCCAAACAAGGATACGGGTGGATATGGGCTAGAGCTCCGACCGATTCCGCTAGGGCTTTGATCGAATATTTCGACCAAGCTTATAACGGAATTCCCTTTAATTCTATCCAACGGTAGAAACCCAAAGCTTCGACGAACTGTATGCTATTCGGAACGATGTAGAACCACTTCTGAAGAAAGGGAATTGCATCGGCACCAAACCTCTCTAGGAAGGTACTCTCAGTAGCGGAGATGAGGAAGATTCTATTTCCCAAGTCTATCAGAGCCAGATCATGCACTTCCTTCATCGTCATGTCTGCCTTGATGGCCAATAGTTCCTCTTTCAAGTGAGCGATGCCCAAGAGACAAGTTTGCAGAAAATCATCTGACCACTGATTTGGGACACCTACACAGACAGTTGGGAGAACAGTGGGTGAGGGCGGGGGTGTTGAACGGCAGAGGAGGGTGCTGGTTTAAAGTTAGAAGGTTTAGACATGTGTAGTTTTGTGTATCAATAGCAGTAGTCAACAAATAATAGTCATGACTCTCATGCTCTCGTTTCCCTTGTTTTGCTCCACATTGATTTCCCTTTACGGACAGTACGTCGAGGTCGTGAAGGATACGAAAGGTTCGGCCAAGGTTCCGAGAAAATGCTCGGTCAAGGTGGATGCCAAACGGTCGAAGCCGGTAACAGGTGTCGGTCCCGTCAAAGCTCCGGTTAACAATGGTAAAGCTCCGACCAAACCAAAAGCAAGGAGAATGAGAGAGAGGGTTGTCCAACCGTCTGTTGCAGGGGCAGGTGAAGCTGATCCAGTTGCGACTGAGCCTCCTATGAAGGATTTGCATGGTCTAGGTCTAAGCTCCCATGTTCAGACGACGTCGGTTGGTGGTGGAGAGGCTTTAAAGCGGGCTATGGAGAAACACATCGTTGGCAAGGGCCTCTTTTTGCAAGATGACGAGGTATTCATCTGCAATTTGCCTCCACACACCAAGACTGACTGGTTAAGCAATGTTTTTGGAGAGTACGGTAGGATCACCACTACCTCTGTTTCGTCGCGTCAAAATCGTACCGGGAAATTCTTCGGGTTTGTACGGATTAGCTCTAGTGACGATGCACAGCAAGCCGTAGCCAGCCTCAACGGCTTTAAGATCAATGGTTACTCCCTCTTCGTCGCCATTGCACAGCGTCGGAAGGAAAACGCAGAGAAACAGAGCATCGCTTCGGCCATCGTTTCTCGGCGCGTTGTTGATTCTCAACGCGTGGAAGATCTGAGGGAATCAGAAGGGATCGGTGATCCCGTGAATCACGAATCTCAGTTGATCTCGATTCCTTTGCAGAAATCAAATTTGCGCGATATTCGTTTGTTTGACTCTGTTTCGGATGAAGAACGTGGATCCCGTGAAGAAGACGCTCCTGCACCTGGTTTGGACGTGTGGATTGGGCCTCTAATTGGGCCAGTTGTTTTAGTTGATCCGGATTTGGTTGCTGAGTCTGTTCTGCGCGAGGGGTTGACTTGTGATTCGTCCGAGGACGGTGATACTGGACTGGATTTGCTTGGACCAGTGACTGGGCCTGGTCAATATGGTCCAATGGTTGATACGGGTGAGACTGGGCTGGCTGTTGTGGCCCGGCCAAGTAGGGGTGGGCAAGATTAACCGTTTTCACCGAAACCGGCCGGAACCGCCACCGAAATCACCGGTTCCGACGCCGGGGCCGGCCAAAAATACCCTGAACCGTCCATATTATCGGTGACTGCCGGTTTTGTGTTCAATAACCGACCAAAAAACCGGCCGGCCGGCCCTCTCTATAAAGCCCAAGTGTATTTCTTCCAATCCAGCCTATCTTCATATTATTGAGCTCATTCCATCTTTACTTCTGCTCAACCCAGCCCATTATTTAACCCACCAATCACATGAGTCATCACACGTTGCACACCACAAAACCCTATTTTTCTCTTTAAATACCAAGTCTAACACTCAAAACTCACCATCCCAATTCACCATAGTCTTTGCCGCTCCCTCATCCAAACTTCTCTCCCCTCTCCAATTTTTTTTATCAACTCACACTTCAGTATTCTTCTTTCCCCCCTACTCGTATTTCATCTTCTCATTTTATGTTGTTTTACGTGTTTGCTATGTATTCTTATGCTGGAGATTTATATTATTTGTCTATTTTGTTCTGATCTTATTTCTGTTTTTTATTTAATTTTAAAATTTTGGTTCTACGTTCCATATATCCTGTGGATCCGAGCAATATGGTTGTTGGATTTTCAATTTTGGATCGGTGATGTACTTTAATATGAGATCCATGCATAGTTTTAGATCTGATTTTTTCTTCTTATTTAAGAATTTCAGATCTATATTTTATGGAATTTCCGATGTACTATGTTTTTGTGTTCGTCTATTTATTTGTATTGTTTGAATCGGTTATCTATTCAACTAAGATCCATTTATCTTGCTGATATTTAGATCTGTTTTTATTTTGGTTGCTAAAAGTTTAGATGTATAGAATGTAGGTTTGAATGGTTCTAGCTTCGATTTCGTTTCGGTATGTTTAATTGTATTTCCTAGTTTATTAATTTTTTTTGTTCTCGAATGTTCTATATCGTTAATTTAGTTTGTATGTAAAAGTGTTTTTTTTAATCTAATTTGGATCTGGCAAAACCAAGAATCATTAACACAAATAAGTGTAACCATATTAATTAAGCAGATTTAATGTTGTTGGCTAACCTTCGGAAATAACGAGAACAAAGAATTATAACTCAAGAAATTGGTTTACAAGTCAAAAAGAAAACAAAAATAGTCGGCCCAATTTAAGGCCCGAATGAAAGCCCATTGGGCCCGGTGGAGTCGGTTAAAAACTGGCACCCGCTGGTGATTTAGACCGGCCGGTTTATGTCTTACTGCCTGTTATCGGTGCCGGTTCCGGTTCCGGTGGGGTTGTATGTACCACCGGATGTCTTGGTTCCGGTCGATGGAATTGGTGCTGGTGCCGGTTACCTGGCTGTGCCCACCTCTACGGCCAAGTACAAGGCCAAATCACATTTCACCTCTTTTTTCTGTTTTAGGATCTGAAGTCATCGGGCGTGCGAATAACGAGAGTGATTCTTTCAGTTTAAAGGATGTTCAACCTTTGCCGATTGTGTCATTGACATCCTCCATTCCTTTTCATTTGCGTTTCAATCATGAGTTTTCTGTGTTGTTACCTGAAACATTGAAGAAAGTCAAAGGGAAAAGAAGGAAAAGACTTCAGCAAGCCTTTACAGTGACAACTCGTTCACTTTGTATGAGTGACAAGGAGTTTCTTGAAGCTCACCGTAGAAATGAGGTTTGTAGACATTTTGTCGCTGGCCTTTGTTACAGATAGAATCTAAGGATGCTACTCCTCCTTCTATCGATTAGTATATCTCTTTGTATTAGGCCGATGTCCCTTTTCTTATCTTGTTTGTTCGTGTTTTAGAAAGGTTCTCTTATCACTTTGTGATAGAGTTTCTTTTGAAGGTTTTATGGGAAAACTTTTCAGCGGTGCTCTCTCTTTTCCTCACCTTGGGGTAATTTTTTTTAATAAATTCATCATTTATCAAAAAAAAAAAGTTCGAAGGTTTAAAATACGATGGGAGTGGAGGTATGCGGGAGGGTTTGGTTGAGGTATGGATTGGATGCGAAATCTTCTACGCGGCACCCCATGCCGTTGCTTTCGGAGGAGGAGGACGATTGGATCAGGTGACTAGGAGAAGACACCCTCTAAACGATTTGCCTTCAAAATCGGCGATTGTCGTATCTGCTGCCTTTTGAGAGGTGAAATGGAGGAAAGCCATCGTCAAACCTGATTTTGTTCTGTTGTGAGGGAGATCTACAGCATGCAAGTGGCCAAAAATTCCGAAATGGGTGCGGATTTGGTCCTAGGAGATTGAGGTCGGTAGGTTGCAGAGGAAGACTGTGAAGAGCGGGGGAGGAGGTGGAGGATGGGAGGGTGCTAGTTTGAAGCTCTTCCGGCGTTCGAAAGGAGGTTGAGGACGGGGAGCAGTATGATATGGGATGGGCCTCCAATATTTCCTGCCGTTGACTAACCTCGTGTTTCCGTTAGGCGACCACCCGAATCTCAGAGTCGGAGAGGAGCCTAGAGCACGAGGCTCTTCGTCTGAGTATTTGGGCATGTCTAGAAAAGAAGGTAGAAGGAGGCGAGGGAGGAGACTAGATTGAAGGGAGGGGTTTGGTCGGGGGCGGTGGTCGGTGTAGAGGAGGAGGGAGGGGGCGGAGCGCAAATCTCAAGTCAGAGAGCATTTTTTCATTCAGGCACCCAGACAGAGACAAAAATTGTAATGAAGAAATCCTATGTGAAAGTCCCTTTTATCAGCACCTCTATCAGAGGTCGGGAATCTGGATGTGAAGAACTCTTGAGCCCATCGAATTTGTCTTCTCCGAGGAACAGGACATGAGCTTCACTCTTCTACAAGCGAGCCCCAAGTCTAGAGAATCTGTCATTCTCAACTTTAATGCAAGCATCTTTTAATGTCTCACTATAGAAAATCAGTGATTCATCATAAAGACCTAAAAGCTCTAACAATTCTAGCTTCTAAATATATGTTTGGGACAAATAGGCTAACCAATAAAAAAATGGTTGACAAGCATCTATTTTGCAGCAGTCTTCATGGTATAAATGCAAGCTATGATTGTAATGGAGGCATGGATCAATCTACACTTAGAAAATAACACGCAGAGAAAGTAAACCCCACAAAATAAACAACACACAATCCCTTCTCTGTCTCTTTTTCTCAGCTTTAATTGAGAAAACATCAAGAGATGCACCTTGGACTACATCGTGTTCGATTCTTATTTACCAGACAAATCAGGAAATATATCCAAAATGAAAAAAATAAAAAATACAGTAAAGGATTCCTTCAACATATCACTATTTCTCCCCATCATCCATAAACTTTTATGGATTAGAATAGAGACCATAATGAAAACAAGCTCTCAAGAAATATACCAGTAGAATCAGCAGAACCTACAATGCAATGGGCTATTACTTGAAACCTAATTTTTTTATCGCGCTGATACTAACCTACCTAGATTTGATTTTCATCCTATGGTGGAGTTGTTTGGAAAGGCTTACCTGATACTACATGACACTAATTGAAATTTATGCATGGTTAGTATGATAACTTACACTTTTCATTTCCTTTAAACTTTATGAATTGGTCATCTCTTGATAACACAAAATGAAAGTTTATAGTAGGCATTTTAGGTTGCATATATTATTTAATATGTGGTACTTAGCCCCGGAAGCTTGTAAAAAAATGTGATACCTAGCCATTTATCAATTATTAATAATAGTGGCTAGGAATAAGGTCACGTGTAATGTATGTAATGATGCCCCCTACGACATCTAGTAGTGTGTAGAATTGTGTAGTAGTGTGTAGGTAGTGCCACCTATGGCACACGTGTCTGTAATAAGGCCATCGAGGTCCCACTAGGAGACATGATGGGATAACCATCATGGTTTGTCCCGTCAGGGATAAGATACCCTCCATATAAATCCGAGAACAATGTGGGCCACTATGTTGTGTTAGAGACCATTAGGGCCGCGTTAGGTCATTTGTGGAACAATAAGGGTCAAGTTGTAATAGTAGGGTCACATGTGAACAGTAGGGGTCACATGTGAACAGTAAGGGTCAGGCTTGGCATCATAAATAGAGGCCTTGGCATTTGCCAACCTCAAGCCTTGCCTACCCGAGAGAGAAGCTAAAGTCTCGGGATAGTCCTCTTGTATTGTGATATAATCAATAAAGCTTCCTTTGTGTTTATATCTCTATGTTCCCATCTAGTTTATAACTCTTGTGTGTGCTGAGTGCAAGCATAGCCCTAAACGTCCCTAACTCTTTGATCCAGATAACCTCTTGAGTGGTTGTACTTACTATGTGTTTGTAAACGTGGTATCAGAGCCTTGGCAGTTAAGCTTTGTTTCCTAGCTTCCATTGGGAAGCTGGGATGATGAGTTATCTCCTTCCTTAAGCTAGGTACAACATGGACCTGCTGATTGAAACATCAACAGCTGGATTGTGAAATACAGTGTGACCCATTGTAGCCGCATAGAGAGAGAGAAGACGTTTCCGGTCTTAAGGCTTCATACTCTCATGTATGTTTCATGGATTTAGTGGGCATGATACCTCCTTAAGAAGTCCTTAGTGGTCAGAGGAAATAACTCATCATTTCACCTCTTTAAGGGTTGGTTAAGAATCAATAGTTTACTGTTTGGGTTTCTGGTCGCTTTACAAGAACATGAATGGTACACCTACTTACTCCCGTCTTTCCTAGTCTGAGTTCTTTAATCACTACAGCCCTCAAATGCTCGAGTTTTTTGCGGACAAGATCGACCACATCCATGAACCATATTCCCAAACACCACAACCTACCTTTAACTTCCGCCCTGTGACCATATCACTGTTCAACCTATTTGAAGATCGGAGCCCTTTTGGATGTTCTAATTCATGCCGAACGAGGTCTTTAAAGAATACCTTTTACCAAGAAGGTATGGAAATAAAGACATGTACGAACACGAGCCACCTGATGGTTGGCTCGGTGAAGGCGTCTCACAATACAAGGTCAGGCTCAACGACTTTGTACCATACTCCCCTACCTATGAGGGGAAGGTGCGTAACTATGTGTCTTGAAGGATACCCATATGGGCATCCATAGGCAACTTGTTGTCACAAAGACCTGTTGTAGACTGTGTGTCATGCAGGATTCCCGTAGGGGAATCCTCATGCAACCTATTGTAGTAAAGGCTTTTTACAGACTTGTCATGCATGATATCCTTAGTGGAATCCACAAGCAATCTTTTTCCACGTATACCCTTCACAGGAACAACCATGTTTGACTAAATGTCATGCATGCTCATCACACGATGTAGAGAAAGAAGTCCTGACTACAGCGTGCCAGATGTCCAAACCAGCTGATGAAAGAGGAATTGGCAAGGAAGAAAATGAAAAACCTTCCCCGCCAGTTCAAGAAATAGTCAAGCCATATGAGAAATAGAACCATCCACCTGCGGCGGTAAAAAAGCAACACTACATCTGAAAGCTTTAGGAGTCCTCGAAGCATTTCACAAGCACCAAAGTAGTCGAGCCTAATGGATCAGAATGACTATACACCCAAAGACCATGAGAAAGGAATACGCATCCCTAAACTCATGGTGGGGAAACTATCTATGGAAAAAGGAGGGAGTGATGTTGGAAAAATAGGACATAAGCATCAAAAAGGGAAGCCATCACTTGTATGGGCCCCAAAAAGCAAGAATGAGCCAATTCGTGGTCCCTCTCTTAGCAACACCCCTCAACGGTAGAACAAGAAGTTCAAAGTGCGTACCAAAAGCACGGAATTGGTGCAATAAGAGCTGCAATGGAGGTACGAGGCTACAAATCCAGAGGTTAGCCACTTGGGAAAACCCACGAGAAACACCTTGGAGTACTGTGAGCTGTTCTCTAAGAGGCCTCAAGAGAAGCCCAAAGCGTTCTACATGTTTGGGCTGACCTCATCCTAGGAGCCAGAGTTTCCTCCTCAAAAGTACGAGCATGAGAACTTCAAGTATGCCTGGAAGATCAAGACTCCAACTGTCAAGAACCCAGACGGTTCAACCAGACAGATCAAGTGCTGCAGAGGCAACTCTCAACGGGCAGTCGGAGAACATGGCGGTTCAGAACCGCATGTTAAGAAGAATTGACCAGAAGGTCAATGGCATGGACGAAATCATCCGAGAAATACAGGGTAAGATGATGTCATTGTATTATGAACTTATGCAGTTAACATCCATCGCTTCAAGGGAAGCTTCCGAGTTGCTTGGCAAGAAGGAAGCATAACTGAAGTTCTTGAAGGTCCAATATGATGCCATCGCAATACGACAGCGAGACCCAAGCTTCATGCAAGACATGTTAAGTCCTTATCCGGTGTATACACCGCCTGTGGTCATTCATTCATAACCTTAAGCCATGTCTCACGAGCCAAACCCTCTCAGCTCATCTTCTTTCCTCTCAACAAGGAAGATCGAAGAATAGCTATCAAAGAAGAGGCGTGCCCGGTGGAGAAGAAGGCTCCTCTAGAGCCACAACAAGATCCACCCAAGTCTCGGTCTGAAGATGTTGGCTCCCAATTCATGGTTGAGCATGACAACCCAATATCAACTTTCCTCAAGGAAGTTGCAAGCCAGGCCGAAGAACCTACTCGACCGAGTATGATGGTGCTGAAGGATGAAACGCCAGAAGTCTCTTAGGAAGAAGAAGAGGTCTACATCTCCAGGTTCATGATGGCGGAACCAACAGTCGAAGAAGAGGTGAGCGATGCCGAAGATCCTTTAGAAACTAGATACGAGCATTCGCGGAACGGACCATCATCTGGATGGGTCCCAAAGAGCAAGAGTGAACCACTCCATGGTTTCTCTCTTGACAACATCCCTCCATCTAAGTGGCGGGACAAGCTATTCGAAATGCATGCCTGGTGGACAAAGTTGATGCTAATCTCTTAGCAGTCGCAGACAAGCTGGTCTCGAGACTCCATGGCCGCCTGAGACAATGATGGATCAGTCTAGGATCCTACAGGCAGATGTAGGTGTGCCAACTACAATCTATGGATGCAGTGATCTCCCAGATTCATAACGAGTTCTTGGGAGCATGGGAGCACTACACCACACAGGCAAGAGAGGAGTTCCTCTCGATGAAGTGTTGCTCGTTCAAGAGGAAGAACTTATAAAGGCATTACGAGCACATATCAAAACGCTTCTATTCCCTCGGAGAGATCGATGACGTCAATCTCAAGCAGGCGTACTTGAACTCTATCCCCGAACAATTGGGGAATGAGACTATTAGGATGCTGTCATACACCAACGTGACGTTGAACGCAGCAACGATTGGAGAACTATATCAAATGTCCATTGCGGCACTAGACAAGTTGTGAAATAAGCAAAAGTTCTTCAAGAAGCTACAAGAGAAAGGAAATCTACTAGGAAAAGCTTGTGATCGCCCTGATATCTCTATCAAAATGTAGAGAGAAGATTTGCAGCTGCTCTCACAGAAGATCCTCTTTGAAGAATAGGAGATTCGCAAATATCCCAAAAGACAGAGAGTGGAAATTCCTTCAGAGGAAAGAAAGAGGCTCAAGATAGTCAAACAGATGTTACATCTGCAGGAAGAAAGTTCACTATGCCAAACAATGTCCATAAGAACAAAAAAGACGGAACTTTGTGGGTCGTCTATCCAAGATTGAAGACCTCAGAGGTGTGGACGTAGAGTTCATATTCTCACTGAGTGATGAGGCCACTGAAGATACTATCCTAGCAATGGGGGTAGAACCGGACATTGAAGATGAAGAAGACTTGCAGATCATCAACCTACAACTTCTGAGCCCACTGAAGGCCTAACCATCCGAGGCCCAACTATCCTACTGGACCACTATCCCGAAAATCTACATGATAAACCCGCGGAAGTATCAACAAGAGATGATAGAGTAGATGGTCCAGAATTTGCCACAGGGCCTCCATGAAATGATCCTTGAGGAAGTATTGGTTGAAATGAGTTCCCATGCACGCCACAATTTCCTAAAGGTGTATCTCACCGAATATGGTGCAGCCTCTGGGCCTCTCAAGTGCCTCCCGTACAACCTGAAGCGCCCTTTCCTCATCGCATTCGAGCTAGAGCACAAGCATTATGGTTGTTTTCCAAAAGAAGCGTATCTACTCTTGTGGTAGTTGAGCGACCAACACATTATAGGCGTACTGGTGCACAAGCATGCCATGTTACAATACTTGGAAAGTTAAAAATGAACCCAAGAACGACATCAGTCAGATAATCTGCACAAGTGGATAATGCCCTTCCACAGTGTGGACTGGTGGCTGAAGAATATACGAGGCCAGAAAGGACAAACCATCTTCGTCACGTTCAAAAGAAACCGTGTTATACTCTATGGCAAAGAAGGAAGCACCGTCCATGAAGAACCTGAGGCCTGCATTAGGACAAGCTACAGAAGCTCCACGCGATAACCGTACAAGTACAATGAACGTGTCGAGTTACTAGCGACACTGAATGGTTTAGAAAGAGACCACAGAGAAGTTCGTAGAATGAAGGAGTTGTATTGGAAATCCTACTATATAGACGTATTCTACCTTGTGACAAATTGGAATACGCCTGACGACGAAGAAGACATGATACAAGCATCCTTTTCATTTGGAGGAGGAGAGAATGAGGAAGACCAAGTAGCAGCGTCCAACGAGGAAGACGAAGACTAAGTGGAAGCAACTCCTTTAGCCTTTGGAGGAGGGGAGAATGGGCAAGACAAGGCGAAGCACGTGGCAAAATCTCCTTCGTTTGAAGGAGGGGATAATAGGCAAGATCAGATAGAACATGTGGCAGCACCCTCATCCTTTGGAGGAGGGGGAATAATAGTGGCTAGGAATAAGGCCACGTGTAAAGTATGTATTGATGCCCCCTACAACATCTAGTAGTGTGTAGAAGTGTGTAGTAGTGTGTAGGTAGTGGCACCTGTGACACACGTGTATGTAATAAGGCCATTGAGGTCCCACTAGGAGACATGATGGGATAGCCATCATGACTTGCCCCGTCAGTGATAAGATTCCCTCCATGTAAGGCCGAGAATAGTGTGGGCCACTATGTCGTGTCAAAGACCACTAGGGTCGCGTTAGGTCATTCGTGGAATAGTTTGGGATACATGTGACCCTCTGGCTTCACTCACACGGACGCCCGACACTTGGACAAGGTAACTTCGCCGAACCTGCCCCAAGTCAGCCTTTTCTGCTACCATCTGCGATGACCCGAGAGGTCTCGTCTCGGAGCGCAACTGTGACGCCCCGCGAGTTCTCCTTGAGAGGCGTGACTCGGCTCTCGTCTCGCCCCTCTCGGCTCGCTCGGTACTCAGAATGACCAGTTCTAAGTCAGCCGTCTTGAATCGTTGCATTGCGGAAGCATACATGATTTAACCAAGGGAATTCTGCCAACACTTATAAATCAAACTCAAGCCACCAAGATAATTATAACACACGAACATTAACAAGGTATGACTTAGCTTGGAAATAACTTTGGCATACATTTGGAAAAGGGGTACAAGAGACTACGGTTTACAACTAGCCTAGGAATTACAAATGGTGTGGATGAATGTTTCAACTACCAAAACTACCTATTTATACTACTAACTCTTGTGGAAGAATGGTATACGATCACCTTCGTGTTTTTGGTTGTTTATGCTACCTGAACCTCTCTTCGATAGCTCCTCACAAGCTTGCACCTCGGTCTGTAGCATGTGTGTTTCTTGGTTACCCCTCTAATCATCGTGGTTTTCGTTGCCTTAACCTCTCCATCGGTCGCGTCATTATATCCCGTCATGTTACCTTTGACGAAACAGTTTTTCCATACTCCTCTCATCACCAATCCTCCTCCGACTCTGCTATATTCCCTTCTTCCACAACCGATTTCTCTTCCCCTCTCCAGTTTTCTCACTTTTTACTTCCCACTGCTTCTCCAACTCCTCCCATACCTTCTTCTTCGATTTCTCCCACGCATGCTTCTCCTTCTCCTTTGAGTTTGGCGCCACATTCTACCTCACCGACATCCTCCGATTCCACCGCTACTCCGCCCTCATTACCCGTGTCCCCCTCTCGACCTTCTCATCCTATGACTACTCGCAGTCAGGCTGGAACTTTCCGTCCGCGACGTATCTTCGATCTCACCGTCTCTACTGCTTCTATTTCTCCCATTCCACGGTCCTCTTCTCAAGCTCTTTGTGACCCAAATTGGAAATAGGCTATGGAGGCCGAACTCTCTGCCCTTCATTCCAACGACACATGGGATCTGGTTCCCTGCCCTCCGAATGTCAGCATTGTCGGTTCCCAATGGATCTTTCGCCATAAGTTCCGTTCTGATGGGTCTCTTGAGCGATATAAAGCTCGTTTGGTAGCGCAGGGGTATACCCAATAGGCTGGTGTCGACTACGATGACCCTTTTAGTCCGGTGGTCAAACCGGCTACCATCCGCACCATCCTTAGTCTTTCCTTGTCTTTCTCGTGGCCGATTCATCAACTCGATGTCAAAAACGCTTTTCTCCATGACGACCTCCATGAAGTCGTCTACATGAAACAACCCCCCAATTTCCTAGACACCTCTCTTCCCAACCATGTTTGTCGGCTTAAGAAAGCCCTCTACGGCCTCAAACAGGCCCCCTGGGCCTGGTACCAGCGTTTCGCTTCCTACCTTCTATCCATGGGTTTTGTCGGCTGTAAAGCAGACACATCCCTTTTCATCTATCGTCGGGCTTCGCATACAACTTATCTCCTACTTTACGTTGATGATATACTTCTCACCGCCTCTTCTCTTGACCTCCTATCTTCCATTACCTCTCGTCTCGGTTCTGAATTTGCAATGACCAATCTTGGTCCTCTCCACTACTTCCTTAGCATTTCGGTCACTCGCTCACCATCTGGTCTTCTCCTTTCTCAAGAAAAGTTTGCTCGGGATATCCTCGCCCGGGCCAACATGAATTCTTGCAACCCGTGCCTCACCCCTGTCAACACCAAATCAAAGCTTTCCTCCTCTTCCGGACCTCCTGTCTCTAATCCTACTCTTTATCGCAGTTTGGCCGGTGCCCTTCAATATCTTACCTTTACTCGTCCTGATATCTCCTATGTTGTCCAACAAGTCTGTCTTGTTATGCATGATCCTCGTGAACCCCACTTCCATGCTCTCAAACACATACTTCGCTACATCCAAGGCACCCTTACTTATGGTCTCCATCTCCATCCTTCCCGAACTCTATCTCTCACTACTTACTCTGATGCTGACTAGGCGGGTTGTCCTGACACCCGTCGCTCTACATCAGGTTACTGTGTCTTTCTCGGTCCCAATCTCATCTCCTGGTCATCCAAACGTCAGCATATCGTATCTCGTTCCAGTACGGAGGCTGAGTATCGTGGTGTTGCTAATGTTGTAGCTGAATCATGTTGGATTCGTAATCTTCTACTTGAACTACATTCTCCACTCTCCACTGCCACCATTGTTTTTTTTGTGATAACATCAGTTCTGTTTACATGTCGGGTAACCCTGTTCACCATCACTGTTCCAAACATATTGAGCTTGATTTACACTTTGTACGTGAGAAAGTTGCTGTAAGTCAGGTTCGTGTGTTGCATGTACCGTCCACGTACCAGTTTGCAGATATATTCACCAAAGGTCTTCCTTTCGCCCTCTTCAACGACTTTTGCTCAAGTCTCAGCATCTTCCCACCTCGAGCTTCGAATGTGGGGGCGTGTTAGACTATATTATCTTACTTTATTCAGTTTCCATATTATAGTTATATATTGTATAGTCAATGCTTGATCTTGTTTTTATATTGCTTGATTTTATGTTCTGTTGTACCTCTCGTGTATCCCATATATTGTGAGATGAATAATACACAGGATCATTCAAGGCTAATCAGCCCTTTTCACTAACTACCAAGACTATCTTAACAATTAAGCAACCAATCTTGTTTAAGAAGAGCCGCCCATTCATCTTCAAGTTGCCTTGTCTTGTCTCATGCAATCAATGCCTCAATATCAACTTGCCTTGCCTTAATGATCCATGCATTTAATGAGCTCCAAAAGAGGTCCTTCTTGGCTAAGGAACTTGATGCCGTGTGTGGGAAGTAGGGCTCCATGGGCAAGGAATGTTGAACCGTGAGCTTGGAGTGTGTCAAGGTGGTGTAGGCGTGTGGTTCATGTGCAAGGAATGGTTTGATTCTTCTTGGTTAAGACATTGAACCCGTGGGATTCATGAGCCTGGAATGGGTTATCCATGTGTGTACCACAAGCATACACATTGCCGCATAGATCACCTTGATAGCTAACACAACTTTGTTTCCATACATGCACGTCTAGTGCATGGTTGTGCCAATTGGATCACAACACCAAGTCACGTGAGTTTAGGGCAGACACCAATATTCACATGCGCTGCCACATTGAGCCCGATCAACTAAGAAGCTCGTAGTCTCGAGCCTCCACAAAAAAACCGTATGTGGTACCGTGCGCTTTTTAAGAAGCCGCATCGTCACACCGGGCGGACACCAAAACCAAGCGCGTCGTAATGTGCCTTGACCGAAGAACGCGCACTCAGGCGTGCCAAAACTTGATGAACATGTAGGGGCGTGACACACAGATGAACAGTAAGGGTCAAGTTGTAATAGTAGGGGTCACATGTGAACAATAAAGGTAAGGGATTGAAATTATAAATAGAGGCCTTGCCATTTGCCAACCTCAAGCCTTGTCTACCCGAAAGAAAAGATAGAGTCTCAGGATAGTCCTCCTGTATTGTGATATAATCAATAAAGCATCCTTTGTGTTTATATCTTTGTGTTCCATCTAGCCTGTAACTTTTGTGTGTGCTGAGTGAAAGCATAGCCCTGAACGTCCCTAACTCTTTGATCCAGATAACCTCCTGAGTGGTTGTACCTATTATGTGTTTGTAAACGAATGATGGACAAGACAATATGGAGGACGTGGCAAGACCCTCATCCCTTGAAGGAGGGGTGGGGGTGGGGGGGTGGGGGGGGGGGGGGGGGGAATAATAATAGTTGCTAGGAATAAGGCCACGCGTAATATCTATAATGATGCCCCCTACGACATTTAGTAATGTGTAGAAGTGTGTAGGTAGTGCCACCTATGGCACGTGTGTGTTGTAAGGCCATCGAGGCCCCACTAGGAGACATGATGGGATAGCCATCATGACTTGTCCCATCAGGGACAAGAATCCCTCCACGTAAGACCGAGAACAGTGTGGGACACTATGTCGTGTCAAAAGACCACTAGGGTCGCGTCAAGTTAATGTAGAGACCACTAGGGTTGTGTCAGATCATTCGTGGAACAATAAGGGCTACGGATGAACCAGTAAGGATCAAGTTGTAATAGTAGGGGTCACATGTGAATAGTAAGGGTTAGGGCTTGACATTATAAATAGAGGACTTGACATTTGCCAACCTCAAGCCTTGCCAACCCGAGAGAGAAGCTAGAGTCTTAAGATAGTCCTCCTGTATTGTAATATAATCAATAAAGCTTCCTTTATGTCTGCATCTTCCTCTGTGTGTGCAAGCATTACTCTGAGTGTGTGTTGAGTTCCAATATAGCCTTAAGCGTCCCTAACCCTTTGATCCAGATAACCTCCTGAGTGGTTGTACCTATTATGTGTTTGTAAACGTGGTATCAGAGCCTTGGCAGTTAAGCTTTGATTCCTAGCTTTCCTTGGGAAGTTGGGATGATGAGTTATCTCCTTCCTTAAGCTAGGTACAGCACGAACCTGCCGATTGAGACATGAACAATTGGGATTCTGAAGTACAGTGTGACCCATTGTAGTCGTAGAGAGAGAGAGAAGGCGCTTCCGGTCTTAGGGCTTCACACTCACAGGATGTTTCACGGATTCAGTGGGCCTGATACCTCCTTAAGAAATCCTTAGTGGTCATAGGTAATAACTTATCATTTCACTTCTTTAAGGGTTAGTTCAGAATCAATAGTTTACTGTCCGTGTTTCTGGGCTCTTTACAAAGAACATGAATAGTACACCTACTTACTCCAGTCTTTTCGAGTCCGAGTTCCTTAATCACTACAACCCTCAAATGATCGAGTCCTTTGCGGACAAGATTGACCACCTTAATGAACCGTATTCCCAAACACCACAACCTACCTCCAACTTCCACCATATGACCATATCACCGTTCGACCTATTTGGAGATCTGATCCCTTTTGGCGGTTCTTCATTCATGTCGAGCGAGGTCTTTGAAGAATAATTTTTACCAAGAAGGTATGACTACAAAGACATGTACAAACATGAGCCACCTGATGGTTGGCTCGGTGGAGGCAGTACAAGGTCACCCCCAACGACTTTGTACCACACTCCCCTACTTAGGTGAGGGGAAGGTATGTGACTATATGTTATGAAAGATACCCATGTGGGCATCCACAGGAAACTTGCTGCCACAAAGACCTGTTGAAGGCTATGTGTCATGCAGGATACCCTCAAAGGCATCCACGGGCAACCTATTGTCATGAAGGCTTTTTGCAGACTATGTGTCATGCATGATATCCTTAGTGGAATCCACAGGCAATCCCTCGCCATGAAGACCTATCACATGCACAACCATGCGTGACTTAGTGTCATGCATTCTCGCCGAGAGACCCTAGAGATGGATTCTATGCTACGTCGATCGTAACGATCGAGCTTACCGGTGAGGAAAACATTGGAGCGGATAAGAAAGAAGTCCCCAGACCAGCTCCCGAAAAATCCAAATAAGAGGAAGAGCCAAACCATCATCCTGTAGCGGTCAAAGGTAACACCATCCAAGAAAGCACCGAGCTTCTGGCAGACATAGAAGATACGACTAAGAAGGATGAGCCAGAGTATCTCGAAGGGGTGCCCATCGTAGGGTTCATGAATGCTAACCCCATTTATGCTTTCTTTGATGAAACAGGTCACAAGTTCTTTGACTTATGCGACTGCAAGAGTTGCACTGAAGCAAGTCTTGAAAAAGAAGATGTGCCTAGACGGAGAAAGAACACGGAGCAACAAGAGCTGAAACGAAGATACGAGGTTGGAGATCCAGAGGTTGGCCTTTTAGGTGAACCTACTGGAAGAACCTTTGAGTACTATGTATAGTACCTAAAGGAAAAGTCCCGAGAGAAGCCCAACGAGTTCTACACGTCTGGGCCGACCTCATCCCAAGAGCCAGAGTTTCCTCGACAAGAGTACATGCAGGAGAACTTGAAGGAGGGGGAAATATTAATAGTAGCTAGGAATAAAGTCATGCGTAACATCTGTAATGATGCCCCTACGACATCTAGTAGTGTGTAGAAATGTGTAGGTAGTGCCACATATGGCACATGTGAGTTGTAAGGCCATCGAGGCGCCACTAGGAGACATGGTGGGATATCCATTATGACTTGCCAACCTCAAACCTTGTCAAACCGAGAGAGAAGCTAGAGTCTCAGGATAGTCGTCTTATATTATAATATAATCAATAAAGCTTCCTTTGTGTCTACATCTTCCTCTATGTGTGCAAGCATTACTTTGAGTGTGTGCTGAAGTCCAATATAGCCTTGAGCGCCCCTAACTCTTTGATCCAGATAACCTCCTGAGTGGTTGTACCTACTATGTGTTTGTAAACGATATTGTAGGCTACATAACTTATTTGAAATGTGATACATTGCCATCGATTATTTTTATGTATTTGTAAAACTATTGGTAATATGGTACATCTAATTATGTGACTTGTGGTGATTTACCCTCAAACCCATTTGCTGAGGTTCTGGTGATTCACCCTCATGTTCACACCCTTTTGAGGTTCTATGTTTTACTGCAAGAAAAATAAACAACATATAAATTAAATCCAGTGTTTCAGGTTAATCTCCAAAAACATTTGATACATGGGTAAGTTCAGATTCCTATATGTAATGGTAACTTTGATGTCAACATCTGGTGAAGAAAAAAAACATATTTTCTTCTCTAACTTGAAAACCGCACTGCCCCTTAAGCTCAGCCGCCAACCTCTCCTTCTTCCTCGTCGGCCACGACCACCATGGCTGTAGTTTTCGTCGGTGAGGATCCCTACCTCCGATCCTCCTTCAAAGTTCCTTCTTTTCGCCACCCCCCGTTCTTCTCTCCTCGTCGTCGTCGGATTCGTTCGGCTCTTCGTCGCCGGACTCTTCCGTCCTCGTATGGCCCCGGCCAGATCTGCTTCTGGCGTCTCTGTTGGGTCTCGAGGTAGGGTTGGAGATGAACCAACTCGTAGCGGAAAATCAATGAAAACCAAGAGACGGTTAAACCATAAAATAACTATCAAAGAATGGATTCACAAGAGAAAAATTCAGCACTATTTCTTACCAAAACAAGAACACCGGTTAACGAATGATTGGCTTAAGTCTCCAAGACGCCTACGTATCCACATGGGAATCAAAGCCACGCAGTTCTTCTCTTTGTGGACTCAAGAACACAAAAATGGAGGTGGGAGCTTGCCAAACCCGAAATTGCAAGGGAAGGGGGAGAGAAGTTGTGTTGCCTATTCTTGTCTTGTGTTTGTTATGTTGAAAAAAGATGACTTAAACATAACAAACTCATACTTGTCCAACTAAAGGCATGGGACAAGCATGGTAACAAGTAAGGTGTAAATAGGACAAAGTATGGCAAGACAAGATTGGGTTAGGTGGTGAATCACCAACTCCTTAATCCTTGTCTTGCTTACTTAGTACTAATTAATCAAGACTTGATTAATTAGTTCCATGGGCCTTGGTTGCACGGGCCTTTCATGGGCCTCTTGGAACATGGCCCGTGGCCATTTCCAATGAGGTCCCGAGATTCGCTCATCGCCTCCAAGCCTTCCATACCGGAAATGTCCAACATTATCCGACACGATCAATCCCAAGACTCCAAGCCTTGTCTCAATCCGTAAAAACCTATTCACTTACGTGCACATGACCCAAAACTCAATTTTGGTCATGTCCCGAGACAACTCCCTTTTGATCATTCTCCATAAATGTGTCAATGAGTTTCATCCTCCGGTGTGACCCTTAGGTTTTGCATGTCAATAGATCAACGTAAAATCCCATTTTACTTGATCCTATTTAAGTGGCAACTAACAAGACTTTAGTACTGCCTGACACTGCATAACGAATCGACCCTGTCGATTCTAACCTTTCCGTCGTCCCTGTCATTATCCTTTTATCTCCGATATCCTGATTGAGATAAGGCATAGAGCCGTCATCCTTATTATTCTCAATCATTGTTCCTTGATATGTGAGATGACTGAATATATGATACCCAATATCATGTGCATGGCCATGTTATTCTTTCAGTCACTCTCGATCAAGCGGCCGAGAATCGATATCTTTCTCATACCGTAGTATGAGGGATGAATCCCTTAGCCGTCTTTCGTGTCACTCATGCAGTCCATCCCCAAGCCAATCCTGGCCGTTATGGAAGTCCTGTTACGGACAACGTTAGGCTCTGGTCAAACTCAGTTGTTTACTGCATAGCGATCACAAAGACTTCTTGGTCTAAGGATACATGACAAGCTACGACAATGAATATGTTCATGACTTGATCTATGGCACATATTTATGTCTGGTCGTCCAATATCATGTCTCACATGATATCTATGATCAGACTCCGGAATCTCATTCCAATGACTAACAGAACGTAAGCCATAAAGAGCCATCTTTCATACTAGTCACTTCTAGTGAAGCTTGGTTGACTAGGGACCCATCGAGTGTGATCTATCTCGATCAATGGTTCTATTCGCATGGTGTTCATAGATCAGAGCACACATCGATATATTACTCCAACACATAAGTAATATAAAGCCGCTTTAATTTTATTGTTAACAATGATATATACATTTGGACATTTAGGATTGAACTACGGGAACTAAGACTAATAGTCTCTCCTCCGGTCAGCTCTCCTCCGTTGCTTCCCCTAGGTCACGCAGCTTCGCCAGTGGTCGGGTTTAGCCGTGACTTCAGAATCTCAATCCTCGCCCTGGAGCTCGGCCTTGCTGCCACAAGCTCGTTCTCTTGCTTCGTCGGAAAAACTTCTTTAACAAGGTGACTGCGGTTTGAGGCCCAGGCCGGATCTACTGCTCGGGCCGTGAACCGGGTAGGGTTTTGGTCCGAGTCTTGGGTGTTGGGTCGGGCTTGGACTGAACTGGTTCTGGGCCTGTGCCTGGACAGGTTCTGGGCCTAGACTGGTTCTGGTTTTGGGCCTGGTTTGTCTAATTTGCGGAGCTGATCATGCCGAGGTGTTCGTTCTTCCTCTGATGTGGGACTACTTTCTTAATCTTCTGGGTGGTGATTGTAGCTGATTTGGACGTTCATCTCTTGATGTCCGGTGTTGGAAGTGTTTGATTTGTCGTTCGCCGGACCTGTGGTGCCTTTTCAGATATACTGTGATGTGGATTCGTTGTGCATCTGGACTGCTCCTCCTCCTCTGCGGATGGTAAAGTTCTTGTATCGCCTTAATCTTTACCTGTTTCTTGTTGGTTTTCTGCTCATCCTTAGGTTTAGGCTCGTTCGATTTCTTTTGTATCCTTTTCCTTTTTTGGGAAGGGCCCGTCAGCTTTTAGGTGTTGGCCTCTGACGGGTAATACTGGGTCTATTAACCTTGAAATCTTCAAGTCTTGCATCTTTGGTTTTGAGTTTCGGTGATGTTTCGTCGGATTATCTCTGCCGATCAGCGATGTTGATCGCCGGCGTGTCGGTATCTTCAACTCTTTGAGTTTGGGTGACGATGAGATTCAGTAGTTTCCTCAAGTACGGGTAAGGGTTTGGTTGATTTCTCGGTGGACGGCTTGCTGCTGGTTCGGGTCGTTCATGGGCGGTTTGGCTCATAGGCAGTGCTGACAGAACTGAGTTCTGAGCGCCATGCTCGTTCTAGGTTACTGAGCGCCATGCTCGTAGTAGGTTACTGAGCGCCATGCTCGTGTCTGTATTTCGAGCACCATGCTCGTGTCTGTATGTGTCTGTATTCCGAGCGCCATGCTCGTGGTAGGTTACTGAGAGCCATGCTCGTGTCTGTATTCGGAGCGCCATGCTCGTAGTTGTATTCCGAGCGCCATGCTCGTGGTTGTATTCCGAGCGCCATGCTCGTGGTAGGTTTATGAGCGCCATGCTCGTGTCAGGTTTATGAGCGTCATGCTCGTGTCAGTTTACTTAGCGTCAAGCTCCTTGTTGTGGTTTTTTGTTTAAGTCTGTAGACAGACTTTTTGTACTTTTTCAACTTCTGAAGAGGTTTTCTTTTAATATATGCACTGCTGATAAAAAAATATATATAATGGTAACCTGTTGGATATGTTTTTTCTCATAAACGTGCTACATCATCATTTTTTATTGTGGAAATGGACGACAATTTTAAAGAATCTTGTTCATGTTTGCTACATTAAGTCTACATCACCATAAGATACTATTTAATGATTCAATTTAAAAAAAATGTAGAATAAATTGTATAAAATGCTAGCTAACATAGTTTCAAACTATCATACTATATAGGGTAAATTACAAATACATACCCCATACTTTACACGATTAATCGATACCTACCCTAATCTTTTTTTGTAACCGATACCTACTCAATTGTTCCCGAAATATAACAGATAGCCCCTGCCGTCCAACTCCGTCAGTCTCTTTTTTGTTAAATGACGAATATACCCTCAACAGACTTTGAATATTACATAATCATGCCATTTTGTTATTTATTTAGTTTTAATTTATTTTAAATAAACTCTTTCTCCTTCCTTTTTCGCTCTCTCTCTACTGTATCTCTCCTTTTTCTCTCCTCCCTATCTCTCCTCCTCATCTCTCTTCTCTCTCCTCCCTCCACCGCCGTCGCCCTTCTCTCCATCAACATTCAACACCCCTTCCACTCTCTCATCATTTCTGTTCATATGGCTCTATGTGGGTTTGATTTTTGAGACCATGAATCTTATTTTCGAAAATACAACTCAATAAAAACACTCTCATAATTTTGATTTCTGATTTTTGAGACCATGAAAGCCCCAAATCCCCGACCCAAAACCAGTTGCTCAGTTTCAACAATTGCAGGAGATTATTGAAGGAAAGATAGATGAGAAATGGGGGAAGAATATCTGAAATTTCCAGATCTGAGCGCATATTTGGGTTGGGTTTTTAATCTGAATCTGGAAATGGAGTGAGTTGGTTGTTGGGTTTGAAGCCGTCGGCGGCCACCAAGTTCGTCGGATATGCAACTCTTTCTTCCCCATTCCATTTCACCTGTTTTCGATTTTTTTGCTTGAAATCGGTAGGTTGAAGACGTGACTCTGAAATTGATGTTGAGGTTGAAGAAGAAGATGATTTAGAAGCTAAGTTAGGGTTCATTGTTGTTCATTCATGTATATTGAAACTGATATGGAAGGAGATCTATGGTTTGAAAACTGAGTTTGGATAAATTTTTTCAATTTTTAGGGTTCGATTTTAAATTTTTGGAAGGAGATCTGGGGTTCGATTTTCATTTTTTTTGTTCATTAAACTGATTGTTCTTTTTTTTGGAAGGAGGTCTGGGATTCGATTCAAGTTTTTCAATTGTTGATCGTTTGTCAGTTATTTTGTTTTGTGTAAATTAAAATCAGATATAAAAAAAATGTAAAAACAATAATATAAAGAAAAAAGAATTTATTATTCCTTTTTAATCAAAACATATCATTTTTAATTTTTTTATTATTTTTAATTAAAAAATGAATTAAAAATAAATAAAGCTGATTTTAAAAAATAAATACTGATTTAAAAAAATAATTTTTTAATTAAATATATAAAACATAATTAATAAAATATTTATAAGAAATGATTTATAAATAAGTGATGGTATTTTCGTATATATTTGAAAGATGTAGTTGGATTAGGGTTAAGGGTATTATGGGTATTTTTGAAAAAACTAACAGAAAATGGATGGAAAATCAGACGGCAGGGGCTATCTGTTATATTTCGGTAACAATTGAGTAGGTATCGGTTACAAAAAAAGATTGGGGTAGGTATCGAATAATCGTGTAAAGTATGGGGTATGTATTTGTAATTTACCCTACTATATAATATGCTCTCAAGCAAGAGTACTGCCCAAAACGCTCTTACAAAGGATGTAACATAAGTCTATGCTTTAATGATTTGAGGACAAGGTGAAACTGCTTAAAACTCTTTCAACTCAGCTACAGTAACTCTTTGCTTTTCTCGTTGATCTTCATCCTTCTCAAGAACAACTGAAGAACTCCTAAGGCTCTTCTGAAGAATTTCATCGGAGCTTGCTGTTATTTCCTCTGTATCTTCTCCCTCGGCATCGGTGTAGTGTCAAGGATGGCTCTTTGCCATCGGACCACCGATGGCCATTCGCTTTGGTTTGCTATGGACCTCACTATCTTCTTCTAGGTCTGCTATAATTTTTGCTGTTCAATGGGGCTCACGGTGGAAGAACTAAGTGGTGAACAAGGAGGTGCTCAGCAACTTTTTGGTGATACAGAACAGAGGAATCTTAACCGTGCCATTCCTCACCCACATCAAAAGAAACTTGCTCTGCCTCATTCAAAGCTTATCAGGAAAAAAAGAACTGGAGGTATGAAGCAGAGTCGGAATCATCAGAAAAGACTCAGGAGTACTCCAAGGGAGGACACACAAAACTTGTGGATGGGAAAAAAATGTTTTGTGACAAGTACTTCAATCCGGTATCTTCAGGCACTGATTCCACTCCTACTTATGCTCTGAGGCCAGGAAGGCACTCTTTGGGAAATACTGGTAAAAGAGACAAGGCTTTGCTCCATCGATCTTCAGTCTCTTGGAAAAGAAACTCTGCTGCTAGCTCAAATGCATTACCCCGCCACACTCTGGAAGAAAATATTCAATACAAGCAAGGGACACACGACTCTTCCACAATGGGTTATCCTCCCCCGGGTTTCGAGCAAGTTCAACCCATCAAGATCATGAAAAAGATAAAACTTATTCAAGGAGAAGGTTCCTATGTCTATGCAGGCTCAGGAATGAATTATTTCACTGCCTATATTTGCAATTTGCCTCCACATGCTGGTTCAGACTGGCTCACAAATTTATTCAGACCCATTCATGGCTTCTGTAAAACCTTGAAAGCAACTACAAGAAACAAAAGAGGAAGTTCTTATGGTTTCATCTATTTCAAAAATCCTCATGCCTTGGAAGAAGCATTGCTAAAGTTCAATGGATTTATTGTCTCCAACTCTAAGTTATATATGGCTAAAGCTTGGGACAGATCCAAAGACAAGATGGCTCATCATTTATCCAACCAATACAAACACTCTGATTCCATCAGACCTTTATCTTATGAAGACTTCATCCATAGAGGGTCAATTGTATCTGAAAGGGGGAGGATCTTGAAAAGGGAACATCTAGCTGTTGTTACTTCCTCTTTATCCGTGGAAGAAATTTTAGTTGAGATCAAACAAAAGGATATTTTTGAAGTTCAATTGGTGGAGTTGGGTCATAAAGCTGTTTTGCTGTTCTGTGAGGATGAACTTTATCATGAGCAAATTCTGCTGAAGGAAGGGAGGTGGCTAAAAAACTGGTTAACTTTTTTACCTCAGTTTGATTATTTATGCAGCAAGGGAGGCCAATTTACTTGGTTATCCATACAAGGAATACCCTACAATGGATGGTGTGAGGAAACCTTCCAAGCAGCCATAACTGACTGTGGTTCATTAGTCTATACTCATCCTCAGTCAAAGGCTGGTTTATCTGTTCAGAAAGCCTTTGTGCTTCTTCATACTCACTTATTCACTCAGATCTTAGAAGAAAATCAAATTTGGCTAGGGAATAATGCCTTCAAAGTCATGGTCAGCTCAGTAGAGGTTGATGCTATCCCAGCTTGGAATTCAATTTCAGTTAAAGAAACTTCAGATGCCTCCAACACCTCAGATTCTTTCACAGAAGATTTATTGTCCTCTGATCTTGGAGCCACTGGTACAACAGTTATGGCTACTGATAGTCCTTTGGAGAATGTCTTGATGTCTAACATTAATGGCTTGGAAGACAATTCAATTCCTCTTCCTAAGAAAACATTAACTTCTCCAGTTCACTCTCTTCCTATGGGTTTGGAAAATGCTGTTGTGAAAGACACATTTGATACTTCACAAGTTTCTACTTCTTACAAGGAAAAGCTTCTGGATTCTGCATTGGATCATCAGCCTCAAATTGGAACAGTTTTAGTTTCCCTCCCAGTTGACCCTTCTGAAGCTGCAAGGACTCATCCTTGTCCTATCTCTCTTACCCCTTTGGCTGCAGCTAGTCAACTCATTGGTCTCCTAATTGTATCTCAGCTGAAGGCTAACTCCTCTTTGCCTCCAAAACCAGTGGATATTGTTATTAACCAAGACCCCACACTTGCTTCTAATACTATTATAATCAGCTCAAGTACAGAAGTAGGTGAAACATTAATGAGGGGTGAGGCTCAAGAAGAATTATACTTAAACCATCTCTTGCCTTTACCTTCCCCTGACATGGCAAAGGATAAAGGACTATTACTATCGCATTCAACTGATTTGGTGGGGCTGGAAATATTGAACAGTGGCAATCCCCTCTCAGAAAATTGTTCTTTACAGCTGGAGCAAAACCAAGTAGATGAAGTAGCAGATTTTCTTGGTCTGAAAAGTTCTATTTCACCTTCTACTCATTTAGGGACCATTTCAAGAAAAAAGAAAAAAGCTATCAGAGGCAATGCTTCACACAAATATAGTACCAGATCAAAGCCCACTCCACTTGATCTTCATGCTATTTCTCCCACTGAGATTTTGAAGAAGAGAGCTTTTTTGGAGGAAGATACTATAGCAAAGAAAGCTTGGGGCTTTGGCAAAGCCATTGGTTTGAAGGCCTCTGTTGCTGACCAAGTCATCTTAAACCAAATCAATGATCTGCAAGATTTTAAAGCTAACTCAGTGGCCTTGGATGAAGATTCAGATGAAGATCCTGGGGACTTGAGAAAAATTTCAGATCCTTCATCTCCAGTGGATAAGGGATCCATCACTCCTCTCTCTCTATAATTATCTATGAAATTCCTCTCATGGAATGTGAGAGGAATATCCTCTCAACAAAAGAGGAGAAGCTTCAGTGCCTTGATTCGCAAGCAAGCCCCAAATTTTATCTTTCTGCAAGAATCCAAGATGGATCTCTTTCCCTCTAACTTTCTCAGAACCCGTGGGCTTCAATGGGGGTGGGATTCTTGCCATATAAATGATGTGGATACTTCAGGGGGGGTATAATATCAATTTGGAAATCAAATGAATATGCTTTTTATCATTCTCATGAGTTGGAGGGAGCCCTTCTTTGGTATGGGAAGTTACAAAGTTGCCAATCTCCTTGTTGTATAATAAATATTTATGCTCCTTCTGTAGCTGCGGGTAGAAGAGATCTTTGGTTAAGTTTAGAGGAAAAGATTAGCTTTCTCCCTCCTGGAACTTTACTATTATTGGGAGGAGATTTTAATATGGTACTCTCAGTGCAGGAGAGATCATCTCAAAGGGTAGGAGGAACAAAGATGATTATATTCAATGATTTCATTCAAAATACAGGTCTTATTGATCTTCCTTTGAAAGGAGGCAAATATACTTGGTTTGGCCCCCAGTCTAGAGCTTCAAGAATAGACAGGTTTCTTATATCACAAGAGTTTCTAGAAAAATTCAACAGCTTAAATCAATCTTGTCTCCCCAGATCAATATCAGACCACAGACCTATAGTGCTATATGATGATCAGGTGGATTGGGGGCCAAGAAACTTCAAATTTCTAAATGTTTGGACTGAGGACTCAAGATTTTTTTGCAGCAGTACAACAATTCTGGTCCTCTTATCAGATTTCTGGCCAGCCTTATTATGTCCTATGGATGAAACTTAAACTTCTGAAAGCAGATTTGAAGCTTTGGAATGCTGAGGTCTTTGGTCAGTTGGAAACTCATGTAGCCTCCCTCACTCAAGCTCTAGACAATATAGACTCAATTGTTGAAACAAGAGCTCTAACTTCATCTGAGTGCTCTAATAGAGGGGAGCTAAAAGCCTCTCTAATTTAGAAACTCAAACTCCTCTCCAAATTATGGTCTCAGAAAGCAAGGAAAAAATGGCAAGCAGATGGTGACAGAAGCTCTAAATACTATCATAGAGTGGCAAATTATAAAGGGATCACTAAAAAGATCAATCAGATTTGGTACAAGGACCAATTATTATCATCCCCTTCAGATATTAAATCAGTTGCAGCTGAGCATTTTAAATCAAGATTCACACAAGACACCCTCTCTCATGTCTCACTTGATGATCTCCCTTTTGCATCTTTGACTCCAGATCAAGCTTCTTGGCTGGAAAGGCCATTCACTGAAGATGAAACCGTCCAAGCTCTTATGGCTTGTAGTCTAGAGAAAGCCCCATGCCTTGATGGATGTACTCTTAAATTTTTTCAAGTATGCTGGACAATTATCAAGGAGGATATGATGAAATTTCTACATTGCTTCTACCATACTGGCCAATTGGGAAAAAGTATCAATTCCTCGTTCATTACCTTAATTCCCAAGAACAATGCTCCTTTGTCTTTTGATGACTTTAGGCCCATAAGCCTCATGGGGGGTGCTTATAAGATACTTTCAAAGCTTCTATCAACTAGGCTGAAACAGGTTATCAGATTCATTGTTGGGGGAAGAGCAGTCTGGTTTTATACAGGATAGGCAAATCATTGATGGCATTCTAATTGCTGTTGAGGTGGTTGATTATATCAAATCCTCTAAACAAAAAGCCATTCTCTTTAAAGCTGATTTTGAAAAAGCATTTGACAGAGTAAGTTGGGCTTGCCTCTTGAATTTTCTGACTAAAATGGGGTTTGGTGAGATTTGGAAACTCTGGATTATATCTTGCCTAAGAGCCCATGTATCAGTTCTCATAAATGGTTCCCCAAGCCCTGACTTCCAATTGTCCAGAGGGCTCAGACAAGGGTGTGCATTATCTCCTCTCCTCTTTGCTATAGTTGCTGAAGGTTTAAACCAAATCATGAAGGCAGGTCTATCCCAAGGACTCTTCAATGGAATACAACTTAATCATTCAGGACCCTTAATTTCCCATCTTCAATTTGCTGATGACAATATTTTCTTCATACAAGCTACTGACATAGGTGCCTTGTGCCTCAAGTTTGCTCTCACCATGTTCAATTTAGCATCAGGGTTAAAAGTGAATTATGACAAGTCTGAAGCTATTTTTTTCAATCCAGAGGAGGAAGAAGAACAAACTTTATTGGAAATTCTGGAATGTAATAAAGGCAAGCTCCCTTTAACCTATCTTGGATTTCCTCTTGGAGCAAATCCAAAAAGAATCAAAACTTGGAGTTCCATCATACAAAAGTTCAAATCAAGACTTGGCTTATGGGAGGCTAAACTACTATCATTGGGGGGAAGAATCACCCTGATCAACTCAACTCTAAGTGCTCTGCCTCTTTATTATTTCTCAATCATCAAAGCCCCAAAAGGAGTGATCAAAGAAATGGAGTCCTGGCAGAAAAGGTTCTTATGGCATGGCAATTCTTCAGCAAAGTATTTCAGCAAAGTGGGTTGGGATAAAGTGTGTAGACCAAAACTTGAGGGGGGGCTTGGAATTAAGAAATTGGCTCAAATGAACATTTCTCTTTTAGCTAAATGGTGGTGGAGGTTTGCCTTGGACAACAATTCATTATGGAAAAGAATCATCTGCAGCAAATATGGTTGGTCTATCTCTGAATGGGATTTATCCACATTTCCTAAAATTGGTGGATCCTCATTTATGAGTCAAATATTGGCTCTAAATAGTGATCCTGCCTTTCAAGATCTCTTTGGTATAAAAGGACTCTCTTGGAAGATTGGGAAAGGATCCAGAGTACTCTTCTGGTATGATATTTGGTGGGGAGACACTCCTCTCAGGTTCACTTTTCCAAGGCTATTTGCATTAGCACAGAACAAAAAACTATTGGTTTCAGAAGCTTATATTCAAGATACTTGGGAAATTTACTTTAATAGGGTACCTAGAGGGAGAGCAGAATCTGATTGGATCTTATTGCAATAGATACTCACTGGTATTTCCTTGTCTCATGAGCAAGATCTCTTGGTTTGGATTGGTGATCCAAAAGGGTTCACAGTTAAAAAATTATACCTACTCCTGGATAACTCAACTTCAGCTCCTGCTATAATGGCTCCTTGGACAAAAACACTTTGGACTCCAGGAATTCCCCCAAAGATCTCAGCTTTTTGTTGGTTAGCTTGCCTTGCAGCCATTCCAACAAGATGCTTCCTAGAGTCAAGAGGGCTTTAATTATCCCTGCAAGGCATATTATGTCCCATTTGCAACTATGATCTAGAAGATGCTGCTCATGCCTTGCTTCATTGTCATAGAGCTTGGCAAGTATGTAGTCTCATTTTAAACGGGTGGAAGCTTACTTGGGTGGTTCCAGGTTCATTACAACAGATTTTCTCTGCCTGGTCATCTTTAATTTCCAATTCATGTAAAAGGCCCTGGGGGAATATTTTGCAGATAACATGTTGGCAGATTTGGTTAGCAAGAAACCAAGCAATATTTGAAAACCAATTTCCCTCCTCAGAAGATATTTTTCAGAAGATACAACACATGTCCTATAGCTGGGAATGGGCAAAATTCAATAAGGAAGGATATTTCTTTTCCTTTAACTCTTGGGTTTCATCTCCAAAGGTATGCTGTCAAGGGAGATCCTTATTGATCTGTTAATTCTCTTTGGAAATTTTTGGTTCTGGATGAGTCTGGTGTTGGTTCTACTTTGGGTTTGGGGTTGGGGTTGGGTTGGGGGAGGTTTGGGTACTATGGTGAGTTGTGTAAGTTTTTTGTTTTTGTTTTCTTGTTTACTTGTGTGTGGGCTATTTTCTTTTCTCTTTTGCTTGCTGAGAGTGGGTAGTTGTTGCTTTAGGTGAGTGGCTTTGTTTCTTTTTTTTTTGCTCTTGGTGTTTGTTTTCTCAGGTTCATCTCTTCAGGCTCTTATAATTGGACCTACTCATCATTCATCCTCAATTGTCAAAAGGATGTGCACTCTGCAAATAAGGATGGCATATGGATGTTTTTTTCTTATTTGGAAGGCAAATGATCTGGTTTATCATATCATTATCAAGGATGGGTCATTAGCAAGAAAAGCTCTCAAAGGATGAGGATTGCTCTCTGCATAAATGGATGGCAGATGACTTGGCTACTCTTAAGATCAAGGAAGGAAAGACTTCTCCAATGCACAACTCTCAAAGGTTCATATCTGCATACTTGGAAGGCAAATAGGCTGTGGATATATCAGTAGCATTCAATTGAGGCACTCTGCATAATTAGTAGCATTCAATTGAGGCACTCTGCATAATTGGATGGCAGAAGAGCTTGGGTTGCTGAAGAGTTTGGTACCTTCAGTTGCTACTACAACATTTGTGTGACATTTTATCTGCTGAAGTATCAGTCTCTTCTCCATCCAAAGCTGTTACTTCATATTGGATGGACAATCTTACTTGGTTCCGGGAAGAACACTATAGTTTTTGTCAACTTTGATGCAATCACTTTGAGCAATTGTCTGCTTAGTGTAATGGTTTAAACACCTTCGTTTGGATTGTACTTGGAAATTCTCCTTTTTTACCTCAAAAGAGGATATAATCAAATTTGTTTTGCTGATAAAAAAAAAAAGAGTACTGCCCAAAATTAACTGGTTCATAATACATTTCAGTATGCTCTCTACGATCAATGCAAGTCAAAAATTAAACAAAGATAGACTCGGTGTTCATGATTTAGAGTTCATGATTTAGAGTTCAGGTTAATCAAACAACACAATATGCAATGATCAAGTAAAAACTTCAACAGAAAAATTACATTTATAGTCATACCATAGAAGAGAATCTGCAGTTATCAAATTGATATGAAATGGAAAACTACATTTGTCAAGAAATTACAACTAGAATCAAACTATGAGACCCAGCCCTCGTTGATAAATATTTTTTTTTTTAAGTTTCTAAAGATAATAAAGTTTTAGTCAAATATAAATGTGCATTTCTACAGTTCAAATATTGACTGTTGCCAACAAAGTGATGCATGAAGCAAATGAGTTCTTGAACAGAAAAAACCATATTTGAGAGAGCTTCAAGCTTTCAACCATGCCAATCTCTGCATGTCAACCAAAAAACATTATCTGTATATATGTACCCCAAAAAATTATGAGTCATAAAAAAGATTCTGGCACTTCATAAAACACATCCTGATTTGTTGTTTAATTACTGGTAAAAAAAAAGGTGGACAAAAAACTTGCATGCCTTTGATGGGAACATCTCAAGTTCAATCAAAACATGAAGGAATTGAAACAAAGAAATGCTGATAAAAGGGATAACCATGGTTGTTCCTGCACTAATTTTCTCAGTAAGGCCCATCTTTTGATCCAGTGAAGCATAGGTCGCTGTGGCAGTGGAAGTGACTTGGTGCCTGTCAAAAGCCTTTGCCTGATTAAGTGCGTCTTTGCCCAAAATGAACCCCCTTACCAACATGCTGCTGACAACATCCTCTGCCTTATGAGCAGCAGATTCGGCTCCTTCTCCTGCTGTTGCGTTCTCCGGTTCCTGTGGAGATTGAACAATTCTATGATGTTAGAACTTAGATGTGATATCTCAAGTAGATAAAAAGACAACTGATCAAGCACTTGAACTTGAGTCCTTGGGTTAATAAAGGTTAGGAGGTAGTGATGCTGGTGGGACTTTTCCTGCTGTTGCGTTCTCCGGTTCCTGTGGAGATTGAACAATTCTATGATGTTAGAACTTAGATGTGATATCTCAAGTAAGATAAATAGACAACTGGTCAAGCACTTGAACTTGAGTCCTTGGGTTAATAAAGGTTGGGAGGTAGTGATGCTGGTGGGACAACTGGTCAAGCACTTGAACTTGAGTCCTTGGGTTAATAAAGGTTGGGAGGTAGTGATGCTGGTGGGACTAGTCCCACCAGCATCACTACCTCCTAACCTTTATTAACCCAACACATGTTGGCCCTCTCTCTCAGGATGGGAGTCACACATCAATCTTATGTATATAAGAATCAGAAGTTTGGTGCTCTCTTTCTTCTACATAAGCAAGTGAAGCTCAAATCTTGATACACATTGCCGATAAAAAAAAAGACAGCTTGGAATGTGATATTACGCTTGCTTCAGCTGCAACATCATATGGAAGGGTGTAGCCTGGATCGAGAGCTATGGTAACAGATTGGTCGACGATTGTTGCTCCCTGAAATGTAAGGCAAAAGTAATTCATCTGCTATAAAAGCTCAACATGCCAGAGTTCGAATTAATACAGGCTTAAGAACATTATTGCACAGTCTCTTACGAGGGAGAAAAGTTTTATAATTGGTGAAGTAATTTTTGCATCTACCAATCAATGCTTGACCTAGTCATTCTACAACAGCAGTCTAAATTTTAACCTTCCTAACAACCTGGTAGGGCAGCTAGAAAAATAAATGAATTAAACATTTTAACCTTCTCTCAAGAACTTGAATCCTGAATATGATTCAATTCTATAGTGATCAAGCACATTGAATAGTATAAAGAGGTTCACCAATTCCATAAGCGAAGCTAGAGTAGGAACATGTAGCTAGAATATGACATAGACTAATACTATTCAGTGTTCATATTTCAAGGAACAACGATACGAACTAAGTATCATTTTCTTTATGAAGTCAAATGCAGATCACGTAATCAATTCAACCTTATTATAAGCTCCACTTATAGTTAAAACTACTCATCCCATCTATCATCTATATCATGAAGAATTAACCTGCTTGCTAATTAGTGAAGTTTCTACACTGGATGATGCTTTTTAATAAATCAATTTGATCTCATAACCAGTTGCCAGTTGGCTCCAATCAATATTTTCAATATGAAATAACAGCAGTGATAATGAAAATTCAGCAAACATTTCAACAAAATTATAAACAAACAACGTAAATAAATTTATCAACAAAAGTAATGAACCAGAAAAATAAATGAAGTATGAGAAAAAAAAGAGAACGAACAGAGAGAAGAACAGCTGTTTCTGCTCCTTGAGGTAAGCAACTTGAGACCGCTCATTGTAACTGAAAAGAAGAAACATTAAAATTAAGGAGAATGATGAGGTAACATATAAAACAAAATCAGGGTGCTTTGTAGACTTTCATGAGGGAAGGAAAAGGGAAAAAAATATATTCTTGTAAAACTACATCAGCAAAAACTGTGCTCATATTTGAATCCTAAATATGAAAAAAAAGTAACACAATTTGTTTTTACTGGTCTAATTACAGAAGGTAAACCAAAACTTTATAAACTTTCATTACTCCACACCCATTTGAAATAGATTATAACAAACTCGAACACCAACCTTCAGCTTACCCCTACTCTATCATTGATTGAAATGTGAAAGGGACAAAATAATCTAAATGGTTGATTTAGATTATTCTTTTCCTCCAAAAAATACCTATTAAATTTTCGCATTGCAACTAGTAAGTACCATCTTTTCTATCACCTTCCCCATCCTTAAGTTAACCTTATTGGCAAATGATTGAAACAAACATGCAAATTGGTTAATGAGGCAAAAGTTATAGTACCCAACTGTAAAGCATAGTATTA
Source organism: Erodium maritimum (assembly GCA_963921825.1). NCBI lineage: Eukaryota > Viridiplantae > Streptophyta > Magnoliopsida > Geraniales > Geraniaceae > Erodium > Erodium maritimum. Next base: position 139,324,976 of record OY997588.1, on the reverse strand, counting down.
GTACTCACACAACGAAAATGATTGATACAAGCAAAAACACAAACAAATAGATTGCAAACCAGATTTACCCAATATGATAACCAAATAGAAAATTGGACATGGAAGCTATCAACATGTGAAGGAAAGATAGTAAATATCCCGAATCAACCCATTCACCTTGCTTCTCTACTTCTCTCAACTTCTCATCATCTACAAAAAAAACAGGTAATAAGAGAAATGAGTGTATGCACAACTAAACCTACATATTCAACCATGGTAATGGTGGCAGTATTAAGGAATTAAGTTCATCCAATAAACTGAAACAACCATGAACCTCCAATTCAAACTAACATAAACACATTAACGGACGAAACCAATCTATTTAAAAAAAATCCCCAAGACGTACCCTAACGGATACAACATACAGTGGTAACGATGGCAAACAATTGCAGAGAACGAACAAACAAATTTAGCCCACCTGAGTCTACAGATAACCCAAAAAGAAGGCCATAGAATTAAATTAGAAACGGTGACTTACAAATTTGATACAACAAATACATACCTCACAGGAAAATCAAACCACGATCAGTATGCCCACCAAAATCAACAGACCTACAGGACGACCAACTATTTATAAGCAGGTTCGAGTGGCCAAATTCATTACCACGGACGGACAAAAACGATTGCGGAATTAGGCAATTTAAGGTCTCAATAATTACCGCAGTACGAAACGGCCTGCTCTATGACGAAGGTGAAGAGCAAGTTCACGCACAAGGTCACACTCTGCCCCGCGGAACGCGTCTCCAACGGGAAGGTCTTGCTGGGAATGAGCCACCCCAGGGGCCCCTAAGACCACGCGAAGGCCGAGACGAAGGTGCACACCATCACCACCACCAGGATCGCATAGCCGTGGCCGAGATTGTCGGAGTGGTCCGTGAGCTTTATCCAGAGGATGCTCGCTATGACGACCTGGGAGAGGAACATCACCAGGATCGCATAGCCGTTGCCGAGATTGTCTGAGTGGTCCGTGAGCTTTATCCCGAGGATGATCGCTATGACGGCCTGGGAGAGGAACATCTGGACGCCGGTGTCAGGATTGCAAGGGTCTTGGACCCAAGAGGGAGTCGAGGCCCAGCAAGAGGGAGTCGAGGCCCAGCTGAAGAAGAAGGCCCAAGGCCTGTGGTTCCAGCGATAGTCAAAGCCTCCTACGCTGAGGTCGTATCCGTGGTCCCAAATCTCATCGTCTCAGCGAAGAAGACAAGCGCACAGTGACGATTGCAGGAGGTGGATTTCAGGTTTGAAAAGGGAGGGATGCAGTATCCCATTTTGGGTTTGTTAGTAGTATTTGTATTAGGCTCTAGCCATAGTTGAAGGTATCGGAAGAGTAGAGTAATCCTTGTAGCAAGGGTTAGTTCCTCAATGCTTGAAGCAAGCTTGAGTGGACATTCTCTGTAATTCCTTACTCTGTTTATGTTCTCATTTCAATCAAATAGAAGAATTCCTTTGTCTTCTAAATTTGGATCCCTTACAGCCGGCCTCGAGGAGGAGCACGCGGCAGCCCAGCTTGCCGATGGAGTAGATGGAGACGAGTGTGGAGAGGACGTTAACGGCGTCGGTGATGACGACGGAGTAGAGGGCAGCGCTGCCGCCGAAGCCGATGGTGTCGAAGAGGACGGGGGCGTAGAACATGATGGCGTTGATGCTGGTGCATTGCTGGAATATCAAGCCCTGGAGAAGTAGATATGGTTTGTTATGAAGCCTTAGCCATATCCCAGTCCAGAAGTAGATCTGATTTGTCGACCACCAACCACCAACATCGACGCCCGGTTGAGGGAAGAGAAGGTGAAGATGACCCTCGTCGGAGAAGCATGATCTGGACGCTTCTCCTCGTTGTGCCGCTCGAGACGAGCTAGAGACAACACGAGCGGCGAGGTCGAGGACTAAGACAAGCGACGTATAAGCACAACAACGCGACTCGACCTCGACCCCCACCAGATCTCCAACGAAGTACCTTCCTCTCCGGTGTGGTCTGGCCTTGAAGACGAAATTGCCCCCCGAAATTCTTCCATGATACTCGAGACTACAACCCCGAGATGAAGAGCTCGTCATAGAATCGTTGTGCAATTCTGCAGAATGGTTCAATTCAAGTTGATGATGAAAGGGGGGGATAGTAGAGGCGTACATAGAGAATGGTTATGCATAAGAATATTCACAATGGCGTCTCGAGCCCGTCTAATCGTGCGTCGAATCGAGAAAAAAGTTTCTTTTTCCCACCGATTTGTCAAATATGAGTCTCGTGTCTAATCGATTCGGATAATCCTCTTTCGACGGTCTACGAATCTAAAGACTCGTAGACCTATCGATTCGACCGAAGCAGTACTGACCACACGAACCCTAGCGCGACACATGGTGACGTTTCGGCAAACAGAATCAGAAAAGGCGCGACGATTCTGCCACGTTGCATGGGTCATCAAATTCGTTTGACCATATAAACTTGAATTAATTTTTTATGGAAATTGTATCTATAAATACATTGTATCCATACACAACAAATCCAATAAACTGTTTCTCAACTCTCTCACAAAGCCATAAAATTCTCTCCTTATTCGCTCTGATGCCGTATTGTGTTCATGGATTCATCGAGCAGTGATGAGTACAATCTCGACGAATTGGACAGCCTAACGTTACGTGCAACGACCCAAGAAGCTGAGCAACAGATGTTGGAGTCCATACGAGCATAAGTTATGGAGGCTGGGGCAAGTATGACGAACCCCGTCCGAGAGAAGCAGAAAAGGAAAGTCGTCCATAGAGACCGAGCAGGAGCTCACGACCGACTTATTTCGGACTACATTGCAGATACCCAGACGTATTATGCTGGAAAAAAATTGCGGTGTTTCAGAATGGGGGAATCGGTTTTATTGAAAATCATAGACGGGGTGTCTGAGTATGATTCGTACTTCATCCAAAGAGATCTCTTTGGACGAAGATTTTCGTACTTCTAGAAGATTATCGTGGCCGGCCCGGTTTCTCAGCCATCCATAATTGTACGACAGCTATACAGATGTTGTGTTACGATTCTGATAGTCTGGACGAGTATTTGAAGATGGGTGAGACAACGGCCCTCGAGTGCATACACCGATTTTGGTATGCCATAATCAACGTCTTTAGTGATACCTATCTACGGAAGCCCAACAGTGATGACATTCCTTACATTACACGTATCAATGAAACCCGTGGTTTTCCAAGTTGTAGCGGTAGCCTCGATCATATGCATTGGGCGGGGAGGAATTTTCCAAAAGCCCATTAGAGGGTGTATGAGCGAGGCAGTCATCCTGGACCTACGGTGATGCTTGAATTAATTTCGAGGCCCGATACTTGGATTTTCAACGCTTAATTTGGTATGCCGGGTTCGAACAATGACATCAATATCCTGAACCAATCATCCATATTTACGCATGTATTTTGGAGTGATCAGCATTCTGTCGAGTTTCATGTCAACGGTACGTCATACAACACTCCTTACTACCTAACAAATGGAATTTACCCACCGTGGGCGTGCTTCGTGAAGTCTATCCCGGTACCACAACTACCGAAGCACATGTTATACTCCAATAAACAAGAGGCAGCAAGGAAAGATGTGGAGAGGGAATTTGGGATACTGCAAGCTCGTTTCCATATCATCAGTAGGCTTGCTCGAGGTTGAGATGATTGGAAACTTGCGATGATCATATGATCATGCATTATTATGCACAACGGATGGAGGAGCTTATGGAGGGGGAATTCACATCGTAGTATTTCATGAAGCGGATGCACTCTTGGATGCCCTGGACGAGCTTCAAGATGTTCAACAAAGCATAGTGTCAATTTTAAACCGTTATGGTTAATGTGCAATCTAATTTTCTATATTAAACAAGTTTCAATTTTAATATATGTGTTTTTTTGTTGATTCCTTTTTAAACAAGTTATAATTTAATATTTCACGGTGGATATCAATCTTCTTCCTTTCTAGGACGACCAATCTTAATTTCATATCTAAATGGCCATCGCTTTTCTCGATCAAAAATGTTGCATAGTCGATCGAGATACACCCAACTAACTCACCACCTCACATCATCACCCTCCTCCATTTCTGACTGTTTTCGAGCAATTAGGGAGGTTATCTATAACCGAGCGTATTGGGGTTTAGGTTGGGTGTTTTCTCTTTAAACCGACCATGAATTATTATTAATTCTCGTATTACTTTGTGATCTTAGACGTTGTTCCCGAGTACGGCGGAGGAGGCTACTAGGCGACTCGTGGTTGCTCGTGTTGGATAGCGATTGAGGTAGGGAAAAGTAGCGAATACCGGTTTGATTACGGAAAGTTACTAGAATGCATATAGGACATTAATAACCGGTAAAGTCTTAGAAATTCATATAGGATGTGAATAACTAGTGTACTGGTATTTAAATGATGGAACCACTTGCGGGTCATGTCGTGCCCGTAAGTGTGGGACTTGATGTGCTGTAGAATCACATGTGGGTCAGGTCGTGCCCGTAGGATTGTGTGTTGGTTGCGCTTGTGGGTGATTAGTAGTTTGGAATGTTGATATGTGGTATGCTCCGTTGTTAAATTAAGGATCATGATATGCTATGAGAACGTGGTGAATGTTAGTGTGATTTATTGTCTTGTGATATGATCAGGTGATTGATAGACCGATGTTGTGTGTCACGGTATGATGTGTTGGTATGACATGTTCGGTATGATGTGTCGATATGATATGTGCGGTGTGATACGTTGATATGATATGTTTGAGGATGGTGTCCCGGTCCGATATCCATACCGAGGGGGATTCCGGTATAGGATATTTAGGCTGAGGATGGTTCCGGTACGATATCTATACCGTGGAGGATTCCGGTATAGGATATTTAGGCTGAGGATGGTTCCGGTACGATATCTATACCGTGGAGGATTCCAGTATAGGATATCTAGGCCGAGGATTGGTTCCGGTGCGATATCTGTGCCGTAGAGGATTCTGGTACAGGATATTTAGAGCCGAAGAGGGTGTCCCATAGCAATGTTTATACCGAAGAGGATTCCGGTATAGGATACCTAGGCCGAGGTTGAGTTTCCGGTATGGTATGTGTGATGTGATTTCTACCCCGTGCTACGGGAAGATACCCGACCGACGGAGGATTCCGGTCTGGCATGTTATGAGTTGTACCCCAATGTTGTGTGTTCCGGGAAGATGTCTAGGCCGATGTCGAGTTCGGTACAATATGGTTGAGGCCGGCTATGGGAGTCTGGCGAATTGCTCTGGGATACTAGGAGTGTGGAAGTGGTTGCTAATGATATTACTCTGTGTGTTGATCTGTTTTGGTTGTTGTGATTACTTATGCCTGCTACGTGAGCCTTTGTGATCTTGAATACATTTATACCTGAGTTCTGTGTATTGTCGTGCGAGTTCGCACGCGTGGTCAGTTGCGAGATAATCGTGGTCGTTGTCTATTGAGAATTGTTTAGGTGACGGGTGCTAAGAGCATAGTTGAGAAGAAATGTACGATTGTCGGTTCAGTATCGAGTTTGATTTACGAGTTGCTCCCGATTGGGGTCAAGTGTTGTCTTTAGGTTAATTGCTTAAATGATTCATGTTATTACCTCACTAGTATGCCATAATCGGACGGGTATCCGTGGTGGTGGGCAATTGCTCACTCCTTTTACTACTTTTTCCTACTGAGCTAAAGCTCACCCCCTCTTTTACTGTTCTACAGGTTTTGATCGCGATTTGATTTAGAGGATGTCTCGGAGCTTGGAAGCTTAGCGAGAGTCCTAGTTGGGATGGTCTAGAGACGTACTTTCCTTTTGTACTAAACAATTTATTACTTGGATTTCGAGTATAGACTCTTATTATCAGGATTGATCGGTTTAAACTATTATTGGAGATTTATTTCGTTTAAAGTCGCTTTTATTTATCATTATTTTTAGTTCACGTCTCGAGTCCGGTCAAAACCGGATTTGGGGTGTGACAATCACCCTCCTCACTTCATTTATCTATTCACCTCTTCTTCATAATTAATGACCCCAAAACACGAGGATATTATTGCATCATAAGAGCAGAAACTTCAACACCAGTAGAGGTTGTTAAAGTTCTACACAATCAAGACTGTCTTATAAAGATCCAAGTAAAGGTGGTACGGTTGAGGGATGAGATTTGGGAGGCTGACATAGGGGAACGGACATCCGAATATGAGCATAATGCCAATGACCTCTTCTGTTCGCTAGAAGATATTGAACACTTCATAGGGGAATTCACAATCGAAGACAAAGTATAATGTTACACAAGTTCGCATCAGAAAGAAAGACCACTAATTTTTCAGTATGCGTGAGTCTTTGTTTTTATTGTGCATTATATGTTTAGAATTGAACTTTCTGTAATTTATATGTTTCCTCTTCAATCCGAATTTAATATTGCATTGTGTCTCGATCAGTACATATTCCTTCGAGATATGGTCATTTGTAACTCGAACGCCTGGGTTGCCTAGGCGATCAGAAAAAATTGTAATGGAATTAGTCTCGATCGAAAATACTTTCCAGGATGATCGGTAACAGTTACTGCGTATTCATACATGTTTTATGTATGATATCTTTTCTTGGCCGACTTATGTCACAGCCCTGGAGGCCTATGATGAGCACACTGATCGGAGGGAGGAATATCTTCTTGGGAAGGGAAAGAATATATTCCTTCTTCCCAATTCAAATTTGACCCACCAAACCTATAAAAAAATGTCTCTAAGTCACATGACATGTACCTTCACATCCCCATATTCATTTAGGGAAAACTACAAATGCATACTCTTAAGTTTGCACGTTTAACTGATGTTTACCCTTAAGTTTTTTTTAACCGATACATACCCTGAAGTTACAACTCGTAACCAAAAACCCCTTTCGTCCACTTTTCCATCCATATTCTGTTAATTTTTTAAAAAATATCTCAAAATCCCTTATATACCCAAATTACCATTTAACTCTTATTCAGTAATAAATTAAAATTAAAATAAATATAACAATTACTTCTTCATTTTTTTAAAAATAATAAAATCTTTTAGACCTTTTAAAAAAAGAATTTTCATCCTCTTCGTTTTTTAACAATAATAAATAAAAGAATTCTAAAATTTTAAAAAAAAATAAAAATTGTAATTCTTTTATAAAATCAGTTCTGATGTGAAACACGTGGAGACCATATGGCCACCACCCTTACATATCCAACACATGTGTATGACTCGCCTTTGTAAAGCTTCTATATATACCTAACATGTTAGTTTGTGTATATACACGAGAGACATATAGAAATAAAGAGGAGAGGAATTATTATATCAAATCAAGTTTTGGTTGTTTTAGTGTATTAAAAGCGAAATCAGTTTGTCCAGTAAGTTTCGGTTTCGATCGTTTGAGAAATAATCACAACACGTTATCAGCACGACTCCGCTTCGTTTAATCGCTAAGTTTTCTCAACTTCTTATTCAGTACGAACGGTCTGTTCTACTGTTCAGGTATCATATTTTCATATCGACGTTAAATTATTTATACCTGATTCATGCTCGTTTATATGAGTTATTTACGGTTTAATAAGTATGCTCTGTGACTGCCAATATAAATTGGATCTTTCACATCAGAAATTTGATATTTACCGTATACTTGTATTTTATCATTAAATACTTGAATTTAAAAATTAGTTGAAACCGAAACGTTTGGACCGGAAGTTCCAAATACATAATATCAACGACCCAATATGTGTTTGACCAGAAGTTCCATAATAAAAATACTAACGACCTAAAGTCGAATATAATCCTGACATGCAATTAGTTTGATCAATGTCCATGATGGATAACTTGACAAATCTTAATTATGCACCCCTTAAACTAGACGGGAAAAACTATTATGAATGGGCGCTAGACACGACTCTCCACTTGAGATCTCAGAAACTCGGAGACGTCATAAGAGAGGGGAATAACGAGTCAGTTAAAAACAAAGCCACGGCCACAATATTAATTCGTCATCATATGCATAGAGACATACGACTTGAGTATATAATTGACGAAGACCCCCTTAGTTTATGGGTTCAACTCAAGGAGAGGTTTGAGCATATGAAAGCAATAGCTCTCCCTCGTGCCCAATATGATTGGTCTAACCTCAGGTTGCATGACTTTAAGTCTATAAATGAGTATAATTCGGCTATGTTTAAAATTGTATCCAAGCTTCGCAGTTGTGGTGAGAAAATAACTGACGAATCTATGCTTGAGAAAACATTCTCCACGTTCCATCCTTCGAATATGCTCCTGCAGCAGCAATATCGAGAAAAAGGGTTTAAGAAATTTACAGATCTGATTGCTTGTTTGCTCGTTGCAGAGCAAAACAGTGAATTATTAATGAAGAACCATCAAACTCGCCCTGTAGGCAGTGCTCCATTCCCTGAAGCGAATGTGACAGGATATGATGGTAACTCTAGACCCAGACGAGGCCGAGGACCCTTTAGAGGTCGAGGTCGAGGTCGTGGACGTGGTCGCAGTCAGGGCTATGGGCATAATAATTTCCAACCTTATAGAAGAGATGATAGGGTGTACCACCTGAAGTGGACCCGATATGAGAAAGGAAAAGGCCCACAGAACCAGACTGCCAGAAATGCCGATAATATATGTAACCGTTGTGGGGGGGGGGGGGGGAGATCATTGGTCACGTGTATGTCGTGTGCCAAACCACTTGGTAAAGTTATACCAAGATTCGATAAAGGGAAAAGAGAAGGTCGCAGAGACAAATTTCATTGATCATGTGAGCCCTGAAGATGCTCCGATCAAGCTTTCAGTCTCCGACTTCTTTAAAGATGATGACGGATATGTGGACCGTGATGAAAATGTAGATTGAACTTGTGTCTGTCACGCCCCAATTTCAGCGAACCGAAACTAGGGACGCGAACGTTTAAAAAGTTACAAAACTGAAACCTGTTTTCGATAAATCACCTAAAGAGTCAGTTTAGTTCCACAAAAGAATAATATTTACATCTCAAAATAAAAGTCCCACACTTGGACAAAACGAGATACACGTCTCTAGACTCAAACACCCAGCAACCCGCTTCAAGCTCTTCAAGCTTCAGAAGCTCACCTAGTCCAGACTACGAACGGTACCTGTAGGAAAAGCAGCTAGGGGTGAGCGTTCGCTCACCACCACAGATAACAGACTGACTACGGCATAATTAGCAGACAATGCCGGTAACACCACAACGACTCAAAAGACACACACACGACCAGTACTTCCCTCAACTGACTCAACACACGGATACGTTATGTAGACCCCACACTACGATCGACGACCTCCTCCAAGACACGACTGACCACACAATACCAAACAAGATCACGAAGGATCGCAAACCGGCTGCTCAGTAACCAATCTCTGTCTCTCGCCCTTTACCGATCATAGACGTGGTCAGGCGGTCGACCTGTCGCGCAACTTCTCCCGATCCAAGTCGGGAGGCTAACCCACAACCTCTCCGCTTCACCCGATCCCAGTCGGGTGGTTAGCCACACCCGCGCGTCCTTCCCCCGATCCCAATCGGGGAGCTAGCCCACAACCCCTCCGCTTCTCCCGATCCCAGTCGGGAGGCTAGCTACACCACACAACCTCCACCAGTAACCAGTAACCAATCACAATCACAAACAAGTTCAAACAGACAGTAACGACACCGGTGACAACTCCACAGGCACTCAAGGCCAACAAGACACCAACAACCGAACACAGGTTCAACAACCCTACGGGCCCTCATGGCCACCCAAGACATCAACGGTAAAGTACGGGTTCACAACCCCACGAGCACTCACGGCCACCCAAAACACCGAAACGACAACACGGGCTCTCATGGCCACCCAAGACTCAACAATAATTAACACGGGCTCTCAAGGCCACCCAAACTCAATCAACAAATAACACGGGCTCTCAAGGCCACCCAAACTCAACAACAAACCACACGCAACAACCTCCGGGCATGGTCATATGCCTCCAGTGAAACAGTTAACGCTAAGTTCTCTGCTCCTACGACACTACTAAGTGTCACATGCACTTTCAGTAATCGCTACGTTCCCGTATCATGCATTTCTAATATTCGATAACCTAAATAACCCACGACACCCCGGTGTCACATGCAATTCTACAGTTAACTTTCCCTAGTCAGGGCCGAGATCCGGCTACTTTTCCCTACCTCGTAAGCAACTCCAAAAACGCTCCACTAAACCCGAGATGAAACGCAGTCACTCGCCGAGCCTCCCTTTGCCTCGGTCCGCAGCACGATCTAAAAGAACACAGATTTAACTCACTTTTAAGCTAGTACGAACAGGTCGAAAATTTAAATAACTCAACGCCCAAAAATTAATAACGGTTCCGCCGTTAAGTTAACGGCTGCGATTTGTCCATTTGAATTCGACAGTTGTCGTTTACACTCGAGCGGGATAAAAGTCGGGTTACAACGGATCGGGTTCGAGTACCCGCGCACCGAACCCAGGTTTGATCTAAACCCAGTTTAAACCCCTTTTTAACTTAAAACCGTCTTTGGACTCCTTTGCTTTGTTTAAAAACGACTTTGACTTGAACACAACAGTTTCCTTCCGCTCGTTTCCAAACTCGATATTTTTGGTCCGAAACCCTTCTAAAACCGATTTGATTTCGTTTTCCCTCCTTTTTGATTTAACTTCACTCAAATTCGTTTAACGACCGACCTTCGTTTTAGAACCCAATTAATTCAACCGATTTAGTTTTATCAATAACTAATTAATCGAACTTTTAACCTAAAACAGATTTTTCAACGTAACGTTCAAATTAAACCCTTTTCTTCTTCAACGTTAACGAAATCTGGAAATCGTTCGAAACATAACAATAATATCAAAACTTTGTTCAACTTTACAATTTTCAGATTTACAACAATACAACAAAACCTTTAAACAACCAGATCTACGTTTTCTGTTCTGTTCCCTTCCATTTCGGGAGCTCCGTTCCATCCCGACCGGATCTGAACGAACTCGGGAACGGGAAAGCAAAGACGAAGAAGAACAGATCGGGTTAGGTACGGCCGACCACCGGCGCCGGTCGGCCGAAGTTCCACGGCCGAGAACTAACCGTGAGGAAGGCGGTAGTGTACGGCGGCGTACGGCTGCGTAGGGCTCGGGTCCGGACGGCTCGTCCCGTTCCGGATCTGGCGAGCTCGTCGGCGACGGCGGGAGCTCGGGGCGAGTTAGGGCTCGGACAGGAAGACCGGAGACGGGAAGAGGGCGGCGGCGCGTTAGGGTTCGGACGGTACGGGTGGTGGCCGGTGGTGGCGAAACTGGTGGCCGGAGCTGGTTGTGGCCGGTGCTGGTTCGGCGAGGAAGACGAAGGAGAAGAGTGAGGCAGGGAGCTCGGGGACGGGGTTGCCGGAGCGGTGACGGGGTCGGGATGGAGGGGGAAGGGATGAGACGGTGCCGGTGAGGGAGGTGGCGGCCGGAACTGTGGTGGACGGCGTCGGTTTCGACGAGGAAGACGAGAGAGGAGAGAGGTGGCTGGTGGGGGTCGAACGGAGAACGAGGAGACGCCGTTTCCGGCGAGAGGAGACGGGATCGGAACGGATTCGAAGAAGACGAAGAAGGAGGAGTGAGGGGGGTGAGTCGGCTGCGTTACAGAGAAGGGAGGAGGGTGCAAAAATGGGTTGAAACCCTAAACAAAGGGGCTTTATACTCAGGGTTTGGGCCGGGTCTGCTGGTTTGGGCCGGGTCCAGCCCTTTAGTATATTTTTTTTTGTTTTTTTTTTGCACTTGTTTTAAAAACTTACCCTAAGGTTTTCGTTTGCAAATTAATACCTTAACGAAACGAAGCGGGTTTTACAATCTACCCCCCTTAAAGGAATTTCGCCCACGAAATTTAAAACAATGTACCTCGGGAAACGAACAAGGCGGGATACTTCGCGCGAACCTCGTCCTCGCGCTCCCAAGTCGATTCAGCCCCGTGGTGCTTCCACTGCACTCGTACCAAGTGGATAATCTTGCCTCCCCGCAGAATCTGCTCCCGCGTGTCCATAATCCGAACCGGCTGCTCCTCATAGGAGACATCATCAGCCACCTCGATATCTGTCCACTCGATGACGTGGGAGGGGTCTGCATTGTACTGCCGCAACTGAGACACGTGGAAGACGTCATGGACTCTCCCAAGTTGCGGTGGCAACGCCAGACGATAAGCCACTGTTCCCACTCTGCCCAAAATCTGGAACGGGCCAATGTACCTCGGAGCCAACTTGCCCCCGCTGCGCCTGAACCGCACCAGCCCTTTCCTCGGGCTCACCTTCAAGAACACGTGATCCCCAACTGCAAACTCAAGGGGTCGACGTCGCCTGTCGGTATAACTCTTCTGTCGGCTCTGCGCTGTCCTCAGCCGATCGCGGATCAGTGCGACTTTCTCCGTCGTCTCTCTGACAAGATCTGGCCCCAGCAGAGTCTTGTCCCCCACCTCTGCCCAGCATACTGGTGACCGACACGGCCTCCCATACAACGCTTCGAAAGGTGCCATCCCGATACTGGCTTGGAAGCTGTTGTTGTAGGCAAACTCGGCCAACGGCAGGTGGGTCTCCCAAGATCCCCTGAAATCCAGTACACATGCTCGCAGCATGTCCTCTAAGATCTGAATGGTACGCTCCGACTGACCGTCTGTCTGAGGATGATGCGCTGTACTGAGTAGCACCTCGGTCCCCAATGCCTTCTGCAAACTCGGCCAAAACCTGGACGTGAAGCGGGGATCCCTGTCAGACACTATCGACACCGGGACCCCGTGGAGACGCACTATCTCCTGAACGTACAAACTGCTCAACTTGCCCACTGGGTCGGTCATCCTCATAGCCAGGAAGTGGGCCGACTTGGTCAACCGGTCGACTACCACCCACACTGCGTCGTTCCCCTTTGGCGATCTCGGTAGTCCACACACGAAGTCCATCGTAATGTGTTCCCACTTCCACTGAGCAATCGGTAGTGGCTGTAACAATCCCGCTGGACGCTGATGCTCGACCTTCACCTGCTGACAGACAAGGCATCTCGACACAAACTCTGCGACTGCTCTCCTCATGCCGCGCCACCAGTAGTGCCGTCTGAGGTCACGGTACATCTTGGTGCCCCCCGGATGCACTGTGAGACCCGAATGGTGTGCCTCTCGTAACACGGCGTCTCTACAGTTAACCGGTACGAATAGCCCCCCGCGGTATTGTAGTCCCCAATCAGTGTTGTCCTGCCAGCCCACCACCTCGTCACCCCTGACGACTCTCTCGCGTATCTCTGATGCTTCGACGTCCTCTGTCTGCGCCTCCAGCACTTGGGCAAGCAGTGAGGGCTGAGCCACTAGTGAGCACATGGCAACACCGCCAGTAACCTCCTCTAGCTCAAGCCCGAATGTGCTCAGCTCCCCCATCATGCCCCACTCTCGGACATATATGCTGGCGAGGCTCGGAGCCGACTTCCTACTCAAGGCGTCGGCGACAACGTTTGCCTTGCCTGGGTGGTAGTATAGCTCGAAATCGTACTCCTCGAGTAGTTCCATCCACCGTCGCTGACGCATGTTCAGGTCTCGCTGGGAAAATATGTACTTGAGGCTCTTGTGATCCGAGAACACCTGAAACCCCTCGCCGTATAGATAATATCGCCAGCTCTTCAGCGCAAACACGACTGCTGCTAGCTCCAAGTCGTGGGTAGGATAGTTGCGCTCGTGTATCTTCAACTGCCTGGAGCCATAAGCCACAACCCTGCCCGACTGCATCAGCACGCAGCCCAGTCCCTCTCCGGACGCATCACAGTAAACATCATAACCAAACCCTCGATCGGGCACCACTAACACTGGAGTTGTAGTCAATCGAGTCTTCAACTCCGCGAACGCACGCTCACAGTCATCTGTCCACACGAACCCAACACCCTTGCGCGTCAACAGACTCATCGGTGCGGCTAGTCGTGCAAAATCCTGGACAAATCGCCTATAGTAGCCTGCCAATCCCAGAAAGCTGCGGATCTTGAAAACACTCGTGGGCCGTGCCCACTTCGAGACCGCGTCGATCTTCGACGGATCGACCAGGATACCGTCACGGGATACGATGTGGCCGAGGAACCTCACCTCAGAGAGCCAGAACTCGCACTTCTCCCGGTTGGCATATAGCTGATGCTTGCGCAGTAGTGTTAGAACAGCCCTCAGATGTGCCTTATGCGCCGCCTCGTTCTGCGAATATATCAGGATGTCGTCCACAAATACCACAACAAACTGATCTAGGTATGGCCGGAAGATGTTGTTCATCAGATCCATGAACGCTGCTGGCGCGTTCGTCAGTCCGAATGGCATCACTAGGAACTCGTAGTGCCCATAGCGTGTCCGGAATGCAGTCTTTGCGACGTCCCCCTCACGGACTCGCAACTGATAATAACCGGATCGCAGATCGATCTTCGAGAAGTGAGTCGCCCCTCTCAACTGGTCGAACAAGTCGTCGATCCTCGGCATCGGGTACCGGTTCTTCACCGTAACCCGGTTCAGCTTCCGGTAATCTATACACATCCGTAGCTCTCCACTCTTCTTCTTCACGAAGAGTCCTGGTGCTCCCCACGGCGATGCACTCGGACGGATAAACCCCTTCTGCTGAAGTTCCTCCAGCTGACGCTTCAGCTCAGTCAACTCGGCCGGCGCAAACCTGTAAGGCGCCATCGATATCGCCGCCGTTCCCGGCACTAGGTCAATCCCGAACTCCACCTCACGAATCGGTGGCAGCCCGCTCAACTCCTCAGGAAAGACCTCGGGGAACTCGCATACCACTCTCGGTAACTCTCGGCTCTGCACAGCCGGTACTTCCTCCTCTGCGGACAACGCCGACAGGAGGACCCCACTCTTACTTCCCAGCACGCACGTCACCTTCGTACCGCCCACTGTCAATGTCACTCATCGTCTGTAGCAATCGATGTTGGCTCGGTACCTCGACAGCCAATCCATACCCAAGATCACATCAAAGGTAGTCATCCCCAACATGAGAAGATCCCCAGGGCAAGGACAGTCTGCGACTCTAATCTCGCAGGCACGACATACTCTAGTTAACAATGCACCACCCCCAACTGGGGTGTCCAGGCATAGAGGTGGGCTCAACGGCTCTAAGCTCAACCCCAACCTCTCGGCACAACCCGACGAAATAAAAGAGTGCGACGCCCCGGTATCAAACAAGAATAAAGCCCATAAGTGATACAATAAACACGTACCCTGGATGGTCTCGCGGTACGTGCTAGGTCATGGGGATCTGGAGTCGGTGACTGCATAGACTCTCCCCTGCGAGGCCTGCTGCCTCTGACCCGGCGCGCTGGTCGTTGAATACCCGTGACTCTGCTGCTGTCTCGGAATCGGTGCGCTCGTAGAAGGCTGTGACGGTCTGGACTGCTGACCCTGACGAGGACGTCCCCTGGGCGACTGTACGGTCCGCGACTGCTGCGGTCGCTGCGCTGATGTTGCCCTCGACGGCTCACGGCACCATGCAATGGTGTGCCCAACCTGGCCGCATCGAAAACAGCCGATCTCGTTGGCTCTCGACTCTGTGCCCTGGCTGGTCCGGCTGGTCGCTGGCAACGCCGTAGGCCCTCCTTCCATCGGGCACTCGCGACGGAAGTGGCCTCGCTGCGCGCAAGTAAAGCACGCCGGCGCCCTCTCTTATGCGACTGGCCCAACTGCTGCCACTGAACTCCGCTGTCTCGATCCACTCTGATGAGGCGGTGGTCGGAAGGATCCCGCGGTCCTTTGCCTCCGCGAGTCTCGTGAGTCTGACGGCCCTGTCCAACCGATCGGCCGAGGTCGGACCTCACGGCCCCTGGCTGCATCCCAGATGCCCTGCTCCACTGTAGCCACGGTGTCCACTAGATCGGTATACTTCCGTATCCTCAAGGCGAGAACCTGGTTCCGGATGCCCAGCCTTAGTCCGTCCTGGAACCGCAGGGAACGGTTCGTCTCGTTCGTCACCGTCTCAGGCGCGAATCTGGCCAAGGCTGTGAACCTGGCCTCGTACTGTGCCACGGTCATCTCTCCCTGCTCCAGGTATAAGAACTGCCGATGTCGCTCTAGCCGAGCTGACTCGGGAAAGTACTGTGCCATGAATACCTCCTGGAATACGCTGTAGTCGTATCCGACTCTGTCCTTCACCCGCCCCCACCAGTGGTAGGCGCTGTCTCTCAGCTGATGGGCCGCGAAGGACACTCTCCGACGGCCATCCTCGACACCCAAAGTGTCCAGGTCTCGTGTGACCTGCTCTATCCATCGCTCGGCTAGGTCGGGATTTGGCTCCCCGACGAAAACAAGTATCCCAAGCTTCAGGAAATCGAGTAGCGCTCGGGAGGTAAGATCCTCTGTCTGAGCGGCCCTCATCGGGACTGCGTCTGCCTCTGGTGCTGGCGAAGCCGACTCTCGGCTGGCGATGACCGCCACCAAACTCTGAACGGTCCTGGTAAGCTCATCCAGGGCAGTCATCACTGGAGGGTCCGCGACTGGCGGAACACTGGGGGTACCTGCAGATGGCCCCGCATCACTTCTCCCGTCTTCTCCGACGGGGGTGCCCTGTGCCTCCGCGTAGTCGGCGGGCTCGACGGTTGGCACCCTCCCTGGTGCCCCTGCTGACCGCCCCCGCCGGCCTCGCGTGGGTGCCTGACCCCGCGTTCCTGATGCTCGTCCGCGCCTTCCGCGAGCCATGAACAGTATCCTCTGCACGGATACACGCAAACGTTCAGTTTGCGAATTCAAATAAAGGCGACAAGTCCAAAAACGCTAACGCTCATACGGTCTAAGTTTACTCTATCGCGTATGTCACTAAAGCGCCACACCGCTCAAGCTAAACACACCATATATAGTATTAGCATACGAGACCACACCGACATATACCACACAAGCGACGACAAACCAACCAGAGTCGAACCTTGCCCACCGGGCCAACCAAAATCAAACATACGCCCACAGGGCCAATCAAGTTCAAGACATGCCAAAAGGGCCAACAACCTTAAACCTTTTTCCACTTCATTAAAAATCCTCACTTCTTGGCATCAGGTGGTTACAACCCCGTCCAGGCGTCCCCGAACTACGTTGTGGCCACTTGAAACCAACACCGTCACGCTCGACCACAGGAGCGCTCCTGAGTCGAGTCGCGACAGTTTAAAAACGTTCCACGCAGCAACACACAAACATTGTGCCAGTAGCCCCGTACTGCACAAGCACAAAACAAAACAGGACTCAAATCCTAACGGGTCTACACCCGAGTTCCGACTTGCGTACCCAACGCAGGACGGGACTCTACCGACTCGACTCTCCCACCTAATTGACGTGTAGTCCGAGGTGTGAAACCTCGAGCTCTGATACCAAGCTGTCACGCCCCAATTTCAGCGAACCGAAACTAGGGACGCGAACGTTTAAAAAGTTACAAAACTGAAACCTGTTTTCGATAAATCACCTAAAGAGTCAGTTTAGTTCCACAAAAGAATAATATTTACATCTCAAAATAAAAGTCCCACACTTGGACAAAACGAGATACACGTCTCTAGACTCAAACACCCAGCAACCCGCTTCAAGCTCTTCAAGCTTCAGAAGCTCACCTAGTCCAGACTACGAACGGTACCTGTAGGAAAAGCAGCTAGGGGTGAGCGTTCGCTCACCACCACAGATAACAGACTGACTACGGCATAATTAGCAGACAATGCCGGTAACACCACAACGACTCAAAAGACACACACACGACCAGTACTTCCCTCAACTGACTCAACACACGGATACGTTATGTAGACCCCACACTACGATCGACGACCTCCTCCAAGACACGACTGACCACACAATACCAAACAAGATCACGAAGGATCGCAAACCGGCTGCTCAGTAACCAATCTCTGTCTCTCGCCCTTTACCGATCATAGACGTGGTCAGGCGGTCGACCTGTCGCGCAACTTCTCCCGATCCAAGTCGGGAGGCTAACCCACAACCTCTCCGCTTCACCCGATCCCAGTCGGGTGGTTAGCCACACCCGCGCGTCCTTCCCCCGATCCCAATCGGGGAGCTAGCCCACAACCCCTCCGCTTCTCCCGATCCCAGTCGGGAGGCTAGCTACACCACACAACCTCCACCAGTAACCAGTAACCAATCACAATCACAAACAAGTTCAAACAGACAGTAACGACACCGGTGACAACTCCACAGGCACTCAAGGCCAACAAGACACCAACAACCGAACACAGGTTCAACAACCCTACGGGCCCTCATGGCCACCCAAGACATCAACGGTAAAGTACGGGTTCACAACCCCACGAGCACTCACGGCCACCCAAAACACCGAAACGACAACACGGGCTCTCATGGCCACCCAAGACTCAACAATAATTAACACGGGCTCTCAAGGCCACCCAAACTCAATCAACAAATAACACGGGCTCTCAAGGCCACCCAAACTCAACAACAAACCACACGCAACAACCTCCGGGCATGGTCATATGCCTCCAGTGAAACAGTTAACGCTAAGTTCTCTGCTCCTACGACACTACTAAGTGTCACATGCACTTTCAGTAATCGCTACGTTCCCGTATCATGCATTTCTAATATTCGATAACCTAAATAACCCACGACACCCCGGTGTCACATGCAATTCTACAGTTAACTTTCCCTAGTCAGGGCCGAGATCCGGCTACTTTTCCCTACCTCGTAAGCAACTCCAAAAACGCTCCACTAAACCCGAGATGAAACGCAGTCACTCGCCGAGCCTCCCTTTGCCTCGGTCCGCAGCACGATCTAAAAGAACACAGATTTAACTCACTTTTAAGCTAGTACGAACAGGTCGAAAATTTAAATAACTCAACGCCCAAAAATTAATAACGGTTCCGCCGTTAAGTTAACGGCTGCGATTTGTCCATTTGAATTCGACAGTTGTCGTTTACACTCGAGCGGGATAAAAGTCGGGTTACAACGGATCGGGTTCGAGTACCCGCGCACCGAACCCAGGTTTGATCTAAACCCAGTTTAAACCCCTTTTTAACTTAAAACCGTCTTTGGACTCCTTTGCTTTGTTTAAAAACGACTTTGACTTGAACACAACAGTTTCCTTCCGCTCGTTTCCAAACTCGATATTTTTGGTCCGAAACCCTTCTAAAACCGATTTGATTTCGTTTTCCCTCCTTTTTGATTTAACTTCACTCAAATTCGTTTAACGACCGACCTTCGTTTTAGAACCCAATTAATTCAACCGATTTAGTTTTATCAATAACTAATTAATCGAACTTTTAACCTAAAACAGATTTTTCAACGTAACGTTCAAATTAAACCCTTTTCTTCTTCAACGTTAACGAAATCTGGAAATCGTTCGAAACATAACAATAATATCAAAACTTTGTTCAACTTTACAATTTTCAGATTTACAACAATACAACAAAACCTTTAAACAACCAGATCTACGTTTTCTGTTCTGTTCCCTTCCATTTCGGGAGCTCCGTTCCATCCCGACCGGATCTGAACGAACTCGGGAACGGGAAAGCAAAGACGAAGAAGAACAGATCGGGTTAGGTACGGCCGACCACCGGCGCCGGTCGGCCGAAGTTCCACGGCCGAGAACTAACCGTGAGGAAGGCGGTAGTGTACGGCGGCGTACGGCTGCGTAGGGCTCGGGTCCGGACGGCTCGTCCCGTTCCGGATCTGGCGAGCTCGTCGGCGACGGCGGGAGCTCGGGGCGAGTTAGGGCTCGGACAGGAAGACCGGAGACGGGAAGAGGGCGGCGGCGCGTTAGGGTTCGGACGGTACGGGTGGTGGCCGGTGGTGGCGAAACTGGTGGCCGGAGCTGGTTGTGGCCGGTGCTGGTTCGGCGAGGAAGACGAAGGAGAAGAGTGAGGCAGGGAGCTCGGGGACGGGGTTGCCGGAGCGGTGACGGGGTCGGGATGGAGGGGGAAGGGATGAGACGGTGCCGGTGAGGGAGGTGGCGGCCGGAACTGTGGTGGACGGCGTCGGTTTCGACGAGGAAGACGAGAGAGGAGAGAGGTGGCTGGTGGGGGTCGAACGGAGAACGAGGAGACGCCGTTTCCGGCGAGAGGAGACGGGATCGGAACGGATTCGAAGAAGACGAAGAAGGAGGAGTGAGGGGGGTGAGTCGGCTGCGTTACAGAGAAGGGAGGAGGGTGCAAAAATGGGTTGAAACCCTAAACAAAGGGGCTTTATACTCAGGGTTTGGGCCGGGTCTGCTGGTTTGGGCCGGGTCCAGCCCTTTAGTATATTTTTTTTTGTTTTTTTTTTGCACTTGTTTTAAAAACTTACCCTAAGGTTTTCGTTTGCAAATTAATACCTTAACGAAACGAAGCGGGTTTTACAATCTACCCCCCTTAAAGGAATTTCGCCCACGAAATTTAAAACAATGTACCTCGGGAAACGAACAAGGCGGGATACTTCGCGCGAACCTCGTCCTCGCGCTCCCAAGTCGATTCAGCCCCGTGGTGCTTCCACTGCACTCGTACCAAGTGGATAATCTTGCCTCCCCGCAGAATCTGCTCCCGCGTGTCCATAATCCGAACCGGCTGCTCCTCATAGGAGACATCATCAGCCACCTCGATATCTGTCCACTCGATGACGTGGGAGGGGTCTGCATTGTACTGCCGCAACTGAGACACGTGGAAGACGTCATGGACTCTCCCAAGTTGCGGTGGCAACGCCAGACGATAAGCCACTGTTCCCACTCTGCCCAAAATCTGGAACGGGCCAATGTACCTCGGAGCCAACTTGCCCCCGCTGCGCCTGAACCGCACCAGCCCTTTCCTCGGGCTCACCTTCAAGAACACGTGATCCCCAACTGCAAACTCAAGGGGTCGACGTCGCCTGTCGGTATAACTCTTCTGTCGGCTCTGCGCTGTCCTCAGCCGATCGCGGATCAGTGCGACTTTCTCCGTCGTCTCTCTGACAAGATTTGGCCCCAGCAGAGTCTTGTCCCCCACCTCTGCCCAGCATACTGGTGACCGACACGGCCTCCCATACAACGCTTCGAAAGGTGCCATCCCGATACTGGCTTGGAAGCTGTTGTTGTAGGCAAACTCGGCCAACGGCAGGTGGGTCTCCCAAGATCCCCTGAAATCCAGTACACATGCTCGCAGCATGTCCTCTAAGATCTGAATGGTACGCTCCGACTGACCGTCTGTCTGAGGATGATGCGCTGTACTGAGTAGCACCTCGGTCCCCAATGCCTTCTGCAAACTCGGCCAAAACCTGGACGTGAAGCGGGGATCCCTGTCAGACACTATCGACACCGGGACCCCGTGGAGACGCACTATCTCCTGAACGTACAAACTGCTCAACTTGCCCACTGGGTCGGTCATCCTCATAGCCAGGAAGTGGGCCGACTTGGTCAACCGGTCGACTACCACCCACACTGCGTCGTTCCCCTTTGGCGATCTCGGTAGTCCACACACGAAGTCCATCGTAATGTGTTCCCACTTCCACTGAGCAATCGGTAGTGGCTGTAACAATCCCGCTGGACGCTGATGCTCGACCTTCACCTGCTGACAGACAAGGCATCTCGACACAAACTCTGCGACTGCTCTCCTCATGCCGCGCCACCAGTAGTGCCGTCTGAGGTCACGGTACATCTTGGTGCCCCCCGGATGCACTGTGAGACCCGAATGGTGTGCCTCTCGTAACACGGCGTCTCTACAGTTAACCGGTACGAATAGCCCCCCGCGGTATTGTAGTCCCCAATCAGTGTTGTCCTGCCAGCCCACCACCTCGTCACCCCTGACGACTCTCTCGCGTATCTCTGATGCTTCGACGTCCTCTGTCTGCGCCTCCAGCACTTGGGCAAGCAGTGAGGGCTGAGCCACTAGTGAGCACATGGCAACACCGCCAGTAACCTCCTCTAGCTCAAGCCCGAATGTGCTCAGCTCCCCCATCATGCCCCACTCTCGGACATATATGCTGGCGAGGCTCGGAGCCGACTTCCTACTCAAGGCGTCGGCGACAACGTTTGCCTTGCCTGGGTGGTAGTATAGCTCGAAATCGTACTCCTCGAGTAGTTCCATCCACCGTCGCTGACGCATGTTCAGGTCTCGCTGGGAAAATATGTACTTGAGGCTCTTGTGATCCGAGAACACCTGAAACCCCTCGCCGTATAGATAATATCGCCAGCTCTTCAGCGCAAACACGACTGCTGCTAGCTCCAAGTCGTGGGTAGGATAGTTGCGCTCGTGTATCTTCAACTGCCTGGAGCCATAAGCCACAACCCTGCCCGACTGCATCAGCACGCAGCCCAGTCCCTCTCCGGACGCATCACAGTAAACATCATAACCAAACCCTCGATCGGGCACCACTAACACTGGAGCTGTAGTCAATCGAGTCTTCAACTCCGCGAACGCACGCTCACAGTCATCTGTCCACACGAACCCAACACCCTTGCGCGTCAACAGACTCATCGGTGCGGCTAGTCGTGCAAAATCCTGGACAAATCGCCTATAGTAGCCTGCCAATCCCAGAAAGCTGCGGATCTTGAAAACACTCGTGGGCCGTGCCCACTTCGAGACCGCGTCGATCTTCGACGGATCGACCAGGATACCGTCACGGGATACGATGTGGCCGAGGAACCTCACCTCAGAGAGCCAGAACTCGCAATTCTCCCGGTTGGCATATAGCTGATGCTTGCGCAGTAGTGTTAGAACAGCCCTCAGATGTGCCTTATGCGCCGCCTCGTTCTGCGAATATATCAGGATGTCGTCCACAAATACCACAACAAACTGATCTAGGTATGGCCGGAAGATGTTGTTCATCAGATCCATGAACGCTGCTGGCGCGTTCGTTAGTCCGAATGGCATCACTAGGAACTCGTAGTGCCCATAGCGTGTCCGGAATGCAGTCTTTGCGACGTCCCCCTCACGGACTCGCAACTGATAATAACCGGATCGCAGATCGATCTTCGAGAAGTGAGTCGCCCCTCTCAACTGGTCGAACAAGTCGTCGATCCTCGGCATCGGGTACCGGTTCTTCACCGTAACCCGGTTCAGCTTCCGGTAATCTATACACATCCGTAGCTCTCCACTCTTCTTCTTCACGAAGAGTCCTGGTGCTCCCCACGGCGATGCACTCGGACGGATAAACCCCTTCTGCTGAAGTTCCTCCAGCTGACGCTTCAGCTCAGTCAACTCGGCCGGCGCAAACCTGTAAGGCGCCATCGATATCGCCGCCGTTCCCGGCACTAGGTCAATCCCGAACTCCACCTCACGAATCGGTGGCAGCCCGCTCAACTCCTCAGGAAAGACCTCGGGGAACTCGCATACCACTCTCGGGGACGGGGTTGCCGGAGCGGTGACGGGGTCGGGATGGAGGGGGAAGGGATGAGACAGTGCCGGTGAGGGAGGTGGCGGCCGGAACTGTGGTGGACGGCGTCGGTTTCGACGAGGAAGACGAGAGAGGAGAGAGGTGGCTGGTGGGGGTCGAACGGAGAGCGAGGAGACGCCGTTTCCGGCGAGAGGAGACGGGATCGGAACGGATTCGAAGAAGACGAAGAAGGAGGAGTGAGGGGGGTGAGTCGGCTGCGTTACAGAGAAGGGAAGAGGGTGCAAAAATGGGTGGAAACCCTAAACAATGGGGCTTTATACTCAGGGTTTGGGCCGGGTCCAGCCCTCTAATATTTTTTTTGTTTTGTTTTTTTTTTGCACTTGTTTTAAAAACTTACCCTAAGGTTTTCGTTTGCAAATTAATACCTTAACGAAACGAAGCGGGTTTTACAATCTACCCCCCTTAAAGGAATTTCGCCCACGAAATTTAAAACAATGTACCTCGGGAAACGAACAAGGCGGGATACTTCGCGCGAACCTCGTCCTCGCGCTCCCAAGTCGATTCAGCCCCGTGGTGCTTCCACTGCACTCGTACCAAGTGGATAATCTTTCCTCCCCGCAGAATCTGCTCCCGCGTGTCCATAATCCGAACCGGCTGCTCCTCATAGGAGACATCATCAGCCACCTCGATATCTGTCCACTCGATGACGTGGGAGGGGTCTGCATTGTACTGCCGCAACTGAGACACGTGGGAGGCCATGAGTGCCCGTGGGGTTGTTGAGCTCGTGAGTTACTGTTGGTGTGTCTTGGATGGCCATGAGTGCCTGTGAAGTGTTAGACATGTCTTGTTGCTGTTTGTTGAACTATGTTTGTGATTGTGATTGTGGTTACCTGAGGTTGGGGGCCCGCTTCATGAAACGGGGGTCCTGTGATCGCACGCGTCTGCATGTTCACACAGGGTAGGGGGCCCGCCCGTGAGGAAAGGGGTCCTGGCCGCGCGTGTGTGGCTTGGGGTGACAGGTCGACAGCCTGATCCGACTTTGTGTCGGGAAAAGTGCGACAGGTCGACCGTCTGGCCTGACAGGGATCGGTAAAGGGCGTGGGGGTTACTGAGCAGTTGGAGTGCGATCCTTTGTGATCTTGTTTGGTGTGCGATCCGTAGTGATCTTGGGTGTTGCGTGGTTATCTGTCGTGTCTTTGGAGGAAGTCGTCAATCGTTGTGTCAGTCTACATTATGGGTCCGAGTGTTGAGTCGGTTAAGGAAAGTAATAGTTTTTGTGTGTCAGTCGGGTTGTTGTTGGTGTTACCAGCATTGTCTGCTAAGTATGCCGTAGTCAGTCTGTTATTCGTGGTGGTGAGCGAACACTCACCCCTAGCTGCTTTTCCTACAGGTACTGGTCGCGGGATGGACTAGGTGAGCTCTCAAAGCTTGAAGAGCTAGGAGCGGAGTCCGGGTTTTCTTTTGAGTCTAGCAACGTACACTTTGCTTTTGTCCACTTGTTGGGACGTACTTTTGAGTTGTAATTAATTATCTTTGATGAACAAATGGTGGTTTTAAAGTGATTTATCTAAAAGGTTTAAAATTGTTTATCGTCTTAAACGTTCGCGTTCCGAGATCGGTTCTACTGAATTTGGGGCGTGACAGCTTGGTATCAGAGCTCGAGGTTCCACACCTCGGACTGTACGTCAATTAGGTGGGAGAGTCGAGTCAGTAAAAGTCCCGTCGTGCGTTGGGGACGCAAGTCGGAAACCGTGTGTAGACCCGTAAGGACTTGAATCCTGTTTGTGTCCGTGTGTATGTGCAGTACGGTTATTACTGGCATACTGTTTGTGTGTTGCTGCGTGAAACGTTTTTAAGCTGTCGCGACTCGACTCAGGAGCGCTCCTGTAGTCGAACGTGACGGTGTTGACATCAAGTGGGTACAATGTAGTTCGGGGACGCCTGGACCGGGTTGTAACTACGTGATGTCGAGAAATGAGGTTTTATAATGAAAAGGGGAAAGTTTTAAAATTGGTTGGCCATGTGGGCGTGTTTTCAAAATTGGTTGGCCCTGTGGGCGTGTTTTGAAATTTGTTGCCCCGGTGGGCGTGTTTTGATTTTTGGTTGGCCTTGTCGGCTTGTATTTGAGGTTGGGTGACTTGAATTTGTCTGTGAGTCGTTGTGCGTGAGTTGTTAAGTTGGTGATCGAGCGTGTGTGACGCTTAAAACTGTTTTTGGGGTTAAAAAGGGGTAAATATCGAGTCTGAAACGATTTTGGAAAATAGACCTGCGCGAGTGTCACGGATCCGTGACGGAGCAGCGCGTTTTGGAAATTTTAGGGCCTTCGTCACGGCTCCGTGACCCCAACCGTGACGGGGTTTGTCACGGATCCGTGATTCCTGTCTTGTTCCACCGTCTTGATTGTGCAGTTTGAGTATTGGTTTTGCGTGGTTGTGTTCACAGTTGTGTTGGTTGTAGAGGTCGTAAGTTCGGTGTTGAAAGGTGAGGTCTTGGGTTCGAGACTCATCAATAGCCTACGGTAGTGATACAGCGCCTCGGTATGAGAGTCTCACCATACGGAGAGTGGTTAAGGTTGATGCGCTGCGGCGCCATACGAACTAGGTTTCCCTTATGTGATCGGGTAATTGGGGTATTGATATTGTGAGCAACAGGGTTGGCTCAGTTGAGAATGTGATCCCCGTTTGAGGTTTCCTTACGTGATCGGGTAATTGGGGTATTGAGGTTGTGAGCAATAGTGGTTTGCTGAATTGAGAACATAATCCCCGTTTCGAGGTTTCCCGTACTTGAGAGAGTATTTGAGGTATTAATAGCTCGAGCAGTGTGACGTTTTGGTATCAAGTTTGAGGTAGTGGTTTGCCCTGGTTAGATTGGTAAGTCGTTAGTGCTTTACTAGTATGCCATAATCGAACGGGTGTCCGTGGAGGTGAGCAGGACGCTCATCCCCTTTACTACTTTTCCCGCAGGGGACGAGTAGCGAATACTGGTTTGGTTGCGGAAAGTTATAAGTAAATGCATAAAGGATCGTGTGAGGGTTGTGCTATACCTTAGCGGTGTGACTAATGGAGTGGTTGTTCGGTCTCTGATTTGGGCGTCGTTTTTAGTGGATATCGGGGCGTCACACTCGTTTTTTTCGTCGAGTTGTGCTGAGATGTTGGGGCTGAGTTAAGAGCCGTTGAGTCCACCCCTGCGTCTGGACACGCCGGTTGGGGGTGGTGTGGTGTTGACTAGGGTTTGTCGTGCCTGCGGAGTTAGAGAAGCGAACCGATACAGGAAGTTCGAGAGAGGGCTCAAGAGCCCTGATGCTTGATCGAGTCCTCACCCCGAGGATTCGGGTATGTTCAGAGTTGGTAGGCACGGCGACGGTAGAGGAGCGAGGTCTTAGAGAGACCGCGAGGTTCCGTGAGGTTCGGCAGCGACTGAGCTTGTGCGTGTATCCGTGGGAAGGATACTTACGAAATGACAGCCTTTGACGTGATCCTGAGAAAGGATTGGCCGGCGAAGTGCCGAGCTAATATCGACTGTTACTGGCGACGAGTGACGGTGTCAACAAGCAACACGAAAGGTTCGTGTATTCTGGGCAGTAGGAGCGGAGTTCTCCTGTCGACTTGCCCGCGGTAAAGGAAGTATCAGTCGTGCAGAGCCGAGAGTTACCGCGAGTGGCGTGCGAGTTCCCCGAGGTCTTCCCTGAGGAATTGAGCGGGTTGCCACCAGTTCGTGAGGTGGAGTTCGGGATTGACTTGGTGCCGGGAACGACAGCGATATCGATGGCGCCTTACAGGTTCGCGCCAGCCGAGTTGACCGAACTGAAGAGTCAGCTCGAGGAACTTCGGGAGAAGGGGTTTATCCGGCCGAGCACATCGCCGTGGGGAGCGCCAGCACTCTTCGTGAAGAAGAAGAGTGGATAGCTTCAAATGTGCATCGACTACCGGAAGCTGAACCGGGTTACGGTGAAGAACCGATACCCGATGTCGAGGATTGACGACTTGTTCGACCAGTTGAGAGGGTCGACGTGCTTCTCGAAGATCGATCTGCGACCGGATATTACCAGTTGCGAGTCCGAGAGGGGGACGTCGCAAAGAATGCATTCCGGACACGCTATGGGCATTACGAGTTCTTGATGATGCCGTATGGACTGACGAACGCACCTGCAGCGTTCATGGATCTGATGAACAGTATATTCCGGCCATTCTTAGACGAATGTGTGGTGGTGTTTGGGGATGATATCTTGATCTTCTCGTACAACGAGGTGGCGCATGAGGAACATCTGAGGGCTGTTCTGACCTTGTTGCGCACACCTCAGTTATACGCCAACCTAGAGAAGTGCGAGTTTTGGCTCGCTGAGGTGGGATTCCTCGGTCACGTTGTGTCCCGTGACGGTATTTTGGCCGATCCGGCAAAGATTGACGCGGTTTTGAAGTGGGCGCGGCTCACGAGCGTCTTCGAGATTCGCAGCTTCTTGGGGCTGGCAGGATATTATCGACGGTTGGTCCAGGACTTTGCGCGTCTCGCCGCGCCTATGACTCTTTTGACACGCAAGGGAGTCGGGTTTGAGTTTACAGAGGATTGTGAACGTGCGTTCACGGAGCTGAAGGCTTGTCTGACTACCGCCCTAGTGTTGATAGTGCCATAGCGCGGGGTCGGGTATGAGGTCTATTGCGACGCGTCCTGGGAAGGACTGGGCTGCGTGCTAATGCAGTTAGGTAAGGTGGTTGCCTATGGCTCCAGGTAGTTGAAGACACACGAGCGCAACTACCCTAACCATGACCCGGAATTAGTAGCAGCAGTGTTCGCGCTGAAAGGCTGGAGGTATTATAAGTATGGCGAGAGATTTCAGGTGTTCTCGGGTCACAGGAGCCTTAAGTACATCCTTTCCCAACGAGACCTGAACATACGCCAGCGCGATGGATGGAACTACTTGAGGAGTATGACTTTGAGCTACTCTACCATCCGGGTAAGGCGAATATGATTCTCAATGCCCTGAGTAGGAAGCCGATGCCGTGTCCTGCTAGCATCTCAGTCCGGGAGTGGGACATGATGGGAGATCTGGGCACGCTCGGGTTGGAGCTGGAAGAGGTTACTGGCGGCGTGGCCATGTGCTTCTTGGTGGCTCAGCCCACCCGGCTTGGTCGGGGGATAGAGGCACAGTCGGTGGATGTCGAGACGATAGAGATCCGGGAGAGAGTTTCCGGCGGTGTTGACGCCGAAGGTTGGGATCGTCGTGCTAATTGGGAGTTACGGTATCGTGGAGGTTTGTTCGTACCGAGTAACGGTGGAGGCGACGAGCTGCGAGAGTCGCACTATTCGCGTCTGACAGTGCACGTGGGTAGTACTAAGAAGAGCGCGACATCAGGCTACATATCTAGTGGAACGGGATGCGGAGAGCGGTTGCAGAGTTGGTATCGCGGTGCCTCACTTATCAGCAGGTGAGAGCCGAACATCAGCGTCCCGCTGGGTTATTGCAGCCACTGCCGGTTGCATAGTGGAAATGGGGGCACGTCACGATGGTTTTAGTGAGCGGTTAGCCGAGTTCGCCTACAGCAACAGCTTTCAGGCCAGTATCATGATGGCACCGTTCGGAGCGTTGTATGGTAGGCTGTGTCGGTCGCCCGTGTGCGGGGCGGAAGTGAGGAATGAGGGTTCACTGGGTCTAGAACTGGACCGAGAGACAGCTGAGTCGGTCATGCCGAAGCGTGAGCGGTTGAAGACCGCGCAGAGTCAGCAAGAGTTATGCTGACAGACGGCGCAGACCTCTCGAGTCTACAGCCGATGACCATGTATCCCTAGAGGTGAGTCCAAAAGGTGGACTGGTGCGTTTCAACCGCGGCGGAGTCAAGTTAGCCCCGCGGTGTATCGAGCCTTTCGAGGTCTTGAGTAAAGTGGGAGCAGTTGCATACCAACTTGCACTGCCACCGCAGCTTGGGAATATCCACGTTTCCCAGTTGCGGAAGTACATGCGGACCCCTCACACGTCATTGAATGGGAATATATCGAGGTAACGGGTGATGTCTCATATAATGAGAAACCGGTTTGGGAAATGGATCTACGGGAGCAGGTCCCACGCGGAAAGGTTATCCGCTTAGAACGGGTGCAGTGGCGGCACCACGAGGCTGAGTCGACTCGGGAGCGCGAGGACGAGGGTCGCGCGAAGTACCCCGATCTGTTCGACTCCTGAGGTACGGTTGTTTTAAATTTCGCGGACGGAATTCCCTTAAGGGGGTAGATTGTAAGAACCGCTCCCGGTCAACGCCAGTCAAATCGGCGAAAAACAGGAAAATTTAAAAAAAATTAGACATACACTTAAATGAACCTGAATTTGACCCCGAGGGTCATACCGGACTTAAGTTGACCCCGATATCGACCAAAGTGAGTTCCGGGGGACTCAGGGCAACTTTCTGACCAGTTTGGAAAAGGTTGACTTTTTGTTGGAAAAGTCAACCGAGCGACGTTTTGGTCCGTTCGAGGTCCGTTTTGGATCCAAAAAGCTTAGCCGTCGCCACAGTGGTCTTAGTTGAGCCGTTTCCTTGTAGCCCGTGAAGTTTCGTAATTTCTTCGAAAAAGTGCCCGTTCGGGGCCCGAGACGGCCGAATTTCGCGAATCTGACTGAAAAATATCTAGAAGATATTTTCCAAATGGTGTGAGACCCATTTGCCACATGTCAATTATGTGGTGGTGTTAGGTTTCTTGAACAAAACAAAAAGAAGAATGAGTGGTAGTTTGTAAATAAGTAGAAATTGGTGTTTTTAAAGCAAAATAAAAGGGAAAGTAAGACTATGTCTCGGCCATTTTCAAAAAAAGAGAAGAATTGGAGAGAGAAAGTAGAGAGAAGAAGGAGAAGGAGAAAAGAGAAAAAGAGAAGAGAAAGTGTGACGTTTTGGTGATTTCCCGACGATACAACCGGCGGATCGTCTCAACGGTTGAAGAATCGAGCTCCCGTCATCATTCCCTACGGGGAGAACCTAATTGATTTTCGTTTTGGTACGTTTGAATTTTAGGGTTTGAGTTTAAATGGGTTGATTAAGGTTGGGTTAAGGATTGGGGGTTCGTTAGGAACGTTTTGGGGCGAAAAGGAACATTTTTCGTTATGGCGTGTGGGGCCCACCTGCTCGGGTAATCGGGTTTTCGTGTTCGGGTGGTTTAGGACGTTCCCCAAGTCATTAATCTACACCAGGATCGAAATTTGGAATTAAATTGTGAAAGTTTTAATTGACGGGTTTAGAAACTTTAAACGCGAATTAAATTACTCGGAAGTCGGAATTTGATTCCGTCGAGTGCCTAGGAACCCTTGAATTATTCTAAGACCGTAGAAACGAAAACGGGAATTTTCGGATCCCCGGAAGGGCGTTTTCAAAACCCGGGCAGATTCGCCATGTCGGGCGAATCGGGCTTTTCCGGGTCCATTATCGACAATGTCGAGTAATTGGGAAGTTTGGGAGTGATCAACATTGTCGGGGTTACATTTGGGTGTCAAGTTTATTAAAATTCAGTTTATGCCTGTAAGCTTAAAAGTATTTAAAATTGTGTTCTTTTTAGATCGTGCCGCAGACAGAGGAAAGGGAAAGCTAGGCGAGTGATCGGGATCACGCCGGAGCTTGTTTGTGGGCTTTTGGAGAAAGCATACGAGGTAGGGAAAATTAGCCGGATCTCGGCCTTGACTAGGGAAAGTTAACAGCAGAAATACATGTGACACTTGGGTGTCGTGGGTTAAGTAAGTTTATCGAATATTAGAAAGGCAGGCGACACCGGGTGGTGTCGTATGATACGGGAACGTATCGAACAATAGAAATGCATGTGGCACTTAGTAGTGTCATAAGAGCAGTGGACTGTTGATATTAGAACTACTGGAGGCATTTGGTTATGCCCGGAGGTTGATTGTGTAGTTGTGTCTTGGGTGGCCATGAGAGCCCGTGTTTTACTGTTGGTGTCTTGGGTGGCCATGAGTGCCCGTGGGGTTGTTGAGACCGTGGGTCATTGTCGGTGTGTCTTGGGTGGCCATTGTTGGGTCTCGAGATAGGATTGGAGATGAACCAACTCGAAGCGGAAAATCAATGAAAACCAAGAGACGATTAAACCATGAAACAACTAACAAAGAATGGATTCACAAGAGAAAAATTCAGCACTATTATTTACCAAAACAAGAACACCGGGTAACGAATGATTGGCTTGAGTCTCCAAGACGCCTACGTATCCACATGGGAATCAAAGCCACGTAGTTCTTCTCTTTGGGAGCTTGCCAAACCCGAAATTGCAAGGGAAGGGGGAGAGAAGTTGTGTTTCCTATTCTTGTCTTGTGTTTGTTATGTTGAAAAAAGATGACTTAAACATAACAAAACCCATACTTGTCCAACTAAAGGCATGGGACAAGCATGGTGACAAGTAAGGTGTAAATAGGACAAAGTATGGCAAGACAAGATTGAGTTAGGTGGTGAATCACCAACACCTTAATCCTTGTCTTGCTTACTTAGTACTAATTAATCAAGACTTGATTAATTAGTTGCATGGGCCTTGGTTGCATGGGCCTTTCATGGGCCTCTTGGAACATGGCCTGTGGCCATTTCCAACGAGGTCCCGTGATTCGCTCATCGCCTCCAAGCCTTCCATACCGGAAATGTCCAACATTATCCGACGCGATCAATCCCAAGACTCCAAGCCTTGTCTCGATCCGTAAAGTCCTATTCACTTACGGGCACATGACCCAAAACCCAGTTTTGGTCATGTCCCGAGACAACTCCCTTTTGGCCATTCTCCATAAATGTGTCAATGAGTTTCATCCTCCGGTGTGACCCTTAGGTTTAAGCATGTCAATAGATCAACGTAAAATCCCATTTTACTTGATCCTATTTAAGTGGCAACTAACGAGACTTTAGTATTGCCTGACACTGCATAGCGAATCGACCCTGTCGATTCTAACCTTTCCGTCGTCCCTGTCATTATCCTTTTATCTCCGATATCCTGATTGAGATAAGGCATAGAGCCGTCATCATTATTATTCTCAATCACTGTTCCTTGATATGTGAGATGACTGAAGATATGATACCCAGTATCATGTGCATGGTCATGCTATTCTTTCAGTCACTCTCGATCAAGCGGACGAGAACCGATATCTTTCTCATACCTCAGTATGAGGGATAAATCCCTTAGCCGTCTTTCGTGTCACTCATGTAGCCCGTCCCCAAGCCAATCCTGGCCGTTATGGAAGCCCTGTTACGGACAACGTTAGACTCAGGTCAAGCTCAGTTGTTGACTACATAACGATCACAAAGACTCCTTGGTCTAAGGATACATGACAAGCTACGACAATGAATATGTTCATGACTTGATCTATGGCACATATTCATGTCGGGTCGTCCAATATCATGTCCCACATGATATCTATGATCAGACTCCGGAATCTCATTCCAATGACTAACAGAACTTAAGCCATAAAGAGCCATCTTTCATACTAGTCGCTTCTAGTAAAGCTTTGTTAACTAGGGACCCATCGAGTGTGATCTATCTCGTTCTAGGGTTCTATTCGCATGGTGGGCATAGATCAGAGCACACATCGATATATTACTCCAACACATAAGTAATATAAAGCCGCTTTAATTTTATTGCTAACGATGATATATACATTTAGACATTTAGGATTGAACTACAGGATCTAAGACTAACAATCTCCCACTTGCCCTAGTTCCAATCTAAACTCCAATATGTCCCCATCGACTTTACATGTCTAACATGTTTAGGTAGCGACACTACCTTAGTCAAAGGGTTGGCTATGTTATCATCTATTGCAATATAGGTTATCTTCACTTCACCTCAGTTCAGTATTTCTCTGATTAGGTGGATACGCCTTAGTACATGTTTGGATTTGTTATGCGATCTGGGCTTTTAGCTTGCGCAATGGCCCTTGTGTTGTCGCAAAATGGATTCACCGGGCTGGATGGGTTTTTAATTACACCCAACCCTGCTGTGAATTTCCAAACCCACATAGCCTCCTTAGCTGCCTCTGCAGCATCCATGTACTTGGCCTCTGTTGTAGATTAGGCAATGGTATCTTGCTTTACGCTCTCCCAGCTAAAGCTCTGCCATTCAGCACAAACACATATCCTGACTGACTTCTAAAGTCATCTGGATTTGTCTTGGAAAACTAGCGTCTACTCATCCTTCGACGACTAGTTCAGCATCATCTTTCCTCGGGTTAGACTGATGTCTACTGGTACAACATAAGGCTTACGAGACAGCCGGTCTCATACACGTCATGGCATATATGATCGATCCTGCCCCCAGGCGCATAGGATTCTCATCATCCTTTTCAGCTCATCAGGTGTCTTAGGACACTGAGTCTTGCTGAGATGAATGTCATGACTAATGGGTAAGAGTCCTTTCTTTGAATCGAGCATTAAGAACCTACTCAATGCCTTGTTCACATAGGTTCCCTGACTTAAATCCAAGACCCTCTTGGTGCGATCTCTATATATCTTAATCCTTGAGATATAAGAAGATTCGCCTAAGTCCTTTATTGAAAAACACTTCCTCAACCAAGCTTTAGTCTCGTGCAAGGTTGGGATGTCGTTTTCAATGAGAACCAGAAAGGTAATGTTGCTCCCACTAGCCTTCTTATAAACGCAAGATTCATCCTCGTTCTTGATTAAGCCAAATCCAATTACAGCTTCATCAAAACGAAGGATCCAACTCCGAGAAGTTCGTTTCAGTCCATAAATGGATTTCAACAACTTATAAATCTTTCCCTTATTCTTCGGATCATCAAAACCTTTGGGCCGAGACATACAAACATACTCAGTCAAATTTCCATTTAGGAAAGCGGTTTTGACATCCACTTGCCATATCTCGTAATTATGATACGCAGTTATGTCAAGAAGAATTTGGATCGATTTTGACCATAGCCACTAGGGAGAAGGTTTCCTCATAGTCAATCCATTGGATCTGCAAACCAAGAAGAATATAGGAATATATTCTTACCGACTTTATGTCATAAATCAACTATGTTATGGCATATCAAACTCATTAATAGATACATACTGCAAACCAAACACTTGAAATCTAATTACTTCAAACTTCAAATATTACAACTTGAAACTAGATTAGTTTTCATACAATAAGCAAAATAATAGAACATATCGTACATTAGAAAGTACGTAGGAAAACACGCTCGGGGCTTGTTTTTTTGTTTGACCGGAAGCGTCTCAAATTCCACATTTACTTTGACGTTTCTCTTCACGCACAATGTCCTCTTCGAGGTGAACAAAACTTATTTTTTTGCATTAAGGGATGATCCTGCTACCGATCGATCTACAACCGGTTTGGATATCGCACCACATGTAACTTTATTAACTGGTTGTACACGTAAATAACTTTTACAATTGCAATCCATGTGTTCAAGAATGAAACCCTTAAGACTTTTGTCGTCTTCTATCTTAACTGTGCGAATTACATCGTCAATAGTGGCAGACATGAAAGGTAAGTAACTGAGTTTCAACTCTATGTCATTCTCGTCCACTCTTATTTTCTGATACAATTTCTCCTTCAACTTCCTTAAATTTGTATTAGAATCACCAAGAACAACAATCATATCATCATTATTAGTTTATATCCATTTACATTTCCCTTTGTCTTCCTTATAATCACGACCATATACAGCATAAATAACCACGCAGACCCTCCTTGTAAGTACTAATGTATTACAAAAATAAGTTTTAAGTCTCGATTGTCAATAAATATTAGAGGATCGATCATGTTTTCCCTTATATATAGTCTCGATCGTCTTAACATATTGGACGATCGACTGAAATTCAATTGCATAAGACTATTGTGAATCTCGATCGCATGAAATTAGTAGACGATTGAGAGCACTTCATATGCATATGGATGATGGTAGTCTCGGTTGTCTAAAATAAGTAGACGATCGAGAGAACTTTAAATATATATATGCCTACTTTGAGTCGATCGTCTACACATATTATACAATTGTTCGAATTGCAACTAATAATACGCATATTGTGATTCTCGATGTAAACCTCAGACTTGTTGATCGACTAAGAGTGTGACAATTGTGTCATATGTTGCCGATTGTTTAGTTCGAAGATCTCTATCGTCACCTCAGTGATGAACCCATATTTCGCAAAACATCCACAATCGTGAAATTAATCTATATAGACAAGTATAAATGCTACACTATCAACCTGAAACTAACATTACTCACTATTTCTTCAAAATATTTACTCAAATGTGTTGTATTCGAATTTTAATTGTACATTTAAATCTATTACAGGGGGGAAAGCTTACTTCGAGAACGAAGGTGAAGTCGGTAAGACAACCAACAACAACCAGGTGAATTTGCTAATTATCCCTTTTAGAACTATGGTTTTTGTTTGGAGAAAATTCAAAAAAATAATTGTTTATTCCATATCGGGAGGATAAGAAAATAAAGGTATTCAAAAAGTGTACATATAAAATACAGATCAAAAAATAAAAAAATCGGAGCCTCTAGGGTTTCTCTCATATCAAAATCTCTCTCTCCATATTCCCCATCTCTCTAGTCAATAGCGTTGCCCACTCCACCAACCAGCTTCCTCGTTTGCTTTAATGACCTCTACACCTACCACTATCCCTGCTAGGCCTGTCACGTCGTCCCTGATCCACATGGCCCTGGCGTCATTCGCGATGTTTCCCCTCCTTGTCGACCACCACGAACTTGTCAATGGTTATGCCACCAACACCAAGCCGGGAGCATATAAAACCAACGAGGTACCAAAAGAAAACTAAAACAACCAAGGGAGCTACACATATCCCTCTCCGGCCGCTCGCTATCGTACCTCCGAGCCATGTTCGTGTCCTCAGCTCAGGCCACCAGCCTTTCCCATAGTCGGCCATTTTTTTCTAGGACGGTGCTACCACCACTATGGCTCACTGTTCCCACGACGGTGGTCCTCCTAGGAGCCACTCCAACGAATCTTCTACCACCGTCTCTAACCTTGGGTAACCTAAGGCGCGTGACCAGAACCACAACCCTATCACAGGACGATCGACTTAGGGCTTCGCTCTTGGGACGAAACCCGTCTTTGATGGGCACCATTCTACAACCACTGTCCTCCCTGAAGGCATCATGCTTCTTTTCACGATAGATCTGCTACCGAGCGTCCCTACTGTTGTCGCTGGTGATGGACCCTCGTCGATGCCACCCTATCTATGGATGTAAAAACCTGGCCCCTACACGAGGACCCGAACAAACAATACGGTGGCACCCGTTCGTTATGCTCCTAGAAACGACATCGGAAGCATCGACACATGAAAAACTCCATTGGAGTCCCTTTGGGTCCTTTAAGAGAGATTTGATGCACTCAAATTGGAGGAGGGGGAGGAGGAGGACCAACTCATATGTGTCCCGAGAATCCCGACAGAGGATACCAATTGAGGGCGTATGACCTTCGGATTCACTGGCAAATTATTCAAGGCACGACACTACGCTCGTGATGCGATGGAAGGGATCAAGACCAAGGTATGGTACCAAGACTACCTTGTCATCAAGTACTTAGGATGGGGCATCTTTGGGTTCTACTTCACCTCCCTCAAGGAAAAGGAAAAAATCGAAGGGGCGAGCCCTAGTTGTTCGAGCACGCACCAATGGTCTTGGAGGACCTCCGTCCAAGCGTTAACCCAACCACCTTACCGTTCTCAAGATCCAAACATTGTCGGTTGTCTCCAACCTTCTATAGGATGAACTCACGACAAGGACTAGCTTCCAGATAGGAGAGGCGCAGGGAGGCTTCATGGACGTCTGTACTGATGAGGATGGTATGGCTTAGGAGGCACCCTAAGCGTCATATTTTGGAAGGACCTTGCCACACCCCTGCGAAGGACGGTCCGAACAATGTTGGAGGGTCATGACACACTAACTCGGGTCTAATTGCAATATACCCTCCTCCTGGGCTTCTGCTCGTTTTGTGGGTGTATAGGCCATAAGGAAGAGGAATGTCGATGAAGGATCCCAGCCACACCCATAGTGGTGCATTGCTTTGATGTCTTCCTTATGGCGTCGGAGAATACCAACACTAAGGTGAGGATTCACCGAGAGTGGTTAGACCATGTCTCGCTTGTAAGGGTGAATCGCCGAGAAGCGTTGGAATGAATGATACCTCTTCCCTTAACCCCCTGGTCCCACGACTCGTAGTCCCGCCAGGGTTCGCCCCACTAGCTCTCCCAAAGTCAAGTCCACTATAGAACTCTCTGCCTGGATTACCAACGAAAACATTGAGTTTGCAACTTGGCTCCACCCCTCCCAACCTACTCACCCCGAGAACCTAGGTCGCATGACCAAATAAGGCGGTTGTAATACAAAATTTCCTGCCTAATTTGAGGAAACCCCTAGTTGGTACAAGGTAACTGCAAGCCTTGATGGCTACGCCCACGACATCGCCATCCTCGAAAGGGGGGCCACCAAGTTCTGCCTCCAGGATGCAAGAGTTCCCACCCCTCCCCCGACCCAAAAAAGGGATGAGCTTGGACACCCCTAGCCTAACCAATGATTCAAATGCCCCCGTATATTTTACCACGTGCATTTTCAATTCGAATAAGGAAATGATCGGTATCAACGTATCTTCGTCCACAATAATACTATAAGCAGCTGCCTCCTACGCATTCTACCTGGAATAGTCAAGCATTTTGTAATATGTTTAAAGTTCGGTACCTACGAGTTCGAACCATGTCTTGCCCTTTTTTTTATCATTTCTGTATTTTGTTATGCTTAAGTCCCACGATCAATAAAAGTTTTATTTACTATAAAAAAAAGTGCACGAGTATTTAGAAGCTTGACAGAACTCTGCTCAAGTTATTAAACTTGAATGGATCACACCATACAATACACAGTTGTCCATCAAAAAAATGTTGCACGGCTTGGTTGTAAAAGGCGCTAGGCGCTAGTTAGGTGGTGAAGAGTCTTAGGGCATTAGGCGGGGACTAGTCAAGGCCTAGGCGGAATTCAATTTTTATTATTAATATATATATATATATATATATATATATATATATATAGGTATGTATTCATGCGTTACCTATACCTGATTTTGTTATTTGTTACCTAAATTTAGACCTTTAGATTAACTTAAATCAATGGTCCAAATAACGGTGGCATGTAATTGTAAATAAATGGAAACTTCATTTCATTTAGGTAATTTCATAAATAGGAGGACAAAATAATAATTATACATATAGGATTTACCTTGAACCCAAATCACACACCACACGCATTGTTATCAAACCCTACCTACAAACTGAAAACCAGATCCTGTTCCACAGTCAACGGACCACGCAGCTACACAAGCCACGGTCGTCGGAGGAGCTGTAGGATGAAGACGCCAGAGCTGCACGACTCGTCCTTCACCGCACGGATGAGGAGCTCCGGCACACTTCTTCCCGATTCGTGCTTAGCCTCTCCGTCGTATGGGTTCGCCACTACACACCGCCTCCCGTCTAACCGTGCTCCAGTTCTACCGCCGCCACGACACCATCGATGAAGGACCTCCGTCAAGACTCTCCTTGAAGCCACCATAACCTGGCCCTCCATCTCGTCTATCGACGAAGGGTCGTGCGTGGCCGTAGACAGATCTAGCGAGGTTGACCGGAGAAAGGGGTGCTCGCCGAGTACACACGTCGCCATTATGCTCCTCAACGCCTTCCTCGCAAGATCCACCCGCGCCACCTACGCCGCGTTATAGATCTCGAGCCTCGTCGTGCAGGACCGACCAGACCCTTGCCTCGCGAGTTCCGGAATCTTTTCCGGCAACACCTCATCCGCTGCTCCACATTCGTCGCTACACGTTGCTCATCCCGAGCCTTGCCATCCAACAACGATCGTAGCCTATTCCGGACGTGGTACAGATCTGCGCTATTTTGATTTTAATTTTTGTTATATAATGCTATATATTTTGTAACCTGTTGTAAATAGTTGTGTAATCGGAGGTTTGAAGGTTTGAATATGTGTAACATTAAAGCTTATTTTGATTGTTTATCTCATACCCTCATCTGAATTCTATTTCCTCTGAGTTAAAGTACAATGGATTTGGGGATGTGGTTCTTCGTCGCCGACAACACCATATTAGCACCATGATGTTCATTAATTTTCTTTGGTATTACTCTGAATTTTAGACCTGATGTAGTACACCAAGATCTTAACTGGTATTCTTTTGGTTTTATTGTAAATTGTTGTTCTGATGTAGTACGGTTGTGTTAGGTAATATTTATTTTGTAACATTTATGGTAGTATTATATAATAGGGAAAATTTCAGTATAATACCCTGCCAAACATTTAATTTCAGTATAATACCCTGGCATAAATTTTTTGCACTTTCATACCTAAACCAAACATTTATTTTCACTTTAGTACCCAACCGTTAACGTTCTGTTAGTTTGGATGGAAAAAGTTAAAAAGACCATAATACCCCTAACTATTCCTCAAATTTTCAAACTCATGCCATTGAGCTCAGAACTTAAAAATAAGTGAAATGACCATAATACCCTCCACTGTTAAGGTACTAAAATGAAATTTTCGAAAATTATTTTTATTTTTCAAAAATTCAGTTTATTTTTTTATAAATTCAGTTTTCATTTATGAAAAGTATTTTTATTTTCAAAATTTTAGATTTTAATTTAAAAATACATAAAAATCAGTTTTTTTTTTAAAATACATAAAAAATATATTTTTTAATTTAATTAATGTTTAATTATATTGTTTTTTTTTTCATTTTTATACCCAGAACCATTTTTCTATCTCGCAGCATTTTCCATTTTTCCATTCTCTTCTTCGACCCTGACACCAACGCCACCGGCGACGGCCCCAACTCTTCCGACGACGGCCTCG
This sequence comes from Erodium maritimum, assembly GCA_963921825.1. Classification (NCBI taxonomy): domain Eukaryota; kingdom Viridiplantae; phylum Streptophyta; class Magnoliopsida; order Geraniales; family Geraniaceae; genus Erodium; species Erodium maritimum. The sequence goes on along the minus strand of OY997588.1, from coordinate 139,284,835 downwards.
CCTTCTTCATCTCCCCCAACAACCACACCCTCCAGCGACGGTAGCGTCGGCGCCGACGAGAACCCTTCATTTTTCTACCCAGATCTGAACTTTTGTTCAGATCTGTCGAAACCTACTGAACTTTTGTTCAGATCTGTCGAAACCTACAACCTTATTCTCCGCAACTTCTCCACAAACCCATCAATGGCTCTCAATCTGCGCCAAAAGACCCAACCCACGCAAGAGATCCCCTTGTTTCGAGAGAAGTCTTCGCTTCGTGCGATTTCAATAGGGTCGGGCCGGAGACTGATTTTCGATTTTGATGGCTCGGCTTGACGGTGGGGCTTGGGAGGGTCTTCTCGGGGCTCAGGGATATGGTGATGCTGAATCAATTTTCGATTTTGATTCAGGGATATGGTCCTATGCTTCTCGGGGTTCAGTTTTCAATTTTGTGTTATGATGAATCAATTTTGTGCTATGCTGAATCAATATTGTGCTATGCAGATATGGATTGGTAAAAAAAGAATCGAAAAAAGAAAAAGTAAAACAAAAAAATGCTACGAGAGAGAAAAGTTGTTCTGGGTATAAAAATGAAAAAAAAACAATATAATTAAATATTAATTAAATTAAAAATAATTATTTTTATGTATTTAAAAAAAACTTATTTTTATTTATTTTTTAAATTAAAATCTAAATTTTTGGAAAAAAAAAATAATTTTCATAAATGAAAACTGAATTTATAAAAAATAAACTGAATTTTCGAAAAATAAAAATAATTTTCGAAATTTTCATTTTAGTACCTTAACATTGGAGGGTATTATGGTCATTTTATTTATTTTTAAGTTCTGAGTTCAATGGCATGATTTTGAAAATTTGAGGAATAGTTAGGGGTATTATGGTCTTTTTAAATTTTTCCAACCAAACTAACAGAAAGTTAACGGTTGGGTACTAAAGTGAAAATAAATGTTTGGTTTAGGTATTAAAGTGAAAAAAATTTATGCCAGGGTATTATACTGAAATTAAATGTTTGGTAGGGTATTATACTGAGATTTTCCCTATATAATATGGTGGGTAGTATAATATGGTGGGTAGGTTTTTGTGAATGATTTTGTGGTTAGATTTAGAACAAGGTATTAATTTGTAATAGTTTAAATTTCAATTTGGTTTTGGTTTTTAGGTTGTTTTTATATTTGGTTATCTTTTTTTTTTGAAACGTTATATTTGGTTATCTAATTGTAAAGGTAGTTTTTTTTGTAACGGTAGGCAATACACATTTCTGTAGTGGTTAGTGTAGATTTCTGTAACATCATCATAAAATTTTTGTATGTCCAGTTATATAACTTTGTGTGTAGTATTCTATAACAATGAAATAAAATTCTATAACTTTGAGTGTAGTATTTTGTAACAGTGATATAAAATTTTGTAACATTGGACATAACTTTATGTAATATCACACATAATATTCTATAACATCACGTATGAAATCTACATAATGTTCTATAACATCCTGTATGAAATCTATTAAAATATTAAAAATTTAAATTAAAAAAATATTATTTTAAAAATAAAATATTATAAAAATCAGATTATGCAGTAAACTTTTTTTACAGTAAATTTTTTAAGAAGGTACAATTACAAAACTATCCTTTTGGTGTTCTTTTTTACTTAAATTGTGGATAATTGTGGCTGAAAATTTATAACCATTGGATTTCAAAATTCAATGGACTAGATTTAGGTAACAAGTAACAAAATGAGCGTTGGTAACGCATGAAAGTGCCCACATATATATATATATATAGGATAACAATCAGGTACAAACCTTGTAACTTCGTCAGAACGCAGAACTTTTAATCCGGGCCCTTGGATCATAGAATTAAAGGCCCAGATTTAATACATATCTTCTAATACCTTTTTAATTAATGCATATCTTGTAATTGATTTCGTAATCAATCACCCCCCACCCCCCCTGAATTTCGGTGGCCATCCGATCTGCTTAATCAATGGCCCAGATTAGTTCTACGTTCTGACCCGAAATAAGGTTTGTACCCGATTGTCCCCCTATATATATATATATAGGTTAATATTCAGGTACAAATATGCTATAAATATAAGAAATACGAATTCATCTCATCCTTAGAAACTAAAATATTCTATGGTTTAGATTTGTTTAACCAATTCCAATTATCTGTCCACGATTTGGTTATTTTATTATCTGAAATCGTTTTAAGGGTATATATGACTTTTTCAAATACAAAAAGAAGTTAATTTAAAACGAAATAGTGTTGTTAAACTTATCTCCATGAAATAGTTAATTTTTAATAATCAAGATTGTAATTATTTGTATCATATATCCACTCACAAATTTGTGTATGAAGCAAATTAATACAAGGAAGTTAGAATTGTAGTCTACTATCATTATAACTGCAAATTTGTAGTTATCAAATAACTATTTCCTGAAACATGTAAAAAACGATTTACAAATATTTCCTGCAACCTACAACGAATAAGGATTACAAGTAACATAAATCGTACTAAATAAAATATAACTAATTATATTTAGTCCATCAATACATTTTTTTAGTATATACTATCTTCATATTATGAATATTTGACTACGTTCATTGTTAAATCATACTTAAATGTTACTTATGTTCGATTATAACATGTATTTTACAAACAAAATACAATATTAATGCATTTGTGACCCATTCAGAATAACCAAGCAAGGAATGCAAACTTTATTGTCTAATGTATCATTGGACACACAAGTTGTTGACTCGTGGTGTAACTACCTGAACAATTTAGAGGAGCTTGGACATAAGAAATCAGCATCACGTTTTTTCTTATCGTCACAAGCCAGTATTAGTATGACAGGTTTGGAAACCATAACAGTTTTGACGAACAATTTTCTGCAGAGATAGAGAATTTCAAAGTTGACTGGAAGAATTTGGAATTGGTAAATACTTCACCTTAATATATTTTTTAATTTTTCAATACTATTTTTTTAATTTAATAATTTCAATTATTTTTAGTTATTCATGGTTGTATTGAAATCGAATCACTTCACAGTGTTTTGCATTGACTTGAAAAGGGCAACTGTGGAAATATTTGACAATTTTGAGTCATCTATGTCTGATGACTCTCGTTATGATGGAATACATGGTGCCATGGTAATGCCTATATAAATCATAAACAATACGTTTATTATTATAACTTTATTGTTATTATTTTTTTTAAATGCATTATTTTTTCCAGCGTGACATTATAGTAACCGTAATGGAACAAGAAGATGATCATATCGAATTGGAAAAACGGATAGCGGCTGCTCCTATTGTACGGGTTCGTTTACCATGGGAGTCATCTACTAACCATGTGGATTGCGGTGTGTTCACAATGTGGCATATGGAATCTTATCTCGGGGGTCGTCAATGGGCAGACAAACTTACAAAGAATGATGTGAGTTATTGAATTACAAACGTTGTTTTTTTTAAAACATGTGTATTATATGTGTAACTGTGATTTACATTTTTTCATGCATGTACGATAAAGAATGACCAGCTTCTGAAGTTACGACAACGTTTCATGTACAAATTGATGACATTCGACCGTAATTCAATGTGGCCGAAACTAAGGAGCAGGGTTTACACATATTTCAGAATGCAGGGAAGGCCGTTTAAGTTTAGACAGAAATACAAAACAACACTTCCACCAAAAAATAAAATTGAATGATATATGATTGTCTTATATTAGATTACTATTATTTATTATTTGAATAATTGTAATGATTTGGATATTATCTTTGTCATAGTTTTGAGTAATAATAAAAGTTGGTTGTATCTTACTTTTATGATACGTATTGATTATGTAACTATAGATATTGTTGGAAGATATTTAAGTTTTTTTTATTATAGTTATAATTATATCTTGTCTTTAAATAATAATTATCTGTTAAATTTTGCATTAAACTATCATATAAAAGGATAATTAACACAAATAAACAAAACACATCCTTTATTGTTTCAGTTTACAGTCTACTTATATTACAAATCGTAAAGTAGGTTCAAGCGGTTAAGTTTAATTTCATATTTTCTTTGGATTCTATTGTTAAAAGGATTTATGGATTATGGGTTATATGGTTTAGGGTTTAATAATCAGTTTTATAGTTTACATTTTAAATTTAACGTTAACATTTTAAATTTATTGTTGACATATTTTATGGTTTATGGTTTAATGTTTAGGGTTTAAGGATTAAATCGATTAATGTCCATTTTTAACTTTGCCAGTTTTATAGTTTCATTTTATAGGGTTTATTGTTTATGGGTTAAATAGTTTAGGGTATAGTGTTCATTATAACGTTTCAGGTTAAAAAGTTTCATTGTTTCAGTTTACATGGTTTACGTTTATGGATTAAAGGGTTTAGTGATTATTGTTTAGTTTTTTGGGTTTCTGTTTAGGGTGTAGTGTTTCTTGATATAGTTTAAAGTTCCAAGATGTAGGGTTTTAGGGTTTAGTGTGCATTTTTAAAGTTTCCAGTTTTGTAGTTTGAGTTTACAGGGTTTATTGGTTTAGGGGTTTAGTGTGTATGGTTCCTTTATATATTTTAAAGTGTCAGGGTGCAGGGTTTTATGGTTTAGAGTACATTTTGAAAGTTTCCAGTTTGATATTTTTAGTTTACAATGTTTATGGTTTAGGGTAATAGGGTTTAGTGTTTATGTTTAGTGTTTAGTGTTCATTTTAAAGGTTTCCAGTTTTAAAGTTTCAGGTTACATGGTTTATGCTTTAGGTTATAGGTTTTAGTGTTTATGGTTTAGGGTTTAGTGTTAACTTTAAAAGTTTCCAGTGTTAAAGTTTCAAGTTACAGGGTTTATGCTTTAGGTTATAGGGTTTAGTGTGTAGGGTTTATTGTTAATTTTAAAGGTGGCATATATTAAAAGTTTCAGGCTACAGGGTTTATGCTATAGGTTATAGGGTTTAATGTTTATGGTTTATGGGTTTGTGTTCATTTTAAATGTTGGGAGTTTTAAAGTTATAGTTTACAGGGTTTATGGTTTAGTTATCATTGTAAAGGTATCCAAAATTTTAAGTTTCATTTTATAGGTTTTCGTGTTTATAGTTAAATTGTATATGGTTTAGGGTGTGATTATTATTATAAAGTTTTTCCAGTTTAATTTTCAGGTTATAGGGTTTAATGTTTATGGTTTAGGGTTTAGTGTTAATTTTAAAAGTTTTAAGTTTTAAAGTTTAAATTAACAGGGCTTCTGGTTTAGGGTATAGTGTTAATTTTAAAGGTTTACAGTTTTAAAGTTTCAATTTACAGGGTTTATGGTATAGGGTTATAGGGTTTGGTGTTTATGGTTTAGGGTATAGTGTTCATATTAAAGGTTTCCAGTTATAAATTTCCAGTTTTAATTTTTAAAGTTTCAGTTTACAAGGTTTATTGTTTAGGGTTTATAGTTAAAGGGTTGAGTGTTAATATAAAGGTTTCCAGTTTTAAAATTTCAGGTTACAGGGTTTATGCTTTAGGTTATAGGGTTTAGTGTATATGGTTTAGGGTATAGTGTTCATATTAAAGGTTTCCAGTTATAAATTACCAGTTTTAATTTTTAAAGTTTCAGTTTACAGGGTTTATTGTTTAGGGTTTATAGTTAAAGGGTTGAGTGTTAATATATAGGCTTCCAGTTTTAAAGTTTCAGGTTACAGGGTTTATGCTTTAGGTTATAGAGTTTAGTGTATATGGTTAAGGGTTTAGTGTTCATTTTAAATGTTTCGAGTTTTAAAGTTTCAGTTTACAGTTTTAAAGTTTCAGTTTACAGTTTTACAGTTTCAGTTTACAAAGGTTATGTTTTAGTGTTTAGTTATTATTTTAAAGGTATCCAAATTTTAAGCTTCAGTTTAAAGGGTCTAGTGTTTATATTTAAAGGGCTTAGTGGTCATGGTTAGGGTTTAGTGTTTATTTTAAAGGATTCCAGTTTTAAAGTTTCAATTTACAGGGTTTATGGTATAGGGTTGTAGGGTTTAGTGTTTATGGTTTAGGGTATAGTGTTCATATTAAAGGTTTCCAGTTATAAATTTCTAGTTTTAATTTTTAAAGTTTCATTTTACAGGGTTTATTGTTTAGGGTTTATAGTTAAAGGGTTGAGTGGTAATATAAAGGTTTCCAGTTTTAAAGTTTCAGGTTACAGGGTTTATGCTTTAGGTTATAGGGTTTAGTGTATATGGTTTAGGGTTTAGTGTTCATTTTAAATGTTTCGAGTTTTAAAGTTTCAGTTTACAGTTTTACAGTTTCAGTTTACAAGGGGTATGGTTTAGTGTTTAGTTATTATTTTAAAGGTATCCAAAATTTAAGTTTCGGTTTAAATGGTCTAGTGTTTATAGTTAAATTGCTTAGTGTTCATGGTTTATTGATATAGTGTTTATTTTAAAGGATTCCAGTTTCAAAGTTTCAGTTTAAAGGGTTTATGGTTTAGGGTTTATTATCATTTTAAAAGTTTTCCAGTTTTAAAGTTTCAGGTTATATGGTTTAGTGTGTATGGTTTAGAGTGTATTGTTAGTTTTAAATTTTTTCAATTTTAAAGTTTAAATTAACAGGGTTTATGGTTGAGGGTTTAAGGGTTTAGTGTCTATGGTTTACGGTTTCATTTTAAAGGTTTCCAGTTTCAAAGTTAGCACTAAAACAGACACCTTGTTAATTGAAACTTTAAAACTTGAAACTTTTAAAACTAAAACTGAAAATAAAAAATGAACATTAAACGCTTAACCATAAACACTAAACTCTATAACCCTAAACCATAACAATTTAAAATGAAATGTTAAAACTCGAAACCTTAAAATGAACACTAAACCCTTAACCTGAAACTTTAAAACTGGAAATCTTTAATATGATAACCAAACCAAATCCATAAATCATTTAAACTGAAACTTTGTAAGTGGAAACCTTTATAATGAACAATAAACGCTAAACCCTTAAACCCTCAACCATATAACCCTAAACCATAATCCCGTTAAAGTGAGACTTTAAAACTGGAAACTTTTAAAATGAACACTAACCCTTGACTTGAAACTTTAAAACTAGAAACCTTTAAACTTATAACCAAACCAGAACCATAAATCATTTAAACTTAAACTTTGGAACTGGAAATGTTTAAAATGAACACTAAACGCTAAACCCTTAAACCCTCAACCATATAACCCTAAACCATAATCCCTTTAAAGTGGAACTTTAAAACTGGAAACTTTTAAAATGAACACTAACCCTTAACTTGAAACTTTAAAATTGGAAACCTTTAAAATGATAACCAAACAAAACTATAAATCATTTAAACTTAAACTTTGGAACTGGAAATGTTTAAAATGCACACTAAACGCTAAACCATAAATACTAAACCCTATAACCCTAAACTATAATCCCATTAAAATGACACTTATAAACTGGAAACTTTTAAAATGAACACTAAACCCTTAACCTGAAACTTTAAAACTGGAAACCTTCAAAATGATAACTAAACCCTAAACCATAAACCCTTTAAACTAAAACTTTGGAATTGGAAACCTTTAAAATGAACACTAAACCCTTTAACTATAAACCCTAAAACTTTTAAACTGAAACTAAAAAGTTTAGGTCATCTATAAAATTATAACTAAACCATAAACCATATACCTTGAAAACTGATACTTTAAAACTGTAAACTGATACTTTAAATCTCGAACCCTTTAAAATAAAACACTAAACCCTTAACCATAAACACTAAACCCTATAACCTAAAACATAAACCCTGTAACCTGAAACTTGGAAACTTGAAACCTTTAAAATGAAACCCTAAACCGTAGACACTAAACCCTAAACCCTGTTAATTGAAACTTTAAAACTGGAAACTTTTAAAACTAACAATACACCCTAAACCCTAAACCCTATACCATATAACCTGAAACTTTAAAACTGTAAAACCTTTAAAATGATACTAAACCCTAAACCTTAAACCCTTTAAACTGAAACATTGAAACTGGAAACCTTTACAATGAACACTAAACCCTAACCATGAACACTATGCCCTTTAACTATAAACACTAAACCATTTAAACTGAATCTTAAAATTTGGAAACCGTTAAAATAATAACTAAACCCTTAACCATAAACCTTGTAAACTGATCTTTTTTTAACTGTAAACTGAAACTTTAAAACACAAAACATTTTAAATGAACACTAAACCCTATAACCTATAGCATAAACCCTGTAACATGAAACTTTAAAACTGGAAACCTTTAAATTAACACTGAACCCTCTAAACCCTAAACCATAAACACTTAACCCTTTAACCCTAACCATAAACCCTGAAAATTGAAACTTTATAACTGGAAACCTTTAAAATTAACACTAAACACTATACCCTAAACCACTAAACCATAAAACCATGCACCCTGAAACTTTAAAATATATCAATAAACCATAAACACTAAACCCTGAAACTTTTAAATATGTAAAGAAACCATAAACACTAAACCCTGAAACTTTAAAATATGTAAAGAAACCATAAACACTAAACACCTAAACTCTAAACCATGTAAATTGAAAAGATAAAACTGGAAACTTTAAAAATTCAAACTAAACCCTAAAACCCTATAACATAAGTCATTTAAACTGAAATTTTTGAAACTGGAAACCTTTAAAATGAACACTAAACCCTAACCATGAACACTAAACCCTCTAACTATAAACACTAAACCCTTTAAACTGAATTTTAAAATTTGCAAACCGTTAAAATTATAACTAAACCCTTAAACATAAACCTTGCAAACTGAACTTATTTTAACTGTAAATTGGAACTTTAAAACTACAAACATTTGAAATGAAAACTAAACCCTAAACCATAAACACTAAACCCTATAACCTATAGCATAAACCCTGTAACCTGAAACTTTAAAACTGGAAACCTTTAAATTAACTCTCAACCCTTTAAATATAAACCCTAAACCTTAAACCCTAAACTCATAAACATTAAACCCTATAACCTGAAAATTTGAACCTTAACTCTAAACCCTACAACCCTGCAAACTGAAAATTTAAAATTTAACAACAAACTTTAAACAATAAACCCTTCAAAATCTAGACCATAAACCCTATATAAAACAAAATATTCGTTTAAAAAAATAACATTATAATTTGTATATATTAGTCAATATAATATGATGTGTATTATAATATTTTATTACCTTATCTAACATAATCATTAACCATTGACTATTATTACATTACATATATAGCACACCAATCAATTAAGACTAAATCATAAATAATTACCTTAAATTGAAGTAATCTTATATTTAAATTAATAATAATTTACGAAAATGACTACAATTTGGTTAGTTTCGAAATTCATAATTTTTTTTACAGTATTTAATAATTTTTCAAGCATTCTAATTACTGAAAAATACTTACCTTCAAATTATTGCCTTTTTCGAATGTCTTGTGATTGTGATGATCGACTATTCTGCAGAATAATTCTAGATTTTAATGTTCTTTTGGTAATGTAGTTTTTTTATTATATTTTAAGCATTATATTAGGTAGTTATATCCTAATCCATATCAAACATGTATTTTGATTTTGTTTCCCTTTATTATAGTAACGTTTCCTTATTAAACTATAACTACCTATTATATGATTTTTCTAAATTACGTGTATTTAGATTTTGTTTCCCTTTATTATAGTAAAGTTTCCTTATTAAACTATAACTACCTATTATATGATTTCTCTAAATTACGTGTATTTAGATTTTGTTTCCCTTTATTATAGTAAAGTTTCCTTATTAAATTATAACTACCTATTATATGATTTCTCTAAATTACCCTTTAATTATGATTTGTGATTGAATTTGACTCTAATACACGATTCCTGTAGCATATTTGCGTCCAAAAACTGGCCATTAGATGCGATCCATCTAATGGATATGCTGAATTCGTATTTCTTATTTCAATTGTTATTTGTACCAGAAAACCCCCTATATATATATATATTGTGCAAACTACGAACCCATGAGAGCCACAGGATCCCCCCAAAGTGATGTCAGCAGAGCGCACCAGATGTTGACACGTGGACAATATATATATAAAACATCGCACCTTATTGTGCAAACTACGAACTCATCAGGCGCTGACACGTGGCGCGCAGAGTGCTAATAGTTTGGGCGCACAGTGCTAATAGTCCCAAACTATTAGCACCGTGCTGCGCAAACTATCAGCACTAAACGTGCCACGTGTCAGCACCTGGTGAGTTCGTAGTTTGCACAATAAGGGTGGTTTTTACTGGATAGCTACCCTATATATATATATATATATATATATATATTATTTCAATATATTATCTAATACCAATTCAATTTATTTCACATTTCGTAAACAAAATTTCAACATATTTATATTTTTTTTGATCAACAATTTTTTGTGTTTATAAAAACCTTGTTTTCGAAATAGAAAACAAAGCCAAGGGATAAGCCCTCAAGTAGTTACAACCAAGTTTTAACCAATGTTTCTTGCAACCCACGGCACCCAACCGTCAATAACTAACTTTCCCCCAATAAAAGTACTAATAGTCTGAACAATGTTTTCTTGCATCCCAAGGAATCCAACGTTCCTAATGAACCCCATAACTAATTCTCCAAGGACTAGGACTAATGTATTTCCAAAACCCCAAAAACCAGTACAAATTTAACAATTTTTCTAAATAATATGTAACACAACTCAATATATGTACTTTTTTTAAAGGAACTCAATATATGTACTGACAGTCTACATCTTTTTATTTATTATATTAATACAATTATATTGTTTTAACTATAATAATATTTAGGCATTTAATTCCCTTTCTAAAAACTCATGGCCGGATAGATGGGCACGCCTATTGACTGTGTTAATTGGGTAATTGTTTTTGACTGTGTTAATTGGGTAATTGTTTTCAAAATCTTGTAATTGGCAATCACGTCTGCATTTAATTCAATAGCGTTTTAACTACCAATTTTAAATACACTAGGTGTGAGCACCGCGCGATGCGCGGTATATTATTAGATAAATTATACGTTTTTCTACAGGTCAATCCAGGCTCAAATAATTGAGCAAAATCGAACCTAAAAAACAATACATGAAAGTAAGTGAAATAAAATATCGGAGAGTTTAAAATGTAGTACATTTTAATTTTTTGTACCACGGTCTAACAATCACAACATGCCAATTAGTTATTTTGGGCCATATTTATTGACGGTAAAGATAAAATCGATAACTGAATGTACGTTCAACAATCATATTACAATAGTACTACTTTAAGTTGTTGTCGAAACTATTGGATAAACTCATAAAACTTAAGGCACCCTCAAGTTTGTAGTAACCATACAACTATACTGACTGTAGCGACATAATTTACTATTGCTCTTCTGTCATGACTCATGAGACAACTTATTTTAACATTGATGATGAAAACCGCCCACATTTTATCCAGATTAAACACTTGAAATAAAAGTATTGATATTCCATTATGTGTCAAAACAAATATGTAAACCATCTAGTTCTTAACAATCAACAAAGGTTATTATTTGTTAGTAAGCATAATTATAGTCTAATCAATAAATACTACAAATTGCAAAAATCGAGAAACATAATCACAATCTAATCATTAACTACTACAAATTGCAAGATAGTGTGAAAAAAAATCGGTTTTAATTCAATCGAAGATGAATAGCAAGCATTGCTAACACTCATGCATACAAGTGGCATACACTTAAAGCATCGATCATCTGCATATGCAAGAAGGCTCGCCATTTTGTAACAAAGCTCTTCAATTCAATTTGGTTACCGTAGAATAGGCTTGCATTTCAGTCAACTCAATTGTGAAGTGTTAGTTGAGCAAGCTTCGGGTCACCAATCTTCACAAAAAAAGGATAGCCTCTATAGTTTTGTCCTTCTTTGACTCACTGAGAGAAATCTTGCATCAAAATATTGAACAACCACTACCATTTTTAGTTATACTATTAATCAATTAACAGAAATTGTTAATAAAGGTAAAAAAATAAAATCGCAATTAATATAAGTTTGTATAAAAAGGACAAGTATAATAAATAAATAAAAAGCAGTAGATGAATGCAAATGCAGAATTAAAATCACAAAACTGGTGCAATCTGGTTGAACACCTGAATGCAAACTGTATGCAGAATTCAAGTCTCTGGTTCTTCCCATTCTCTAAGTACGTAGTCCAACTCCCAATATAAGTAGAAAACATCAAAACCTATCAATGCTTGGACACCTAAATTTGGCTCAAAACCGTCAGAACATGAAACTAAATTACCCAATCAATGGCGTGTGCAACGGAAAGACCAGAGACTTGAACAAAAAAAAACACATATGCATAGCATCGCAGACTCACAAATCACGCACCATATACCATTCCAAATTCAAAATCATAGAAATCTAGAAGTTAGGTAAGAACTTACGGAGAGGAAATTAGAGATGATCGGAGCCGAACTCTTATACAGAACTGGATGACCCAAAACTCTTCCTCTTCTTCATCCGCCTTCGTGGCTCGTCCATTCCCATGTCAATTTCAACATCTCTGATCCAATCCATCGATCCACGAACAGTACTCGGGTGAAACTCTCTATTAGAGTTGAACTCGTTTCTATTGACTTCTGATTATGACAATCGCAATCAGAATCGGCCCTAATATACCAGAAACGCATCAGATATGAATTGAGAGAAGGGAAAAACGAAACGGCCGAGCATTGAAAGTAATTGAAACCTAGGACCTAATTAAGAGGGCTTAGAGGGATTAGCACCATTGAGGACGGTTTAATTGCACATTGATAGAAGGATAACAACAGGAAGAGTTTAAGACTCGTAACAGACGAACGCCAAACTGAAAAAGGAAGAGGGAGCCGAGTTCGAACAAACTTAGAGCATCCACAACCGTGAGATGTTAATCCCACGCTAATCCAATGTCACACCAACGTCTGGGCTGCAGAACCCAATGGTTGGGTATCGGTCTCGGGTCGCCAACGACATATGTGCCGGTAGCGCTATCCCTTACTTTTATTTTTTATTTTTTATTCAACTTTATCCAAGCGGTTGGATATCAATTTCTTTCCTTTTATTTTAAATTTTACAATCAGTCGTGTATTAGAATTAATGTCTTTTTTTTAAATTTCTGAATTAATTGAAATCTGACAAACATTAATTGGTTTTGAGTTTTGACCCACTAAAAAATTAGGGAAAAACTGATTTAATTCAAAGAAAATTAAAAATAAATTCTTTTTGAAGTGTAATGCAACCATATTTTCAAACCATCAATTATCAAATCATTTTTTGAGATTTGTAAAATATAATACTATTTTTTTAGTTTCAAGAGTAATTAATTTTTTATTTCGAAGATTAAAAATATAATAGGTTTTCAAATTTTATATTTTCATAATATATATTTTTGACACATTTTTTAAATTCCAAAAATATATTTTTTATAGCTCAATTTCATGTGTAGTCGATATTTTGAAATAAATTACATATTTATTGTATTACATTACATTTTATTTGGAAAATAAAAATAAATTAAGTAATTCAATAAAATAGTAATAAAATAAAATTTTAATTTTAATTTTACCTTAGCATTTCTCCATTGCAAACAAAAAATTAATCATCACTAAAAATATTATCTCTTTTCCACGTGACACTTGTTTTTCTCTCCTTATCCTTAAGTGATACTAAGATAATTGTTATTAATTGTTTTTTTTCTTTCTGAAACGTCATTTAGTTAGCCTTTAATCACGCTTAGTTAACTAATTACATACCAATTTTCAAAAACTAAGAGTAAATACCAAACGACTATCTAATCACGCCTAATTATTATTAATTGTTTTTTTCTTTCTGAAACGTCATTTAGTTAGCCTTTAATCACGCTTAGAAAACTAATTGCATACCAATTTTCAAAAACTAAGAGTAAATACCAAACGACTATTCCTCTATTACTCGTTATCTCTTCTGCTATCCCTTTAAACTTTTCTTAACCTCTCTTCTTTCCACGAGTTACAGACCGTCCGGAGAAGATGCTTAGCTCCGCCCAAAAACGCCTAACTCCGCCTAAACGTTGTGGAGTCGGATGGCCACAACCATGTCCATGTGCACGGTTACCATCACTGATGGCGTATTGTCTATATCTCAATTAGACTATTGTTGAAAAAATTAGCAAAAAATATAAACGTTTATGAACTAATTAAAAGAACTAACCTTGTATATTGTTTTTCTCTTTTTCTTTGTCCGTCTCTATTCTTCAAAGCCACACTCAAGGAAAGGAAAGAGATTGAAATTTAAGGATGAATCTAAACCTAGTATGTAATCGTGCTACAAAGTATATGCGCGTGGTTAGGGAGAGCAGGAGTTTAATTAAGGCCTATTCTTTTTTAAATTTCTTTGGGCTCAAGTGTAATACCAGTTCTATTTTTTTTATTTTTTATTTGTGGCCTTGCATATAAGTGGGGCCTTAGGCGACCGCCTACTTCGCCAAGTGGGCGGGCCGGCCCTGACCATCAGTGAAAAGTAGCCCAGTAGCCCGAAATGACCCACTCGTGATGGGCCAGTTTTCTAGGTCATTTCGGGGGTATATTCGTAATTCGGCCGAGGGAAAGAGGTTTTTCGACTGATCTCAAGAGTTCTCTCCAAAGAAGTCTCCTCAGTTCCAGGGTTCCAAAATCTCCTCAGTTCCAGGGTTCCAAAGGCAGAGGCTTGCACCGCCATCTCCAAAAGGCTCAATGGCTGCTGAATCACATGTGTTTGGGTAAGGTTTTGTACCCATTTGTTACTTGTTTCGTTCATGGATGATGGGTCTCATTTGTTACTCGTTCATGGATGATGGAAGTACCCATTTGTTACTAGTTTTAAGGAACCCATAAGCATCTATTTACATCATATTTTTTTTAGTTAACTAACCTCTACTACTAATTTATGTTGCCCAGCTCGTCTAGGATTAGTTAACCAACTGCCATTACAAATCTATATTGCTTCTTCTGTTTTGAATGCCTGATATTAATTGACTACTTAATAGCTACATAGGCATCTATGATTTGTACACATTTCATACTGACATTTTGGGATTTGTAACTATAGGGTTTGGGAATTGGAAATAAAATCCTCTACACGAGATGGCATTGCACAAGAGGTACTAATGACTTCTTTTCATGAGGTGGAGTGTTTATAACATATCTTTCTCTTGTTGTTCTAACTAAGATGTTATTTTTTATAGCATTCGTTCCAGTCTTTTATGCGCAATGTTGAACCCAAAATGGACCTTGCCCCCCTAACAAGTTTGCCCGAAGTACGTCTATTTCTGTGGTATGTTATTTTTCAATTTTGATTAAGTAAATTCTGGATAAGTTGAGTAGTTCACATGCTAAATGATATACTATATCAGGAACATGGTTCAAAACATACAGGAATACCACACAAGGGGTCTGTGCCTCAAACATCTTGGTGAAGGTGATATTTGGGTTGTCACAGAGAAAAATGTGACCAGACATCTTGGTGAAGATGATATTTTGGTGGTAGAAGAGCAAGTGAAACAGCTCGAAGCACATATCCTTGCCCCTACCGTACCTTATAGCAAAGAGCAGGCAGAGAACAATTACAAGTCGCTTCATGATCTCGTTGTGGAAAACTTCATGGGAAACATCGCATTGTCAGACCAGACTTTCACAGTCCGTCATTTCATGACACTTTTGACAAAGAATCCACTGTAAGTATTGCTTTTCGATTATTCATTTTGAATTAAAGAGAATTCATCATTTGGCATAATTTATAACTTGCCTTTTTCTCACTTTATGTAGTGATCACAAAGAGCTGATAGCAAGGCACTACTCCATTCTTAGTGATAGACAACGAGCAGCAATGATCAACAATTTACAGTTAAGTGCATCCACACTTACAAAAGAGGATAAGGAGAAGTTTTACGAAGCTGTGGACTCCATAAATCTGATGGAAGATTGGAATGTACCTGAAATTCAGAACGATCCATTTCTTAAGAAAATTTTCGACAATGGTAAATATGTGTCCGATTGTCCTTATTTTAGAAAGTCCTGTCTCATTATATTTCATAGGCAAGCCACGAACCATACCGGTATTAAGAATGGAACCTCTTATCGCAACCCCGAAAAGCACGACGAATGGATGGCAAAAAAGGCGAGTGAGCTTTTTCCAACAAGGAATCTTAAACAACGGAAGATGAGCGAAGCCGGTTTCCTACACAAAATGAACACCACAATAAGTAGCAAATGGTGTGATGGAAAGCAGGAGCCTGGTAGTACACTCTCAGCAGTACTTGAGAAGTTATTGGCCATATTTCCGGAATTCCTAACTCTTTTGCAAGCTAAACTTGCTGGTATTAACCTACTGAAGATTGTATGGTAAGTATAACAAGTTTTATTTTTGTTGGTGATTCTACTGTCATAAACTAATGTTTTTTTATTTTCAGCACTGATCCACGAGATAGATTCCCCGGTTCCACAGTAGTTGAGGGCACATCAACTCCCAAAGATGTTTAAGGAGAGGATACTGATACGATTAGTTAAATCTTGTTTGGCCTTGTGTTAATTAAATGCTTGTGAATAATTAGAGTATTTGGCATGCCTTAGCCAGGCTCATGGCAAAATTTTGTATGACCTGAACATATGTCCCTGTTGCATAAGGGAGTGAATGATGCACAAACTTACTAATAGACTTCTCTTACTCATATGTATATTGTGATTCCGTCCTACCATAAACTCACAATTTCAACAACACTTTGGAACACTCATACCAAATGATGCAAGGCAGAGTAACAAACATATATAGAACAGAACCAATGATGCATAAAGGTAAACCATACAACCATAACATTCAGATAACAATCATATCTAATAGCTTATGACTACACTTCCCATAGTTATGATAGAAACAATCAGATAAATAATAAGTAATAAAAGATAGAATACATTACCATCTTGTTGTCTCCCATTGCTTGCAAATCCCTACTGAAGAATAGTCTTCGAACATATATGTGTATATGTTAATCTCGAAGAAGGATGATTAGTGACACAGAAACTGCGGATCCATTTTCAAACCTCATCATGCTCCTACAACATAATACCGAGTCTCACAAAATTTCATCTAAATTTTCGACCTCAATTCAGTTTACCCAAAATAAAGTAAAAGTATTAGACAGGGTTATGATAAATATGTATGGAGGAAGATTGAGCACAACAAAAGACAAAGAAATCAGGAAAAGGTTGGAAAAAAAACACAAAACAACTCCCTGTAATCTGTTTGGAGGAAGATTGAACCCAACCATATGGAAAATAGATGTGTATTTCAAAATTAGGGCACCCATCCGAACAAAAAGAACAATCTCTAAAACTGCAACACAAAATAACATGAAGAATTTGAGATTACACATGAACGTGACAGGGAGGTTTGGAGGAGGCGGTAGAGTAGTGCAGTTGCCAAATTAGGTTAAAAACCTATAGACCGATGACATACATACACAGTGGCCTTTTATCATTGATGGGTGCTCATCACACGTGCACAACTGAAGTGACCCCGTGAATTACTCGTCACTGGGAGTTGAACTGACGGTACATTCACCTCATCAGCCCAACTTAGGTTCTGGCGAGAGTGTTGGGCTGGGTCAAAGCCCACGTCTTGAAAGTCCAGGACCCTAGTCAATCTTGTTCCCGAAAAAGAAAAAAAAAAATTAGGGGAATGACCTTAAAGGTAAGTAATACTAATAGTCTCACCGTGAAATCCAGACAAAGAATATGAGATGATGAGACCAATGGGACCAGAAAGACGACGAGAACACGAGACCATGACAAAACGGCAACGTGAAAAGGAAGCTGGTGATGTTGCAGAGAAGCGGCTCTGTATTGGTGTGTGGTGCATGATGGGTTTAGGTTAACAAATTCATTATTAAGATTAAACTTTTGTATGGGCTTGGTTGGGTCATGTTATAAATGGATTGGGGTTAATTTGTGGGCTTAGTTATCACCTTATTATTTAATTCAAGCCCAACTATTAGTCAGTGACTTCGGTATTTGACTATAACTTTTAGTTTTATATATTAAAATATATACTAATAATTTTTTTTTGAAACGGGTAACCGGCTATTTCATTAATTCCAACTGGCAATCAGACAAGGTGAGCCGTGACCGCCTCGGGTTCTAGATGTTTGTCCGGGCCGACCGTAGCAAGTCCGGCGCTCATGGACCCATAATTTTAGCCCACTTGAACTTATGGGCAACAACTCAAGATAACCCCCTACCGCCGTTTCAACATAACGGGAGAAAATAAAGCAATGTCCAAAACCAACAGAAAAAACATAGTCCCAAAAAACATAACAGGAATAGCAGTAAAATAAGGTGACTGGTGCTGATAGTGCAGGCTGCCCGGGACCTCCCAGCATTGGTTGTCCCGGGTCTGTGGGTATAGGCTGATGACGACGCCTCCCACCCCTGCTGGGGCCGATCATTCCTCCATCGGAGGCCTCTGGACCTCCGCTCCATCTGCTTGGACCTCCCCTCGAAATAGCAGCTCCCAGGGCTGCTGGTGGGTATTCAGGTCCCCCTTGCGCTTCTTGGTCTCCGGTGGGCGAGCATACTGCGATCCACTTCTGGTTTTCAGGATGGTCTTCTTCCCTTTGCCCCTGCTGGGGCCTCCTTTGCCTAGACTCCCCTGAAGATCCGCTGGGTAGCCCCGTGGCTCTGGCTCTTCTTCCTTCCTCATCATCGCATTGAATCCAGAAGGAGCTTCAGTCGCGAGACCATCGGCAGAGTGGATGTTAGCCAAAAGGTCAAGCTTTGTGGAATTGGGAGGCGGGTAGGGTTCTCCACGGCCATTCTCCTGTAAGATAGTGGTCAACCCTTCCGGGCTAACCTTAGTCAAAAGGTCAGGCTTCGGACTGCCTGCATTGGACGACTCAGCCTCCATAGTTATCTCCCTAGAACGGATCATAGGGTTCAGAGTGAGATCGCTCAGGAGGTAGGTGATCGTCGGGTGTGAAGCTGGGAGAGGTGTCTCCCAAACCCTATGGATCAGCTGGTGTACATCCAAGTCCCGGGGGACCAGGATAGACCTTTCATAGCGGACCTCCTCCCGACCAATTCCTTGGAGCAGCGTCTGACAGTTCGGTAGCCTGTGTGTCAACATACCACACCTGCGACAAAAGTCCACCACCCTCTCATATTGTAGGTCAATCACAGTGGAGGAATCGGTACCTGAGAAACGGAGTTTGGTTCTCCGCCGTAGTGGTCGGGACAGCTCCATACGGACTCGCATCCAGAGATGTCTGTCCTCCCGTCGGACCGTTGGGATAGGGGCCGATAGGACTTGGGTGCCTATACTGCTCGCCAGAAGACCTCGAATGTAGGAATTTCTCGCTCCTCCCGGGACATTCAGTGCTCTGACCCCAAGTTCCACATGATTGAAGCTGATGTCTTCTGGCCGCTCGAAACGCCGGAGCGGTTCAAGGAGGAGGGGGGAGCCCTTAAAACTCCAGGGAACCCTATGGCGGATATCTTCCATAGTCCGTGCGGACGGGAAGTGATAACCCGTGACGGTGGGGGTCAGGAATTCAACACGGATCCCCGTAACCTTCCATTTCTTCAGCATCATCCCGCAGACGATGTGCTGGTTGTGCGATCCGTCCCCTGCAACCCTTGCTGCCAAGGAGAATTCATATGATCCCGAGGTAAATAATGGGATCCCCTCGTCCGAGACCACCAGCTTCTCGTCCTCGTCTTCCCAGTCTGGGATCGGGGAGATGCGAGGTGTCTGCGCCTCCAAAGCTGCCCCTGAAGGTCGGCCAACCCTCGGAATGATGGGGGTAGCAGTTTGTCACCGCTCGGACGAAAGAGGGCGGTGGATATTCGTCGGAGAGTGGACTGGCCGGGGGAGAGTGATCATGTCCCGGTAGCCCCCCCTCGGCGTTGATGACAGGCCGGGGTAGGACGGACAGAGTCCTGCCAGGTCAGTCACACCGCCAACGATCTGGGGCGGCTCGGTGGGCGAGGTCAGGCCCGAGAGGGCCGTCAGATCTGGCGAGGACGAGCCCGGCTTGTCCTTCGGATCCGTCGTCATGGGTGGCTGTTGACGAGGGGGTGGGGATGCCGGGGCAGACAACGGCGGAAACTCGATGGCGTTGCGAGCCTGGTGCAGTACGGAGGTCCCGAGGCCACTAGCGACCTCTGCATGCGATCGGATCTGGCCGGATTTGGTCATTTCCAATTCAGCACAGCGAGGGGGGGGGGTGATCCTTCATCGGGGGAGCGGAAATGGTCACAGAGGAGAATGGTCACGGAGGAGGTGAGGGAGATCTGGTGGCGGCGAAGATTGTCCCGACACCACAATCGGAGACGAGTCACGAGCGCTATGGACGAGCGTGACTGGGCGCCGTTGGTTGGAGAGGAGCCGGTTGCGATGGAGAGGCAGTGAAAGGTCGGCGACAGTGGTCGGAGAGGGGAAATGAGGGTGGCGGTGACTGGAACCTGCTAGGTTTCGAAGTAACCTCTATGAGGTTTATTTTGGAGAGCTGTTTTTAATCCCGTGCATTTTAATCCCTATATATACTAATAGTTATTACTAGGCGGTGTTCGAAAATGTCAATAAGTATTAAGTAACCATATTAACGGAAAAAAAGCGCTCTGAAAACCCAAAAATGGGTGCATCTCTACCTTTTTTAGGGTTCAACTTCCGCCGTCTACTTCTCCACACCGATCCATTTCGCCGGCCTCCGATCCTCGTACAATAGTTTCTCACTGGCTGCTATTCCTCCAGGCTCGATATCCTCCTTGAATCACAAACCTCCTCCGACCCTCCTTGATGGATTCCGCCCACCCCCACCAACCCGCCAAACCCACTTCTCTGCCGGCAGGACACCAAGACCTCGAACTCAGCGAGGATTCGCCGCCGAAGGACAAACCGTGCTCAGTCGGCGTGAGCAGTGGCGGAGCCAGCTTTTTCAATGAGGGGGCACCAGTTCTTTTTTTTTTTTACGATAATATATAACACGCTCAAATAATATAAACTAACACTAGAAATGTTAATATCGCGTAAAAATAATAAATTACTACTTATTACCTATTACAATATTTTTTTTGTTACAATTTTTTCATGATAATATAACCTCTTCGTCTGAACGTATATTTGTAATGTAAATATCAAATTATGTCTCAAGAATTATTAAATTGCTTGTCAAAAGATAAAATACATCATCTGACACAAACATATCAGGCATAAAAACAAATTAGTATTAACCTCGTTAAACAAATAGTTTAATATTAATAACTAAACTCAATATTCAAATTGAGGATAGTTTCAAACCCTGAAAAAGATATAAAAATAAATACATTTGTGTAAACTAATTAGAATTAAAAAAACAATAACAAACATACGACAATTAGTAAATTAAAAAAATAAGAAATGTAAAACAATTAAAAAAATTAATAAGAAGAAATATAAAACAATTAAAAGCTTAAAGTTTTTTGAAAGGGTATAATTAAAAAAGTTTTAAAAATGGATTAGAGTACAAGTATAAAACTAAAAGCATTTTAAGGGTATAATTAGAAGAAAAAAATTAATAACTATAATAGTAAAAGGAAACAATAACATTTGAAGGGGGAATATAAAAAATTTAAAGATACAATTTGTGCCCCCCTTGAATTGTACATAGCCCCGCCTCTTGGTGCGGGTGCACTCGTCTCATACGAACTCCATTCATTAGAGCCGTCGCGCTTGTCCTATGCAGAGATCGGCGGTGCCCATACCAAATCGTTGCATCAACGCGACACCCTATTGTCGGTGTCCTGCCCTAAATACCATCCTCCGAGCATGCAGGACTTGCCGATCTCAGTCTGTGCGGTGTCCTCGTCCTCTACGAACCCCAGCCACCGGAAAAGGCCATGGCTCCGGAGAGGATGGCCCCTCGCCGGCCACATGCAAAGATCGGCCGTAACCACCGCGACTATCCCGAGCTGCTGCGGATCCGTGGCGCCTCACCAAGGGACCTTGAGCTGGACAAGATCGTGGAGGACCAGAAGCATCATACGGAGCCAGGGCAGCTTCCTATGCAGGAATGAGAAGACCCGGCGGGGTGGGTCTGACCGCTGTTGGCTTATACCCATAGACCCGGGACAGCCAGTGCTGGGAGGTCTCGGGAATCCCGCATTCACAACTCGACATTTCTGGTCGTTTTTATTTTATTCTGCTTTCTATTGGAACAATTTGTTTTCTGTTTTGGTTAGGACTTTTTACTTTATGTCTCGTTGTTTTTAGACGTCGGTAAGGGAATGTCCTCAGTTATTGTCTACGATGTCAAGTATGCTATCTTTATGGGTCCATGAGCGTTGGGCTTGCTACGGTCGGTCCGGAAAAATATTTGGAACCCTGGACGGTTACGCTCTACCTTGTACAGTTTCTTATTTGCAGTAATACACTTCCCCGGTTACCTGTTTCAAATAATATATATTAAAATATATTTGTATACTCTAATTTATAAATATAATTATCTATAAGTGACATAATAAAATACTTATATTTACCATATTAAATATATATTATCAATTTAGTACATAAAATATATTATGATTGTCATGCCCCAAATCCGGTTTTGACCGGACTCGAGACGTGAACTTAAAGAAATAATAATTTAAGCAATTGCAACGGAAATAAGTTTTAAAATGATTCTCTGAAATCCATAACTCCGAATAAATGAGTCAACAACTCATAAAACACAGTAAATAAAGGTTCAGTTTAAAGTGACAGTACGTCTCTAGACAAGCTAGCCTAGGACCCTCGCTAGCTCCCAAGCATCGAGCATCCATCTAGCACACATCCCGCTCAAGACCTGAAAAACAACAAGTTAAAGGGGTGAGCTTTTGCTCAGTAGAAAAAGTAGTTAAGGTTATGAATATCAGTTCACCACCACGAGTAACCGTCCAATTAGGGCATACTAGCAAAGCATAACTATTAACAACGCCCACAGGACAATTACCAACCACAAATCACTCTCACAAGACCTTAGTCACACTTAAAACACGCACATAGCCACTCAGCACGCACAGAACACACAACAGAACAACACATAATCAATACAACAGTTCCCAACATCACCGGCTATCACCGCCCGTCCCATTTATATCGTACCGGATCACATAGCATCGGTCCCGACATCTTCCCGTGACGTAGACTCGGGGTAACATACCTGACCGGCAATACAATCAGTCGGATGTCTTCTTGTCACGTAGACTCGAGACCTCATGCATAACGGACCGGTACATACCTCGGTCGTACGCCTTCCTGGACCACATAACATCGGGGTAATGATCACCCATTCTCGTCCTCGACACTCTACACCGGCATACTCTCTCAGTGTAGGTATCATACTGGACATACCTCCTCTTGGAACACACATCAAGAGAACAACACGCATCACAATGCCATAATTCGACCACGATATACCAACCGAACCAATTCACCATAACATACAAATCGGTATATCACTCACCCGATCATTTCACAATCAATGGTTCACATCACATCACGCATGACACACTTGCCCAAACATAGCAACAACATGCTACACCGATTATATCTTATTATGACTCTCAATCTAATCAACATCTACAACAAGCATCATGCATCTCAATCATAGATCATGGCATCACAATCAACACGCAGCCTTAAGGCTCAATATGGTCATTCTACCAGCACGGTAATTTCCCATAATTGAAAAGCGGTTAAACTAGTGAATCACATCCTATATGCGAACTAGGACTCGTCCGATTATTAATGTAATTGAAAGCAGTTATTCTAGTGAATCACATCCTATATGCGAACTAGGACCTTTCCAGTTATTATTATTATCCTAAAAGCATACTAGTAACTTTCCGCAATTAAACAGGTATTCGCTACTTTCCCTACCTCAAAAGTAATCAACTCTCAACTCCTAGCTGCTGACGACCTGACTAGCTTCCCCTCCGTCTCGTCACGAAGTCCAAACGTCTCCTCCTCCTCCAAGCTCGGGTCCAAAGTCTTGGATCACAAAACAAAACTCGAATCAAAACTAATTCAGTTATGTACTTAACGAGAACAACTAAATTAAGCCCGAAAGTCCAACATGGGCTAAAATGAGGCCCAATCCGAATGGCCCACAGACCCGGAACCCGACCCGACCCGTGCCCCGAGCCGGTTTGGTATCTGACCCGGCACGCGCCACAGACCGGCCCGGAACCAGACACGGTCCGCGCAGCGTACCGACCCGGAACCAAACACGGTCCGTGCGGCGTTCCGTGCCGGAGTCTGGCCCGTTCCGCGCTGCGTTCTGTGTCGGAACCTGGACCGTTTTGGGCGGCGTTCCGTGCCAGAACCAAGCCCTCTCCGCGTCCCGTTCCATGCCAGACCAGAGCAGACTCTCTTCTTCTTCCCCAACTCGTTTTCTACGAATTTCAACATCAAAACTCAATTGATGGATCCTCAAAACTCCAAAACAGACCCCAAAGCTTCAGCAAATCAATACCCACAAAGGGGTTTCATCAAAACTACTCAAACCTAGATATTTCCAACAATAAACTTCACTTTTCTTCATTCAAACCTTCATCTAAGCCATAGAACCTAAAACCAACTCATTTCTAGCTCTTCTCCTTCAAAACCCATGATTCAATTTCACTAAAAACGAATTTGATTAGGGTCTTTACCTTGGAAATAGAGAGTAGAAGAAGAATATGGGGTTTGTGTGATGATTTGAGGTAGTAAACTAGAGAAAGCATCCTCTTTACCTTTTGCTTGTCCTTCAAGCTTCCATGGAAGGCTTTCTCTCTCTCCTCCTTAGGTGATTTTCGGCCAGCACAAGGAATGATGTTGAACTGTTCACAAAATTGTCCCTTTAACCTATTAATGAATTGACCCAATTGCCCCCTGTGCCCAAAAGCTTCATATAACCAACTCAAGGGTAAAAGAGTCAAAATGCCACCCTTTCTTCCCTTCCAAGAAAACATGGACACATGTCCATGTGGGGACCACTCCAAGCTTAAATAAATCCAGCACAATTAATTTATCGGATTTAGTTTCTAATCGGACCGCGTTTGACCGATAAAAGACCCCGGGTTGACTTTTCCCAATATTACAGTCATTTGAAAGGAAACGGCCCAACTAAGCTAACTGTAATGACAGCTAAGCTTTTTTGGCCCCGGAAAGGTCCTGAATGACTCCCAGAGTCATCAATTGACTTTTCCGGCAAAAAGTCAACTTTCGCCGAAAACCTCCAGTTCGACCGGGGTTTCTTACAATGATTCTATTATATATATAATAATAATAATAAAATACGCCTAGGCCTCGACTAGTCCCCGCCTAACGCCTAGGGGTCCTTACCGCCCGACTAGCGTCTAGCGCCATTTACAACCATGGTCTCACGTAAATACGTTGGCTTTTACCCTTTCCCATTTAAGTATACTGATTTTTTTAATCTTCTTATTTTAATACACTGAATTTTTAAAATTTCTCACCGTAACAAATTTCCGTTAAAGTTAACACTAAAATAATAACATGTGTTGATCACATGCCTTATTTTTAGTTAAATCACGAAATTGCCCTTTACAATTGATGAACATATGAGAGAGGAAGTTTAAAATTTACCCTAGTATTAACTTGTTTTCTCAAATTCCACACTTGGTAAAATTGGAGGACGAATGAGATGAAATTAGACTTTGTGTAGAGCGATTGTTATGCTAATCATGGTTGTAGATGAGTATAAATCATAGTCGAATGATTTCAGGATGAGAAAATTTCTGGTAATGACTTTTATAAAAGTTCTAGAGAGAAAGCCTATACCCTCTCTCTAGAAACCCTAGCTCTCTACCTCTAAGTTCGCCGCCGCCCTTCCTCGTTTCCCTCTGGTCTTCATGACCACGGAGGTAGCTGGCGGTGGATCCCTTCTCCCCCTTCTTTTTCCCTCAGATCTGGTCTCTGAGGCTGGGTCCTACTCTTTCGCTCCCCTTCCTTCGCCGCACTCGTTCTCATCGTTTGCTGCTGACAACCGGTTAGTTCTTCGTCGTGCTTTAGCTCCCTCTTCTTCTCTTTTTTTGGTCGGTGAAGAATCGGAAAAGGGAGAGCTAAACTCTCCGTCTGGATCGCCCTGGGTGTTGGCCTAGGCGAGTTATATGTTGATAACTGAGCAGTGTGTGGCGAGGAATAGCCGGATCTACTCAGGGGTGGTCGTAGGGGCTTGGTTTCCGTTTCTATTTGTCGACCCTTCTCTCGATCCGTCGGATTCTGTCGAGTTCTACCGGGGACGAGATGGGGATCTGACGGATCTGACTCCTCCTGGTGGTGTTGGCCTCAGGGTGTCATGGAGTTGGGTGTGAGGGCAATGATCGGTGCGGCTGCTGCTCCTCTCCCTGGTTTGTTTCGTGTCCTACATCTTAACCGTGTAGTTCTTCTGTTCCCGTCGTCTTCGGTCGGATTCTTCGGTCATGCTGTGAGGCTGCCGTGTTGGGGCTTCTCCTTTGGTTGAAGATCTTCTTGGTTGGGTGTGGGGGCGTCCGCTCTAGGGTTCCGATGGGTAACAGGCGGTGGTCTTGAGTGGGCGGCGGAGGCGGCTTGGTTTTTGAGGCATAAATCTGTTTAGGGTTTTTTTTCTTTCCTTTCTTATTGTTGGGTTGGGCTTTTGCCCTTGTTGTTTGGGTTTGTGGGCTTCTTAGCCTGACCCTCTTTGGTTCTCTATTTGTTGGTTTCTGGTTCCCCTTGTTTGTTTTACTGGTTGCTTGTTTTAATTGTTTCTTCTTTGGTGCCCCTGGTTGGGTTCGGTTGTTTCAAGCCTCAGTCTGTTGAGGTGTTTCTTGAGAATCCTATTAGAGTGGATTGCTCTTCATTGTTCTTCCCCCTGCTCCGCAGGTTTTAAATACTGTTTTGCAGATCAAAAAAAAAGTTTTGATGAGATATATATTAAATTTTGAGTGACTTTTTGTTTAGTAGAGAATGCATCACAGTAATAACTGGAATGGTGATATTAACTAACTCTGAATATGATATTATATTAAAGGGGTAAATGTTGAAACCTACCCTTATGTATTGGTCACGAACACTATGCTACCCTCCTTTTCAAAATGACATTTGCGGTACCTTATCTATTGGTCACGCGATTCCGTTAGGAAAAATGGACGGTAAAATGCCGTTTTTTCATTCCGTTAATCATATGACCTCAAGTGTCATATAATAGATGGTAAAATGATGTTTTCCCCTTAAGTATTTGACCTCTATATATTTTATAAGGAACAACAACGAGGGTGCAATGGTAATGTTCCTTATAAAATGTATAAAATTCAAATAATGAAGGAAATACGGCATTTTACCATCCATTATATGACACTTGAGGTCATATGACTAACGGAATGGAAAAAAACGGCATTTTACCATCTATTTTTCCTAACGGAATCGCGTTACCAATAGATAAGGTACCGCAAATGTCATTTTGAAAATAAGGGTAGCATAGTGTTCGTGACTAATATATAAGGCTAAGTTTCAACATTTACCCCTATATTAAATATTCATCATGTTTTGGATATATTGATGATTGTGCATCCTTTCCAAATGATTTAGTCCATATTATATTAGAAAATAGAATAGTAGTTTACATCATCGAAAAGCAGGTTGATGGCGTTTACCGCAGGCGGTGAGCTGGTGGGGAGACAAAAAACTAATATTTTAATGCTCACTACCAGCCACTCCCCGCTAGCAGCCGAAGGTGGCACTATGGATGCTCTTAGTAATTGTTTTTAAGTGTAAAACCCAATAAAATTCTTCATTCTAAGAAAAATATATTGCAAATAACTTATATATTGGCGTTGCTGGTGTTACAGAACAAGCTTCCACTGAAGGCGTTGTTGAAGTTCCCATTGAAATTACAATGGAATATGTGCTCAGTCAATATTTTTTGGAGATTAACCTCTTCCCAAACTGCTACACCAACAACTTGACTATGTGATAAAGGTGGTGTCCAAACGACAGCGTGAATTACAAAATGACCTTCATGGTCAGGGTGCTTTGTTTTGTGGTGGGTGGAAAACTTTTTGGTGGTATTAAAGCATGGAGGTGCTTTGTTTTTTTGTAAGGCTAACAGGTAAGCGGTTGTCACGCCCCAAATCCGGTTTTGACCGGACTCGAGACGTGAACTAAAATAAAATAAGAATAATAATGATAACAGAAAATTAACGAAATATAACTTCAAATTTTAGTTCCAAATCTCAGTAAAATACCACGAGTCAAACACTCAAATCCAAATAGATAAATACAATGTTGAGTTCATAAAATAAAGTATGTCTCTACTAATGACAAAACCCCTGACTCTCGATGAGCTCTTGAGCTCTGAGACGTCCTCTAAACTGTCCCATCATCGAAACTTGTAAAACAGTAAAAACAGAGGGGTTGAGCTTTCGCTCAGTAGGAAAAAGTAGTAACGGGAATGGACTTCCGCTCCCTCACCATAGATACTAAGTCAAGAATTTAAACTAATAACCGACCATACGAAAAGGAAACCCCCAGGAAACCAACCTTATCGACCATAGAACCAAGCGAAGAAGACAGATAAACAACCGAATATTGTACCACGAAGATACTGCGAACATCACTCAAACTCAACATGACACGAACATAAGACAAGTACTCAAGACAATCCAACCACCACGCATAACTCAACAGATACATCATACCGGAATACCCCCTCGGGCTAGATGTCTTCCCGGAAACGCACATCGGGGCAAGCAAACCACATATCATACCGAAAACGCACATCGGCCTAGATCTTCCCGGAAACGCACATTGGGGTAAAACAATATACCGGAAACGCACATCGGTCTTCTCAGAAACGCACATCGGGGCAAAATAATATACCGGAAACGCACATCGGTCTTCCCGGAAACGCACATCGGGGTAAAGAAGCAATACATCATACCGGAAATGCACATCGGCCGAGATGTCTTCCCGGACACACATATCGGGGTAAGCAAACAACACAACACACAATACCATACCAAACATGTTCACCGAACTTATCATACCATTACCGCTTACCGACACAACTTACCAAGCACACCTTATCGGTCTATCATTCACCCGATCATATCACAAGACAACATTCATATCACATTCATTCAACCAATCATGTCACGAAACAACCATTTTTATCACATTCATCCTAATTCATGTAGTATAATGTGATTCTTAACTTAAACTAAGCATATACCATACGTCGATATTTAAGGACTATTAACCGCAATCAAACACAAACAACACACACAATCCTAAGTCCCGACATGGCCACATGTGATTCTACAGCACGACAATTCCCATAATTGAAAGCAGTTATTATAGTTAATCACATCCTATATGCAAGCTAAGACCTTACCAGTTATTAGGCCATATATGCATACTATTAACGTTCTTTAATTAAAAACGGTAATTACTACTCTTCCCTACCACAACGCTTTCCGAACGCGTATTCACTCGAACGCCTAGAAGTCACTTCCTCCGAGCTCGAGAATAAGGTCTAGGATCATAAATTAATACTATAATTAGTAAACCAATCAAGGGTGGTTAAAGAGGCAAACACCCAAGTTAAAACCCTCAAATGTTCGGTTAAGGATAACCCTTCTAATTACCCAAAGAAATACCAAAAATAGACTCAAAAGACCCAGAACTGATCTGCCACGGTTCGGGTCACGGAGCCGTGGTCGGCACACGGAGTTGTGATCTGCACCGTCACAGTCATCCTCACGGAGCCGTGACGTCTCCCGTCGCGGTGCCCGTCACGGATCCGTGACGGGTCTGACAGCTCCGTCCTTCTTCTTCCTCCAGCTTCTTCTCCACGAAATCAAAACCCCAAAACTCCATTTTTAACCTCTAAAAACTTCAAAAACAGTACCATAAACTCCAAAACTCCAATACCCACAATGGGTTTCATCAAAACAACCAAACCCCAATTGATTTCTACTTAAATCAATCACTTACTTCTCTAAAATCATCATCTAACAACAAAAAGCTCAAACCTAACTAGTTCAAGCAATTTCCATGGAAACCCATAACTCCAAAGTGATTCAAAGTGGATAGTTAGAGTTTACTTACCTTGGAAATGATGAGATGATGAAGATGGTGATGATTTTGAGGGGATTTGGTGAAGAAATGGCACAAAAAGGAGCTCCTTTTCTCTTGCTTCTTCTTCAAACTTCAATGGAAGCTCTCCCTTTGCTCCTCTCTTGTAGATTTCGGTCACACCACAAATTATGGGTTGAAATGGTCCAAAATTGAGTCATATAGCCTAAGGGTGAAGTCCCTAAAATGCCCCTTGCTCTTATCCTCTCAAGACCAACTAAAGAGGGTCAAATGGGTCTTTTTAGCCCATTTTCTTCCCCTCCAAGCTAACATGGACAAGTGTCCATGTGGGGACCACCTCCACCCAAATTATCTTCAGCTCAATTAATTTAATTAAGCTTAGTCTTTAATTAGGCTTCAATTGACCGAAAGTTGACTTTTTCATGAAATTAGTCATTTTAAAGAAAACGACCCAACTAAGTTAAACGTAACCACGGATAAGCTTTTTGGGTCCCGGAAAGGTACCGAATGGCTCCCGGAGTCATCGGTTGATTTTTCTAGCGGAAAGTCAACTTTCGCTAGAATTCACCGGTTCGACCGAGATCGACCGGGGGCGGTTCTTACAGCGGTAGACAATGTTATGGTCCACATCACTTTTGTGAACTTCAAAGGGAATAGGGTTCCCTCTACCTTTCCCATAACATATTCGGAATGTTTTTTTTTGTATACTTGTGTCATTAGGAACACATATTTACTACATAATATAGTGTTGATTTCACCATGACAAGTCACTTTTTTTTTTACTTTTCTAATTACCAACGTTGTTTACTATGCATGTGCATTATTTACACTCCTAACCAACTCCTACAGGTTTGTTTCTTATATAAACATGTCTTTCATGTTCACCTTTTCATGCATTCCATATTACTTTCCTTCACCTTACTTCCATCTTCAAAGAAACCATGTCTAGTAACGATACTGATAGGTTCATTGATGACTACTTGAACTATTTATACTCATCCTCATGAGGGAGCGATACTTAGTATAAGTATAAACACCCAACTATACCCAGCCCTCCACCTTCTGACTTTGTATCCAAATACTCATTCCCCATCCCATCACCAGCCTGAGTATTCTTTGATGACGTCAAGCCACCTCATGAAGATGGTCGGATGAAAGAGGCTCCGATTGAACAACTTCCTCCATATAACGACAGGAACATCAAACAAGAAAGTTCACACTGTGGTTATGTCAGTAACACCGAAGAAGAAGGGAGCGGTGATGAAACATCCTCACCATGGAATGCCTCAGCCTCGGACACCGAGGATGATGACAAGCAACCATAATTCTCGTCATACCATGTTTATTTCAATGTAATTTGCATTTCTATATGAACGATTTATCTTCAATGCATGTCTACTTTTTTTCCAGCAATCCAAATATATAAATTGAACCTCTCACGAGGTGAAAGATATTACAAAAAAGTCCAACTTCAGACTTCAAAAGCCCCCACAAAGACGCAGCCTTATGAGCGGGCAAAAACCAATTAAGACCACAACAGCCAGGAATAACTAAGAAGCCCAAGAGGGGTATACAAACCCTGAAGAACACCCAACCATACCTACAACCAAGAACTTACAACCAAACAACACACTTACAACCAAACATCACTGAAGAAGCAGACAAGAAGCAGTCTGAAAAAGTTAAAAACAAAACAGGGTTTAGAACCCGTATTTGACCATCATGAAGTTCTTGAAAATTTGAAAAAAAAGAAGCATACATACCTGAATCTGACCACCATGAAACGCGAGAGGAAAGCTTCTGACTGCCAAAATGAGACAAACTATAAACCCTAACCTTGAAGGGGGGGGGTCCTTTAACCGACGAGATTGAACTGCACTGTGTTCGAGAATAAGTGAAGTCGATCAGTTAGGGTCGTATTAAAAGGGAGGGAGGAGACTAACCTAACAATAAAAAGGAAAGAGAAAACCTTAACTACAGACTATCATTCTAGAGACCCAAAGGCCCGAACTGGAACCCATTCCTCGTCACGTTTTCGGCCAACATCGAGAAACGGACAAAAGCAAATGACTGATATTTCTACCATGCTCGATCCAAGATTGAAGGGATGTCAAATCTGAACTCCAAAAACACGAACAGGCAAGGATAAGCCAATATGAAGTGTGGCCACAGAGGAGACGAAGGCACTGAGAGCGGCGGAGCACGGAGGCAGCAGATCTGACCTTTACCGAACCAAATCCGAAGGAAAGGCAATGACGATGATGCGACCAACCAAGCGAACAAGGAGGAGCCTTGACCAAATCCGCAAAGATCCACACTTAGAGGGCGGAGAAGATCGTCCCACACCTGATCTAATGAGACTCTGTCATCAGGGAAGGAGGTGTTGGGTCTCGAGGTAGGGTTGGAGATGAACCAACTCGCAGCGAAAAATCAATAAAAACCAAGAGACGATTAAAACCATGAAACAACTAACAAAGAATGGATTCACAAGAGAAAAATTCAGCACTATCTCTTACCAAAACAAGAACACCGGTTAACGAATGATTGGCTTGAGTCTCCAAGACGCCTACGTATCCACATGGGAATCAAAGCCACGTAGTTCTTCTCTTTGAGGACTCAAGAACACAAAAATGGAGGAGGAAACTAGCCAAACCCGAAATGGCCATGGAAGAGGGAGAGAAAATGTGTTTCCTATTCTTGTCTTGTGTTTGTTATGTTGAAAAAAGATGACTTAAACATAACAAAACCCATACTTTTCCAACTAAAGGCATGGGACAAGTATGGTGTCAAGTAAGGTGTAAATAGGACAAAGTATGGCAAGACAAGATTGGGTTAGGTGGTGAATCACCAACACCTTAATCCTTGTCTTGCTTACTTAGTACTAATTAATCAAGACTTGATTAATTAGTTCCATGGGCCTTGGTTGCATGGGCCTTTCATGGGCCTCTTGGAACATGGCCCGTGGCCATTTCCAACGAGGTCCCGTGATTCGCTCATCGCCTCCATGCCTTCCATATCGGAAATGTCCAACATTATCCGACGCGATCAATCCCAAGACTCCAAGCCTTGTCTCGATCCGTAAAGTCCTATTCACTTACGGGCACATGACCCAAAACCCAGTTTTGGTCATGTCCCGAGACAACTCCCTTTTGGCCATTCTCCATAAATGTGTCAATGAGTTTCATCCTCCGGTGTGACCCTTAGGTTTATGCATGTCAATAGATCAACGTAAAATCCCATTTTACTTGATCCTATTTAAGTGGCAACTAACGAGACTTTAGTATTGCCTGACACTACATAACGAATCGACCCTGTCGATTCTAACCTTTCCGTCGTCCCTGTCATTATCCTTTTATCTCCGATATCCTGATTGAGATAAGGCATAGATCCGTCATCCTTATTATTCTCAATCACTGTTCCTTGATATGTGAGATGACTGAAGATATGATACCCAGTATCATGTGCATGGCCATGCTATTCTTCCAGTCACTCTCGATCAAGCGGCCGAGAACCGATATCTTTCCCATACCTTAGTACGAGGGATAAATCCCTTAGCCGTCTTTCGTGTCACTCATGTAGCCCGTCCCCAAGCCAATCCTGGCCGTTATGGAAGCCCTGTTACGGACAACGTTAGGCTCAGGTCAAACTCAGTTGTTGACTACATAGCGATCACAAAGACTCCTTGGTCTAAGGATACATAACAAGCTACAACACTGAATATGTTCATGACTTAATCTATGGTACATATTCAGGGCGGGTCGTCCAATATCATGTCCCACATGATATCTATGATCAGACTCCGGAATCCCATTCCAATGACTAACAGAACGTAAGCCATAAAGAGCCATCTTTCATACTAGTCGCTTCCAGTGAAGCTTTGTTGACTAGGGACCCATCGAGTGTGATCTATCTCGATCTATGGTTCTATTCGCATGGTGGGCATAGATCAGAGCACACATCGATATATTACTCCAACACATAAGTAATATAAAGCCGCTTTAATTTTATTGCTAACGATGATATATACATTTGGACATTTAGGATTGAACTACGGGCACTAAGACTAACAGGAGGCACTTCACTGAGCTTCACTTGAGAGGAACAAAGCGGAGGGTAAGGAAAAGGGGGCGGAGCAAAAGGAGAAAACCATAAGGGAGGGGAGGGACTGCGGAGAAGGTCTGGTGGCTCACCTGACCAGAGCCAAGTGAGCCACCGACTGTGGTGACGAGAGGAGAAAGAGGCTAGGGTTAGGGTTGAGGGGAGAGTTTTAGAGATATTTCAGACCTTCTCTCTCTAAAATTCTTATCGTATCACTGTCTCCCTTTTTTGTTAAATTCACCTTAGCATGCACTGAGTCATCATCCTTTCATCACACTGCTACCACAATTACATATTACAGTTACATATTTCATAACAGTTTCATATTAGCATTATATTTCAGAAATTGCATTGCATTGCATGGCATACCAATAAACTACAAAGCATGCAACTATTGCAACATAGGTTACATAGTTCATACTTAAGGATCCATCCTTCATCATTACACTGTTCCATCTGCTACATGACTGATTTGACCATGACAATATACCAAATAATGATATAGCAGACCATCTTCAAACCCCCATTCATTGTCTTCTTCTGCTGCTCCATCCTTATCTCCTCTTCCAATGTTTTAATCCTATGAACTAGTCCAGGAACCAATTATGTCCCAGGAGACATACATCGCCATCAACCCACTCGAAAAATTTGCACTTGTGCGAAGCCTGTCAAAACATACATCTTAATTGTCATCAGATACACATTGCTCAAACAAGATTTATATTGTACAAACATCAACTGCTTACACCGAAATATCCCACATCCAAGAAACCTTCTACCTGAATTTTATGTTGAGTACGACATACGCACCGAAGCTCTTACACCACAAAAACAATTTACAATTCTTGCTTTCCCCATCCAATCACCCTTATACAAACAACATATATATATATATATATAGGATAACATTCAGGTACGACCATGCCAATTTTTTGCGAAACACGAATCCATCCCAGCCTTGAAATCGCATGTAATCGCATAAGGCAAGGCTGAAATTTTTTTATTTTTTTTTCACCAAGTTTCTTATTTTGATTTTTCCCGTTTCGTTTGAACTCCGATTTTATTTTTTTCTTGCGCCAATTTTTTTCTTTTTTTCATGATCTATCTATCAAGTAGCATATTGAATATGTTTTGAAGAAAGAAAAGACATGTACAAGCAAAAACACAAATTGTTAACCGTGCACTAATGTATGTTTTTACAACTGCATTTGTATAAATAAGCTAATCTTAATGTATGTTTTTGTATATATGTTTTTACAACTGCATGTTTTTTAATTTTCAGTTATATATGTACGCTGAACTTAATGTATGTTTATGCAATTTTAAATGTATGTTCTTGGCATTTTCATTTGTATGTGTAAGCCAACCTTAATGCACGTTGTTTCAGTTGTATGTATACGCTAAACTTAATGTATGTTCTTACTATTTTCATTTGTATGTGTATGTATGTTTTGTACGTGTAAGCTAATAAATTAAGATTAGCTTAAACATACATTAAGATTAGTCTATTCATACAAATGCAGTTGCAAAAACATACATTAGTGCACGATTAACGATTTGTGTTTTTGCTTGTACATGTTTTTTTTGCTTCAAAACATATTCAATATGCTACTTGATAAATAGATCTTGAAAAAAGAAAGTTTTTGGCGCAAGAAAAAATTAAATCGGAGTTGAAACGAAGCGGGAAAGATCAAAATAAGAAACTTGGTGAAAAAAAAAACAGCCATGCGAAAATCGCAGCCCTTGGGCATTCTACGATTCCAAAGTTGGGATTAATTCGTATTTCGTATCTAAAGATTGGTTTGTACCTGAAAGGTCCCCTATATATATATATATATATATATATATATATATATATATATATATATATATATATAATTGGTATCAGGTAAAAACCACCCCTTATTGTGCAAACTACGAACTCACCAGGTGCTGACACGTGGGCGCGCGCGCTGCTGATGCGCGCACACAGTGCTGACACGTGGCGCGCACAGTGCTAATAGTTTGGGCGCACAGTGCTAATAGGTTGACCTATTAGCACTGTGCGCGCCAAACTATTAGCACCGTGCGCGCGCGTGGTCAACACGCTCACGCGCGCGGGCAGAGGCGCGCGCGCATCTGCCACGTGTCAGCATCGCGCGCGCTCTGCTGACGTCACTTTGACCGCATCCTGTGGCTTAGATTGGTTCGTAGTTTGCACAATAAGGATGGTTTTTACTGGATAGCCACCCTATATATATATATACCACTTCTTTGTTGGATCTTGTTGATGGTGGATGGTAGTAGATGATAATATGAATACGAAGATGAAGAAGAACAATGGATGCAAAAACACACAAGCTTTATTTATTTAGTTTTGCAAATCTTGCAAGCGTACCTTACAAGGGAGAACTAACTCCTTCTTATAGGAAAATTCCTAATCATGACAAGCACCTAATTTTTACCACTACACAAACAAATAAAAGTGGTGGAGTCCCTCCACCTTACATTGTCAATATTATTGGCACACTAAAGCACTTTAACAAGATAGTGGATTCCTATCACCTCCACTTTATCCATGTCTTCAATATTATTGCAAGGGTGAGACGTAGATTCCTATCTCCTCCATTTTTGTCTTGGTCTTCAGCATTATTGCAAGGATGGACAAGACTTGATGTTTACCTCCCCATCTAGAACCTGTCTAGCTATTAGCTAAAATAATTAGGTTCCCCCTCTGGGGCCTTGAGTTTGCTGGCTGACTGCTTCTATGAGTGAGTCCCAGTAATCTCCAAGAGTCGGCTCAGGTTCTACTTCTTGGGATTCCCCTGCAAGAATCTGAAAAGAATTTGGATTCATTGAACCTTGGGATGACGTCTCCATTGCGTCTCCGGTTGAATTTGTTGGCTGTTCTGGGAAGACTGCCATGAACTGTTGTTTCATGAAATCTAAGGCCCTGACTATTATCTGTCCTTCAGATTCTGTCGGATATTTCCGTTGTAGATATTCTCTTAGCTTAGCCAACTCTATGTGTTGATGGGCTGGTTGCTGATGCATAGTAGCCTTGTCATTATTAATGACTTTCTTGATTTTTTTCTTTAAGGACTTCAATATCTTCCCTGGGCATTCTGCCCCACTATTTGAAGAAGAAATTTCTTCTCAGACTTGGGATTTGGAGCTTGTCTTCCGTGATTGAAAAAGACCATCGCCAAATCCATGGAATCTGGAATTTAGTAATGAATAGAAATGGGCATTGCCCAAACATTCGCAAGTTTCCGGTTAGGGGGCTATAATTTAGTAATGAATAGAAATGGGCATTGCCCAAACATTCGCAAGTTTCCGGTTAGGGGGCTATAATCATACCAGGTCTTATATAGGTCATTGACCTCCTGGGGGAGCATTTCCAAGGATGGTCCAAATTTTGACCACCATTCGAAGAACCAGTTTGGGATTGGTTTTTCCAGAATTTCTGGATTAACAGAAAAGAACCAAGAATGTTTGTTCTTAGGATTTTGGTAGTAGAATGCCTTGGAGAAAGCTTCTACATAATCCCAATA
This sequence comes from Erodium maritimum, assembly GCA_963921825.1. NCBI lineage: Eukaryota > Viridiplantae > Streptophyta > Magnoliopsida > Geraniales > Geraniaceae > Erodium > Erodium maritimum. The sequence continues at coordinate 139,247,077 of OY997588.1, read as the reverse complement.
GTTAAAATAAATGTATTTCCCTTCAGCCACCCTAATGGCCTTTTCCCCATTGGGGTTCAACCCCCATTCTCTGGGAAGGAGGATTTTATTTAAATGGCATTTGCTGAAGTTAATGAAACTATCAGGATTATTATTCTGATAGTGATGGGTGACCGTTATTGATCCGGTAATAGTCAGAAGGACCTCAAGGTTAGTTCTGGCCTTTCCATGGAGGCCTGGATAACCTCGTGATTCCAGGTATCTAGTGGCTAGAGACCACCCGTCTTTGGGTGTTACCTTGATATCATCATGCTCAAGGTAGAGGACATGCTCCGATATGGGATTCTCGAAATATTCGAGTTCTGGCGGCGTTTCTTTTACTGCTGCATCCTTATATGATGCTGAAGAGGAGGATGGTCCTTGAGAAGGAATTTTCTTCGTCGTTTGAGAACTGTGATGCGGGGGCATCTGCCTATTAGGCTGTTTGTTGAGAGTTGACAAGTCCCCTAGTAGAGGAACCGTCTGTTCTGGGCGGAGAAGTGCATTGCCTCTTCCTGATCCGCGACCGCGGCTATTATTGCGGCCTCCCCTATAAGGGGTCATCATAATCCCTGCAAAAATTCACGAGTTAAATAATCGGCTAGAGAGTTATTCTCTCCTTTTATATATTCGATATCAAATTCAAAGGCTGATAGTTGGGCTTGCCATCCTGCAAAGATCTGTTTTGCTACAAGATTTTTAATATCTTTTTCAATTATCGATTTGGCAGAGCTGCAATCAATTCGTAGCAAGAATTTTTGGTTGAGAAGATCACTTTGAAATTTAGTGACACATTTAATGATGGAAAGCATTTCTTTCTTAATAGTCGAGTATCTAGATTGAGTCGGGTTCCATTTACCCGAAGTATATCTAACTAGAACCTCTTTTGAAGTGTTAGGGATTATTTGCTTAAGAATCCCTCCATAACCTATGTTAGAAGCATCCGTTTCTACAATTTTGAAAAACTTTGGGTTAGCCAAAGAGAGACAAGGTAAGCTTTTGACCTTATCTTTAATTTTTCTAACAGCGTTAGAATGTGCCTCTGACCAAGGCTCAGGGTTCTTTTTTAATCTTGAATACAGTATGGCCGTATCCTGAGCAAGATTATCATAATAATCCGCAATATAATTTAAGCTACCAAGAAACCTCTGAAAATGCTTGGTGTCTGTTATACGATTAGGAAATTTTGAAGCAAATTCTATGCTCCTATCAATGGGGATTATTGTCCCCTGGCTGATATTATGACCCAGAAACCGAATTTCAGTCTGGAAAAGTTTCATTTTTGGGGCGGATAAAACAAGCCCGTTATGTTTTACAGCATTTTTAAAGATTTTCAAATGCTTCTCATGTTGTTCTATGGATTTAGAAAAGACTAAAACATCATCGATGTAGACTATGATATACTCAGAATAAGGATTGAAAATTTCATTCATAATATTTTGAAATTCGGAAGGGGCATTTTTTAGCCCAAAAGGAACCACGTTCCATTCATAATGACCAAAAGGGACAGTAAAGGCTGTCTTATATCGGTCTGATTCATTAATCTGGATCTGCCAATAGCCAGATTTCATGTCAAATTTAGAGAAGATTAAGGCATCATTTAACCTGTCTAATAAATCTTTTTTATTAGGAATTGGGTATCCTACCCATTTTAAGACCTTATTCAGAGGTTTATAATTGATAACAAGTCTAGGAACCCCTCGTTCTTTTTCAGCAGCTTTATTGACATAGAATGCCGTGCAACTCCAAGGAGATTTTGATTTCCTAATTAATCCTTTTTCTTCTAAAGAAATAATTTCTTTTTTACAAAGCTCCATTTGTTCATGATTCATTTGAGCTGGCCTAGCCTTAGTCGGGATTTGACTTTCATTGAAATTATCTATGTATGGGAGTGAAACCGAATGAGTTTTTCTATTCCAAAAGGCTGTGGGAAGATCATCACATACTTCTTCCCTGAATTGTCTGTCAATTTTTTCTATTTTCTTCTGAATATTTTCCTGCTTTAATTGGGAATTTATGTTCATAATTTGAATTTCTTCTTTCAAGAAGCATATTTGCTTTTCTTTTCCAAGTAGAATGTCTTTAACTTCATTGAGCATTCTTGTCTGAGGGTCATAAATGAAATGGAACTTAACCTCTTTTCCACCGATATTCGTGGAAAATCCAGTTTTATCTACCCTGAGAATTGGCATAATATCATGCAGAAAAGGATTTCCTAAAATAATCCTATGGGTAAGATTTTTAACCAAGATAAAAGCTGCGGGTAAACAGGTACCCTGATTGCAGATATGAGCATCTGAAAGCTTATATCTGACTTTTAGCTCTTTTCCTCCGGCTTGCGTTAGGGATTGAGTTGTCTTTTCAAAGTATTTAGTGGGGATGATTCCCTCTTGGATGCAATTATAATCAGCTCCACTGTCTACAAGGACAATTTCGTTATCAAGTATGAATTCATTTTTTATAACGAGAGATATTTGAACAAGCCACTTCTGTGAAGTAACTTGGCTTATTAGATTAAGATAATCTGGGGTGGTATTACTATCATTATTAATGATATTATCATTAAAATGATTGTCTTCTAAAATGCTTATTCTTTGGGAAAGCTTAGTATTATTCTGCTTTATTTGAATTATTTCAGATTTTAATTGGTTAACCTCTCTTTTAAGGTCACTTAGAGAAGTTGGGGTTTCTTTAACCCTTGCTTGTCGGAACCGTTGGAGTACTTCACTTAATTGGTAGGGTTCTTCCCGGGTAGGCGATTGGTTGCTCATATTGTTCTGTTTTATAAGGGTCTCAAGAATATTTTTCTTAAGGTTGGGATCACCGATATCATCAAGCATGGTGAAAATTTTATCTTGATCTGCTGTGAGAACGTTGAGACCATTCATCTCAACAATAGACTTCCAATAATTTATAGCGTTGCATTGGCAACTGTTTCTGTCACCATCGTCCGAATTTTCAGACGAGGATGAGTCGTTTATGACATCAAGGTCATCCTCAGAAGAAGAGTCATCATCATCAGAGGGATAAAGAATAATTTTCTTTAAATGTGATTTTAATTGGTCATCTTCTATTTCATTAATGGCTTTTTTAGTCCAACATTGGTTGGCGTAGTGACCAATTTTCCCACATTTGTGACATTTTATGTCGAGTTTTTTAGCTTTTCTTTTTCCCGGGTTGGGAAGGAATGGTTTTTCTTTATTATATGATTTTTTTCGATAATAATTTTTTCTTTTATAATTATTTTTATGGTAGATGGGTTTATCGGCCCACTTGGGCCTTTTTCGATAAGGTTTATCACCCTTTTCTTTACGATTTGGGGTTTTTATCTTTTTTCCTTGATCAAAAGCAAATTGCTCACATAATTCCCCAATTTGGTGTTTGTCAGTAACCCTTTGCCTTTTCAGTTGATTTTTCAATTTTAAATCATTGCATAGAGTTAAACCTTCGTTTATGCAACTCGTAGTGAGTTGACCATAAGTAAGATTTTGATAATCGATGTTTATTCCATCGTTTTGAGTTCGTAGAGATTGACGAACTCTCTCTGCAAAGAGATGTGGTAAGCCATCAATAAACTTGGCTTTCCAATGACTTGAATCAGGGTTATTAAGTTGAAAAACCCTTGACAGGAAAGTATCCTTATACCATCTAAAATGGGTTAAGGAGGGACATCGGAGATTTTGCAGGAGAGTTTGAATTTTCTCTGCTATAGGAGCAGTAGATCCTGCAAAATGGTGCAAGATAGACAGGCACAGGGTGTATACTGCATCTTCTTCTCCCGTGGTAACTCTCTCATCATTGGAGGGTCCAATTTCCATTTTAACTATCTTTTTGTGGCTAATGATTTCTTTGCGTTGGGTGTCAGTGAGGTAATGGTCCCACCATCCCCGAAGTTGTCCTACGAAACCGGTAGTAATGAACGAGGCAATTGTACTATCTGAATTGCCGTGTTGCTTACAAACGGTCGAATACATAATTATTCTATGTATGGTGTCAAATATTTGTTTATCGGTTTGCCCATCAATATTCCATTCATAGATGGCCTTTCCAGAATACGAATTTTGGAAGGGATCTGATTCTTCAAACAGAAGATCTTGAGGAGAGGGCCTCTTGTAATAATGTTTTTCTACGGGTCTTGGACTATAAATATTATTTATAGCGCACTGCTCAGCAAACATTTTAGATATCTTATTTATATCCTGATCTTGACTAGAACTTTCAGATTCGTTTTCCGAATCTCCATTAGTCTCTTGATAAGAAAGGACCCCAATCTTCATGGCCTTAAGTTTTTGTTCGAGAATCTGAACAAAATCAGTGTTGGTCTCCATTTTGAAACCTTGGATTGGAGTTGGAGGTTGTATTAAAGGAAGGTCTTCCTTTTTAGGGACTTCAAGCCTGATTTCTTTTCCCTTAATAATTTTCTCAATCATAAGTTGGTGTTGATCAAGTTGATCTTTAATCATTTGACTTAAGGAAAACAGGTTCTCTTCTATAGAAAGAATTTGTTTGCCTAGACAATTAAGGAAGGTATTGGTATAATTTTGGGATCGGATTAAAGTGTTTATTTCCTTGATTGTTACCTGGGTATAATCAGTTTTCTGGAGGCTCAAGTAGGCGCTTGCCTCGATATTATTACCTAGGACAATGTCTTGTTCCGGAGGGAAGGGAGAACTAATAGATTCTCCTAAGGCTTTAGTCTTCCAAGATCGTTGAAGGACAAGAACCTCATTTTCGGTTTGGTCTAAAAATTGTTTTATAAACCATTTTACAAAGGTCTTAATTTCCCCAGTGTTTTCCATGTGAGAATAATATTTATTCTTGTAATTCATTAACTCATCATTCGAGAATTTTTTGAAATACCAGTCACGAAAACTAGTATGTCTGGGGTGATAAAACTCTTTATTAAGGAGTTTTCTAGTTCCAGGACTAATATTAATCATTAATATGGAAACTCATTTCTGATTGAGTAGGAGATTGCCTACTTGATAAGTTTGGTTTTATGTAAATTCCATGGGGAATTTGGTTATCGCTGATTCTAATATTTTCCACTAGATCCTCTTCTCTAATTTGAGAAGTAGAGGCTCTGGATTCTTGAGGAGTCGAGACTCTATAAACAGTCTCTCCAGGATACCTCGAAGAGCTAGATCTAGGAAGAGTAACAGATATTTGAGGGTTGAATTTTATTTCAATATCTCCCTCAGTTGTTTGGATTATTTGGTCAATATCTCTATTTATTATAGGTTCAGGCTCTATTTCCTGAGGTAAAGACCATTTTAAAGGAAAGTTGATTTCATCCCATCTTATAAGCCTATTGGTGGCTATATTAGAAGTTAAAATATAGATGGCTTAGATTGAGTTGGTATTTATGTAAATAACAATAAGTTTGATTAAATAAAGATCACTCCTTTTAATTATTTTACATTTCCGAAGGGCGTTTTTGTCCATTCACTTTATTTCAACCTACCCTAACGGCCTAACCTACTTTGTTTACCGGTTGTGTTCTCTAATCCTCCCCATTCTCTCTCTCCGCTTTTTCACCGGAGCAATTTGCTCTGTCGCTGCCAAGCTTCCTCATGTGCTCTTCGTGCTCGTCGTCCAGCTACCAAGTTCGCCACCGCCGGCTTCACTTGGGTTCAGCTTAACCCCAGACGGGCATGGATGCGGTGGATGAGAGAGAGGACAATTTGGACGAGATTACAAACGAGCGTGAGGTCGCAGACAAGGAAGCCGAGCCACCACCGCTCGGCCCATTCCACCATAGTGCTTCCTCAACCACGGGCGTGGATTTATGGTTCCTTCATATGTGATATTTTTGGACTTTATGAAATCTGCTTGATATAGCTCTGAGTATTTGAATGCTAAAATGACAAGATTAGTCTCAGGTCTTGTTTTGCCCGTGCTTTACTTGATGGGTTTGTAATGTTTTCTAGTTTTATCAATTTATTTGATTTTTGCTTTAAATGGGTATCAGTTTACTGCATTTGTGGTAGCTGAATGTGTGTTTATTCAGTCAAGTTATGTTCATATACACTTGCAAGCAATTGATATCCATGAACACATTGTACTATTGTGGAATAGTTTATACGATCGTGTGTATCTATATCGGGACTTTGTTTGCATCAAATTGTTTCAAAATTACATATATGTGTTTAGTTTATTTGTTAAATATGCAGAATGTTATTGAAACTTTTTTGAAAACTTGTTCCTGCTTGATCTGTTAATGTTTTGTAGCAATGTTTATATGAAAGGTTTCACCTTCACATAGAGTTGGTTTAAATTGGTTATTGTGTTAGGTTTTCAATATATTTGGGAATTTGGTTTATGATAGTAATTCTTTTATAAAGTTGCCAATTGTCTTAAGGTGATTTGATTCTTATAAAAGAAAAATATAGATAGTCTATTGTTTCATTATTTATACATGTTTAATACATTTGTTACTTATGCATAAAAACAATGAAACCTTTTTTTTATATTGCTTAGTTAATGTGTCTATCTCTATATTTTTCCAATTTTTCCATTTAAATGTTTCATTTTTACATAGAATTTGGGAACAAGAAACAGAAGCACACAATTTTCCTTTTTCCAATTTTTCCATTTAAAATTTTCATTTTTACATAGAATTTGGGAACAAGAAACAGAAGCACATAATTTTCCTAGAAGCAAAGTAGTTATCATCTATTACTAGCAGACAACTATCCCCACTTGATGTCACATAGCTTCAATTTATTATTGTTTGAAAAGTTCATGAGTAATTGAATCCATGCAGTATAATAATTGTTTTATCTAAATGTTTGACTTTATTACATAAAACATTATGCAGCAGTCGGACATTTTGTTTTCTTAACTTACAGTTTCTATATTTATCAAAAAAAAACTTACAGTTTCTACTTTGTAATGATAAAGTTTCATATTTATGTGCTTAAAGTTTCATGACATTTACCAATATACTGTCAAGTATAGCAATAGGTGTTGATAATTTTAAAGTGTTTCAAACACATTATGTCAATGTTTCATTGTCAATGAGGAGATTTATATTTATTCTTGACATAAGTAATGTTATTCCTAGTTAATGCAATGTACATTTTAATGCTCTCTCCTATAACAGTGGAATACATCTTTTATACTTCACATTTAATAAGTTCTTCTGGTAATATTTCATATTTATATGAATCATGTTTCATTTTATCCAGCGGAACCACAACCTTGGCTCTCTTGACTCTTAGCAGTATATTATAACTCATTCTTCTGTATATTAATTATTGAAACATCTGTAATAAAATAAGGAGTCTATTTCCTTATTATAAATATTTTAAAGTTGAAATACCTGCATAGAAATTATGAATTTATTTAATGTTTCGAAAACCCAAATACAACAATTTAAAATTGATTATTTTTTTTATTAATATGTATTTGAATCACAATACATTAAAAATAATATATATTTTTTAAATTGAAAAACAGTTTACATCTCAACTGCAAAGTTGCAGTTGCTAATTTCAATTAATTCGCTAGAAACAAGGGCTGGTTGAGGAATTCGGATTACGTGTACAAGGGAGATAAAATTGTCATCCCTGATATGCCCTTTAAATATTTAACTAAATCTAGAAATTTATTTTTTTGCAAATTTTATCATTCATTGGATGAGTTTCATCTGATGGTTAGAATTAGTTTCTAAGTTATAGTATTTTTTTAGTTTCTAGTAGATAGTCCCCCTATATATATATATATATATATAACACTAGCTACAAAGGTATATGTGTATTATTCTTAAAACAAAATAGTATAACATTTGTTTTCCAATACACAAGTTCATAATTTTGGCCAACTAACATTAACACAAATACTTGGGTTAAATATCGAAACTTACTCTTAAGTATTGGTCACGAACACTACACTACCCAACGTTTCAAAACGAAAAATACACTACTTTACATATTGGCCACACAATTTTAATACTAAAATTGATGGAATATTCCATTCCGTTAGTCATATGACATCAAGTGTCATATAATGGATGGTAAAAAGACGTTTTTTCCCTTAAGTATTTGACCTCTATACATTTTATAAGGAACAATAACGACGATACAATGGTAATGTTCCTCATAAAATGTATAGAGGTCAAATAATTAAGGGGAAATGTCATTTTACCATCCATTACATGACGTTTGAGGTCATATGACTAACGGAACGGAATATTCCGTCTATTTTTACTAACAAAATTGCATGACCAATAATTAACATAGTACATTTGTCATTTCGAAACGTTGGGTAGTGTAGTGTTTGTGACCAATACTTAAGAGTAAGTTTCGATATCTAACCCCAAATATTTTATAGTAACCCTAATTTTGAAATCTGACAGTTTTCAAACTCTAGCCCTAAATTCTCAGGTTCTCAATCGACATTGGACAATTTTGAAACACAAAACCTTATTTGTTTGAAGTCTAACCTTGTACAAACCCTATGTTGTCCCTCAACCAAGTCAACCCAGCTTCATTTTAAAAGTCCATATTAAACCATTTTAGCTTTTCATGAATTCAAACTACCAAATTTGTCTCGTAGTTTCAGTTTCCTCTCCTTCGTCTTCTCGTAATCGATACAGACGAAGCCAAATGGGGTCTAACCCACCTCTTAAGTCAACAGATGAGGGAAAATGTGGCATTTAGAAAGTTATAATGACCACGTGACCAACACGTTCGAAACGTTAACGACATCATCACTTTAGACAGTATTTGATGATAATCCTAATATAATGTGTAAAGGTCACATATGAGAATTGTATAAAAGACCACATGTTAAGATAGTGGGAACAAATATCAAAATGGATTAGGACATAGTTTCCCTAATGAATGTTGATGTGAAATAGAATCAAATTGAACACAAAATATGGAATAGCAATAGCGAGTGAACATGTCTTCATATTTCGTCTCATTCATAACAAACGCATAAGAGCAACCACATCGAGCGATGTACCTCCCCGAACCACGAACCACGACTCGCGAATCACTTTTGTGATTCGGTGAGTTGGGCTTCGTGGTTTGCTGGGAGCCAATCCCCACGTGACACGTGGCCACGCTAAAGCAAAAAAAAAAAATTGGACCGTTGCACCCCTAAGGTCCTTAACATCTAATTTTTTAAATCAAAATAACGCATTTTAAAATACAAAAAGAAAAAACATTTTCCCATCTATAAATACCCCTCACCTCATTGCATTGCAAGGAGCCCATGGATCGGGAGACCACCACGGGGATCCAACCGTTATGCTATAAGCGGTAGCGTCTCGTGATTTATGGATTTGGCATGCGTTTTTTGGGATGTCTGGCTCGAACAACTACATCAACGTCCTCCACGCCGGCCACTTATTCGACGATGCTTTCTGTGGCCATGACCTCGTTGTGGAGTACGAGATCAATGGGCCTTGGTACAACTGCCTGTATTATTATAGTTGGCGGTATTTACCCCTCTTGGAGTCGGTTCGTGAAGTCGATTCACCATCCATATACTCGTAAAGAGAAGTTGTTTGCTAAAGTCCAAGAAGGTGCTCGGAAAGATATTGAACGTGCATTTAGAGTCCTCCAAGCACAGTGGCACATAATTTCCCGTCCCACTCGTGTTTGGAGCAAGTATACTTTGGCTAGTATGATGCATACTTGTATCATTCTACACAATATGATTGTAGAGGCTGAACACGGGTGGTACAAAGCAAGGGATGACGAATTGTATTTTGAGCCCCCACCGAAAATATCAGGTTGAACAACACCTCAACGATGACATCAATGAAGGCCCTTGCCTTACCGAGAACGGTTGTGTGCTTGAATCAGTGTCACAAATGATGAGGCCTATCGACAACTCCAACATGACCTTATTGAGCACATATAGGGTTGGTTTGGAGCAAATTACCATGGCTTAGACGACGAAGACGGCGAGTGAGATGATTTAATAAATTTGATGTACCAAAAATATTATAGTTTGATGTACTTTTAATTAATTAATGAAATTTAAAGTTTAATTATCCATTTTAGATAATTAATTTTCCACTTTAGTTAATTAATTCATCAACTTTATTTATTATTTAGTGTTTCAAATATGAATTTAATAAATTAAAAAAAACATAATTAATTACCGGTTAGTATCCACTCAACATTTCTGTAAGCTATAATCTTTATACATGATCCCTTTAATATGGAACCCCTTCAATTTTAGGGATTCGCATCACAATTCATCCTAGTCATCACATGAATCATGCATCATGATCCATATATGTTGATACCTTTGATGTATATGCTCTAAGAGCATCTCCAACCCTTGTGGTTGTGGTGAAGCTAGCGGTGAGTAATCGGCTACGAGGAGTTGGCGGGAAGCTGGCGATTCGCCACTAGCAGCAAGTATAGCTGGTGAACATACCACCAGCACTAGCCGTTGGCGGTGAGCTGTTTTTTTTTGTTTTTTTCTTTTGTTAATGATTTTTTCAGTTTTTTAATTCTTTTCCTTTTATAAATTATTTTTTAATTATTTTATATAAAATATTTTATTAAATTTTATATACACTTTTTAAGTATTCTTAATCCTAATTGTATTTTTTTTATAAATTCTTTTATTAAATTTTATATATACTATTAATTTTTTAAAAATTCTAATTCTTTTTTAAAAATTCTTTTTATTAAACTTTATATAATTTTTAATTTTTAAAATTATAATTCTTTTTCTTAATTAATCCTTTTAAAAAAAATGATATAAATTCTTTTATAATTTTATATACACTTTAAAAAAATTCTAATTCTTTTATTAATCTTGTTTTAAAATTATTTTTTATATAATTTCTTTTATTAAATTTTATATACATTTAAAAAAAAATTAATTCTAATTCTTTTTCTTTTTTAAATCTTTTTTTAAAATTCTTTTTTATATAAATCATGAACATGTTATGTTTAGTTTCTGTTTCGGTGATAATAAGTTTTAGGTTAACATTTGTTTAAGTTTAAGCTTCTATAATTATAATCGTGTAATATTAATCGTGTTATATTTAATGTGTTTTTGTTTATTTTAATAAAAATGTTTGTTTAATATTATTTAATTCTATCTGTCAACAATCAGCAATTTTTTTTTAACATTATACAGTACCAATTGTAAAGCTAAAATATTAAATTTTTATCCTAAAAGTCATCTCATACCATCCGTTGTACCATTTAGCATTAGGTTATCCACAATGGCGTCGAAACGGCGAGTCGTTTGGTCATAGACTTCGATGTGGCGTTGGAAATTTGTGTTGAATCTGAGAAAGTGAGTCGGGTCTGCGTCGAATCTACGAAAATGTAGTTTCAATGTCGAGGGTCTTATAGACTGAAGGACCCGTCGAATCGACGGATTCAGGGTCCAACCGTATCGTGACCAACGAATCAGAGTGTGCCGCGTGGCACGATTACGGCTTCAATGGACTCAATATTTCGTTTTCCTCACTACATATTCCGCACATGTTTCTTCGTCTTCCTCACTAATTCTTCTGCAGTCGTTTCTTCGGCTTCCTCACTACTTCTCCTATACATGTTTCCCTACCTCACGCTTCCATGCCTCCGGCGTTTCTGCCACCACAATTTCCCCCGGAATGTCGACATCGTGTCTCCACTAAAGTTTCTGCCACCATCGTTTCCCCACCGATCACTACCTCTTTTCCACTTCTCATGTATCTGTCGTCTGAATATCTTCCAATGGCCGACAACAATCCTCTTCAAGACTCTTCCATGGAATCGGGGTCGAGCTCGACCCCCTATACGACGGCCAACTGAAATCGGGAACTCAAATCTCGTCGATGGTCTTGTACACACGGTTAAACGTCAGCCCACCGAGAATGCTGCACTTGTACCGGAAATGGAGTCGGCCCGAGGAGTCCGCATTGGTGTGCATGTGGCTCAGACAGGCGGAGCAAGGTTGTGACCAACCTGACGATGTGTTTTGGGATGTCGTACGGGGGGAGCTCGCCCACATGACTTGTCAATCCCTCACGATGGAGCGGTCCGCGAGAACTACAACTATCATTGGACCATCGTCAACCAGAAGGTGAAGAGCTTCAATAAGTGTTGGGGGTAGATGAAGCGCATTTACCAACCCGGTTGGTCAAACGCGCATGTGATGGGCATTGTTGGGGAAGTGTATGCCGATAGATACAAACAAGAGTTCGTCTGGCAGCATTGATGGATTCTCCTGCGAGACCATCCAAGTTGGATGCAGTCGTAAACACAACCGTAATAAAAAATAACAAGTGATATGCCAAGAGGTTGGAAGACATCGATTTGAACATATTTTGATTTTTATTCTACACAATACATTCTGAATAGAACAAATCGGTCTATCGTTATTGCGACCCTAAGGCTATCCACAATGGCGTCGGGCGCCGAATCAGGACAAAAAGTGGCTTTTCTACGCCAATTTGTCTAATACGAGTCTCGTGTGTAGTCGATTCGGAAAATTCACTTTAGACCGTCTACGAATCTGAAGACTCGTACGCCGTCGAATCGACTGAAGCGGTGTTGACCATACATGTCACGCCCCAAATCCGGTATTGACCGGACCCGAGGCATGACTTAGTGAAACTAAATAGAAACAACCATAGAAGAGATTTAAGTCTGAAAAAGGGAGAATAATATAAATCAACAGAGTTCAAATCTTGAGTCCCAAGCTCAGTCAATATAAAAAAAACACAATACGTCTCTAATAACAACAAGTAAACCTCGGGCATCCGCTAGCTCCCCAACTCTGCGATGTCCTCTACTCCAAGTCAAAGCTAATACCTGTAGAAAACACAGTAAGGGGGTGAGCTTGACGCTCAGTAGGGAAAGCCCCGAAGACCACCTCAAATAGATTTACCAGAAAGTTTTTCCATAGTTTAAAGTTGATTAAAAAGGTTTGATACAACGACGCGACCTTTAATGTAATTAAAGACGAAAACCCCGTTTTACCCGAAACTCGTAAATCCAACCGTACCGGCGTTAACTCAACACCAACCACTAAACCAAGGCACACACCGCAGGTAACGCTCCACGTAAAACACCCAAGTACAATTCCAAACCAACTTTTAACGATTTAAGGGGAGAAGGCGACAACGAGAAACTGTAACCCAAATTAAACAACCTTCACTTTTCTCGACCCCAAACTATCCCGAAAATCCTAGTCCAGAACCCCTTCACGACCGGCTAACGGATAACCACAAAGGAGACGCTTTAACTTACACGGAAATCACACACAAGAACATCAGCATCAAACAATCAAAGTCAAGTCATTCACGGTCACCCACAACTCATAACAAGGAACACCCATAGCCACAACACAACAATACTCAAAACACATCAAAACCAAGATAATATCAACACAACCAATTCACACAAATGCACGGTCTCGGGAGCAACCCGCTCGGCCCGGCAAAGCCGTACGCAACTTTCCCCAACACAAAGTCGGGAGAGGCGGTCGACCTCATCGCAGAACACAGGCCCAGCCTCTTCGCGGTACAACCGCATCGCGGAACACAACGTTTTACCGATCGACGGAAGGCAGGGAAATCGCCTCTTCGCGGCCTCATCTCTCGCGGTGCTCAACACAGCGTTTTACCAAGTGCTAGTCGGAAGGTAGGGAAACCACCTATTTGCGGGACACATCATTTTACCGACTCACGGTCGGAAGGTAGAGAAACCACCTTTCTCATGTAACCACAGTATCACAAACACAACACTTTACCGAATGCGCGCCGGATGGTACGATACACCTGACGGAAGTACTTCTCTCACACTTTACCGGCCGCGCACCGGAACGTACAACACCCTCTCGGGCACATTCATAACAGTAACAACCACACAATCACAATCGCACTCACAATCATAATCACAATCACAATCATATTCTCAACAACTTACACGACCAGCACGCACTTACCATCACTTACCGTCACCCCACTCAACGTGGTAACCCCACCGGCTTAACCGATATCCAACCCCCAACATCCCCAGTTCAACATACCAGATAAACAGGAAATAACCACTCAATCACTAATATACATCACCAAGTTCAACTCTACTCGTTTTCATGATCGTTATTTATTAACCGTTCAAGCAACACATAATACACAAGCAGACACACTCAGCAAGCAAACCTACAGGCACGACATGGCCCGATTCTACCAGCACAGCAATTTCCAAGACAGTAATCGTAAATGTTCGTAGTTTAATACGTCTACGCTAGTTATTCACATCCTATATGCATACTAGTTCTTATCCGGTTATTAGGTTTCCCTATATGCTTTCTAGTACTTCCGTAATAAAGTGGCTTTCGAGGAAATCCCTACCTCTAGAAGAACCAACAGATGTGTCTCATTTCGCTGACGTCCTGGCCAACTCTAGTCTTCTCCGTGCTCGGGGTAAAGGCCTGGTTTTAACACAAAAGGGACGGTCATCAGTCCCGGTCCAACTCGTAACGGTCCTCAAATTTATAAATGAAGTCCAAAAGTTCGTTGTCCAAACGTCCTTTAGAAGTCCGATAAATTCTGGTAATTATCTGATTTTAAGTCCAAATTATTAATTAATTAATTAATTAACTAAACTGGTCTGACCCGGATCCGACCCGAGTCTAAGATCCGGACCCGAATCCGACCCATATCCGACCCAATCCAACTTCAGACCCGGACCTAACCCGAGCCCGACCCGGACCCGGATCCAAACCCGAATCAGAACCCGGACCTCAGATCCGGTCCAGGCCCGAGGCCCAAACCAAGTCCGGGCCTAGACCAGAGCTGAAGCCCAAGGCCCGAGTCCGAGTATCGTTCCTGGTCCAAGCCCAAGCTCGCTCAGGTCTGAGATGAGGCGGCTAGGGTTCCGGTACGGTTCCGGTGACGGCGGCGGCGACGCTCGAGAGCGGTTCTCAACGGCGGTGAGGGTGTCAGAAGCTCGGGAGAGGCGGGGGAAGGTCGTTAGGGTCGTGCTTGAGCTCCTCCGCTCAGAACTGACGCCGTGGGAAGCTCACCGGCGTCCATATCTCAGATCTGACGCCTGAGAGCTCCGACGAACTCCTACACCCCAGATCTCGCCCAAAAGAGCTCGAACAAGCTCGATTCGCGGAGAAGAAGAGATGGGGAGGACGGATTGAGGTCGGGGAAGTGACTCACCGTCACTGGGTAGCCCGATTCTGGTACGGTGAGGCTTGGACGCGGAAAGGGACGGCGACGCTGATTTGGTTTTGGTCGAGAAGGAAGAAGAAGAGAGGATGATGGGGTTTTCTGTCGAGGGAAGTCTTGTGCGTAAGGGAGAAGAAGGAGGAGGTGAGGGAGAACTGAGGACGGATTCCGGCGAGACTCGGCAATACAGAGAGAAAACGAGAGCGAGGGGGACAAGTTAGACGATGCCTTGAGAAACGCGCGAGTCAAAATGAGGAACTGAAATGTTGGGATTAGGGTTTTGCTCGCTGGGTTTGGGCCAGTACGTGTTCCGCGTGCATTAGTGTGGCTGGGCCTGGTCTGGCTCGGCCCAAAGCCCAGGTCTGGCCTGGCCCAACCCTATCCCTTTTCTTTTTTCTCCTTTTTTTGATTTTTCTCTTTGTTTAGTCCTCGTTCCAAATTTTCGATCTGTTTTAAAACCGTAAATTAGACTATTAAAACTCAGGTCTTTACAGTTTACCCCCCTTAAAGGAATTTCTTCCCCGAAATTTAAAACGAAGGTACTCCACTTCACCCTACCTCGAGGAACGTCCAATTAAGACTCTCAGTCCAAGGTCACCCAAACACACGGAAACGCAAAAACCAATTAGTCTATACCGGAATTCCCCGTCGGTAAAGACGTCGCACCGACACTCGCGGATTGGTTGAGATATCCTATACCAGAACCGTCCGTCGGTATAGGTGTCATGCCGGAACAATTCTCCCATCGCACTCAGAGCAGATCCAACACACATACAGTTCACCTAGTTAAGTATCGCGCAACAACAACCAAACAGGTAAGTTCACGTCCCGTCCGTAGTCCTCGATTCCGTCGGCTGTCACCGCTCGACTCCAATGAAACACACAACATCGGTCCAACATCCTCCCGAAAATCCGCCGGGGCACGACACAATACATCACGTCGGAACAACATCGGTCTAGATTTCTTCCCGGAAATCCGTCAGGGCACAAACACGAGACCTGGTGTCATCACAACCGTCGACATAAATGTTCTACACCAGCATACTCCTTTGATGTAGGCGTCGTAATGGAACAAATCAAGGGGAACCGCGCGTACGTGGGAACCGTTACTTGAGCAAACCACGCTGGACTTCAAACATGGTTACGCGCGACCAAAACAAAGAACTTAACACCCACTCGCTAGTTCTCACTATGATGACACTCCACAAGCGGTGACTTACAATCATGATTAATCATCGAAGGTTACCCAACCCGGGATTTCGCGCTTACCTCTGACGTTCGCTCACAGTTTCCAATCGAACCAATTTACTAGTCGTTCCACCCAAAGTACCATAAAACAAAAACGGAAGACACTACAAGTACCATTTCCTCAGAGACTGAACAACCTTGGGTACCTTGAGTGTGCCTCAACCTTGCGCTTCCGCGTCGACTCTGCGTGGTTCTTAAACGTTCACGATCCACACGACCCTTCAGTCGCCTCTCGAACAACTCGGGAACACAAGGATCAACCTTTAAACCCAACTGCGCCCCGCTTGGGCAGCTGACCCGACCTACCAAACAATGCTTCGTACGGTGCCATAATGTTACTGGCTTGAAAGCATTGTGGTAGTCGCACTCGGCTAAATATTTCTGGACTCCAGCAACGGCGCTCCTGCTTCTACTGTGCTCTCGTAGGGGTCGTACTAGTTCCCGCGGAACACAGGCGTTCGGCCTTTACTTGTTGACAACGGATGTGCATCAGTCCAAACTTCGCACCTACTGCCCGTCCGTAAGTGACGGTTGTAGTATCCGATCGCAACTCCATCGGTCGCATGTCAAAATCGAACGACGCCTCGTGTTTTGATAGTCAGTCCATCCCTAGGATGACCTCGAAAGTCGTCAAGTTCAACACCCAAAAGGTGACTAAGAACAAGGGCGTTCAAAACACCGGGAACGCATCAAGGTTCTACTCTTAAGCCCTCACGTCTCTTCAAGTATAAAGAAGACAGAAAAAATGCGATGCAAGTGGGTTATGGACCCACCACGCTTCCGCTGCGCCACTCTGACCTCTTCGCCTCTCGGCCATCTCCTCCGGCCGTTCTTGCGGCGTACTGGTATTTCCGCGGTCCTCCATCGCTCGGTACTAATAGCTGATGAACAATCGAAGAACGCTTACTACCTCGCAATTCGGTTCTCTTAACTTTCTCAACACGCTTGTAGGAAGACAGTTCAATACGGGAAGGTCATTGAGATAGATAGCGCTCCGTTACTCTACTTTCCCACTCTCGACTGACACTAGTTGACACCACCGCACCCTCAACTAGCGTGCCAAGGCACATGGTGAGCTCAACAGTTCAAATTTCCATCCCAACCATTCAACACCCAAGAAGAAAAGAACGAGTGGGGTACCCAAATTCAAATGAAACAACACTCAAAATTTAAATGGCAAGCACGTACCATGATCGATCTCATGCTCGGGATGGTGTCCCTCAGCTCGACGATCGGTGATAGCATAAGCTCTGCCCTGCGAAGTCCGTGGCCCCTGCCTCGGTGGTTGTGGAGGAAGGGCCATATGCTGATCTTATCTCTGCTGCTGCCTCGACGCTTGCGCGTTTGCAGCTGGTTGGGCGGGTCTCGCTGACTACACCTGTCACTGCCGGAACTGGGGTGCCTGCCCAAAATGCGATTGCTGCGGTCGCTATGCTGAAACCTCTCTGCCTGGCGAGGGGCACTGCATCGCCACGTGCCCAGACTGTCCACAACTGAAACACCAACACTCTCCGCCGCTCACCCTCCCCACTGATCCGGTCTGGCCGCTAACGGAACGAGCTGCAGTGTTCGCGCCCTCCTGGCAATCTCTGCTCAGATGACCCCGTCGATGGCAGCGATAACACTCTGGTCCCACATCGGACGCCGCCTGCCTCTGAGCTCTCTGTGTTTGAGCTTGACACTACTGGGACTGTGGTAACTGCTCAGTCTGTGAGTGCAGTGGTAGTTGAGCCGACACCTCCAAAAATCGCTCTGGGCATCTGGGAGCGAAGTGCCTTGGCCGACCACACAGGTAACAAAGTGGGGGCCCAACACTCGACCTCTCAAAAGGTCTGCCCGTCGGACGATCTACTGGTACGCTGATCTTCGGACAGTCTCGAACCATGTGACTCGGCTGTCCACAACGGCGGCACGTGCGCACTCTCATGGAAGGTCCAACAGAAGCCCCTGACCCGACGTGTCGCGGTCTTCTCAACAGTGGCTGGGACTGGAACGATCCCGAGGTCCTCTGCCTCCTCGGATCACGAGACTCAGATGGCCTCAAGGAACTGGTCGGTCTCTGCCTGATCTCTCGCACTCTGGTCGACTCACGAAAGTGCCGCTCCACAGCCAAGGCCTGATCTACCAGGTCAGAGTAAACCTGGGTCTTCGAAACAACGACCCTGCCCGCGATCGCAGGGCGAAGCCCTTCCTCGAAACATCGGCAACGAAGAGCCTCAGTTTGAACCATATCCTGAGCAAAACGACTCAACGAGGTGAACCTCGCCTCGTACTCGGACACTGACAGTCCAGCCTGTCGCAGCTCCCGAAACTACCGACGCCTGTCGTCTAGCACCGATAGTGGACAATATTGCTCAAGTAAGTGTTGTCTGAACAGTGCAAGGTCATCTGTCACTCGCGCCTGCTCGCCCTGCAACTAGTGGTAGGTCTCTCTCTGGGCAAAGGCTGCTACCAACCCCTGAACAGTGCGGGTCAGCTCCTCCAAAGTTGCCGGCTGGGCTGTCTCAGCCCTCTCATGCCCCTTAGCGGGCGCACCTTGGGCACTAATCGCCCCTGTCGACCCAGCGGTCGATGATCGCTCTCGGCCTCTAGTGGGCCGTCTCCTGGTACCTCGTGGAACGTGACATCGGGCCATGACGTAAAACCTCTGCACGGATAACGCACACGCTCAGGTCCTTAACTCAAAAAGAGCAACTCGTTTAAAACGAAACTAACACCACACACCGTCCTCATAACTCTTAAAGGTAAACCACTCAGAACAAAAAACGTCCACACGCGATCAGTAAAAACCTAAACGGTTCTTTAAAACTTTAGCTTACTCTTAGTAGTAGTAGTAGTACTAGTACAAACACCGCACCCTAGTGCGTCACACAAAGCTTACCACACCATCGCACAGAAGAGGCAACAAGTTTCACAGTTCAATCACACAAACGCTCAAGTACAACAAGCAGCATAACAAGCTTACACGCAGCCAACCGGTTTACAGAAACACAAAGCAGCATAAATTCCACACAATCTCAACCCTACTCAATAACACAGGTTGTAAAGCTTAATCTTGTAGCAAAATAATACATGTGGATATCAGCTCGTCACAACTCGGTTTAGGCGTCCCCGAACTACGTTGTAACCAACTGCTATCCCCACTATCATGATTTGCTGCAGTCAAATCATAATAGGACATACATTCCAATTTTTCATAAAATTTCGGCATGTTCCATTTGAAAACTTGGTCAACCAACCGCGCACGCGGGACAAACAGTTCACAATTTAAACAACACCCAGCGAACACTTTAGTAACCTAGACGTGACTTAGTGAAACTAAATAGAAATAACCATAGAAGATATTTAAGTCTGAAAAAGGGAGAATAATATAAATCAACAGAGTTCAAATCTTGAGTCTCAAGCTCAGTCAATATAAAATAAATAAAAAAACACAATACGTCTCTAATAACAACAAGTAAACCCCGGGCATCCGCTAGCTCCCCAGCTCTGCGATGTCCTCTACTCCAAGTCAAAGCTAATACCTGTAGAAAACACGATAAGGGGGTGAGCGTGACGCTCAGTAGGGAAAGCCCCGAAGACCACCTCAAACAGATTTACCAGAAAGTTTTTCCATAGTTTAAAGTTGATTAAAAAGGTTTGATACAACGACGCGACCTTTAATGTAATTAAAGACGAAAACCCCGTTTTACCCGACACTCGTAAATCCAACCGTACCGGCGTTAACTCAACACCAACCACTAAACCAAGGCACACACCGCAGGTAATGCTCCACGTAAAACACCCAAGTACAATTCCAAACTAACTTTTAACGATTTAAGGGGAGAAGGCGACAACGAGAAACTGTAACCCAAATTAAACAACCTTCACTTTACTCGACCACAAACTATCCCGAAAATCCTAGTCCAGGACAGATAACCACAAAGGAGACGCTTTAACTTACACGGAAATCACACACAAGAACATCAGCATCAAACAATCAAAGTCAAGTCATTCACGGTCACCCACAACTCATAACAAGGAACACCCATAGCCACAACACAACAATACTCAAAACACATCAAAACTCAATCAAAACCAAGATAATATCAACACACCCAATTCAAACAAATGCACGGCCTCGGGAGCAACCCGCTCGGCTCGGCAAAGTCGTACGGAACTTTCCCCAACACAAAGTCGGGAGAGGCGGTCGACCTCTTCGCAGAACACAGGCCCAGCCTCTTCGCGGTACAACCTCATCGCGGAACACAACGTTTTACCGATCGACGGAAGGCAGGGAAATCGCCTCTTTGCGGCCTCATCTCTCGCGGTGCTCAACACAACGTTTTACCGAGTGCTAGTCGGAAGGTAGGGAAACCACCTATTTGCGGGACACATCATTTTACCGACTCACGGTCGGAAGGTAGAGAAACCACCTTTCTCATGTAACCACAGTATCACAAACACAACACTTAACCGAATGCGTGCCGGAAGGTACGATACACCTGACGGAAGTACTTCACTCACGCTTTACCGGCCGCGCACCGGAACGTACAACACCCTCTCGAGCACATTCATAACAGTAACAACCACACAATCACAATCGCACTCACAATCATAATCACAATCACAATCATATTCTCAACAACTTACACGACCAGCACGCACTTACCATCACTTACCATCACCCCACTCAACGTGCTAACCTTACCGGCTTAACCGATATCCAACCCCCAACATCCCCAGTTCAAAATACCAGATAAACAGGAAATAGCCACTCAATCACTAATATACATCACCAAGTTCAACTCTACTCGTTTTCATGATCGTTATTTATTAACCGTTCAAGCAACACATAATACACAAGCAGACACACTCAACAAGAAAACCTACAGGCACGACATGGCTCGATTCTACCAGCACGGCAATTCCCAAGACAGTAATCGTAAATGTTCGCAGTTTAATACGTTTACGCTAGTTATTCACATCCTATATGCATACTAGTTCTTATCCGGTTATTAGGTTTCCCTATATGCATTATAGTACTTCCGTAATAAAGTGGCTTTCGAGGAAATCCCTACCTCTAGAAGAACCAACATGTGCGTCTCCTAGCTGCTGACGTCCTGACCAACTCCGGTCTTCTCCGTGCTCGAGGTAAAGGCCTGCTTTTAACACAAAAGGGACGGTCATCAGTCCCGGTCCAACTCGTAACGGTCCTCAAATTTATAAATGAAGTCCAAAAGTTCGTTGTCCAAACGTCCTTTAGAAGTCCGATAAATTCTGGTAATTATCTGATTTTAAGTACAAATAATTAATTAATTAAGCTGGTTTGACCCAGATCCGACCCGAGTCGGGATCCGACCCAATCCAACTTCAGACCTGGACCTGACATGAGCCCGACCCAGACCCGAATCAGAACCCGCACCTCAGATCCGGTCCAGGCCCGAACAAGGTTCAGGCCCGAGGCCCAAACCAAGTCAGGCCCAAGGACCAGACCAGATCTGAAACCCAAGGCCCAAGTCCGAGTATCGTTCCAGGTTCGAGCCCAAGCTCGCTCAGGTTTGAGATGAGGCGGCTAGGGTTCTGGTACGGTTCCAGCGACGGCGGCGGCGCTCGAGAGCGGTTCTCGACGGCGATGAGGGTGTCAGAAGCTCCGGAGAGGCGGGGGAAGGTCGTCAGGGTCGTGCTCGAGCTCCTCCACTAAGAACTGATGCCGTGGGAAGCTCTCCGGCATCCAAATCTCAAATCTGACGCCTGAGTCTCCGACGAACTCCTACACCCCAGATCTCGCCCAAAATAGCTCGCACAAGCTCGATTCGCAGAGAAGAAAAGATGAGGAGGACGTATTGAGGTCGGGGAAGTGACTCACCGTCACTGGGTAGCTCGATTTTGGTACGGTGAGGCTTGGAGGTGGAAAGGGGCGGCGGCGCTGATTTGGTTTGGGTCGAGAAGGAAGAAGAAGAGAGGAGGAGGGGGTTTTCTGGTGGTGGATTCTGTCGAGGGAAGTCGTGTGCGTAAGGGAGAAGAAGGAGGAGGTGAAGGAGAACTGAGGACGGACTCCGGCGAGGCTCGGCGATGCAGAGAGAAAACGAGAGCGAGAGGGACGAGGTAGACGATGCCTCGAGAAACGCACGAGCCAAAATGAGGAACTGAAACACAGGGATTGGGGTTTTTCTCGCTGGGTTTGGGCCAGTACGTGGGCCGCGTGCGTCAGTGTGGCTGGGCCTGGTCTGGCACGACCCAAAGCTCAGGTCTGGCCTGGCCCAGCCCTAACCCTTTTCTTTTTTCTTTTTTTTTATTTCTCTTTTTGTTTCGTCCTCGTTCCAAATTTTCGATCCGTTTTCCAACCCCGTCGTTTTAAAACTGTAAATTATACTA
Organism: Erodium maritimum; assembly: GCA_963921825.1. Lineage (NCBI taxonomy): Eukaryota > Viridiplantae > Streptophyta > Magnoliopsida > Geraniales > Geraniaceae > Erodium > Erodium maritimum. The sequence continues at coordinate 139,224,303 of OY997588.1, read as the reverse complement.
CTAAAACTCAGGTCCTTACAATACAAATGGTAGAGCGACACGTGGTGACGTTTCGGGACACAGAAGCAGAGAAGGCGTGGCGAATCTGCCACGTTACATGGTCAACAGATTCATTTGACCAAATGGAAAATAAAATAATTTTTATTTTTGGAAATTAGACCTATAAATACAATGCATCCCCTCATAACAAATCCCCCAAATTTGCCTCTCAACTCTCTCCCGAATCCCTTCTCATTCTCTCCTTATTCGTTTTTATATCATATTGTGGTCATGGATTCATCGATTAGTGATGAGTATGATCTCGGCGAAATGGACTACTGTTGGAGTCTCTACGAGCACAAGTTAGGGAGGCCGACGCAAGTATGAGGAACCCCGTTCGGGAGAAGTAGAAAAGGCAAGTCGTCTACAGAGACCGAGAAGTTTCTCATGACCGTCTAATGGCCAACTACTTTGCAGATACCCCGACATATGATGAGAACAAAGTTCGGAGGCGTTTTAGAATGGCGAAATCGGTTTTCATGAAAATTGTAGACGGGGTATCCGAGTACGATCTGTATTTCGTCTAAAGAGAAGATTGTCGTGCCCGTCTTGGTTTCTCACCCGTCCAAAAGTGTACGAAATCTATACGCATGTTGTGTTACGGTTCATCGGTCGATATCCTGGACGAGTATTTGAAGATGGGTGAGACAACTGCCCTCGAGTGCATGCACTGGCTTTGCTACACCATAATCAACGTATTTGGTTAAACTACCTCCGGAAGCCCAATGGTAATGAAATTGCTTACATTACACGTATCAATGAAACCCGTTGTTTTCCAGGTTGTATCAGAAGTCTCGATTGTATGCATTGGGCGTGGAGGAATTGTCCAAAAGCCAACCAGGGGGTGTATGAGCGGGGCGATCATTCTGGACCGGCAGTGATGCTTGAAGCAATTACGAGGCCGAATACTTGGATTTGGCACGTTTACTTTGGTATGCCGGGTTCGAACAACAACATCAATGTGTTGAACCAATCTTCCATATTTGCACATGTATTTCGGGGTGATCAATCTGAAGTCGAATTCCAGGTCAATGGTACGTCGTACAACACACCTTATTACCTAACTGATGGAATCTACCCACCTTGGACGTTGTCACGCCCCAAATCCGATTTTGACCGAACTCAAGACGTGAACTAGGAAAACTAGTAAAACAATAATAAAAGTAAATTTAAACAGAAACCAACTCCACAGTTTAGTTCCAAAATAACAACTCCGATAAATATAACATGAGTCAACCGCTCAAATCCGAGCAATTGAAAACTTAGTTTAGTATGGAAAAAAAGGTACGTCTTTAATACAAAACACAACCCGAACCCTCCACGAGCTCCCGAGCCCTGAGACGTCCTCTAGGCCTACTCATCAATGAAACCTGTAAAAACAGCAGACACAAAAGGGGTGAGCTTACGCTCAGTAGGGAAGAGTAGTAATTCCCGCTTTTAAATTAAAGAATGTTAATAGTATGCATATACGACATTAATAACCGGAAGAGTCTTAGCTTGCATATAGGATGCGATTCACTAGAATAACCGCTCTTAATTATGGGAATTGTCGTGCTGTAGAATCATATGTGGCCATGTCGGGCCTTAGGATTGTTTGTTGGTTGTGTTTGATTGTGGTTAATAGTCCTTAATGTCGATAAAGAGTATATTCATTGGGTAATTTAAGAATCATAGTATACTATGTGAATGTGATATGAATGATTACTTGGTGACATGATTGGTTGAGTTATTGTGTTGAATGATCATATGATGTTGTCTTATGTTATAATCGGGTGAATGATAGACCGATATAGTGTCCTTGGTAAGTTATGTCGGTGAGCTTAGTTGTTATGGTGCGTTCGTTGTAGCGTGTTCGGTAAGGTTGGTTGGTATAGTATGTCGGTGTGATTTTTTGGGTTGATATGTTGGTATGACGTGTACTCGATGATCATGTTACTTGATAAGGTGTACCTACCTTCCGACTAGGAGTCGGTAAAATGTGATGTGATTCTGTGATAAGGTGTACCTACCTTCCGAATAAGAGTCGGTAAAATGTGTTGTTGCCCGTGATAAGGCGCACCTGCCTTCCGACTAAGCGTCGGTAAAATGAGCTATGACCCGTGATAAGGTGCGCCTGCCCTCCGACTAAGTGTCGGTAAATTGTGCTATAGCGGTGTGATCCGCGTATTAAGGGAGACTTATTGTGTGTGTATTATTAATGATTTACTGCGTGATTGCTGTAAGAACCGCTCCCGGTCGATCCCGGTCGAACCGGTGAATTCTAGACGAGTTTGACTTTCGGTCGGAAAAGTCAACCGATGGCTCAGGAAGCCATTCGGGACCTTTCCGGGGCCCAAAAAGCTTAGTCGTCATCACGGTTAGCTTAGTTGGGCTGTTTCCTTCAGTTTAACTGTAATTTTGGTTAGGTCAAATTTCGGTCAAACTTGGACTTTATATCGGTTAATTTCCGATAAAATCTTGGAAAGCTGGAAGTTATTTAAGTAAAAGTGACTCCACATGACACTTGTCATTTTTGGCTTGGAGGATGAAATAGGAGCTTCAATTGACTCTTATACCCTCCCAACTTACCTTTAAAGGGATAGGACCTTAAGGGATTTTGGGTAATTGGACAAAATAGGTCATTTAAAGCAACATGAGCACACAAATCAGCTCACTCCTTATTGTTGCAGCCGAAAATCACAAGGGGGAGAAGAGGAGGAGAGCTCATTTCTTGAGGAAGAAGAAAGAGAAGAAAGCTTGCATTTTAGAGCTTGTTCTTAGTCCTTTTGCCTCCATTTTCCTTCCATCTTCTTCATCTCACCTTCCTAGAGCTACTATGGATGCTCTCAACTCTCCATTTTATCTACTATTAAATTTGGGTTTTTGTGGGTTTTGGCTTAAAGTTGAAGGACTAGCTTTTTGGTTGTTGCTTGGAGAAGAAGTAGTGAAGTAGATTGCTTGGATTGTGTTTTTGGTTGAAGTTTTGATGAACCCATTGAGGGTGTTGTTGTTTGGAGACTTTTGATGAACATTTTGGAGTTAGAAGGACTTGGAAATGTGGTTTTTGATTTGATTTTCATGAAACTCGAGCTGGGGAAGAAAGGTGGAGAACATGGATTGGTTCGCTACGGAGCGTGACCCGGACCGGGCCTTGTGCCGGTACTGCAAGCCGCACGGAACGGGACAGGTACCGGCACGGCGTGCTGCGCGGAACGGACGTGAGTCCGGCACGGAACCTCGCACGGTCCGTGTCAGACTCCGGGCTGGTACGCCGCACGGTCCGTGCTGGTTACCGGGCCGGTCTGTGACACGGTCCGTGCCAGATTCCGGCACAGCCTGTGCTACGGTCAGGGCCACCTTCTGGATCAGACCTCCAGATCCAAAAACCCTTCCTTTTAGCCCATTTCGATTTCTAGATCACTTCTTTGACCTTGTTTCCATTGTTTGAGTTTTTTTCTGTAAATTTTGGGTTGAGGAACACTCTGTCGGGTTACTAATCTTGGTATTGTTGTGTTCCAAGACCGTGAGCCCAAGCTCAAGAGAAGGAAAGGACTTGGACCCAAGCTAGAGAGTCGAAGATCACTCTGGAACCCGTGTGCAGAACGGAGGAGCGATTAATCGGCTTTACAACAGAGTTTTAGAGGAAGACCTCAAGGTAGGGAAAGTCTAACTACTCGAGTATTTCAATACTAGTATGCCTATTAGGTTAATAAAATCGGAAAGGTCCTAGAATTGCCTAGAGGATGCGAATAACTAAAATAATCGTCTTCCAATTACTAATAATCAGATGTGTCTAGTATGCATGCTTAGGATGAGAATAACTAGTGTAACTCGCTTTCAATACTTGGGAATTGTTTTACTGGTAGAGAGGTCGCGATGAGCCCTCAGACTAGTTGTTGTGATAGGTTCACATGCTTGGTTGCCTAGTTTGGATAAGTTAAGAGTCTAACGAAACTAGCTAAATCGTATGCTTAATTGATTGCTTGAACGTTTACATATTTAGTTGAATGATTGAATGATTGATTGGTTGAACGGATGATCGAGTATGACTGATTGTACCAGACGGTGCAATCAGGTGATCGATGTACCGATGGTTCGTGACAGGTAAGTATACGGTAAGTGTGGAGTACTATTGGATGTCTTTGCTGTGTTGTGATGAAAGTGTGATTCGATAAGTGTTTATTGGTGGATAAGTTATAATGTGTTTCCCTTATTCATGTTCTTGAGATGCTTGGTTGTTCGGTTCGGTACTACACCGGGGGGGGGGGGGGGGGGGGGGGGGGTAATCCAGTGGTGTTGTGGTCGTGGTGTTTGGTAGATCTTGTGGGATAATGGTTGATTATTGGAGCCTGAGGGCATTGGTTATTGGACTCTACGGGGCATTGATTATTGGAGCCTGAGGGCATTGGTTATTGGACCCTACGGGGCATTGATTATTGAAGCCTGAGGGCATTGGAGGTGGACCCTACGGGGTAGTTGGATGGGTTACTCTGTGAGGAATGGTTACTGTGGTTTCACCCAAGTGTATGTGTCCTACGGGAGCACTACCTTGGTTCCCTATGACCTATGGTCCTTTGGGGGCATTTCTGGGAATCCCGACGATGAGCGTCCCTCAGGGATGGTTTTCGGTAGCCCGATGCATGTGCCGCCTCTGGACCGAGGGAAAATCTGATGTGATATGAATACTCTGGTGGATTGGAATATGGGAACCGATGTGACACCAGAATCTATTCATGGATTGGAGGCTTGAGAAAGCAAGTGGTTGGTGTGATAGTACTTGTTCCCATTTTAATAGTTGTAACGTACTATTGGTACATTTCATTTAATCTTTTAAAGTTATAGTTAACTTTGAGAATGCGATACTATTCTTATTTACACTGATTCCTAGTATTTCATTGTTAATCGTATTCAAATCACCATTTGCGTTATCTTGTTAAAGCAGTTTGATTAGTGACACGTTTAACCGTAAATTGCGTTACCACTTCAAGACAGTTTTATTACTAAACTGAAGGTTAACTTAATTACGATTTTCCCTACTGAGCGTAAGCTCACCCCTATGGTTTTTCTTACTGTTTTACATGCGTACCTGATGTCTAGGGAGTTCGAGGCTCGGGAGCTTCAGTTTGTCTTGGGGATTGTTCTAGAGTTGTGTTGGTCGTTTGTACTAAACACTATTTTTCTTACATTTTATGTTGAGTTGTGACTTTTAATAGATATTTTGGATTATTTACTATGAGGACTTGTTGGAGTTATTTGAATTTCTGAAAGATTTATAAATTGTTTTTTTTTTCTACTTTTAACTCAGGTCACGTCTCGAGTCCGGTCAAAACCGGATTTGGGGCGTGACAATTGCTATTGCTTGACTCGTGTGTCCGAATTGGGTTTTACGATGTGAGTTGTACCCCGTGCTACGGGGAGATACCCGACCGAAAGGGGATTCCGGTTCGGTACGATGTTTTGCTGTGTACTATGTTGCGCTGAATGCTTTGTGCAATTTGTTTATTGGATGTCCCGCCTAAGCGGATGGTTAATGGAATATCCGAACGGGTCATGCCCAAATTTCTGCAAAACCGAAGTGTGAGGTATCAAGCGTTCATCGATTGTTATCAACGACGAGTGCCCGAGCGACGGAGAGCCACAACAATACCAGTGCGCAGTCAGGACGGCCAGGAGAGGCGACCGAGTGGCGATGAGATCAGAGTGGCGCAGCGGAAGCGTGGTGGGCCCATAACCCACATGTCCCTGGTTTTCATTGAAATTGTTTTTCAAAACCTCGGACTGTACGTCAATTAGGTGGGTAGAGTTAGGTTGTTAAGGTTCTAGTGTTCGGTTACGCAAGTCGGAAACGTCCTACGCGTAGACCCGAGACGACGAGATGTCTCGGATGGCGAAGTGCCTTGTTTGAATCTTGCCTTACTTTATGTTATGCTATGTGCTTTGGTTGAGCTGTTTTGCCGATCGGTTGAGATCGAGGTTGGGTTAGCGAACGGTGCTCGATGCTGGTTATGATGTGTTTGTTGAGTGATCGTTATATGGGTTACCGCCTTGGTCGGCCATAGAGTGGTTGGTTGGATCAGAATGTTGTTTTGGCCGGGTGGTAATCGAGTAATTGCCGAGACCGAGGTGTGTGCCGGTCCGGTATATTGTTTATGTGATTGGTATGGTATTGTGTGGTGTGACAGGCGTGCTTCGTGAAGTCTATCCCGACACCACAACTACCGAAACACATGTTATACTCCAAGAAATAGGAGGCGGCAAGGAAAAATGTGTAAAGGGCATTCAGGATAATTCAAGCTCGTTTCCATATCATTAGTCGGCCTGCTTGAGGTTGGGATGATAGGAAACTTGCGATGAACATACAGTCATGCATTATTATGCACAACGTGATAGTGGATGACGAACGGGACACCTTCTAAGGAGACATTGAATGCCTCCTATCCGAAGAACCAATGTTACCCGTGATCCGACGGTCAATACCAGAGTACGACGAGATCCGATACAGGTCGAGCCAATTAGAGGATCGAGCATCGCACCAACATCTTAAGGGTGATCTGATTCAACACATTTGGTCGTTGTTCGGACATGAGCTCTACACGGGGTACGAAGTGGAGTAACTTGGGAACTGTATTTCCATGTACTTGTTGTTGCGTTCTTTCATGCCACTGTAATGCGAGTCCTGTAAGAGCCATTGGGACGATTTGGCTGCCTATGAAAGGTAACACAATATCATTCATTGTTGGCACAATCAAATACAATTCCAAAAGTAGGAGTTTTCAACCAAAGTTATGGTATCCGACAACGAGAGTGGTGTTTCTCAGGCTGACCTTGGTCCCCCACCAATACTGTAAGGGTAGAGCAAGAACAACGTCGTCGTGGTCGGTTCAATCGAACAAGGGTGAAGCTAATGCGGTACCAATTGTCACTCACACGCTAATACGCCGAAGTAGTTGCGCTCGACACAACTGATTGGACTCTACTAGAGAAGGCCAACCACGAGCCTCTTATGTTCGAGATGCTTCTAGCTATGCATATGTAAGTTTTTATACAAACGTATCATGTTTCGAACATGTATTTCAGAGTTATTTTGTACTAAGAAAACCTAATCACAAAGCGTGTAATGCACTTTTTTATGTTTGGTTTCTAATAAATTTTCATTTAATGTGTACCGATTCTACTTAGGTGTGTCCAAATTTGACCCATAACCTAGTCCATCCGGTCAACCCGTTCAACCCGGCTCCAGTGGGTTTGCCCCCATGGGTTATGGGGACGGGCCCGGGTTCAAAAATACCAAACCCGGAGTGAGTGGTCCGGGTAGCGGATCCGTGACATGGTTTCCACATAACCCGGACCACCCGGATATGGTACAAGTCCAAGTCCAAGGCCTAAGGATACACTATTACAATTTTAATTACTTTTGCATATGAAGATAACGATTGATGGCTTGAGATTTTGAAGATGATTACCAATTTTGTAATAAAACATGTTGTATTTTTGTGTTGAACTCCCTATTTAACGTTTGTAATCCTTGAACCTTTGATAGAGTTTAAACAGGGCATGGTGTTTTTTCCATCATTAAGAAGTGACCAAAATGAGAGTTTCTAAGCACTCTTTAATGACTTTTTGATTGGATTTTTTGGATAATGAAAAAAATATTTGAAAGTATTTGTACTACCATTTACGATTAATCTTATTAATCTGTATCAAATTCGGATGGGTTGCTCCAACCTGGTGAACCGGCCCATAATCCGGATGGGCGGATTCAAAGGTCCATTTTTGGGCCGGGATCGGGAGTGAGTTAAATTTTTTGAACCCGGTCACTCCAGGCCGGTTCGAAATTTTGGCCACGGGGCCGGGGCCCGGCCCATGGGCACCCCTAATTCTACCCCTTGATCACATGTCTCGATTCTATTTCCACAGTAACTCCATACGATTTTTCAAAAGATAATCTTTTGACCGATTCTTTGCCTTTAAATTTCAAAACCCTTCGATTGTACCTCCCCTATTTAAGCAACCATGTTTGCAGAATCGGTCTTACAACTCCTCTTCCTTCCTCCAACAAAAACAGATTCGGTAACCACCCAATTCCTTCCCAAACCTATTCACTGGCACTTTGGTGGACCGACGTCGAGGAGAGTCGACTAATCGTGGCATGGATGCTTCACGAGAGTGACCGCAGAGAGTATTGGCACGATTTCTATTCGGATTGGCAAAACATGGCGACCGAATCTTACCCTCTGACCGAAAATCAGCTCAAAGATCACCTACAGAAAAGAACAACCTCCGTAGGTTTGTTTGGGGTTTGTCAGACACAAGAAATTCATTTTGTAAATTATGGGACAGGGTTTTATGTTTATCGAGCCAACACTCTCGTTCAATTAGTATCGGACTTGATAAAATATGTTTTCTTTTAATTATTTTATCATATTTTACGTTGAATACTCTCATAATAGACTGATTCATATTGCAAGAACATTAGACCGTCTAAAGGGTCCAATCGTATTTGCTTTTTTCCCCATTTCCCCTATTTTTAGTCAATGATAATCTAAAAACGGATCGAATCTTCATACTTTTCCAAAAAAGTCACTTGATTAGATCAGATAATCTAATTCTACTGTAGATAGCCTTGAAAATACTCTAATAACATGAAGTGCAACATAGCGAACCAAATACCCTACAACGAGAGGATCTGAGAACGGAACCCAAAAACATTCAACAACCTAACATTAAAGATGACAATTTGCTACTGCTAAACCCTAATTCCTCCAGCTTCCTCCGTCATTCTCACCCCTCGATGAGTAGCGATCGCCACCCGAATCTCCGTAGCCACGGTCACGGCCTCCGCCGTAACCCCCTCCTCCGTACCCACCTCCACCGCCGCCTCGGCTGTATCCACCACCTCCCTCACGGCGCCCGTATCCTCCGCCTCCGCCTCCTCCCTCACGGCGTCCTCCTCCACCACCACCGCTTCCGCGGGATTGAGCTTCATTCACAGTGATGTTACGGCCGTCAAGGTTCTGGCCATTCATCCCCTCGATCGCGTCAGACATAGATTTCTCGCTCGCGAAGGTCACGAATCCGAAGCCCCTGGACCTCCCGGTCTCACGATCGTTGATGATCTGAGCAAAACGATACAAAAAATGTCAGATCTGCTCTAACATTTCGTTAAAGGCAAAGCATTCAAAACCTATATAATGTATGTAACGTTCGACCTTCATGAACGAAGATAGACGTACCTATGAAGCGGTAGAGCAATAAAAGTAACAGATAGTAACACAAATTCAGAGAACAGATCAAGTAACACAGAGAACAGAGTTTCAAAGAGGAATCGAGAGAGCCAAAAAGAACTTTTTCTGGTCAGTTCGAATTCGATCCTCTCTGCGAGATACAAACGGACCTTCGATTCGACGACGTCGCCGAACTGGCTAAAGGCTTGCTGAAGAGCGTTGTCGTCGGTGGCCCATGCGAGCCCTCCAACGAAGCAACGGTACTCAACATCTGCTGACGCCATTGATGGAACTCGAAAACCTAGAAACTGATTACAAAGAAGATAATAAGAGGGGATTTTATTTAGAATCCACCTCTGAGAAAAGCACGAGTTGAAATGGTGAGCCGAGGACTGGCTTTATAGGGACTCAGGTGGGTGCGCACTGTGCATCGCGTGGTTGTTATCAGTTTACATTCAGTTGAGATTAAAATGCGCCCAGGGACTGTTTGGTGACGAGTTCAGTTGTGATCCTCGGTTTACGGTGGTGTATTTGGAAGAGTTAAAAGCGGGACCCACAACACGTGATTTTCGATAAGTGGTCCCCAAATGACGGACGTTTGTCAGTGTTTGAAAAATATCTCGAGGTAAGCGAAAAAAATATCTTAGACAGCGTAATTACACTTCTATCCTTGGGCTAACTATACGCATGGGCCATCTTTGGGCTTCATAATGGATTATTTTTCAAAAATGGGCTAAATATACTCATGGGCCATCTTTGGGCTCCATATGGACTGTTGTCCAAAAATGGGCTCAGTCCACCTTTCAACAATAGAAAAGTGTGCTGACTCAAACTCTCCGGTCGGAGATTCTTCTGCGGCCATGAACGAAACTAATCGGCGACATCGCCGCCTCCGCCAGTATAGGTTCGTCTCTCATTGTCATTGTTGTTTGAAAATAGAGCTCCATTCTCCTCGTCAGATTAAAAAAAATATCAGAACGAAAAGTTTAATTTTAAAAAATTATATGTTGTTTTGTGCTCTCTGAGCTCCATTTGAGTTTTCAGAGAAGAACAGAACGAAAGCCTGATATTTTTTATTTTAAATTTTGTGAACCGTGGGTGTGGTGTATCACTCACATATGCTTATAGGCTTCATTTCATTTTCATAATCTCGTCTCTACTGCAAAAGAGGCAGAAAGAAACCCTACAAAAAAAAAATTCCTTTTTGAAACCAGCTCGCTATAGTATCCAATTCATTTATTTACCAAATTAGATGCCATCACCTATAATGAATTGCATTTTAAATTGTATATTGGATTGATGATGAGGGGCTTTGGGAATCCCTGTTTGGATTCTAGTGATTAAGATTAGCCTATTTCAAATCACCATTATTCTTTGATAGTAGATGATAGGGCGATTGTGTTGTTCTTGAGAGGCCTTATGGTGGTTCAATTTGTAAAATTGGTTTGGCGGGGTTCTTTGCTTTCCTTGTTAGAGAGCAATGTTACTCTATGCCTGCTATTTGTACTGATCTCAGGAAATCTAAGTGCAATTATTGTTTCTTCTCAAGAAGGAATTGCATTCCTTCTAAACAAGTATCAAAAGTATAAGAAGTCGGATAAAATTGGACTGGATTCTGTATATTTTATTTTCCATGAGAGTTGTTTGGTAGAATACATTCTTTTCAAGTGACACTAAAACTGATCTCTCAACTGGATGAGCGATCCATGCTTGGAAGCAAAGCAAATTTAGAGGAACTCCTGCATTAGATAGTATTGAAAGCACCAGAAATCAGTCGCAATTTGAGAGCTAAACTACTTCAGTGAGTGAGTTTCGAAGTATAGCAACCATATTGTTAGTGTTGTTTTTCTTTTAGTTTGTATTGGATGATTCTAGCATTCTGATGTTTCCCACTTCAGCAATCCAAAGTAGAACTTTTAACTTTTCTGTGACCTCGTCACCACCTCCTATGATCTTTTACAATGAATTTTACTTACTGAGTTTGGCTTCTGCAAATACAGATTAGATTACCTTGTAAAGTCTTGCAATTTGCAAGTGGCATTAATGTCAAGCTAAGTATAGTATTCCCTTGTCAGGGTTACTTTGGGTACCTACCAAATGTACTTAATTTATCAGTGTTTCATAATGTTGGTAACTTACTGTTTTGCAATTATGGCATGCTTCAAAATACTTAGTTTGCTTCTTACAAATGAATATAGATTTCTCTTTGCTTTTTGCTTCAGTCATCAAGTTTCAGAAGACTGATATTTTTTTCTGTTGAATATACCTTATTTTTACCAGCTTATGTATTCTTTCCCGTGTAATTTTGGATTTGATGTGCTACGAAAAAATGATTCTCTCTTTCTCCTTTTTTCACCTAAGAAGTTATTGATCCAGAAGCAGTATAAAGTCATTGCTTATGTTAAATCATGTCATACTAATTCCAACAAAACCAACTCATTCAGCCTTTTTTTTTTCTCCACGAGGATCCCATCAAGGTAAAGTTGCTGAAACTATATTCTATTGCACTTACTGATTGAGTTGAAGGAGACCATACTCAATGTAACTCCATCTTATTAGTTTAATTTTTCCACTTTTTAATAGCTTAACAGTATGAGTTTAAAACAAAACATGGATTTTGATGAATCTGCAGGCACACATACACACACAGAGAGAAACCATGTGAATACATGCTGATGCTAGTGTTTAGTAATTCAAAGCTTGAAGGACCAACCATTATTACATTATTAACCTGTAAATGGCATATTTTCACTTCCATTTTCTCCATGGTGTGTGTATTGTGTAAGACCTTTAATGCGGAACTAATGCCCAGTTAAAATCTTTTGAACTTATCTGATATGCAGTAATATAATTATAAATTATTGAAAGCTGGATCATTAATGAGCTTGCCTTCATTTCTCGCTTTATTTTACCTTCCAAAATTGCCCCTTAACCGATGTCTCTCGGATTTTGTGGCAGGTTCCATGACTACCTACATAGAGCGGTTTCACTATGTACAGAGGTATGCTTCTCATTATCTATTGTTTAATGCTTTCTATAAAATTTACAGCTATTCTAAACCTTGATTATGGCAAGAACGTTACTCTAATGCTGTTTTGCATGAAACTTCTCTGGCAACTTTTCCGTTTTTTCTGCACATTGTGTTTTCTTTTGTATATATGAATTTGTTAAGTTTGTAGTATGCATTAATTATATTAACATCAACTCATCAGTGCTGCCTTATGAAATGGATATAAAATGAAGTAGATTGGAGTATGTTTCTCAGAGAAGTTTTCCTTGAACTTGCTAGTTTTCATACCTTATTCTTTCTTAACATCAGCGATGAATCACATGTTGGGTGCAAACAGAGAAAATGTACAGAAGCATGGTCTCTTTGTATGCATCTTCTGCAACAAAGGTTTTAGCAACCATCATGCTCTAGGCAGTCATCTAATGGCTCATCAGGAGGCTATGAGGGCAGGAAATAATTGGAACCATTTTGATAATTCCAGTACTTCCGTTGGCATCAATGCCTCTAGTTTTAGTTCCAATCCAACTGCCAATCCCTCTGGAGCTTTTGGGAACAATATGAGTACTATCTTCGATGAGGCAGTCTCATCTTCCCCTCCCTCGGACTGGCTTTGCTTAAATCAAAGTGGCCCGTTGGATGCTACAAGCTTCTCTGAATACAGTCTCAGAAATCTCAACAGTCAGTTTATCATGTCTCCAAATCTTTCACCTGGGTATGGCAATGTCGAATTTAACTATCCTCAGTGCCTTCCTTTAATAGCAATTTCTCCATTTGATGGAAATGCAGCTGCCGGTTTCCCACTGGATCCATCATATTTAGGCTATAATGGAGTGTTCCAGTATAATATCGGTGAGTGCCAATCATGCTTGGGCGGTATGTATTTCCCTTCTGCAGATACCCTGCAGAATTTTCAATATCCTAACCTCAGCAATCATCCATTTCCTCCTCCTATTTCTGTTGACTATCCTTATCCGGTTGTAGGCTCCAATCAGTCCTCTTTTTTTGAAGATCCAACCACTTGTTGTCTCTTGCCTCTACATCTGTGTCAGAGTCCAGGTTTAGACGAATTTGGTCAGCATAACAAGAGTAGCACCATGAAATCTAGGGGGGGTGAGAGGCCCTATTTAGGTGATGTACCAGTGAGTTCTGAAATAACAAATGTGTCAAACAAGTCAAAGATCGGCCCCAAACCTCATGTGGGAAAAGAGATAGGTGGGAAGAAAGAGGCACCCCTATTTAAGGCCGTGGAGAATCCAATTTCCGGGATTGCAAGTTCTTCTGTTGGTAAGGAAGAATCAGAAGATGCATTAGATTTATCTCTTCATCTGTAGCTTTGTATCTTTTTTCTGCTTAGTAAGAATAAGTGCTTCTATGGGATTAATAGCAATGAATATCTATGCTTTTAATGGAACTCTCTCTCACCCACACACAAACACACTGCATCACACATGATTGTTAGATCTATCATCATAACTCTCCTATGTCTGTTTATTTATGAGTTGTGTAATGGATGCATCTGTTACCATCTAAAGTTAATGGACCCTCTCCCTCCCTCTAAACAAAATTTTTCCTTTTAGAGGTTTTCTATCTGTTTTTTCTGTAATGGAATGGTGTCATCTGATGTGTGTGTATTAAGCACCGTGTACTCCCATTATCATTCTCACTACATTCCTATTCCCTCAAAGTAGTCTGTTTTTGTTTCCTACAAATCCATTCCTAAGTGATGATAGTCCCTTTTGGATGGTACAATGTAGTTTGGAGGTAGACACAGAGACGGTTCATAACATGTCATTTCCATTCCTTGGTAAATAGTTCAAATGTTGCATAATGTCACTGACATAAAGCTAATGAACTGTACCCCTGCGTGTGTGTTTTCATGGTGAGCAACGGGTACACTAAGAACTTTACCCTTTAGAAACTTAAACAATTGTGTAGAATTACAGCTATATCCATGAAGTGGATAGGGTCGGGTGCAGAAGTTACCATCTGCTCCTCCCAGAAGCAGCATGTGCTTAACCACGCTAATCTAACCGAAGTCCGTTCACCACTCAGGATGCATCGTAACTGCTGAGCACTCAGTTAAGATTTGCAATTATAATACGCAAGTTATAAGACACAAACACAACACCATTTCCAAAGCTCAAACTGTGATAAACAAATGCGTTTCTATGACCCTTTTTATTTTGTTGGGAGTGAACCTTTTCTTCTTCTTTTTATGTATGTATTTTAATGCTTATGCGTTTGCATTTGTAGTTCGATGGTAAATTCTCTACCCATTACCCTGGCAGAATAAGGTAATTTGCCCTCTACTTTATATCTCATAAAAGTTTCCTTGTAAATTACCCTTTTAAGCTTTTTATGCTATAGTCAAATTTGGGCTTCATAACTATTAATGGCCTAAAAAGAGTATGTCATAGTTGTTCAACTTGAACACATCAAATCAACTAAGCAGCCAAAGTTACGTATTCCCCATCCCAAAATAAATATTATACTTTTCATTTGGATGCTCTAAAATAAGTGTTCTCTCCACTTATTTAAGAAGTTAGTTATATGTGCATTAACAATATGATTTGAGTTGGTTACAATAACTTATAATGAGATAGCATATGGAGATCACCGGGGGCTTGTGGAAATGTAATCACTAACTCTCCTAATCTTTAATCTTTGCTAAAAAGTAGATGGGGTATTTAGTTAGGGTGGAAGGGTACATGCAAAGCCTCTTTGTGCTCTGAATAATTACTTATTTTATGCTTTTGTTTTTTGAGTGGTGCTGTGTGTATGTTGGTGAAGTTTGCTGCAATTATTTGCAATTTGTGTAGAAGCTATGTTTTTGCTGCTGGAGACGAGTCATGCTGAAAATCTAATTAAATATTTCAGGTTATGCTGAGATTTATGATTGAGTGAACATTAGTGATTGGTTTGGATTGGATTGGATTGGATTGGATTGGAAGTGATGCTTTCTCTCTGTTCATTCAGTGTCTTACACAGGACGGGGGTTATTTCCTTCTTAATATCAATTTGCAGGTTGATTGATCTAAACAGTGTTCATGCATAAGTTCGATTTTTTTACCTAACTCAATCATTATCAGTTTCCCTGACTAAGAGGTCATTTTATATCATTCATCTGTATGTATCAAGGTACTGCTTTAGGAAGTCATGATAAGGAGTTATCGAGACCCATTCTGTTCTTGGGCCGAGCTGTCCAGCACAGAATTCATACGGCCGTGTTTTGTTTATCCTTTTTGGTATGAAAGTTTTTTTTGAGTTGTTCTTTTCTTATATTCTCTTAGCCTTACTATACACAAGAAACATACTGGGATACGGTAAGACATGTATGATTGTTTGTATTATCGATATCGCTTTTCACTGTAAAAAGGAAACTTTGAATAGAATGGCCTTGAATTTGATGTTCTCATGTATTTCCAATATAGCCCTCTTGATGAAGGTGGAGAAGGTATAAAGAGCAGCATGTGCAAATTTGTATTGGGAGAGAGGTTAGTGAGCTAGGTTTTGCCTCTAATAAGGGGGTCAAATCCGTGAAAAAAATAGGCTTTCTCCTTTCTCTATTTGATTCTCTCCTGCTCCGAAGAATTCATCGCCGTTGAGTATGTGGTCGAATCTGCATTCTCTTTTCTATATCCTCTTCAGCCTCTCTTAAGATGACACCTGGCAGTTTTGTTCCCATTCGATCTTGCATATTCGACAACCTATTGTGAGACTTTTTATAATCGATCCCGAATCCCATGATATTCGACCTTGCAAAATTGACCCTACTACGGCTGGCTGGCTGCTTTAAATGAAGAAAAAAGGAGATCAAGGAACGAAGTTCCTCGTTCCTCAGAACAACCATCTGAACAACATGGGCAGTGCCCAAACAAACCGAGCATGTCTACAGACATCTCAAACCACAACCAAGTCACGAAACAAACAGTAACAATACAACCAAGAGCACTGGCTTTCAAAGCACAGTCTCAACCCAAACAACACCCAGCAAGGAGAGTACAAAACAAGTAGTCTAGAGCCTAAAAAACCAAAAACAAGCAGTCTAATACTAGATTTTACGGACATGAAGCACCAATGTAAAAACAGAATTTTAATACTCAAGTTTAACTACCATGAAGAGCGGAAAGTAGGGTAATTATAATAACACCCCCCTTTTTAATTCTAAAATCACTTTTTGTATCGTACCATAACTTTCGTGTACAAAAATCAACGGGTTTGGTTAATATTGATAGAAAAAGCTATGATGGTTGTCATGTAACTTTACATATGAAAATAAGTGCCTAAACTAATTCACTCTTTTCCTTGTGGTTCAATCCCTGTACTTTGAGTTTGAGAGGCGGTCCATAAAAGAAGAACTAAGATAAGGGATGAATTAAAGATGAGTCTGAAAATCAAAAGAGATAGGGTAGCATTTGAAAATTAGATGCATGATATTCTAGTATACATCGGGATAGATATATTGTATTACATTAACAAAAAAATGTCACAATATTTTTAAAATATAAAATATTTGCGTCACATACTATGATAAGTGATCGTTTATCGTTTCAAAAAAAAGAAGTGATCGTTTATTATTGTTATGATATTAATATTTTACTACCAAATATAAGGGTATATACGTTAATATTTTAAATATTATTTTATTTTATTTTAACCTTATATATTATCATATAAAAATGCACAGACTGTGTTTAAATAGATGACGTGGATTTGGACTTGGATATCAACAAGTATGTGTGGTGATGAATTTAAAGGGATGTATGTAGCCAAACTCGTAATTGGTATGCCGTCCTTTTCTGCTGATTAATGGCTTTGAATACAAATCCTATTCAGCTAGGCTACAAAATTTCTATCAACCGACTATCACATTTTCAAATTTCCGATACACGTGTTTTTCATCGTCTAACCAAGTGATGGTTTATTTTCATAAATTATAAGAGCATTCAGGTAATACATCGATAATTAATCTCTATCTAATTAGTGAAAAACAATAATTCTTTTGGGTTCTCTATTGCAGTCTCCCTCTCTTTGTTCCTGTACGTTGCTGTCATCACCCGCACCATTCAGTCGGTTTTTGCCACATTACTTTCGACTCCACCGACAACCCCTACCTCCTAGGCGATCCTCGTGTTGATCCCTTCATCCGAGAAAGTTGTCTCCATACAATCTCTCAAATCGTCTAAATTCTCTATTCATTCTTTGTGATACCGTCTTGTTTTGATGGATTCATCGAGTAAGGAGAAGTATGATGTCGGTGAATTGGACTTCGCAATGTTTCGTGTAAGGACCCAAGAAACGGAGGAAGATATGTTGGAGTCTATACGAGCAAAAGTTAAGGAGTCTATACAAGTAGAAAAGGAAATACATTTATAGAGATCGAAGTGCTGCTCACGACAGTCTTATGGCTGACTACTTTGCAACTACCCTGTTGTACGATGCAAAAATGTTTCGGCGGCGTTCAGAATGACGAAATCTGTTTTCTTGAAAATCGTAGATGAGGTGTGAGAGTACGGTGTGTACTTCATCCAAAAAGTTACTTATCGTGGGCGACCATGTTTCTTAGCCATTCAAAAGTGTACGGAAGCTATATGGATGTTGTGTTATGGTTCTTCGGCCGACAACCTGGACGAATATTTGAAGATGGCCGAGACAACTGCCCTCGAGTGCGTGCACAGGTTTTGCTTCGCCGTAATCAACGTATTCGGTGAAACCTACCTCAGGAAGCCCAACAGTAATGATGTTGCTTACATTTCACGTATCAATGAAACTCGTGATTTTCTAGGTTGTATCGGTAGCCTCGATTGTATGCATTGGGCGTGGAGGAATTGTTCAAAAGCCCATCAGGGGGTGTACGAGCGAGGCGATCATTCTGGACCTACAATAATGCTTGAAGCAGTCGCAGGGCCGGACACATGGATTTGACACGTTTACTTTGGTGTGTCGAGTTCGAACAACGATATTAATGTTCTAAACCAATCTTTCATTTTTACGCATGTATATCGGGGTGAGAGGCCTCCGGTCGAGTATGAGGTCAACGGTATGTATTACGACATTACTTACTACCTTATAGATGGAATTTACCCACTGTGGGTGTGCTTCGTGAAGTCTATCATTACACTACAATTACCGAAGCAGGTGTTGTACGCAAGGAAACAAGAGGTCTTAAGGAAAGATGTGGAGCGAGCATTCGGGATACTACAAGCTCGTTTCCATATCATTTGTAAGCCTGCTCGAGGTTGGGATGATAGGAAACTTTTGGTGATCATATGGGCGTGCATTATCATACAAAACATGATTGTAGACTAAGAACGGGACACCTTCTAGGGAGACATAAAACGCCTCACATCCGAAGAACCAATGTTGCATGTCTACCAAGGGTCATTACCAGAGTACAATGACATATGATACAAGTTAAGTCGACTAAAGGATCGAGCTTCGCACCAGCATATGAAGGCTGATCTGATTGAACACGTTTGGACTTTGTTCAGGGCGAAGGCCGTTATGGATGACAACATGTAGTTACTTGGAAATTTAATTTTCGTAGTCTCTAGTGAATGTATTTCCTTGTACTTGTTGTTCGGAAAGTTCATGCTACCGTAATATGAACCTCCTTATTGGCACATGGCCCGATTCAGTTTCCTATATAAAGCAACCCATTATCATTCTTTAAAGGCACAATCAAAAAATTTCCCCAAAGTAGTAGTGTGCAACCAAATTTATGGATTCCGAAAAAGAGAGCGATGTTCCTCAGGCAGATATGGGTTCACCACCAATAGTGTACAAGACCGAGCGAGAACAACGTCGTCGTGGTCGGTTCGAGCGAACAAAGGCAAAACTGATAAAGTATAAATTGTCATTGAACAGGCAGTACGTCGAAGCAATTTCCTTCGACACAAATGACTGGACCCCGCTCGAGAAGGCCAACCACGAGGCTCTTATGTTCGAGATAGTTCGAGCTATGAACCAGAACTAGCATGCCTAGTGATTTGTTTTCGTATTAACGTTCCCGGTTTCGAACAAGTCTGGTTTTATTTTGTACTCAGAAAACCTAACCGTAAAGTTCGTAATAAATGTGTTCTTTATGTTTGTCTTTTAATGTCCTTCTTCTAATGTTCACCCCCCCCCCCCCCCCCCCCCCCGGTCACATGCCCTGAATCTTCCTCCATAATTACTCTCACTGATTATACCAATATAAGCTGTAGACTGATTTTATCACTTTGAAATTGAAACCCTACGATTCTGCCTCCCCTATTTATACCAACCCAAATGCATAATCGTCCTCCCCTCCTCTTCTCCAAGCCTCTCACCAAAACAGAATCGGCAACCTAATATTTTCTAGACCACCGAATCCATGGCCTACCTTTTTGGACCGATGTTGAGGAGAGGAGACTAGTTGTGGCGTGGATGATACACGAGTGTGACACAAGAGAGTACTAGCATGATCTCTACGCGGATTGGCAATCCATGGCAACAGAACCATACCCCTAGTCGGAAAAGCAGCTCAAAGATCATTGGCAGAAGACTAACCTCCGGGTGCAACGATTCAAGCTAGTGTTCTTGCAAGACGACATGAGCTCGGCTCAACCGCTACCGATGTCGAGGTGCTCCTCGAGGCCAACCAGGTGCCAGTAATATCGTCTACCAATTCAACAAGCCTGAGTGGTGGGCGACTATTCGGGGATGTCCGAAATAACGTCGGATGAACGGGCTTCTGAACCTCTAGTTTTCATCCGCTCGGGTTGCTTGGGGGTTGTCTGCTAGGAGGTGGTTTTTCTAGGTTCTAGGATACGGTGTTTATCGGGTTTGCGTTGTACGCTAACTATCTTTTTTCGGAAATAACAAAATACGATTTCTCTATTATTTTATACATTTTTATGCACATTAGTCTCGGAATAGACCGATTCAGTCCATTCCCATTGTATCCTCTGAAACGGTAAACTCACAAATCAGGTCAAATGTGGACTAAATTTCCAAATTTATAACCTAAACAGTTCGGGATTAGACCGAATCGGCCTAATCCCACCATAGAAGGTCTTACATATGTCGATTTTGATCAAATTCAATCCACTGAATTCGATCCTCTACTATAAGACTTGTCGAATCCGGCGAAAATTTTGACCCAACGATTCAAACGGTTCTTTGGTCTCACTCTGTGGATGGTCTAGACTATAGAGCTTTGGCACTTTACTTAAATAAACATAAACTCATTTTGTGGAAGTCTGCTTGGCTAAGAATATAGAGTTGGCTATCCCACCCGCAAGCATAGCGCGTTTGGACCACGCGGGATGTGAACTGGTGACTAGTGATTACAGAAGAAGAGGTTGGTCTGTAGTTGACAGGTATGTACGCGCTTTGCCAGCGCCTGAGAATGCATGAGCTCAGAATCATGTTTGCCAGAGAATAATTTAATCATCTTTCTTTAGAAGAGGAAGAAGAAGAAGAAGGAAAAAAGGAATGGTCTTCTGGTTCTGGCCACCTCTCAGTTCACAACCAGAGCTCCAAATCTCATCAAGTCACCATTTTTAATGCACCCTTGTTGCTTGTAAGTCCATGTTTATCTGTTTTGGCTTTCAATTTTCCTATTTTCGTTGTTTCTGCTGCTTGGGTCTTTTTCTGCAGTCTCTATTGCTTGAAATGTGTTTCTGGGTTATTGCACATTCTGAGGATTTATCAGTCTTAGGAAGGCCATGGGAAAAGTATGGTTTCTGAACTAGATTTTTTTGTGCTTTTAATTTTGACTCTACAGACAAAGTTATGTTTGTTAGGTGTTGTTTTGTGGGTTTTGGGTTATTTGTTCTGTATCTTTTAGATTCTGAATTTAGCATCTTGATATGTCATAGTGGAGATGGAAATGTAGTGATGTGTTTGTGCTAAAGTTCACATCTTTAACTCGTAGGAGGAGGTTTAATCGGTGTATTCTGAAAGAGTTTTGTGTAATTGGTGTTAGCTGATCAAGGTTTTGTGGAGAAAATTCATTCCTTGCTTCAGTCCAAGTTCAAAGTTAGGGTTTCATTTTGATGCATCCTGTTGAATACAGGTTACTTGAAACATTGGAGTAGGGTTGCAAGCTCAGCTCTTATAGTGACATAGAATTGAACAAAATAACATATTGAGACAAGGGCTCTGTTACTTTGCTCAGGGGTTTAAGATATTTTGGTGTAAGAATGCAACGGGTTCGACTTTCTTCTCAGCAAGGGCCAGTGCAGAAATTAGGAGATGCTCAAATGACCTTATCCCCCAAATTTAGATTAGCTGTAAATGTAATTCAATCATCTTTAATGAACCCTTCATCAGAATTTGAGGAATTTCTAAGGGGAGGGCCCCTTATCCCCGGCCTTCCAGATGATATTGCCCTAAACTGCCTCCTCCGGCTTCCAGTCCAAACCCACACAACCTGCAGAACCGTCTGCAAGCGTTGGCATCTACTGTTTGGCACCAAAGAAAAGTTCTTTACTCGAAGAAAAGAGTTCGGGTTCAGAGACCCTTGGCTCTTTGTCTTCGGTTTCCACAAGTGCACAGGGAAGATTCAGTGGCAGGTTCTTGACCTCAACAGCTTCACTTGGCACACTATCCCGTCAATGCCTTGTAAGGATAAGGTCTGTCCTCACGGACTTAGGTGCGTTGCAATCCCTCGCGAGGGCACGCTTTTTGTTTGCGGGGGTATGGTATCTGATGTGGATTGCCCGCTCGATGTAGTACTGAAATACGAGATGCAAAGGAACCGTTGGATCGTGATGAATCGGATGATCACCGCCCGATCATTTTTTGCAAGTGGGGTGATCGATGGAATGATATATGTTGCCGGAGGGAACAGCACAGATCTTTTTGAGCTTGATTCAGCCGAGATGCTTGATCCTGTGAAGGGGATATGGCAGCCTGTAGCGAGCATGGGGACGAATATGGCTTCTTATGATGCAGCGGTTCTTAATGGAAAGCTTTTGGTGACAGAAGGGTGGTTGTGGCCCTTTTATGTATCTCCGAGAGGTCAGGTCTATGACCCAAGAGCCAATAACTGGGAGGGTATGGCTGCTGGGCTAAGGGAAGGTTGGACCGGTTCGAGTGTGGTGATTTATGGACACTTGTTCATTGTATCCGAGCTTGAAAGGATGAAGCTTAAGGTTTATGATGCGGATTCAGATTCATGGGAAATAATCGGAGGGCCTGCTTTGCCAGAGCAGATATGCAAGCCTTTTGCCGTGAATTCCTGCAATGGTAGGATTTATGTAGTTGGTCGGAATCTTCATGTGGCAGTGGGCCATATCTCCAGACTCAATCAGAATGGCAACAAATTGGCCTTCTCTGTTTGGTGGCATGTAGTGGATGCCCCGGAGAGCTTCTTTGACTTGACACCAGCAAACTCTGAGGTCCTCTTTGCTTAGATCTGTTTGTTTTTCTCTGGTAACCTGAAATATTTCCCAGGTCCTTTTCTTTACTACCTTGTTGAAAAAAACTGTGATTATGGAAAATTACAAAGCTTTTAGAGTAGCTACAACTGGCTTCTATCATTTCACGTTGTATCCTAAGATTAGATACTGTAACCTGGTATTTGTGTATCAGGTTGTATCCTAAGATTAGATACTGTAACCTGGTATTTGTGTATCAGGATGCTTGGTTGCTCTGTAAATACTCATGTCTTGTGTCGTTTGTATGTGCATACGAATGCTACACTGAGCTTTAGTTCAATGTTTGTCACAGTTTGTGTTATCCTATTGGCTCGGTTTGTTTGTGGGCGTGAATGATCCAACAAAAGTAGCTACCTTCTTCATAAAACCGACCAGAGCAACAGCAAGAAAGAGAAGAGTATAATTTTGTTAAGTAAATCTAAATCTCCAGGAATCTTGACAAAAAAACAAATACAATATACAGTTAGAGTGATTCTCTTGAAACAAAAATGAAAAATACAAAGTAACTGTACACTACATGCAACTTTCAGGCCAAGTAATTGTAAACACGAGGATTGTTCTTGTCCCGCTCTAGGTACTCCCTGTCGATGAGGCTCTCTATTCTTTTCTTCAAATCAGCTGGCTTTATTGGAAATTTGAGCTGTATTCACAACCAATGATTGCTCAGTTACTCTAAGAACAAATCCGCACAACTGCAATACAAGTTACAGCCCAGAAACTGAAATGGTTACCTGTTGAAAGAGTTCGGTTATGAGAAGTGTGTGACTCAGTACTTTCCTAGTCTTCATTATTCGAACAATAGCAGCATCAACCTGTAAACATAACATAATGTTGATCGTACGGTATCTATTCTAATCCATATACGTAACTAGCTCAAATTAATGAAGCCAAACCTGATATTGTCGGTCCTGAAATACTCTTTCTGTTGTGCTCGTGTTTTCCTCCACTGTTTCCTTCATTTGGATTGCATTCACCTACAATCCACCAAAATAATCATTTAGCAAATAATTCATAATTTCGTCATAACATAAACATGCATCCTAATCTGGATCTTATCGGTTTAAGAGAATGGAAATAATAATTAATTCTACTAAGTCAATACTGACTACATCCAAGCTTAAAACCACCCCATCAATCACCAATTCCAGGAGAGCTCAAACACTACATAAGCATAACTTAATAATAACAAACAAGAAAGAAAGTAAGAGTGACAGACCTTAATACGGTAAAGGGGTGCAGTAAATTCATCATTGAACAGAAATGAATCATGGTCCTCCACGTCTCTTCCCTTTGGCAGCTGCAAAGCAAAGGTATCAGGAACAATGAAACATACACCAACAGTTCCAGTTCAATATGAATATACTGTTGTTAGGGTAAAAATTATAATGTGGGACTTTTCACTCTCAACTTAAACTTTAGTTGAGCAGGTCATCAACATGTTATTAGATCTGGTTGACCAAAGTTCAAGTCTTACACGCACACCATTGTGCGTGTGTGCAAAAAATTAACGGGAACGTGAGAGGGGTGATATTTGAAGGGTATAGATGATAAAATGGGCCCTCAAGTATCAGAGCTTTCAGTTGAGTTAGTCTTCTAAGCAACCACACCTTTTGAAGGACACGGACTTTTCCACATGCGAGGGACTGCAAAGTCCTCCGGAGTTCCTTGTCCTCAATGCCCGTAGAATCCTTGATGTCTTCGAAACTGAGCTTTTGGGCATCGTTAAACAGCATCAGTACAACAGTCTGGAGCACAACAAAACATTACAAATCATCGACTTTTGCCAGTTAAAGTAGCATGATGAAGGAACAAGTACTAAATAATACATATAGTAAGAAACCACGGAAAAATTCAAAACAAGACATGACCAACCTGAAATAAGGACACAGATAGCTCCTTTTTACCCTTGGGAAATTCTGCTTTCAAAACACAGTGCCCTAACGAATTCTGCCACATTAAGCGTCTGCCACTGTATTGGCTTAGGTAGAACTCCTTGAAAATGTCCTATTACACAAAGCAGAAGAAAAGTTGATGATATTTGTACAAATAAAAATAGGAGTACCAGTGTGCCCTTTGTTTAACAACACTTGTTCCACACGGATTCTACAAAACCTGATAGACATTGAGTTCATGAGGGAGCCTAATATCCATGGGCGGATAAGTGGGCCAGTACCTGCAACCAACCGTCAAAATGCAAATTAATTCCCTGGGAATATGAATATGCTTATAAATGAAAAGATTGAAATGTCGAAATAAAAAAGATCAAGATAATTACCCTGTTGTTAAGACATGAACACTCAACTCAATCCCTGATGGGAGTTTCGTTCTGGCTTGGGATGATATTTTGAAGGAATCATTTATCTCTTTTGATAGTTCAATGTCCTATAGAAAGTAACCAGAAAACAAAAAAGATGCCAAATTCAATTGAAATAACAAATAGAATGATGCACCATTTCATGAGAACAAAAAAAATCAACAGCTAAGGTGGCCGTAAAAGCAGATTAAGAATAAATTTGAATGGCATAGCACCAATGCACACCTTGAACATTCCTTCGAGTTTGTTTGTAAATTGGCTGCCACATTCGGTCTTCAGCTGTACAATCAACGGAATTTATCAATACAATCCATATGCAAAATGCATAATAATACTATATCTACTAAAAGGAAATATTTTATCTTTAACCTTTGAAATCATAGACTTCTCTGCATCAATAGAAGCACTCTTCCCCAGTAACAGCCTTTTTGCAAGATCCTTCTTATAGAATGCTTCAAACACATCCTTACCCTGAGGTAGTAAGAAAAAGATGTAGACAATCCTCAGTATTGTTGCCACAGCTAACACAATCAAAGAAGTAAACATGGAGACAGAAACCAGAACAAAATGCATAAGGACGCAGTTATCAAATTATGAGCAAACACATCCATTTTTACTTTGAGTAGGTTAAAGGTACCTGAATAAATCTGAATAAAACCAAAACTTTATCAAGAGTGCCCTCCAATTCCTCTTCAGAAGTACCCTTATTTCCAGCTCGAAGCTTCTCATCCAGAAACTTCGCAATGAGCTCAGCAGGTCGGTTCTAATTAAATAAATATAATACCAAGTACATGAGTTAAAACAATTTGACAGGATGATATGGCAATACTATCTTATACCAAATTGAACATTGAGGTGTTGTCCATGCATATGTATGCGTATACAGACATAAGAGCACGTGCATTTCATCAACCAAAGGCTGATATAAAATACAATATTTCAAATTATCCACATGTTCTTCCCTGTGTTCCAATTTATCAACAAACACACACTCATTAACCCTTCACCGTTAAAAAAAATGTTAGAATTTTTCATTTCACGTGGCCAAATAAAGTTCGCTAGCATTACCAGTTATAGTTAACATCAGAAAAACTGATGCTATAGAAGGGAGCAGTAAAGAATACGAATATTTCTTAGAAGTTCAATGATGAAACAGATATCATACTTTCAGACAAATTATATTTGACAAAGCCGATCAAATTGAACCTGAGATATTATCTTTCTCATTCTCTTACTTTCATAATACTTCTCAAAATCAGAACTGTACATATATGTTTTCAATTTTCCATTTCATCCAAAAAACAATACTCCAAATAACAAGAAATCAACAGAAAAAAGGAAATAGCTATCGAGATTACCTGGCGAATATTAATTAGATGCTCAAATGCATCTTTTATGGTGATGCAAAATGATTCATTCTTTGAAAAGCTTTCTTCCCATATTTTATCAAGAGAAGCCTTAGAATCAAGAAGGGAGGAAACCATATCTTTATCTTTCTCTTCATCCATGACAATGCCCTGCCCAGTCGTTCGGATGTAAGAACTAAGGGCCTGCCTCAAGGCATCAAGGGCATTAACTCTTGCAAACAAAGAGTACAGCCTTTGAAGGTCCAAAATACGATTCCCTTCCATCAGCATTGTGAACCCCTACATGGACAAGAAAAATCATAACATAATTACTAACGATGCAGATTCAGGCTAATTTATAGCAGAAAGAAGGCAAGGAGTCAAGAATCATATGCCACCTTATCGAGAATTGCACCTATATGGCGTTCAAGAAGTTGTTTCTCAGCAGTTGCAATTAGTGGTTTTCTTGTACTGGCATCCAAATAGATTAAGCATCTCTCATGCTCTTCATGCAATCTTAACTGCAGAGACATATTAGTCAGGTACGTTAAAAAAAAGATGACATGGGTCAACACATGACTAACACATTGCACAAGTATAATTGGCCACGAGCGATATATTTTACCCAAAAATATGAAATAGAATAAATATACCAAACATATATTCCAAAAGGTCACAAGATCAAGAACTGTTCAGACGTTTTCTAGAAAATAAAAGCCATTACGACTACAATGTTTACTAGGATCAAATGGTTTACTAGCCCCTTAACTTTATTTTGTTCGAAACGGCAGGCCATCTTGTAGCCCCTTAGCCACTAACTAACTGTGAAGTGTTTTAGTAGTCAAATAAATTTAGATTAAAATTTTGAGCAAAAATGTACATTCCATGAAACATAGTTATTTTATCCCAGTTCATAAGGCCTGGTTTACAAGCTACCTATAATTTTATTTTACTAGATCATAAAAAATCTGAAAATTTTCTTTTAAGGTTTTAAGAAAAAAGTTCCAGGTTACTGTGTCATGATGTGTGCTAATTTGATCTCTTAAAAGAGTAAAAAGAAGACTGTTGTCGCTAGATCTAGTGCACAAGCTGAATACCGGGCCATGGCTTTGGCAACATGTGAACCCATATAGGCGAAACAGCTACTTCAATTCAAACTTATGAAAAATACTCTCATGACATTAATATGTGACAATTCAAGCAGCATTGCACACTGCGTCCAATCTTGTGTTTCACGAAAGAACAAAGCATATAGAAATCGATTGTCACTTTATCAGGGGAGAACCTGAAGATTATATCAGGTTGCATCAAAACCTATTTCGTCAATTCTAGTGACCAACTGGCAAAAATCTTCACGAAAACTCTACCAGGACCTCGCATAAGCTATACTTGCAACGAGTTGGGTGCTTGGGATCTGTATGCTCTAACTTGAGGGGGAGTGTTAGAAGTTAAAATATTTAGGCAATTTCCTATACCTATTTGAATTAGTTATAGGGTTAATTGTCAAAAACTACCGTAAAGTTTTATTTTCCTTGTCACATTCACGGCCATGTTACTAGCCAATTAATATAAGAGGCATGAAACAGTTTTCACCTCAACATGCTTCAAGTAATCCGGAACATCTGATTGCTGCATGTATTTCATGCCTTCAGAAGCATAAAACCCGGATGTACATTCAAGAAATGGCTTCTCAAAGGTTTCTGAGTAAATTCCTAGAGCAGTAAACATCTTTAAAAGATGGTTCAGCAGAGTCCGATCAACTGCTTCACCCAACCTGAAACCAAAAACAGAATCGCCAAACATGATAGCATGGATCAAGTATAACCTAATTTTAGGCAGTAAACCTCCCAAGCATTGTAAGTGTCAGACAAGAAATGATTCAACCTAGCAGATGTAGAAAATGTAAAAAGAATAATCACCATATGTTCCTGGAACCTCAAGCATTGTAAGCTCTATTGCATTCAAGGTATGTCAGTTTTGCTATGATTGTCTCAATTATACAAGTCAAAGATCTTCAAGAAGATTTTATGCAGATGACTCATACTAGTCCAATAGAAGACAATCAGATTCACTCCCAAAGCATTACTATTATTATTTACTTGTAGAGATCATAGATAGTTATTTATTTATTAGTTATTAATAGTTACTTAGTTATTGTGATCATGGGTAGTTTTTTTTATTAGTTATAGGTAGTTAGTTAAGATGTTGTGATCATGAGAAGTTACATGATCCTTGTGTTAGTTTGGAAGTCCAACATATTCTTAAGCAGATCATTTAATAAAAGGGAGAAGAAAAAGGAAGTATTAATCTTAGTAGTATCTTAGGTTCTTAGTTAGAGTAATTAGATTAGCTGCTACATGAGTCGTATGTTCTCTCCAACGTATTCTACGACTACAACACATATCCCATAGCCCGATCCATCTAAGACTATAATAATGAATTAGAGCCAACGGAGCGTAAAGGAGCAGCTCATCGACTTCTTGGTTGAGTATAGAGCGTCGGCCGAAGCACGGCCAAGAGGATTTTGCTGCCTAACTCCAGAAACTGACAGAGTTGCTCAAGATAAGTCACGGAGAAGGACAACATGCAGAGTCAAGCCACCAGGGAGGTCAAAGGAGTAGCCGCAAATTTCTAGTACCGATCATGGAATCCCGCAACATCAGCGTTGGAGCGATGACAAGAGTACAGTGGCTGGAAATTTCTCACTATGATGGCAACATTGACCCACCGATTTAGGCTATTCGTTGCGAGAATTACTTTTGGCATCAAGAAACAATGGAAGAGGAGAAAGTTCCATTGGCATCCATCCATCTCAAAGGCGATGCTCAATTATGGTTCTTGGAACTCCAATTGATACAACTCATTGACCACATCAATTGGTATTAGAGCCAAAAGTTATGGTGGTAACGATGTCTTCTCAGGAACAATTCAAGGAGTCCATTAACATGTACAAGGAGAACAAGGCAACCACCAAGGTGTGGCAACAAGAAATGGCAAACCAGATCCAACAATCTTTTGTTTTAAAGCCCCCACGACCCGAACCCAAGTCCCTGCCGGTTAAAAAGATTTGTATGCGCCATCGTAATAAAAGACAATCAGATTCACTTCTAAAGCATTACTATTTACATGTAGTTATCCTGGGTAGTTATTTATCAGTTATTCATAGTTACTTAGTTGTTGTGATCCTTAGTATTTTTTTTATTAGTTATGGGTAGTTACTTAAGGCGTAGTGATCTTGGGACGTTAAATGATCCATGTGTTAGTTTGGAAGTCCAACCTATTCATAAGATGGTCATTTAATAAAGGGAAGAAGAAAAAGGAAGTATTAATCTTAATTAGTAGTATCTTACGTTCTTAGTCCGAGTAATTAGGTTAGTTGATATTGCGTTCTCCAACGAATGCTATAACACCTATCCCACAACTCGATCCAAGTTTGGGACTATAACATCATCTCATACAGTTTATGTTTTTCCTCCATCTTTTGATTAGACTTTCTTTAAAATCAACTTCTTTACTCTACCTGAACCCTAATATACTGGGATTTGCTGCATTAGTAACAAACTGAAACACAAACTAGAAAATGTGTCAAAATAATAAGTTGAGAATGGTAACTTGAATCACAAAGATAGTGATAATAATAAGGGTTAATTGTCAAAAAGTGCATTGAAGTTGTCCACAAACGAAAGCATGCATTAACTTTTGTCCACGCTTTGTGGGTGCACTGAAGTTTTGTCCACCGACTTTTTTAGAAAAACGTATTGCCCACATAACTATAGAATGCATTATGAATAGCCAACACAACTTTAGAATACATTATGTATTGTCCACAAATCTATTGAATCCGCGAAGAACTGCCCAGACTATTCATTTTGAACATCTCTGTAATGTTTTTTCTAAAAAATCGGTGGACAAAGTGCACCCACAAAGCGAGGACAAAAGTTTATGCACGCTTTCGTTTGTGGAGAAAACTTCAGTGCACTTTTTGACAATTAACCCTAATAATAAGTTGAAACACAAATGTCAAAATACATATATACAACATATAAAAAAACTCTTGGGAACAATTTGACAGTAAGAAAAAAAAGTTTTTTTATTTCCTAAACATAAAAAAACAGAACAGAAGTTTAAATGCAACAAAACTAGAAGGCATGTTAGAAGGCATGTGTTCCTATATCATAAACATTAGCTATGGTAATTAAGCACAAAAATGCACCAACAAGAAACTTGGCGCTTGAATGAGCCTTCATGACTAACTTTAAACCAACCTTCATCCACGAAATTACATAAAGACTAAGAACAAGAGAATGGCAAAAAAAACTGAAACACATCTAACAGCTACAAACTAAAATTACAAATTACAAGAAAGAAAAACTTTCACATCATCATCTACTAGCCTTCTTGGAAGTAATGTATTATCTTACACTTGCCAGGTGAACAGAAAAATGGAGTACCATCCTTAATTTATTACTAGTTTTCCTAATTAACACTCATGTTTTTATTGATCTTTTATGCTATGGTAAGTGTGTCTAAAAATCATACATGTTGCACCAGACATTAACCTTGATACCCCTACGATGTATATAGCAACCTGCCTAAAATAACTATTTCTGATGAAATGAAAATCAATCGTATAAAAACTAAGTTGCAATCTACAATTACCTTTCCTTCTCAATCATCCTCAAAAGGCCAGTCACTGTCTTGTGCTCAACTTCTAGAGACAAAGAAAGATGTTTCCGGAAAAGCTGCAATCCCATGTCCCATAGTGATCGTACATTAGGTGTTTGCTTCACATATGTTCTATCTAGATACAAGGCTATACCACGGATCATTAGCATTTGATTACAAAGGTCTTGCCAGCAGCTCTCTACAAGGGTTAAGAAAACCACCAAGTCCGGGCTTTGACCAACCAAAGACTGTAATGCTGCAGATATGTGAGCTTCACACTCTTTTTCAATACGCTGATAGAGATTACCCCCCATCTTGTGAAGGCAGAGATCATTGACAGCCTAAAGACAACATAATTGGTTCATTGGAAATCTAATGCATGACAGAAATTTTCAGAGGCAAAGGTTACTGGACTGCTCGCGAGCAAATATGAGTTACCTGATAGAGTTTCTCCAGGTCACAAGAATCTGGTTGCTTCAAGAATATAGCTTTGATAGCTGACTTCAATTTTTCCCAAGTGTCCTCCTCAAAGTTGGCGGGCAACGTTGGTTTAGCTTCGCAAAAATCAAAGATGAAATCCATCAACATCGTCATCTAGTAAGCAAGGTTCATTCAAACGGGCTATTTTTGGCTACCCACAATTCATTCCCTACTTAATTAAGAGTGCCTATTTATACAGGGATACAATATATTAAAGAAAAACCCACCACAACCCCCAAGCAGGTACCCACTTAGGATTTGATTTGAACCTCTGACCACTCAAGAGACGACTAGGTGAACCCTAGTGGGATACCCATAATTCATACATATACTCAACATAACCACAAAAAGTCACAGAAATGTGTCAGGAGAAGCCTAATTCAAATATACCCCAATTCACTATGAACATTGCAACCAAATGTGCATTGAGCTCCACCATTTCATGAAAAACTAGTACCTCAGTGCCCCAGATGCCACAGGGCATGCAATCACCAGGTTAGCCTCAGACAAACAAACCAAACCCACATGAAACTCCATCAGCTATGCATTCAAATTCAACTACCAGCTCAGTTAGACTCGCCTAAACTGAACCCAAACCAACAATCAAGCCAAAATTAACCCAGAAATAAACGAGCCAATCCAGATTTCTCCAAAAACCCTTTTATCCACAAACCCCAACAACGAAACCACTGAAGAAAAACAACCCAAATCAGCGACAACGAAAAGGACATAAAAGAATGGAACCTTTGACGAGCTTGATGACGAGCTTCTTCCCCGGCTGAGGCAGGGTGGCCTTCTTGCGGGACAAATTGGCGGCGACGCCGGTGGGGTGGAGGCATTCGTCGGGCTTGAGATCGTCATCGATGGCCATGGAGGAAGGGCCGAAGACGAGGTCATTGTCGAGGCCGTTCTTGGCCTTCTTCATAGCGCCGCCGTAGAGGGAGGAGGAGGAGATGCAGACTGAGGCAGAGCGTTTGGTGGGGTGAGACATGTAAGTGTCGAATCAAGAGGGCATTGTCAAGAGAACACAAACCAAGGTCACAGAATGCTATCTATATTACGCCTTTTTTCCCATTTCCTGTCCCAATTTTATATTTCATCAAATGTAATATATGTATTTTTGGCTGGTACGAGGTAAATTGTAAATAAAAATAACAGTTTATTTGTTGAGTGTGAGCAACAAAAATCGTCCAACTAAAAAGAAAAACAATCCATCTAAAGTTATTACAACCGGAAGAAAAATTAAGATTAAAACGTCGTTGTCTTTAACGAGAAATATGTGATGATACGGTAAATTCCGAAAAAGGGCAATCGTGGATTTCAACGTAAAAGAATGTATTTAGATCGAGGTTGTGAAGATGGATACGAACGATTGATAGATGATTATTTGACAAGCACCCGATTTACAAAGAAGTCTTTTTTTTAAATGCCCCTCTGTATTTGTCACTAGTTACGTCCACACCAAAAATGCACGTCTACTATGAGGACGCTAACCTATAGTTGCTTTGCTGATTGTTAGATGAAACAACACGAGTGGGTGCAACAATTATCATGTAGTGCATCCGAAAATTTTATATTTCATTAAATTTTCAAATGTAATATATGTATTTTTGGCTGGTACGAGGTAAATTGTAAATAAAAATAACAGTTTATTTGTTGAGTGTGAGCAACAAAAATCGTCCAACTAAAAAGAAAAACAATCCATCTAAAGTTATTACAACCGGAAGAAAAATTAAGATTAAAACGTCGTTGTCTTTAACGAGAAATATGTGATGATACGGTAAATTCCGAAAAAGGGCAATCGTGGATTTCAACGTAAAAGAATGTATTTAGATCGAGGTTGTGAAGATGGATACGAACGATTGATAGATGATTATTTGACAAGCACCCGATTTACAAAGAAGTCTTTTTTTTAAATGCCCCTCTGTATTTGTCACTAGTTACGTCCACACCAAAAATGCACGTCTACTATGAGGACGCTAACCTATAGTTGCTTTGCTGATTGTTAGATGAAACAACACGAGTGGGTGCAACAATTATCATGTAGTGCATCCGAAAATTTTGCATGGGTGTGATAACCAAATTTTGGCAATAATATATGAGGCAACATGATCAGTCGATATGATACATTTATTACGTATCGACAAAAGACCGGACTTTCCGAGTATGCTTGAAAGCCATGATTTCATACATTGACAGTGAAAAAATAATTCGACAATTGTTACATGTTCTTAGAGCATGTACAACGCAAGGGCTCGAATGCCAAATCAGCGTATTAGCCCCTTAAATAAGTGTGTTCCACATTGTTGAGAACTAGATAGGGATTCAGATTGGAGCTCAGGTTGTGAGTGGACCAATCCTATTTAGTTTGAATCTGATTTTATGTATTAAAAAAAGACCACATGTCGCGGCGTGAGTGGCTGGGGCACAACCAACGACCCACGAACCAACAAAATCGGAATAACGGTTAGTATGCTACAAGCCTACAACCACGACCCGCTATTTAGCGGTTTGTAATCGTAAAAATTGTGTTCCACAACACATGACCCGCGAGCTGGGAACCGTTAAATCACAAATCGTTGGTTCGATTCATGTAGTGGTGTGTAGCGTTGTCCGAAGTGTAAATTTCCCCAAAGCTTCAGATTCACTGGACAGTGCATGCATATACGGAAACGATGTCGTTATAGTATCATCGACCTTCTCCTCCGCGGCAGAGCTTCCTGCAAGTAATTTTCTTGTTCTAACCTCAACCCAAAATTTCGATAAATTTTCCCTCAATTTCCACTCTCCCGGTTTAAGGAGGTACGCTCTTAATTTTCTTTTCCTTCTATTATTGAATCCCATTACAGCAAACTTTCTGCATGGTTCTCGAGAAATTCACAATAACGAAAACCCCAAATTGGTTTTCGATTTTCAAGTGCGGTTCGTCCTCTAGACCCCGATCAATCACAGATGCATAATTTAATTTACTTCTTTTCTGGGTAATCAAATAGAAAATTGTCCATTTCACTGCCGAGCGATCTGATACGGAGCAACTTCCCTTTGCAATTTCGTACCAATTTAGCTAGGTTTTGTTTTACAGGTAGAAATTACGATAAAATATCTGTATACTTGTCCTTTACTCAAAGCTAATGGCAGTTTTGGTGCTAGCTTCATACGGCTAGTATTGGGTTTTGCTTACTTCAGTTACCATTATAGCAACAATGCTGATCGATATGTACATAACATCATTTTGTTGTTGTAATATTCAATTTGGTACTGATTATTTCGGCAGTTCGTGTCTTTCTCACTGTTAAGTCATTTGAACAAAATTGTATTCTGGAGGAATCACAATTGCTATGTGGAACTGACTGTTAAATCAACATGTTGGTTCTGTTTTGTTAAAAAAGACAGATGATGTTTCTTGTGTTCCATTTGAAATTCCAAAGATATCTCTATGCTCAGCTTAATTTTTCCGTGGCGGTTCTAGGCTGAAAGATGGAGGTTTTTGTGGCAATTCTGTCTGTGCTTCTACTTCTTTCTCTAATTCCATTGTTTCTCTGGAAACGCCGCCAAGATCTCCGATCACATGAACATGAAGAAGAACATCAGGTATACTGTTTTCCGTGAAGTCCTTTATCTTTCTTTTGTCATTGGTTAAAATTTTAAACTTCTGAACCCTCT
Organism: Erodium maritimum; assembly: GCA_963921825.1. Lineage (NCBI taxonomy): Eukaryota > Viridiplantae > Streptophyta > Magnoliopsida > Geraniales > Geraniaceae > Erodium > Erodium maritimum. Next base: position 139,189,177 of record OY997588.1, on the reverse strand, counting down.
ATAGGGTTGATGTAATAGTGTATGAATTTCAGGTCCCACAGAGAGAAACTGTGGTACGTGCCACTGGTAACCGTCGGATGCGTAGGAGAGCAGCTGCTGGTGCAAGCAGTTCTTCAGCTGCAATGGCATCTGTAGAAGGTTGGTGGCAACAATTCTTCTACCTTTTCAATGTTTTAATTTAACAGTCATATGGGTTTTCATATTTTCTTTTTGTTTAGGTTGGGCTTGATTTTTTTGAATAGAAGTTAACATCCTTTTCGAAAAGAAATAGTTGAACCTTGTGGTTTTATTTTTGATATGCTACTAGTTGCTTGCTTTTGTGTGTGCGTTTAATTAGTTGTATGCATCACCTGTCATTCTCTTGTTCTGTAAGCCTTTTTGAAGTCCGTGGAATTGTGTATTAGGATACAAGTACTCATCGATTGATTTTTGTATTTTTTTTATCCAAAGCTATTCAGGCATTTGAACTGAGGGAATTGTGCAAGTCTCTATCAGGGTTGAGCTAGAGCTAGACAATTTGATTGAGTTCACACATGATATTTGATTTCTCCTGTTTAGCCCTGTGCTGATGCCTGCTGATTATTTGGTTTTGATGATAAATTATGTGAATATTAAGTAAGCTAAAAGTCAAAGGTAGGGGTCATTCATCGATGCTTCATGATATGATTGAATGTATAGGATGTGGACGAAACTTTTTCTTGTAGTTTATTCTACCTTACTTGTGTTGCACAAATTTTTAATCATCCATATGTATGTAACTTATGTCGCCCAATTAGATGAAAAGTTTAGTTGTACATGCAATGCTGGCTCTTGATTTATGTGTACTTGATTTTTTCACATTATAACCTTAACAACACGCTAGTTTTATTGCTTAGTTCTACTCAACTAGTTTCCTGTGCAAGTTGGAACAGTACTGTAAAGCTAAGGGATTATTGGTATTGTTAATCTTAATTCAGAAACTGTAAATGGAAGCGGTGATGAAGATGATGAGGATGAGGATAACGAGGCCAGAGCATCAAGGAAAAAGGAAAAGAGACGACAAGAGCGGGAAGCACAGCGACAGGTGAAATATTATTTTCTTATATCTTTAATCTACTTTTTTTTCTTCTTCATATTTAGTCTCTCTGCTATCATGATTATAATGTATTTAGATGCTACATGTTTATATATTAGCACCAACTCTATGAGTGCCATCAACCATCAATTTTTTTTATCAACGAAAAATACGATTTTTATTCAACCCAAAAGAATTACAATAAAGGGAGAAGATAGGATAAAGAGAGGCTAGAAAAAAGAAAGCCGACGAGGCACAAAGGCCACGCGGGAGAACAAGGGCAGAGAAGCCAACACAAAAGCCTCAGGGAGGATTGAAAATCTTGATAGCTGCTTCGTCACTGAGCGGACAAGTGAAACCCAGGGATTTGCAAAGAGCCCACGATCTCTTGGCCTCAGATTTCTTGCGGAGGGAGCGAAACGGACTAACACCCTTGAGGGAGACGACCGCTTTTCGGAGGCCTGACTTTGTACGTTTCTTACGGCGAGAAACGTTGATATTCCTAAAAGTAATCCTCTTTGAGTGCTTTTGGATCTCATATCATGAAGGTAGAAGGTGTTTGGTCCTTATGTAGTCTTCAGATGAAATCTTTCCAGTTACTTATGAGCATTAGGAAGTATAAAACTTAAGAAACTATGTTTTACATTATATATAGGCTTACAATCAACTGTAAACCCAGACGAGCCATCAGATCAAGTATATAATTGATGGTCCAGATTAAAAATAAATCATTAATGCCATGAATCGTAAATATGCAGAGCTTTGAATTTATTGTTGTTATTAAAATCCCCTAAAAAGCATGGGCCATTGGATCCACTTGATCTAATGGACTAGATGAGTTTACAATTTACATCTCAACTCTCAAGAATGGTTTACAATAGATAGTATGTTATGGGCCTTACGGACCGTTACGGAATGGGCTAAAACACACCACAATGGAAGAGAAGTCGCGCGCAGCAAGGGGAAAGGAAGTCGCGCGCGCACATCCCTGCAGAGTCGGCTGATTCTGTTTCCTTTTTAATTGCTTTCTTAATTTCAGTTATATTAGGATTTGGTAACTTTGGGTAATTTGGAATTATTGTTGAATTAGGAATTTGGGTTGTTTAGGAAAGCTCTCTGGTTATATATACTAGAGAGATTCATGAATAAAGCATTGAGAATTGAGTTTACTACTTTGTTCTCTAAGAGATATCAGGGTCCCTCTATAATCTGAGCCTGGGTTCACTCACAATAGGGAGAAACAAGAACAAGGCTTCGCTCCAACGAAACCTTGGATTGGATCTTCAGTCCTACAAAGGTGCCATAACGCGTTCGATCTCACAGGGTCGTAACATAGTACCCCTATATATAGGGGCGCAATCGGGGGTAAAAACCCCTCGTAGAATCCAAACTAAGAACTCATATGGGCCTTTGAATCAGTGGATCCAACGACCCATGATTTATAGTTTTTTTATATTATAAAATAAGTATAAAAATAAAATTCAAAGTTTTGCATATTTACCATTCACACCATTAATGATTTTAATAAATAAATAAATATAAGCCTTCCATCTTGACAATCTAAAGGCTAGGATTTATTCCTAGTTTGTATTCTAAGAGGTGGTTTTTACCAGAAACCCATATATATTATGTAGCATTGTATTACTGACTTGATTGTTTTGAAGGCTGAGAATGCTGCGCGTGATTCAAAGCAAACAAAACAAGATCGCTATGCAGAGATGCGTAGGAGAAAGGATGAGGAGCACGAGGCGCAAGAACGAATGCTAGTAAGTTTGTCACCGTGAACTTTGACATGGATCTAATTAGTATGTACTGCTAAGTTACTTACACTTCATCAACTTGTGATTTATCAAATTTGACGTGGTTAATATAGGAAGAAGAAGCCAGGGCTAAGAAGGCCAGGGAGGAAGAAGCTGCTGCATTGGATTTTGAAAAATGGAAAGGAGAATTTTCAATCGATGCTGAAGGTACTACTGAAGAGGTAGAAGACGGAAAGGAAGCGTTGCTTTCTAATTTTGTGGGTTACATAAAGGTAGTTTTTTTTTTCATTCACCAATCAGATTCGTTCTATATTTTCATTTTTACTACCTTTCACCAAATATTAGAAATATTAAGTGTCATGTAATGAAGGTCCATAGCAAAGGTTGGTGGCGTGCTGTTTTTTAATATATTATTTTCTTCGAATTGATTTTTCAGCAACAAAAATGTGTTCCTTTAGAAGATCTGGCTGCTGAATTTAAGTTACGGACTCAGGTATGATCTAGACTCTCTATGTAGGTCAAGTATCAACTGAGGTTCATTCTTTCGAGGGACGAGTGCTAAACTGCATTTTCATTGACCTAATTTTACTTTCGTGTCTGATGTAGGAATGCATCAATAGGATTAACTCCCTTGAAAGTATGGGTAAGTATATCGAATTCCTTTGATCTCTGGAGATATTATTGCGATAAGGCCTTAATGCATATAATTTTGTTCGTGTTTGGTAATGCAATGTTGGATATTCAGGTCGACTCTCAGGTGTCATGGATGACAGAGGGAAGTTCATATACATCTCAGAGGAAGAAATGGCGGCAGTGGCTGACTACATCAAGCGCTCGGGAAGGGTTAGCATCTCTCATCTGGCTAGCAAATCTAATCAGTTCATTGACTTGGAGCCCAAAGCTCAGGCCGTGGAAGAAATCAGCGGCTCCGAGGAGATATCTGTCAATTGACTGGGTTAAAGACCCCTTTCCCTTCTAAACAGTAGTAGAGAAGAAACTTGATTAGGTTCAACTGATGTTAAAGCAAAGCACAACATGATGTTTTGCATCCGAGTTTAGTTGTAGCTGACTGTGCTCGGAGATAAACTAGGTTAATGTGCACATTGAGCTGAATGTAATACTTCCTTCGGTGTCAGAACGAGTGTTTCACTGTAGTAGAGCGTTATGTATCACTTGGACGAATGCCGTTTTCAATTCGCCTGGGTAAATGGAGCAAGTCTGAGCGTATAGGTGGACAAATGAACGAGGATGGCGAGGCTAAGCGTGTGAGTGAGTGTCTGGGCTAATTTCCCAACATTGAGGTAGGGGTGTTCAACAAATCCGTTGCATCTGCATAAATTGAGTGAATTCCGGATCAAATATATATGAACCCACCTCATTATGGACGGATGGTGGATTGCGAGAATGAGATTTGTGGATGGCCCGCTCGTTTCTCCTAACAAGTCCCCTTATTTTGGATCATGGTCAGCCCTAAATTGGCAAGTCCAACTCATGAGCCTTACATAATTGGCACATTATGAGCTTTGGTCTCCCAATAATTCTACTGCCTCCTCTTTCTTATGTACTCTTTTTCGGAAAACGTTTCGCAAACCCTAACCCTCTTCTTCACTTCTTTGTTTCCACGTAGTTGTAATTGTCATTGAAGCTGACGGATTGAACCTGATCCCCCCACAAATTTGCACCGGTCACGTCCGCCGAATATTATTTTTTCGTAAACGGTTCGTGGATCTGAGAAATACCAATCGTGCAAGCGATTGAAAATCTATCCTCGTGGGCAAAGTACCTACCCATGTACACCCACGCAAATTCTCAAAGAGTTTGGCCAATGGTCTCCAATTTTTTGAAGAAAAAATCCCAACATATATAAAACTAGTTGATTAAAAATGCATTTCAGTAAAAAAAAAACAATAAATGGGGAATTATTGACTTTTTCACTTCACATTGTTCATAAACCTCTTCAAAGATTTACTATCCAGTTTTGTTTCGCATTTGATGGATTCCAGCCACCTAAAAGAATTACGAAGGACACGTTGAATGCACGCCAAATTGCAAGCCAAAGTTACAAATCCTTCGGAGCAGGCGTATTTGGATGCAATGGTTGTGAGAGTGATTCGAGAAAGTTCAGCTTGCAAGCGCAACCCAACACTTCAAACACGTATAGACAAAAGTCATGAAGAAGGAGATGCAAGCCTTATGACCGATTATTTCTCAACTCTGATAGTGTACGTCGTGTAACAATTTTATCGTTAATTTTGAATGACAAATGAGCCGTTTATTCATGTTATGTGATGTTTGGAGGCACACGATAGTTACTTTTATCAAGTTCTTGGTGCCCTCAATAAACTTGACTTTTCTCCACACCTAAAATACACAACTGGTATTCAATTGTTATGTTATCAAACCACAATTGATTTTATGTACGAATACTTGCGAATGAGAGACAAATTTAGTGCATAAGAAGTATTGAGGTATTTAGTTCGCAGAGCGGGGAAGATGTGCGGCACATATTAGCATATTACGAGTCAATGCAACACACGTGGCTTCCTCGAGATATTAGGAAACATGATTTCATACATCAGGGGAAAAAGGATTTCTTTTAATGGCATGGAAAACGTCATTTCAACGCGGGGATCATTCCAAACCAACTATCATACTTGAAGTTGTAGTCTTAAAAGACATTTGGATATGAATCACATTTTTCGGTATTTTAGCACGAACGGCGACATCTACTAATCAACCAATCGATATTATTCATGGAAGCTATGCAAGATCATCACTTCGCGATCCCAATCGGAGGCAAGCGGATCTCGACAGAGAGGAAGGCGAGTTCAGAGTGGGCGATGCGGCAGTCGAGGCCAGATTTTCCAAACGATTCTCTCACCCTAGCAAAATCTATGTAAGAAACATTCCATTGTCCTCCAAGGACGTTTTGACTGATTTCTTCAGGCAATTTGGGGCGGTGGTTGATACGCACATCCCCAAATCGCCAAATAGAGAGGGTAAGGGCTTCTGTTTCATAACCTTTCAAGATGGAGCTGATTTAGTTCGAATAATCGAGCAAATTCGTGCTTCCAACTTGGAAGATGCAACCCTTTTTGCGTCGCAGGCGAAAGAAAAATTTATCAAAAAAGGAGAACGTTTGTCTGGGAACTCAATTCTAAGTCATGATCTTCGCAACTTTCTCACTGCAAAGAGAGCTATGCAAGGAAGGAATTTCTTTGTTTCAGGAAAGGAGGACCCTTCTCTTGGAAATCTTGCCAGGAATGCTTGGCTGGGTGTCAGCCTCAACTCACGAAACGCTGAGAACATTCAATCGGAGATGGGGACTTCAGGTGTGTTCAACGTGGACATCCGTGATTTAGGCAATAGATTTGTTATGGTAAATTGCAGCGACCAAGCCTTCGAGCAACAAATGATTGAGGAAAACTGGAGCTGGTTATCTTCTTGGATCATACTAATTCATGGAAAAGAGGACCTCATCTCTAAAGGAGGCTATTACAAATGGATCAGCATCAGGGGTGTCTCAATCCAAGGATGGACGTCCGACAACCTTGAGGCCATCGCAGGAAAACTTGGAACTTCTTTGCTTGTTCATCCTGACTCCCTTACCAAGTTTGCTTTTCAGAAGGCATTCGTGCTAATTCATGTCAGATCAAACAGGCAAATTTCAGAAGAACTTGTTTTCTCGCTTAATGGTGAAGAATTTCTGGTGTTTGTGACAGATTGTGATAGCAACCTGATTCCACCTTTCAACTCGCCGCCGGTTACTCCGGCGACCATCTCCAAATCGGGGGGAAATGGCCATGAAGAAGTTGACGAGTCAGATTCTCAGGTTGTGGTTTCCGAAGAGGCTGAATCCTCTTTTGCTCCTGCAATTAATAAAGTGTTAATTACTGATCCAGCAATTAGTGAATAGTTAATTACTGAGGATAGTGAATCAATTCAAACAGCAAGTGAGGTTAGAGGGCATGAACCTAGAGAATTAACTACCTTGGGAACTGCCGCTGCTAATCTTGGTATTGATTCTGCCTCTAACTCCTTGGATTCCGAAGAAACTATTTCTGCTGTTTTGAAATCCACAAGAAAAAAGAAGAAAGGAAAACGTTTGGGGAAATTTCAGGTATTGACTCCGCATCAGCCTTGGATGCTGATATCGTGAAACAAACTTATGGTTTGAATGACTTCTCTCAAGCTCTTAAAACATGCAAAGTCATGGGCTTCAAAACTAAGGGAAAGGAGAATCTTCTCAAAGGCTATTTAAACTCCAAGAATGATGTTATTGACCACTGGCAATCTGATGAAGATGAAGGTGATCCGCTTTGTGAAAATACTGCAGAAAATCGAAACTCTTCTTCTTTGAAGCACTTGTGAGTAGTATCAGCTCCTTTCTTTTGTGAGCCCTCTTGAGAAATGAATTATCATTGAATTGAGTTAGTGGTTGGGAATTGCAAGCCTGTTTCTTTTGGAATTTTGGCTTTCAAGGAATGCTTCCGTGTTTATCTCAGTGGCTGCAGTATGGATTATTTTCCTCTCATTATTCTGATCAATTCCTATCAAGAATCAAAGCAAAGGGTTGGATCGATAGTTGTCTTCTCTCTAATTGAGTGGATCTGAGCCCCTCATTCTATGCAGTCATCATCTCAGCATCTCTGATCCACTTTGGATGGTCTTTCTGTTTTTAATTTTCATTAGTCAGAGTCTTCTGATTTTTAGCTTGTATTGATCTTTTTTAGGTCTTTCATCTGCTCTCACATGAGCTTGTAATCTTGCTGTTTTACAGCTTCCTCCATATCCAATCTTTGGATAGGATGGTTATTATAAAATCGTCGCTGATCAAAAAAAATATTACATTTCAATTCATGTTTTTCTTATTATACTTCATGTGATTTTTATTTCGTAACAAAATTTCTATATTGTATGTCAAATTGTTTATTTTATAAGTTCAGTAGAGCATTTATTAGTTAAAAGAATATTACCATTGCCATTAAAATGAAAATAAAATTCTTCTTCACCCGTTCATTATTAAACATTTCCTATCCATCAAATCAAAGGCATTAGATTTTCAAAATTCAAATGACTTTACCTTTCCTAATCGTTAATGCCTCAAAATCTAATGACTTTTGACAAACATACAAGGATAATTATGTATTCCAATTTCCAAAACTGAACAAGGAGATTGTGTCTGACAATTGCAAGGTGTTCTTTAAATCCACAAGAGCCATCACTATTTTTTTTTTGATCAGCAGATTTTAATTTTATAAGCCAAGTTTTCGAATCAAAAATTTGGGAAAGGAACGAGCCCTCGGATGAGACAAGATACAAAAAAAACTCACAACCCTTACAAAAATACACCAATTGCATCACAAGGGAGACCACAAGGTTACTTGACAAAGCTTCAATCGTCACGGTCCTTTTTTGTTGTTGTTTCATCAAACACTCAAATGGACTCAAGTGTCATAAGGTTGTTTTAACTTTACATTTTATGGTAGTGTAATATTTCAAGAAATTCTCATGTAAAGTACTTCTTACTGTTAATAATAATAAATAAAAAAACTATGAGACGTTTGCTTGAACGAAAGTGAACAGAACTTAGGCTACAGGACCTAAGCCCTATGCAATTTGCAACAAAAAATAAATAAATAGTTGAAACAATATTTCTTTTATCAGCAAAAATAACTGTTTTATTCCACTCAACATGGAGATAAAACACCTGTTGCATAAGCAGACAAAATAAAAGAGTAATTACCTAAACAGAAAATTTATTGATACCAAAATAATGTATATATTTGTTCTGGTCGACCTGATACAAATATTGAGCAAAATAGAATGTATAATGTGCGACCTTAGCTGATGGAACTAAGAGACCAAACACATTACATAGCCTGAAAATGAAGGGCCATATAATTGGGGAGTTTTGAAGCAAATGGAAGACTTCTCCGTTAACACAAGCTGGTGGGAAACAATACATCTTACCACTACAAATGTTGTGATAGTGCCCTGAGCCTCATTGGAGGATTTGGCTACCATAATCTTCATTGAACTTGTCGTAACGGTGAGCATTAAGATGAGCGGATGGTCTCGTGTTTCGCAATGCCACCTCAATATCTTTATGCGTGATCGGTCCAACTTTAGGTAACTCTGCAATAGAAGGAAGCATCAGCAAATGTCTATGATATATGCTGGCTTTAGGTCTACGGTTTACCTTGCTTCGTTTTGCTTACCTTTCTCAAACATATAAAATCATAAGAACAGATATCACTCTAATTTAATAATGGAGGCATGATTTGATCAAGGTACGTACCATCCTCGGGCACCACTTCTTGCTTGCCTTCAAGTTGTTCCATTAACCTTCTAAGGGGTTGCATGGCTGTCTCTTTGCACACCAGACGGATATCTGAGCCTGAATAACCCTCCGTCTTGTCCACCAAAATATCGTAAGGAAGCTCCTCCTCACCAGGTACGGGGGGCAGGAGCTCTTGAAACATGCCTCTTCTAGCCTCTGGTTCTGGGAGAGGTACCAAAATCTTATTTATGGTCAAAGAAAATTGTATGATTAATTACTGCAAATAACTCTAGCTGTGGTGAGTAAGTTCATGAATTGACATTAAAAGGATACACGCTTTTCAAGACGCCGGAGCATGGCTGCATCAAGTTCCCAAGGAAGGTTTGTTGCCGCCAAAACAAAAACAAGTTCATTCGTTTTTGTCAAACCATCCATCTGCAACATAATTGGATCAGCTTTTGTAAAAATATACAATTGCATATTCAAATAGTAGCATATTATTTTACGTAAATGTGCTCTTCTGAGTGCAAGGTTTATGCAAGAGAAATATTTTTTAATATGCCATATTTACATAAAATGTTCGAATTTGCTTTCTATGTACATCCATTTTAAGTTCAGAATAAAATGAGATGTGAGGGTTGAACTTCAAAAAGACAGACTCCCCCCTTTGAAGGAAAGAGAAGTCCTAGTATTTAGATAATAGTAAAGAAAAAAAATTACCTGCACAAGTAGCTCGGTTTTCAAACGCCTACTTGCTTCATGCTCGCTGCGTCCTTCACCACGTTGACTAATGATTGCATCAATTTCATCAAGAAATATAGTTGATGGTGCATGGTGCCTTGCCAGGTCAAATAATACTTTCACCAACTTCTCTGAGTCACCTGCAATATGCCAGAGAAACAATAATCAGTGATAGAATCTTGCAGCTATTTAACTACAAAATTGGTTCACAAAAAAACAGACAAAATGTTGGGCAGTGGACCAACTAAACTTACTATCATCCAGAGTTAGTCAATGCTAATTGTACCACACACGATATGTACACATAAACATAATTCCTTGACGTCATGGAAGTAGGGAGTTTGCACATCTTATATAATGACAAGGGTCATTGATCTAAGATCAACTGAATAGAGATAATCTCAGAAATATCATCATTTGGGTAACATACCACGCCATTTGCTGACAACAGATGATGCTGAAATGTTGAAAAATGTAGTGTTGCACTCAGTTGCCACAGCCTTTGCAAGCATAGTCTGCAACATTTTAGCAGAACATGCAAAATTACCGACCAAAATGAAACTTGAGATAAAGCACCAATTGACAACCCTCGCGTGGATAAGGAATGAGGAAAGAAATGTTGATTACAATGTACAGATTAAATAAAACCAAGATTACAAACCTTTCCCGTCCCAGGAGGACCAAAAAGAAGAATTCCTTTCCATGGTGATAGAAGACCTGTAAAATAGCTGGTAAAAAAGATCACCAAATCTCAGTCATTTGCAATGCACAGAATTCATTGCCACTAATTCAAAAGGTAGGTAATAGAGCAATATACAGTGTTCATACAGACAACTGAACAATCAGTTTGCAAAGCACAAAGATTTAAGATAATGTAGTTCTGCAAGTGTTCACAGCCAAGACGTACTTTGGATACTTTATCGGCATGACAACTGCTTCTTTGAGTAAACGTTTGGCATTATGCAGCCCCTTAATGCTATCCCACTTAACATCTGGACTCCCACGAATGATATCCCTGCAACAAAAATATGTAATGGATTGGGAACAGGTAAATACTTTTTCATAAAATTTGCAGCTTAAAGCACCAAGAATGCAGTAATGGCAATTAGGTCATAAACTCATTTGAGACTTACCTACATAAGCTCTCTGCTAAAGCACGCATTTCTGCAGATTCAAAAGGAGGAAGCAGAGACTTTTGGCTGAAAAGGCAACGCCAGATAAAATCAGCCACTCCAAAACTATAAACAATCTCAAGCTCATACTAACAGGAAATGCAACTTATCTTCTAGTCGGTGGTACATTGTAATGCATCAGTTGAAACTCAGTTACCCCATAACTGAGGATTCAAATATGCAAATGCGCAGGTAAGGTTTAGGAAATATTACATCTTAAGACACAGCGGGCAGAATAGGAATTTTAGTCAAACTCTTATGGATTAAGAGTATAAGATCGAATGTGTAAAAAAGGATTTTTGTAGCCCAGGAAGTGATTATTATACTCACTATCATTAAGTTGGTTCATTAGTTTATGGTAAGCAACCATTGCTGTCATATGTTCTTTTATGATTATATAAATATGGCTCTACATCAGGCTGCAAACCAAATGAACAGCCAATTGAGTTTCATTATGGATCTATCAGCATATAGATAGTGTAATTTACTTAAGAACATAATAAATCAAGGAGTTCTTACGGTCTCGCATTCACTCCATTAGAGGTAACACCATTTGAGTTGGTTGAATTGCCCTGATGAAATACCACATTTGTGTAGGTTAAATGCAAGTTAGTGAAGTGCTGAAGTGACACACCACCACACAATAAATTAAATGCAGTACCTGGTTGCGGTATTGCTCGTAAATGGCCATATCTGATGTATTCGCCACATGTCCATTGCCGTTTGATGTTGTGCCACATGAACTACCATTGCTCACTTCGTTATCCTCATTTTTATTGTCCAGCAACCTCTTTCTACCAAACTTGGCATCATAAAACATCTTAAAATCCTAGAGATAATAATATTACCTCGACTAAATGAAAATCTCTTGATCCAACATCCCCATTAGATCAAGTTTCATTGAAAGCCCAACTGATTAATCTAAATGTATAAAGTGTTTGAAAGAAACAGTAGTACGGTTCCATCAGTGTCAACTTTGCCATCAGAAAAACAAAACAAGCTGACAATAGTTGCACAAAATTTTGAAGTAAGTGGAATATAAACCTGACTAATATTACTTCCATACGCAGACAGTAAAAGTAATTAGTCTCTATCTCTGTTTGGTTGCCTAGAAAATGAAGCATTAAGTAAATTTTGGGAACCCCATACAGGAAAAAAAAAAAACTAACCCAATTCCAGTTCTAAAGACTTCCTCTAAAACCTTCATTTTCTGTACAGATATTTCCTCAGCAGTTATTGAGAGACCGAAACAATACAGCTAAAAGCCTAAAACTAGTAGATTACAACCGATCCTGCTCAAAAAGCGAAAAGTGTACTGAAATGAAATGCAGTGTGTTTATCAACATCTGTAGGATTTCCTTGTTTTCTCCGCTTACGAGGAACATCGGAGATAATTAAAAAGGCACACTCTCCAGTGAATAGCTCACTTTCTCAGCAAGCAAACAGACATGCAGACACAAAGACCAAAATAAACAAGGCAAAATCTGTATATTTTATGAAACTGATTTTCCAGATTTTTTATAAAACAGTAGAATTCAGTCCAGCTTAACCAGTGACATTTGTTATTGTTTTCATGTACGATTCAAACATCTGTCACATTATTCACCGAATTTCCAGGATTTTCTCGGCATCCAAACAGGTAGGAAAAGAGGTAAAATAAGAAATTGGAAGAGATTGAGTGAGGAATTATACCAAAAAGGACCAGCGAGTGGGAGATGGTTCGTCGTCGGCCATGTTACTGGTAAATTTGAGAAAGGAGAGGAAAGAGATCTGCTGCTCTGTCGTGTATTTTCTGTGTCTCTGTGGAAGTGTATAGGCTCTTAAATCTTGATAGCGACTCAAGAGAGAGAAAGCAAGTGACAGATACAGAAAGACTAACTCAGAAAAGCAAGCAACATGTGCTGCAATTTCATACTATAAATATATAATCATTCATTCTCTCTATTATTGTTTTTTAAAATTTCATATTAATTTCCGACAAAATTTATAACAAAAAAAACTAACGGGTTTTCATTAAAAAAAAAGATTGGTCAATTATCCTCTAGAATTATATTTTATTTACTGCCGTTTTATAACTGTGGTTGAATTTTGGATGATTTTTAGTAGGTCAAAATTAAAATATAACAGTTTTGTTGACTACGGTTACTTTAAAAAAGTAGTGAGAATGAGAATAACGTTGAGAAAAGATTATATCCTTTTTATCAATAAAGTAGATACTGGATTCAAAGTAACCGCCAATAAAGCTCAACAAAGCGATTCTAAGTAAAAAAAAATGCATTCATCTCTTTCCTCTTCTCTTCTCTTCCCTACTACCCTTTGTCGTCCACCATGTCCACCATATCTTCAATGCGACCACCATGCCTACCCACTTATTGTCGCTGTCGGTTTTACAACTTTTGGGACTACGCACATTTCAATCGTCGGGAGGGAAGGTTGCATGCAAGCCGGCCTCCATGGAAGCCCTGACCACACCGCCGCCCCACGTCCCTGCATGTCAGCCCGGACCCTTTGCTACTACTCTCGGTGCAGTCATCGCATGGAGCGATCTCAACCCCCCACCGACCTCCGACTCCCCGAGAAATCACTCTCGTCAATTGAAGGATGCGAAAGAGGATGTTGAACAACAAGTGAGGGCTCAGCAGCAGCCTCGCCAGGATCCATGAGAGTCCCGGGAGAGGGGAGGGGGTCCCTTTGGGGGCCTATCCTCCTAGGCCTGGGGCGTCCGGTGCTGGAACGTCTCGGGATGACATGAAGGGCAGCGCATCAAGTTTTAATGCTTTATTGTTTTTCTGTTATTCGTTTGGAGTATTTTGTTTTGATTTCTATTGGCTTTTCTTGTATTAGGGTTTGGTTGTTTCGTGTTAGGTCGAATAATCGTGAAAATGTGATAGGAGATCTTTCCTAGTTGATGTCTATGATAAAAATAGGTTTGTTCTACGGATCCACACAATGACGGAGCCAATTTTTTCAATGAGGGGTACTAATTTTTTTCAAAAAAATAAAGTAGATACTGGATTCTCAATGATTCAGTCATATTCACATATCTCTAATTAAGAGCATCCACAACCATCTCATCGGTAGTTGGCGAGATGGCGCTGGCGGGGATGATTAAAAAAGTGTTTTTTTCCTTTCCCAGCCAGCTCACCGCCTGCGAGAGCTACAATGGCGTTTTTGTTGCCGGCGGGGAGCCACCGACGGTAAGGAAAAAAAATAAAATTTTAAACAAATAAATACATTATACATTAAGACGATAATTTTATTATTATTACGATAATTAGCATGCACATGATAGAGAAAAACATAAACGATATTACAACAACTCACGATTTACAGCTCGTGAACGTACTAGAGGAATTTGGGTTGGTCTCTAACGACCTCCCAAAGATAACACTTCGTAAATTGCTGGGTATGTCGGCTAAAATACTCGTCCGCCGCTGCAGATCGAAAGTATGCTTCGGTATTTCCCAGCGGGGCTGCCTGAACTGCTACACGGTAGCAACGTTTAAAACGGTGGATTTTCCGGGCTAGATGCTGCCAGTGGTCCCTACACTGCTTTTGGGTGCGCGGCGGGGCACCGGCCGGAGAATTCTGGACAAAATTGGCGAACACTTCTGGCCAATACCTATTATTTGGCCCCGACCGGGCATCATGTAGTCAACATAAGACCAACACCATCTCTTCCTCGGGAGTCCAGGGGTGTGCTGCTACGCCGGCCATCGAACCTTAGAACAAGAGCAGAAAATTAAAACGAAAAAAGCTTGGGAGTAAGAGAGGTTTTGGGGAGAAGAGGTGTGAAAAAAAAATGAAAGGATGGGTGCCTTTTATAGCCCAAGTCGTCGGCCATGTAGGGGCATTTTGGTCTGTCACGCCCCAAATCCAGTATTGACCGAACTCGAGACGTGAACCAGAATTTGTAGAGAAAACGATTTAAAATACGTAATTAAATCCAAATCAGTCTATAAATAAAATAATAGTCAAGGTCTGAAAATCTGAGTCCTACGCTCAGTCATATACAACAGTCGAAAATAACAGTACGTCTCTAAGAAACATAAAAATAAACTCGGGCCTCCGCTAGCTCCCAAGCTCTGCGTAACCCTCTAATCCAGATCATAGCTAATACCTGTAGAAAAAACAAGGTAAGGGGTGAGCTTGACGCTCAGTAGGAAAATACACAACACTTGCCCCAATAAAGTAGTATTAGCACGTTTCCAAACTAACTTTTAACAATTCAAATGAGAAGGCGACACTGAGACATGTAACCCAAATTAAACAACCTTCACTTTACTCGACCACAAACTATCCCGTAAATTCCCGTCCAGAACACTTTCACGGCCGACTCACGGATAACCCGAAGACGACACTTTCAATTACCCGGAAATCACACACATGAAACTCATCATCAAACAATCACAACCAAGTCATTCGCAGTCACACACAACTCGTAACCATTGCACGGTCTTGGGAGCAACCCGCTCGGCCCGGCGTAGCCGCACGCAACTTCCCCAACACATAGTCGGGATAGGCGGTCGACCTCATCGTGGAACACAACATTTTACCGATACACGGAAGGGTAGGGAAATTGCCTCTTCGCGGAACAACCTCATCGCGGACACAACGTTTTACCGTTACACGGAAGGCAGGGAAATCGCCTCTTCGCGGAACAACACAACGTTTTACCGAGTGCTAGTCGAAAGGTAGGGAAACCACCTCTTCGCGGGACACAGCGTTTTACCGACTCAAGGTCGGAAGGTAGGGAAACCACATTTCTCATGTAACCACAGTACCACAATCACTATCACAATCACAACCACAATCACAATCTCAATTTACTCTCGTAACCATCACGCACTTATCATCACTTACCGACACCACACTCAACGTGGTAACCCCACCGACTTAACCGGTATTCAATCCCCAAATCCCACATTTCAACATGTCATATAAACAGGAAATAACCACTCAAGTCACTAATATGCATCCCTAAGTTCAACTCCACTCGTTTTCATGCTTGATATTTATTAACCGTTTAAAAAACATAGAGCACACAAGCAGACACAATCAGCAAACAATCTTACAGGCACGACATAGCCTGATTCTACCAGCATGGCATACCAACACCTACGGCACGATATGGCTCGGAGGTGGTTCACATTTTATAAGGCTATGTTAGTTAATCACATCCTATATACGAGCTAGTTATTTATCCGGTTATTAGGTTTCCCTATATGCATTCTAATACAACCGTAAAAGGGTAGGTATCGAGGTATTTCCCTACCTCTCAAACTCTATCTGGATCTCCTAGCTGCTGACGTCCGGGCCTACCTCCGGTCTTCTCCACGTTCGAGGTCAAAGCCTGATTTAACAAGTAAGGGTGGTAATCAGTCCTGGTCCAGTCCGTAACAGTCCTCTAATTTTATCAATTAAATCCGATGAATTTTTTTCCTCTTTAAATCCTTTCAATTCTTTAATTTAAATTAATTAAATAAACTGTCATGACCCGGGCCCGACCCGGATCCGGAAACCGGATCCAAATCTGACCCAGATCCGAGTCTAGACATGAAACGACCCGAACCCGACCCAGACCCGAATCCAGACCCGACCCAGACCCAAGTCCAAGCCCGGCCCAGATCCAAGTCCAGGCCCGACTCAGACTCGAGTCCAGACCGGGTCTGTCCTGGCCCAAGTCTAGGGCATGTGTCTTGTCCTGGCCCAAGGCACGTGACTTTGGCTCTGCCCTATGCTGGGAACGAGACGGGTGAGGTTAGGTTTCAGGCGAGCTGAGGACGGTGGCAGGCGAGGCTGGGGTTGGTTCTCAACGACGGCAACGGCGTCAGGGGCTCGGAGGGATGAGGGTTTAGTCGTCAGTGCGAGCCTGGAGCTCCTCCGTTCCAGATCTGACGGCGTGGAGCTTTGCCAGCACGGGAGCAGTAGATCTGGAGCTCGGGAACTCCGGCGTGCCTCTTCTAGTGAGCTCGGCCACATCGAGCTCGCGCACGCACGGTTCTCAGGAAAGGACGGAAGGGAAAGGTGGAACTGGCCCGAGGGATGGCTCACCTGCACGGATTCCCGTTGCCAGAACTGTGTGGTTCGAAACGAGGACGGCGGCGTGGTTCGCTTCGACTCGGGGAGGAAGAAGGGGGAGAAGAAGGGGAGTTCTGGTGGTGAGGGACGGTCGTGGGTGGAGGGGAAAGGTCAGGTGAGGGGGTTGGTGCTCCGGCGAGGTTCGAGAGAGAGAGAAGACGAAGGAGAGAGATCGAGAGGAAGGAGAGCGAGAGGAAGACGATGAGTTCCTCGAGATGCGTGCGTGAAAATGAGGAGACGGTGCTGAAGCTAGGGTTAGGGCGTGGGCTTTGGGCCCTGGCGTGTTGGGTCTGGCACACTGACCGGGCTTGGTCCGGCTCGGCCCAGTGCTTGGGTCTGGTCTGGCCCAGGCCTGATCCTCTTTTTTTTCCTTTTTTTTTGAAATCGATCCAAAATTCAACCCGTTCTCCAACTCACGACGTTCCAAATTAATAAATTAAATAATAATTCTTTTAACCAGGTCGGTCTTCACATGGTCATTTTCATGTTGGTGGCAATAATGTCACCCATCCCAAGAAACCCACAATGCAATAAATGTAAAAAAACTACAACTTCTTTTAAATTAATTAAAAAACAACAATTCATTACCGAAACAGAAAATACAACTTAAAAAAACACAAACTAATTAAAATAAAGAGCGGCGTCACTACTTCATCAGATCGCGTAAAATCGCAAGTTTCGCATTGTGTGCCTCGAGCTGGGGGGAGTCATGGCCGAAGTGTCCTTTGCTTCCTCGAGCACCCACTGATCGAATGCCTTGAGCTTTAGCTGTGCGGCGGTCTCAATGGCCCTGGCGGTGCTTGCTTCTTTAGCCGCTAAATAGGTCTGTTGAACACGCTCGACAATTTCTTTCTTAGAGGGTGCATAGTTTTTACCTCTAAGCCTCGCAACCTTAGCAGCCTTCTGGCCCATAGGCCGTTGGTACGACGTTTGACACTCTGTATTAGCACCCGTCGTCTGCTGACTGTCCTCAAACGTCGTGTCTTCACGAGTGCGCTTCCCCGAGTCGCTAGACTCCTCGACATCGAACTGACTACGCAGTGTCCCTCCGTAGACTTCATCGGGCTCCTCGACGGCAAAATAATATGAATTTCACTTGTGTTGGTCTTTCACTAGTTTCCACCAATGTTTCCATGTGAATGGATGTCCATTCACCTGTTCGTACTGCTCCTCGATCAATGAAATGATTTCATCATTCGAACGGCCGCTCCGGTGGTCCCTGCAGTTCTTGACAAACATCCCCTGGAAGCTCGTCACTCTCGTATTGACTTGACCCTAGTGGTCTTTGCACTGCTTGGACGTCCTCAACGGATCATCCCGTCCACGCGTACCAACAAGTTCTTCAGCGATGGCCGCCCAGTACTTCAGATTATGTTTCTGATTCCCGTGAATTGAGTCGTACGAATGGTGCGTCCAAGCTCGAACTAACCGCTCGTCCTCTTCGGTACTCCACAAGCATCGATTCCCTCTAGCCTTTGGTGGAACCACACCGGCGGACTTGGTAAGCGTTGGAGATGCATTGACTGTCGGATTGGATGGAATGTTCGGTTGAAAAAACTCTTGCGTCATCGCGTCGTCCGTCAACGACCTATAAATGCTTCCCCAGTCGTTGAGATCGAACGACATTGTAATAGAAATTTGAAATAAGAGGGATAAAAGAGAGAAGAGAGGATGAATTGTGGGGAAAAAATGAAATAGATAGGTTGATATTTATAGGGGGGGAGTAAAAAAAATTAATTGTTGCTGCCAGCGCAGGAACAGCCAACGACCGGGGCGACGACCAATGCAGTCTCAGTCAACCTCGCCAGCGAGGAGTGCCATCGGTAACCTTAATGACTACCTTCCCCGCCAGCGAGCTCCCCGCCAGCTACTCGCCGGCGTTTTCTCCCCGCCAGCGCCATAACGCCAACGACTGTGGATATATTTGAATAAGCAATTATCAAGTATATTATTGTTAAAACCCACAGGAAAATGGGCCAGTCCATGAAGCCCATGGGCTTTTCAGCTTTCGAATCGGAAAACGTGTCAGAAAGAGACGTTGATCGTAACGAAGAAAGACCTTTTCATTTTAAGTGATACGTAATGGAACACTTGTCCCGTGTGTGTATGCACAATTCTTTGGAGCGGAACAGAGAGTCTCGTATGAAATGGACCCAAAACCTCGAAAGGACCACATCGTGGACCAATTGTCCTAAAATTATTGGCTTTCTGGTCGGATCATGATACCAAACATCTCTCATCTTTCAACTTCATCCTTTACATATTATCATCGTCTCTCCTTTCCTTACTCATCATGGCTGTAAATGTAATTATCAAACCCTCACATCAAATACAAGACAAGAACCATCCCAATGCCAAAGCCGTTTCAACTTCTAATCCATTCATTTAGTTATTTATTTTATCCACATAATATATAACCTTTATCTACTTATACCTATATTTTCAATTCATAATGTGTTGAGAACAGCTAAACTGCACTTATTTTAATCAATATTTTCTTACTTTATGTTTATTCACTATTTGAAGATCTCGTAAATATCCTAAAATGTTGTAAAGATGTGGAAATTTGTGGTACCACAGCCATCCTTTTGAATAAAGAATATATACTGAAAATCAGAAAAATGTAAGTATAGATAATATCGATCAAAATCTTTTCTTTTTCTCGATTTTAAATGAGCACAAATACTAAAACATGTGGACTGGGACTCTTTAAAAAAAAATAAAAAGTTAAAAGGGACAGCATCTACAAAAGGAACATAGCCCAAAAAAAACATAACAAATCTTGGATATTGGAGACACCAAACCATACATTGCTAAACTATGCCAACATAGAAATGGAGGAATGTGCTCTCATTACTTTCAACCACTTTTAATGATAATTTGGATCACATCAGTGTCCTACAGTTGGAGCACAAATTATCAAGGTTTAAAATGTTACTTGATATCAAAATATAATTCATTAAATTTTAAAATCCAATGATTACAGATTTTTAGTCTTGATTATTCATAAATAAAATAAAGAAAAATCAACACAATCATAGTTTGATAAATCTGTTTCTCTTTTAAAAAAAATTGCTATATATATTTTTTACTACGTGGATATGTTTTTTTTTAAATATTTTATTTTCAAAAAATAATAAAAAATAATATTCTATTTTTTAATTCAGAATTTCGAACGTTTTCCACATCGAATTACTGTTATTGTACGTGTTACATGATGTTATGTACAATATTCCAAAATTTTATGTCGGATGTTACAAATTTTATATCGAAGTTACTGATTTTTATACATTGTGTTATAGAACTTTAAACTTTGAGTTCCATAATTAAATACGATATGTTACCAAATTTTACATAATTATATATCAAATTTTATAGAAATCTACACTAAAAGTTGCATAAATATATATCGAAAATTATACAAATAAGATAAAAATATATATACCATATCCTTTACTAAAATATAGCCTAATAGTTACAAAAATCTACCTTAATAATTACATAATTATACCTCAACAATTCCAAAAATGTATTCTAAGCATTAAAAATCGCTAACCATGACATCAAAATAAAAAAATAGAAAGATAATCAAATCGCTTCAACACCGTGTGTACTGAGTCGTGGCTTCAACACCGAACAGATCTACCAACTGGAACCAGCTAAAAATGAAACAAAAAGTTTCCAAATCTGGTTTCCATCACCATACCAAAACAAAAAATTGAACTAAGATATGAAAATGGAACATCTTACTCTCTGATTATCACTCGATTGAGGCATGATTTGCAGAGCTTCACAAGCTGTGGCTTGTGTGGCTTCCTTTAGGGCGACATGGGCAGCGTTGTGGAGCACTGGAACAACGACCCTGCTTCTTCTTCATCACAACCATGACGACGTCGAGACTTGGATCTAAGCTCGGTCGAGATCGATCTACACCCTCGCTAATGGTTTTAAATCCGACCACTCAGCTACAACGCGAGATACACAATGGAAGCCAACTCGGACCAACTGTGCTTCTTCCTTGGTAGAGCGGTGGCGGACCTCGACGGAGCAATAATAGTCTCACCGGAGCGATGGCACGAAGGAAGTGAAGGATTCTAGGGTGTCAAAAACGCAACAGAAAATTTACAAGACCTAAAAATCCTTAGGATCCATGTAATTCCGAATAAACTGACAAAACGGTTTTGAGCCTGGTTAGAGACGGGGACTAAGAACGCTTATGCTTGACGATGTTGAGACATCTCCAAAAGAATACGTCCTCTTCAGGTATCCACACCAACAAGCCTTCCCAAAATCGTTTGTGTGCTAGCTCAAAAATCTAATATTCTTCTCTTGTTTTTATCTTTTTTCACAACTAAACTATTCCAAAACATAACCACTCTGATAATTTCGAAAACACAAAAATGGGTTATGAAAATATTAGATACGTGGAGATATTTTACGAGTAAGTGGAATCAAAATAGCTACTTTGAATTTTTTAAATTCAAAAGTTGTTAATTGAATTTGAAAACAAAAACAAAATAAATGTAATATATATGTTTTTTTCCAAAGTTCGAATCCGAATACACACATTTATTTCATTCTATCTTCTTAATATAATTACTTAATATAATCTTATTATATTAGTAATGAAAACGAGTAATGAATAAAATCATATTATATCAAATATAATATAATTATATTCACTTAATTGGCTTCCAGACTCCAATTCGATTTTGGGTTTGTTGTTTTGTGTGACCTTGTAGGCTCATAAAACGTTGACAGTGGGCTCGAAATCCCCATTTAGTCCACATGCCATAATTGGCCTTCCGCAACTACAAGACATTATGACTTCCCAAAGTCGTATGAAGATTGTCAATCTGATTTAAACCATTAATATCTTAATCTCTCTTCATCGATATCTCAATTGAATATAAGGCATATGATCGTCATCCTTATTTTATTTGATCGTTAGTTTCTTGATCCTAAGTAAATTGTGAGTGATAACTTATTATCGTTCACATGACCATGAATTTCCACAATCTTACTTATCAAGGGGTCCATCGATATCTATCTCATATTTACATGAGAGAAAAAATCCTTATCAGTCATTCACATTTCTCACGTAGAGTATTATGTACCCAACATCAATCTTTATTATTGTCCGGTTGAAGACAATGTTGAATTGTGTCAAGATACAAAATTACCTATATAGAAATCCATGATGACTACAAGGTCAAAGGACTTAAGCCACATTACGGTACTGAGAAATACTCATGACAATTCCTATGTAGTACTTGTTGGAATAATTTACATAAACTGTTTTAAAGAATTGCAGAACCTAACAAACAAAACACACAATAAAACAAGTAATCGAAAAGAGGAACGACCAACCCGGTTGAAGAGCAGAAACTATTAGCACTTTGCAGCAGAGACTGTTAGCAGTTCGCAGCAGAAACTGTGAGCACTCCGCAGCAGAGAAAAACAGAGGTTGGTTGGTAAACAAACAGCTGAGACGTGGCACGGAGGTCCACTGACTTGAAAGAAAATTTTCCGGCGTGACCGTGGTGGCGATCAGCAGCGGTTGCTCCCCAAGGATCACTCAGCTCTACCCGGCAGCGCGCCCACTCGCTCTACCGGATGTGTAAGCAGCAGAACGTTAACCAGAACAAGGGTGGAGAAAACGTTTGGGAAGAGGATGAAAACGTGTATACTTTGGCTCTGGTAATTGATAAAATCATGAGTCCAAAAGAGAACCAAAGCTGAGTTTAAATAGGCTCAAATCAGATTTCGGTTTCAAGCCCCTTCAAAACATAATAAAGTCTATTAAAAAGGAAATAAAATCTTATTTTTAGTTTCGTGAATTAAACCACGTTTTAATTCACAATCAAAACGTTTTCAGCTATTAAATCAGAAACAAAACTGAAAAGCGTTACAACTTATTTAAGTTCAAAAAGATTTGAATTTCAGAAAAGTATTTCTCCAAAAATATAATTCTTGCTCTATCTTTGCCCGCCCCGCAGGGGCTCCACCCGAACCCGAACCCAGCCCGGCCCGACCCGGACGGACGGCGGCGGCGGTGCGCGAGGCCCAATCCGGCCCAGCCTGCATAGGGAGCCCAAGAGCTTGTTGAATAGGAAAGGGAAGAGAGAGCTTATAAACATAACTCCACTCCTCTCCCTTTCCGATGTGGGACTTCTGAACAAATAGGGAAAATGGCTTTTGAAGCCTATTTCTCCAACAATCCCCCACAAAGAGGCAGCAAAAGCCAAAAAAAAACGTCAAACAAATTTAAAGGAAGGAAAAAAACGCTCAAATGTTCTGGTTAATGGAAGGTGCGGTACTTAAGCATCAATATCTTTCGATTTGAATTGATGCATAGTGAGATGTGATAACAACTTACTTTAAGTAAGTGAATAAGATCTTGAACTTACTTAGCTTCGGTTGATACGTCACACAACACATACCATACTTCAAATTCCACTGAATCCGCAAGACTATCAAGACGCTATTAAAGGCCATGCGTATACCTTGGTTCTAATGAGTGCTCTAGGAAAACTTTTCCCCAAGTCTTTCATAGATGGCGGCCCACCATCACACTCACGTAGGTAGCTCATCAAGTGCTTCTCACAAGCACTGTCCCAATCGGGTCCGGAGCTATTAAGGACATGAAGTCCATCCTGTCAGCAGAATCCATCAAGTGCGTCTCAATAGCACCACCAAAACTGGTTATGGATTACAATCTATCAAGTGCGTCTCACAAGCACCACCAAAACTGGTTATAGATTTAAATCCGGATCTATCAAGTGCGTCTCAAAGCACCACCAAATCTGGTTATAGATCATCAAGCACTACAAATGTCATAGGAATGGGGGATGTAGTGCATCAAGACTAGTATGGCTGCATATGACACTAACTCTTGTCATCCATACTTTCTTGACCTATGGGCTTAAGCCCCATCCCTCTCGACATGTCAATGAGTATTCTCCTTGGTTGACCTTTGGTGAAAGGATCAGCAAGATTTCTATCGGATCTCACAAATTCCAAAGAAATCACTCCATTCCTCAGGAGTTGTTTAACGACGCCATGCCTGATACTAATGTGTCTCTTCTTACCATTGTACACATCATTTTTCGCAACGTATAAGGCCGCTTGCGAATCGCAGTGTAACGACACAGGCACAGCTTGCCTTCCCCACACAGGCACTTCTGCTAATAGGTTCCTCAACCATTCTGCTTCTTGTCCAGCCAACTCAAGGGCAATGAACTCAGACTCCATGGTGGAGCGGGCTATACAGGTCTATTTTGCAGACTTCCACGATATAGCACCTCCACCTATGGTGAACACATAACCACTCATCGAGTTCGCCTCGTCATTACCAAGAACCCAGTTTGCATCACAGTATCCTTCCAAAGCATTAGGAAAAGTACTATAGTGCAGGGACCAACTCATAGTTCCTTTCAGGTACTTCAACAGACGACTCAAAGCACTCCAATGCTCATCACTCGGGTTATGAGTATATCGACTCAACCTGCTTACTGTGTAAGCAATGTCTGGTCGAGTACAGTTCATGAGGAACATCACACTTCCTATGATCTGAGCGTACTGAACTTGTGAAACACTATCACCCAAGTTCTTTGTTAGATGTACGTATGGATCATAAGGAGTTATAGCAGGAGTAACGTCGAAGTGATTGAACTTCTTCAATACTTTCTCAGCGTAATGAGATTGACTTAAGGAGATGCCATTTGTGTTTCTGATAACCTTAACACCCAAAATGACATCAGCTTCTCCTAAGTCCTTCATCTCAAAATGTGACGACATGAATTCTTTGGTGAGGTTCACAGCACCGATGTTATCACCAAGAATTAGCATGTCATCAACATAAAGACAGATAATCACACAACCTAATTCCATGATCTTCGAGTATACACAGGAATCAGAGTTGTTCACCTTGTATCCGTCAGTCACCAGAGTTCGATTGAACTTCTCATACCATTGTTTAGGTGCTTGTTTCAGTCCATAAAGAGACTTCCTTAGTTTGTACACCTTGTTCTCTTGACCAGCGATTACAAACCCCTTAGGTTGAGACAAATAAATCTCTTCCTTTAGATCACCATTCAGGAAAGCGGTCTTGACATCCATCTGATGAATTATCAAGCCGTGAATGGCAGCTAAAGAGACAAGAGACCTTATCGTTGAAATCTTGGTCATAGGAGAGTACGTGTCGAAGTAATCGACGTCTTTCCTTTGTGTAAAACCTTTAACTACAAGTCTCGCTTTGAACCTTTCTATTGTACCATCGGGTCTCAGTTTTTTCTTGAAGATCCATTTACTATTAATGGCTTTGCAACCTTTAGGTAAGTCTACTAGATCCCAAGTCTGATTCGATACAATAGAGTCAAGTTCAGCCTTGATTGCTTCTTCCCAAAGATTAGCATCAACAGATCTCAAAGCCTCACCATAGGTCTTTGGATCTTCTTCCAACAAGAAGGCTGAAACAAACTCTTCTGAAACAACACCCTCAGGTCCAACTTCGGAGAGAAAAGAGGTGACAAAGTCTTCTCCAAAGTTCTTCTCGGTCCTGGATCTCTTGCTTCTCCTTGGTCCCTAGGCTTGACAATGCGAAGTAGAGCTTTCAGCAACCCACCTATCTCTAAGAGAAGGAAAGGGGATAGTGGGTTCAACCGGATTAGCAACGACGTTCCTCTTCATTGGAAAGATGTGTTCGAAGAACTCAGCATCTCTAGCCTCAGAAATTGAGCGGTCCTCTAGAGACATGAAGCGATACGCCGCGCTGGTCTGAGCATAGCCTATGAACACACAGTCATAGGTCTTAGATCCGATAGTGGTTCTCTTAGGGTCAGTGAGGCCAACTTTCGCCAAGCACCCCCACACTCTGAGAAACCTTCGGTTAGGAGCGTAACCCTTCCATAACTCGTAGGGAGTCTTATCAAGGTTTTTGTGCGGCACATGGTTAAGTATGTGACAAGCAGATAAGACAGCTTCCCCCCACATTTCATCAGGAAGGCCTAAACTAAGAAGCATTGCATTCATCATGTTCTTGAGTGTTCGGTTCTTACGTTCAGCTACTCCATTTTGTTGAGGCATGTATGGTGCACTGGTTTCATGGATGATGCCATTTGATTCACAAACGTCTTTTAAGAAGTTTGACCCATACTCTCCTCCTCTATCGGATCTCACTCTCTTGATCTTCCTCTCAAGTTGGTTTTCTACCTCATTCTTATACTTGATGAACATCTCTTCAGCTTCATCCTTTGTAGTAAGAAGATAGACTCTCGCGAACCTAGAGCAATCGTCGATGAAGGTAACATAATAGTGTTTGCCTCCCTTGCTTCTCGAGTTCTTGAAATCCGCAAGATCGGTGTGGATTAGTTCAAGTAGGTTCGTGTGCCTTGTAGTAACTGATTTACAAGGTTTTTTAGCGAACTTTGCCTCTGCGCAAACTTCACATTTCGAGAGTTTAGAGGTAGATAGCGATGGTATAATAGACATGTCTCTAAGTTGTTTAATTGAAGCAACATTCACATGTCCTAATCTACCATGCCAAATATCAAGAGACTCAGCGATATAAGCGGAAGCGGAAGTTTTATTATTGCTCAAGATTACATGATCGACATTGAAAAGAAAGAGCCCCCCACAATAATACCCCTTCCTTACAAAGTCTTCATTCTTGGTGAAGACCACCGTGTCATTTTCTATGACGGTCTTCAAGCCAGCCTTCATCAGCAGGGGTCCAGAAACAAGGTTGCGTCGTAGAGTAGGGACACAAAGGGCATTACTGAGTACGAGCGTCTTCCCGGATGTCAACTTCAGCATAATCTTCCCACTTCCAGCTATTACCGCAGTAGAGTCGTTTCCCATATGAACCACTTCACCAGGTGCAGTTGGTTCAAACTCATAGAAGAGCTCCCTCGAATTGCAGAGATGACAGGTGGATGCGGAGTCCAACACCCAGTCAACGGTGTTGTGAACTAGCATAGCCTCAGCAACTACAGCAGCTACTATGTCGTCATCTTCAGCAATGTAGGCCCTTGCATCATTCTTCTTGAAGCCTTGACGTTGAACACACTGATATGCCTTGTGTCCAGTTTGTCCGCAAACATAGCACACCAGATTCTGCTTCGGTTTATGAACAGCAGAGGAGGGCTTCAGAAACTTGTTTGCGGTTGTTGGCAGGTCCTCGCTTGAGAGCTTCCTTGGACTTGGGCTTCGTCTTGAACTTGTTCTGTCGAGACGGGCCGCCAGATTCCACGATGTTGGCCTTTGCCGTCGGAGGCGGAAAAGGTGGGTAGGCACTCAGAGCGTCCTTCAAGCGATTAGCTTCCTCAATCTTCATATGACAAATGAGGTCTTGAAGAGTCAAATCCTTCTCTATGTGCTTGAGGTGGTTTCGGTAGTCTTTCCACGACGGTGGAAACTTCTCCAGCAGCACATGAGCGAGGAACACCTCGTTCATTTCCATCCCTTCGTTGACAATGGCGCTGGACAGGTCCTCGTAAACGTGGACTTGATCCATGATCGACCGGTTGTCAACCATTTGGAATGCAAGCCACTTGCTTACGACGTACTTCTTGTTCCCAGTGTCGTCAGCCCCGTACTTCTTCTCCAAAGTCTCCCAAATGAATTTGGCAGACTTATGACCAGCTAGAAGATCAAAGAGGGTATTGGACACAAAGTCCAAAAGTTGGCAGCGGGCAATTTTATTATCCTTAGCATACTTCTTAAGTTTGGCCTCATTGTCCCTAACAATGGAGGCAACTAAGGGAGTTGTACTACCAGTAGCAGCTAAAGGCACAGGGGGGATCTTCAAGCAACACATAATCAATTTCATTTTGTTCAAAGAAAATCATAAGTTTTTGAGACCAACGACGGTAGTTGGTGCCGTCGAGAGGTACAACACGAGGGAAATTACGAGCAGCAACAGCATTAGCCGAATTCAGATTAGCATGCATATTTGTGTTCATGTTGTTCATGTTCATCATTAAAACAGTTTACGAAATATTAAATGAATAATATAAATTTGCTTTCAAATTGTTGGAATAATTTGCATAAACTGTTTTAAAGAATTGCAAAACCTAACAAACAAAACACACAATAAAACAAGTAATCGAAAAGAGGAACGACCAACCCGGTTGAAGAGCAGAAACTATTAGCACTTTGCAGCAGAGACTGTTAGCAGTTCGCAGCAGAAACTGTGAGCACTCCGCAGCAGAGAAAAGCAGAGGTTGGTTGGTAAACAAACAGCTGAGACGTGGCACGGAGGTCCACTGACTTGAAAGAAAATTTTCCGGCGTGACCGTGGTGGCGATCAGCAGCGGTTGCTCCCCAAGGATCACTCAGCTCTACCCGGCAGCGCGCCCACTCGCTCTACCGGATGTGGAAGCAGCAGAACGTTAACCAGAACAAGGGTGGAGAAAACGTTTGGGAAGAGGATGAAAACGTGTATACTTTGGCTCTGGTAATTGATAAAATCATGAGTCCAAAAGAGAACCAAAGCTGAGTTTAAATAGGCTCAAATCAGATTTCGGTTTCAAGCCCCTTCAAAACATAATAAAGTCTATTAAAAAGGAAATAAAATCTGATTTTCAGTTTCGTGAATTAAACCACGTTTTAATTCACAATCAAAACGTTTTCAGCTATTAAATCAGAAACAAAACTGAAAAGCGTTACAACTTATTTAAGTTCAAAAAGATTTGAATTTCAGAAAAGTATTTCTCCAAAAATATAATTCTTGCTCTATCTTAGCCCGCCCCGCAGGGGCTCCACCCGAACCCGAACCCGGCCCGGCCCGACCCGGACGGACGGCGACGGCGGTGCGCGAGGCCCAATCCGGCCCAGCCTGCATAGGGAGCCCAAGAGCTTGTTGAATAGGAAAGGGAAGAGAGAGCTTATAAACATAACTCCACTCCTCTCCCTTTCCGATGTGGGACTTCTGAACAAATAGGGAAAATGGCTTTTGAAGCGTATTTCTCCAACAGTACTCACATAGGGTCATCCAATACAAGTTCACCAAATAGTATGTATGATTTGGCTTCATATCACAAATGCATGATCAACAAAACATGATCATCAGTTAACATCATACTAGTTTTAATATATGGATAAGACTAAGGATCATTAGAATAACACTCTTTATACATCTAAGAGTTTTACTATCAAGTCACATACTTGATAATCTTAGACAAAGTCGATTATGTATGCAATTAACATCAACAAAATGATAATAAAAGTGTCTATGATAATGTCATACGTGATCAAGATTGGCCTAAGGCACAAGACTAACATGAAGAACACGGGAGACAAGGGGAGGAAAAATGCCGTGCATGAAAGAGGGCTTCATATTCGTGCTCTTCTCGTTGTTGGTGACGCCACTAATTAAGCACGACAACGTGTAGCTGTTGGGCCAATGGCTTGGTCGAGCGACGATGGACCTCGACAGAGCAGTAGTACAACCTCATCACATGGGAAGGAGAACGACCATACATGAGGGAAGGATTCAAACCCGTACTTTCCCGTCGTTAGTGACGCTTGGAACAGAGCACGATCACGTCTCCCTATTGGGCTAATGGTGGCATCGACTAAGGGAGAATGTGGGTGGGCGGTGTAAACGTAAGGTGAGAGAAGTGGGAAGAGGGTGAGAGAAAAATGAGTGAGTTAGGATAATAAAGGAGTCTTTGTAAATTATCTTTATGCCCTAATATGAGCAAATTTACAAAAATAAAAATAAAGTTGGTGTTAATTATGATTGTGTGTCATTGTTGTTCACAATCCTTATATCAATATGATCCAATGCCCTACGATTAGTGAACAAGTAATATTTAAAAATATTGGTAACACTTTTTTTTAGCATAACACATGGTATTTTATTGATTTGAAAATGCAGAAATCATAATGATCATATAATTGTGGGAATAAAATATAAGAACAAGATAACGTTCTGTTGACATCTGGAACACTAATCCTAAAATTGAATGCCCGATATTACTAGGGATAACTGTAGGGGTTGGTTCCCTATTCTGACGGTAAGCGGTGGAGGAGTTCAATGAGATTTTCCCTATCTCAAATTGAACCGGCATGTGTTGTCTTGACAATCGTTCAAGGAGTATACCAGGGAAAGGAGGAGGCTGGGGAACAAGTGGAGTCCATTCTTTGTGTGTCGGTGTCACGCCCCAAATTCAGCAGAACCGAATCCGGAACGCGAACATTTAAGACAATAAAATAATTTCAAACCTTTGATTAAAAGACTTTAAAACCACCATTTAGTTAGTCAAAATAATTATAATTTACAACTCAAAAGTACGTCCCAACAAGCGGACAAAATACAAGTGTACGTCGCTAGACTCAAAAGTAAACCCGGACTCCCGCTCCTAGCTCTTCAAGCTTCGGAAGCTCACCTAGTCCCTCCTGCGACCAGTACCTGTAGGAAAAGCAGCTAGGGGTGAGCGTTCGCTCACCACCACGGATAACAGACTGACTACGACATACTTAGCAGATAATGCCGGTAACACCAACAACAACCCAAACACCGGGGACTACTATCCCCAACTCAAGCAACCCGACTGACACACGACTAATACGTTCCTCAGCCGACTCAACACTCGGACCCGTAGCGTAGACCCGACACAACGATTGACGACTTCCTCCAAAGACACGACAGAACCACGCAACACCCAAGATCACTAAGGATCGCACACCAAACAAGATCACAAAGGATCGCACTCCAGCTGCTCAGTAACCCCCTCACGCCCTTTACCGATCCCTGTCAGGCCAGGCGGTCGACCTGTCGCCACTTTTGCCGATCCCTGTCAGGCCAGGCGGTCGACCTGTTGCACTTTTCCCGACACAAAGTCGGATCAGGCTGTCGACCTGTCACCACCACGCACGCGCGACCAGGACCCCTTTCCTCACGGGCGGCCCCCCTACCGCGTCTGAACATGTAGACGCGTGCAATCACAGGACCCCCGTTATTATGAAGCGGGCCCCCAACCTCAGGTAACCACAATCACAATCACAAACAAAGTTCAACAAACAGCAACAACACCAGTTTGGCACTCCACAGGCACTCATGGCCACTCAAGACACCAACGGTAAAACACGGGTTCAACAACCCCACGGGCACTCAAGGCCACCCAAACATTAAAAGTAAAGCCACGGGTTCAACAACCTTACGGGCACTCATGGCCTCCCAAGACACACCAACAGTAACTCACAGGCTCAACAACCCCACGGGCACTCATGGCCTCCCAAGACACACCAACAGTAACTCACGGGCTCAACAACCCCACGGGCACTCATGGCCACCCAAGACACACCGACAATAACTCACAGGCTCAACAACCCCACGAGCACTCATGGCCACCCAAGACACCACAGTAAAACACGGGCTCTCATGGCCACCCCAGACACCAACAGTAAAACATGGGCTCTCATGGCCACCCAAGTCACAACAGTAAAGTACGGGCTCTCATGGCCACTCAAGACACAACTACACAATCAACCTCCGGGCATAACCAATGCCTCCAGCAGTTCTAATATCAACAGGCTCACAATCAACCTCCAGACATAACCAAATGCCTCCAGTAGTTCTAATATCAACAGGCTCACAATCAACCTCCGGGCATAACCAAATGCCTCCAGTAGTTCTAATATCAACAATTCACTGCTCCTACGACACTACTAAGTGTCACATGCATTTCTATTGTTCGATACGTTCCCGTATCATACGACACCACCCGGTGTCGCCTGCCTTTCTAATATTCAATAAACTTACTTAACCCACGACACCCCAGTGTCACATGCATTTCTACTGTTAACTTTCCCTAGTTAGGGCCGAGATCCGGCTACTTTTCCCTACCTCGTATGCTTTCTCCAAAAGCGCACTAGCAAGCTCCGGCGTGATCTCGATCACTCGCCTAGCTTTCCATTTCCTCTGTCTGCGGCACGATCTAATAAGAACACAATTTAAATACTTTTAAGTTCGCAGACATAAACTGGAATTCAATAAAGTGGACGCCCAAAAGTAACCCCGACAATGTCGATCTCTCCCAAACTTCCCAATTACTCGACATTGTCGATAATGGACCCGGAAAAGCCCGATTCGCCCGACATGGCGAATCTGCCCGGGTTTTGGAAACGCCTTTCCGAGGCTCCGAAAATTCCCGTTTTCGTTTCTACGGTCTTAGAATAATTCAAGGGTTCCAATGCAATCGACGTAATCAATATCCGACTTCCGAGCGATTTAATTCGCGTTTAAAGTTTCTAAACCCGAAATTCCAACTTTCACAATTTAATTCCAAAATTCGTTCCGGGTGTGAATTAACGACTTGAGGATCGTCCTAAACCACTCGAACACGAAAACCCGAGACCCGGGAAAGTGGGCCCCACACGGCCACAATGGGAAAATTTCCTTTTCGCCCCAAAATGTTCCTAACGAACCCCAAACCTCAACCTTTCATCTTTAAACCAAACCTAAACAAAACCCAACCTTAATCAACCCATTTAAACTCAAACCCTAAAATTCAAACGTACCAAAACGAAAATGGTTAGGTGCTCACCGTAGAGTATGTCGGTGTGAGCTTGATTCTTCTATTGTTGAGACGATCCAACGGTTTGATCGACGGGAAAAGCCACAAATCTCCAAACTCTCTTCTCTTTTTCTCCCTTTCTTCTCTCATATTTTCTCTCTCTAAAAATCTTTTTTTTCCTTTTTTGAATGTGTTGGCCGAGACTAACACTTTGGATTCCTTTTGTTTTGTTTCAAAACCACACAACTTTTCCATAATTACAAAACTAACACCAAGTAGTCTTCTTTTGTTTTGTCCAATAAACCTAACACCACCACATTGGTGACATATGGCAAGTGAGTCCCATCCCTTTTGGAAAATATCTTCTAGATATTTTTCAGTCAGATTCGCGAAATTCGGCCGTCTCGGGCCCCGAACGGGCACTTTTTCCAAGAAATTACGAAACTTCACGGGCTATAAGGAAACAGCTCAACTAAGACCGCTGTGACGACGGCTAAGCTTTTTGGATCCAAAACAGACCTCGAACGGACCAAAACGTCGCTCGGTTGACTTTTCCTGCAAAAAGTCAACCTTTTCCAAATTGGTCAGAACGTTGCCCTGAGTCCCCCAGAACTCACTTTGGTCGATATCGGGGTCAACTTAAGTCCGGTATGACCCTCGGGGTCAAATTTGGGTTTATTTAAGTGTCTGTCTAAATTTTTAAAATTTTCGTGTTTTTCGTAGATTTGACTGGCGTTGACCGGGAGTGGTTCTTACAATCTACCCCCCTTAAAGGAATTTCGTCCACGAAATTTAAAACAGACGTACCTCAAGAGTCGAACAATCG
This sequence comes from Erodium maritimum, assembly GCA_963921825.1. Taxonomy (NCBI): domain Eukaryota; kingdom Viridiplantae; phylum Streptophyta; class Magnoliopsida; order Geraniales; family Geraniaceae; genus Erodium; species Erodium maritimum. The sequence goes on along the minus strand of OY997588.1, from coordinate 139,155,736 downwards.
GGGTACTTCGCGAACCTCGTCCTCGCGATCCCAAGTCGACTCAGCCTCGTGGTGCCGCCATTGCACCCTCTCTTAAGCGAATAACCTTTCCGCGCAGGACCTGCTCTCGTGGATCCATGGTGTGGCTCATCTAGAACACCATGTGGTGCCCGATAGGTCCTACGATGGCTAGCGAGGTTGCTTCGCAGGCCTTGCTTATAACCCATTAGGCCCAAAATCCCTAATGGGACAAGATAATTGTCGTCCCCGTGTTGATCCCCTGGCCCATTAAGGGGGGTGGGGTGGCCATGGGTCATCTCTGGTCGCCCGTCATGATTGCCCGAGGCCAAGATCCTCTCTTTGAACCATGAAAAAATGGGAGCTTCCTCCATAGCTTCTGGTTACGTCTAGATGACGCAGGCTAGGATGTACATCCACCATGATTCGAATCATGAAAAACAACATTCGTGCCTGCGGTGCTTCTCGACTACTCTGTATGTCCTAATCAACCGCCAACTATTTCCTCAACCACCAGCTCTTGTTGGTGGAGTGGTCTCCCCATGTGGACCCGTGGTGGGCGAGGGGCACGCTTAGGATAATCAGGCGAGGTCAGGTCCTCTGATCGGGTTCGGGTAGCCCTCATGGTTCCCATGTGATGAGAGGGACGTGCGAGATCCATGGTTCCTTGCTGAAGAGGGTGAAATAATGGTGGCTCATTTCATTGGGATCAGACGGAAAAGGGAAGCCAGTGGAGAAGGGAGCCGGTACCGTCCTCAAAACGGGGGTGCATCCGTGTCGGAGGATCCATGCAGAATCGACCGGAAAAGGCTGGGACGATGCAGCGATAGCGGGGCATCCTTGTGCATCATAGCTTCCCCGTTGGGGCTCCAATAAGAACCTTGGCCGATAGCATCCTCTTCATAATGTCTCTGGATCGGCGTCAGCATGCGGGGGACCGTCATGGACAAGAGGTTCCACATTGGCTAGTGGATCACATGCGTGGAGAGGAGGCGATGGTGTAGACCAAACTAATGTACGGCGATCAAATCCAGGGTCCCAACTGCATCATCCATTGCACTTATGGTGGCACATATACTGATAAGGGGGAAATAGAGTCAAAGGTGGAGTGGCGATAACCGATAAGTTCATGACGAAGAGCTCGAGAAATATCAAAAGCGGAGGCCAAAATGGGAGAAGGTGGGAGACAAAGGCGAAAGTTAAAAAATATCGGAGAGGGGAGAAAATACAAAACCCTAAAAACCAAATTTTGTTTTAGATAATTAACACTTGAATACATTTATATATATAATTACTTTTGAAAAATCAGATCATACTATCATCGTGATCCTATGTGTATCTTGTGATGTGACCTCACCGATTGGTTTGAACGGGATCATTAGTAGTGGTGGCTTGGATGTAAAATTTTCAATCTCCTTAGAGCATCCACAACCATGGACGGTAAGGCGTTGGCGAGGAGAAAACGCCGGCGAGGAGCAGGCTGGGAGCTGGCGGGGAGCTCGCTGGCGAGGAAGAGAGACGTTAAGCTCACCGCTGGAAGTCCTCGCTGGCGAGGTTGACTGAGCCAGCCTCGGTCGCCGCGCCGGCCGTTGGCGAGTCCTCGCTGGCGACACGTGTCTGGTAGCTGGCACCCACATTTAGTTTTTTTTTTACTTCCCCCTATAAATAAGTCCCTTCACAAATCATTTTTCACCCACATTCATCATCTATTCTCTTTTTTCTACCTCTAAGCATCCACTTCCAAATTTCCGTTAGAATGTCTTTCGATCTCAACGAATGGGGAAGCATTTATAGGGCGATGACGGAAGACGCGATGTCGCAAGAATTCTTTTCCCCGAACCTTTCCCCCAACCCGACGGTCAATCCTCTCCAACTATTACCGAGCCCACCGACGTGGGTCCATCAATGGGAAAAGCAAAGCGTGTCTTGTGGAGCACCGACGAGGACGCGCAGTTAGTTCGAGCTTGGATGCACCACTCGTACGACTCAATTCACGGCAACCAGAAACATAATCTGAAGTACTGGGGGGCCATCGCTGATGAACTTGCTGCTACTCGGGGCCGGGATGATCCGTTGAGGACGACTAAGCAGTGCAAAGACCACTGGAAGCAGACAAATACCAGCCGCCGTACCATCACACCCGTGGAGTGCCGAGGAAGAGATGGTGTTGGTCATATGTTGGCTACGCGACGCCCGACCGGGCCCAAATAATAGGTACTGGCCGGTAGTCTTCGCCAATTTTGTCCACAGTGCTCCGACCGGTTCCCCGCCGAGAACCCAAAAGCAGTGTAGAGACCACTGGCAGGATCTCGCCAAGAAAATATACTGTTATGAACTGTGCTACCGTTTAACAGTTCAGGCATCCCCGCCGGGAAATACCGAGAATTACCATCACTCTGCAGCGGCCGTTGAGTACCACAGGCGCCATGACCAACATTTCACGAAGTGCTTTCTGTGGGAGGTCGTTCGAGACCAATCCAAATTCCTGCAATACGTTCACGAGATGTAAATCGTGAACGTGTAATAAAATTATATATCGTTTATGTTTTTAAGTATCGTGTGTGTGCTAATTATGTTTTTAAGTATCGTATGTATAATTATAATAAAATTGTGGGGTTTGATTATAATTTTTTTTTGTCTTAAACATGTTTTTTTCCCATCTCGGCGGCGGCTCCCCGTCGGCAACGAAATCGCCACTGCAGAGCTTGCTGGCGGTGAGTTGGCTGAGAGAGGAAAAAACAATATTTTAATCCATCTCGTCATGCTCTTATTCTTATCTTCATCAAACGAGACTTTATATTTGATAAATAAAGGGGGTAATAATAAACTACAGGACATAAAGCATATGGTCCTCAAACAAGGGAAACGAATCTAGGAGTGTTTGCGAAAGTATATGTGTTGTTCTTAGTGAAAGATAGTATAACATTGCTATCGTTTGCTTATTTTACTTTTTTGCCATTAACAAACCTCTACATTTATTTTAATTCAACTTATAGCTCAAATACTCTTGTTCGAATAAAAAGAATATATCAACTAGGGAGAGTTGGGCATGCCACAATTCAATGATATAGGTCCATTTTTTGTTGAAATGGTGGTACCTCAAATTAGAAAATGATGGACGATAATATGACTGACAAATACACTTGGATGATCAAATATAAATTTTATTTTAAATTGACCGAGCAAACTTTGTAACTATCTTTCAACAAATTGTTTGTTTCGTGCTACACACTGATACATAATTTGTTAGGTCGAGACTACTTCAATTAGGGATGTGTCAGATTATTATACGTAACAGACATGTTAGATTAACATATATGCCAGTAGATGTAACAATCGATTACAGCAAACACGTAAATTATTTTACTCAAAACTGAGAAATACTAAATTATCATATGACGATAAATTCATAAAGCTGACAATCTATAATGCTGTCGGAAAAACCCAATAAGCAATATCAAAAGTTGGTAAGAAGATGCTTGAAGAAAAACCTTTCACACAAACTTCAAAGAAAGAAAGCAAAACCTATTTGCTTTCCAAGTATAGAAAGAAAGGCGAGGCAAGTTTATAAAAACCTATTTTCAACTTTTGACAGGACAATGCTAACATTAGGGACTAAAATAAAATAAATTTATTTGATATCCTTCTCAAATTGGTGGAGCCTATTATCAGCTAACTTGGTCTTGTAGGCTGAATTCTTGTACTGAAACCATGTGAACTCCTTGTACAAGCTCTCTTCTCCTTGTCCCATTATGGAAGCCAACGGTGCAATCTTCTCACCTAACGGTGGCCCTCCGAAATAGATCATGGACAGTCTTGACTTGCTGTGGTCGGGCAAAACCCTATGCTTCACACTCTTAAACCTCCCATTGCTCATCACCTTAACAAATTAAATCAATTGAATTAAATTAATCACCAACAAGTAAAACTTGGAAGGTACAATGATTGAATATGTACCTCCAAGGCATCACCAACGTTGATGAAAAAGGAGTGGTGGTCCGGAGGGACAGAGACCCAAGAGCCATCTTTAAGGAAAATCTGGAGACCGGAGGTGTTGTTGGATCTGAGGACGGATATGATCTGTGGGTCGGTGTGCTCTCCGAACCCAACCATGCTCCTCCCGCTCAGTGCCGCCACCTCCGGACACGGTGGGTAGTGGTTCACCCTCAAGCACGAGTCGCTCTTCTCGTCCCTCAACAACTTGCTTATTGCATTTTGGGGCTCCACCCCCATCCCCTTTGCTATCAGCTCCACCACCTCACATGCCACCTCCTTCACCGCTCCCACGTATTCTTCCACCGCTCTCCTGGAGAGTTGGATGAAGCGTTTTTACATCTGTGTATGTATCAGATAATCGTGTATAGGCTTTGTTACCTGAATGTTTCTGGGTTTGATTTGAAAACAGAGAGGGTCTTATGAGACTTGGTCTCCGGATTGGTGTTGAGGAGGATGTATTCGATCCACCCCACGTCGCCGTTGGGGCCGATGCGCTTGCTCCCGTACCCGAAAGGGTCCGGCGGACCGGCCATTTCCTTGTCGGACTGCGGAGAGTGGAAGAAGTCCAGGGCCTGAGCTTCCAGTCCGGCCATGAGCTCCATGGGGACTCCATGGTTGACCAATTTGAAGAAGCCGAAGTCTTGGCAGACCTTGACCAGAAGGTTCATGGCTTGTGGGTCGGAGAGGTCGATGACGGGGACGCCATTGATGACAGGGATGGGCTTGCTGCTGCACGTTTTGATCGGGGAGAAGTGGTCTAATGCTGGTTGAGAAAGAACCACCATGATTGAGAGAAAGCAGAGCAGGGACCGAAGAAAAACAGAGGATTTAAGCGGCTAGAAATAAGAGAAGAAAAGAGCCATCTGGCTTTTGTCTCTGTTGCTGACTTTGCTTGTGAAAGAAAATGAGACATTATCTGTTCCTTTTATACTACTTTTTTCCGCTTTCTTTTTCATTTTTTTTTGTTAAATCTCAACTTTCTCAAAATATCACGTTGTTGTCCGATATTTGGTTTGTTCCTATTTCATACTAACTCACTTATTCGCAGCGACAAAAAGTTCTCGCTCTCACCGTCTCCTGCGGCTGCTACAGATTGTAGAGTCTTGTTGTGCTCCTCCCATGAACGGCGATGACAGCTCCTTCCAGTAACTTTGACGGCAAACAGTAGTTTAGATATCCTTCGGTTCAGATTGATCGACGACTCTCCTCATTCGATTCCGATCATCGAAACATTTGGAGAATCACCACTTATAGGGGAAGAGATGATTTTCTCGGTCCAATAAACAACGGCTCATGTGGTGTTACCGGAGCCGAGATTAGACGTGGTGGTGCGTCAGGACTGGCCCGTGGGATGGTTCGAGGCGTACAAGTGCGAGGCCTTCGCCTCCGGCGCCAAAAGAGGACCACGGTGGAGGAAGAGCCCTTCCCGACTTTGGTTCCCCCAACGGCGACGGGGATCGGATTTGGCTTACCAGAGCCGATTCGTTTTGGGGTGGAGAGTGTATTTCATGCGTTTCGGGGACAAAACCGGGAGCCCATTAGAGAAGAGACGACCCTGAGGGATGGATCTGATACAACGAAAGGGGGAGGAAATGGGTCCCTTCCTGGAGACAAGGTCGGTGCTGCTAGAAATGGGACAGTGGAGATGGAAGCTGGAAGAGGAGCGAGGGCGACGCCCCAAGTCCCTAGGCCGCGAGTATTGGTCCGACCCACTTCCCCTCGGGCCTAAGCTAGTGTTTTGAAAGGACAACAGGACCAGGTCCAATCAGGGATCCGACTTAGTCCTTAGGTCCACGCAGATTCAAATAGACGCAACGTGAGTCGGATCGGGCAAGGGACGGGTCGGATTGGGTTGGACAACGACACCGACTCAACAGGAGGTCGATGACTTTACTAGAGCTTAGGGGGTCTGGGAATTCGGGAAATTTTCATCCCATCGATGGAATTGTGCGGACAGGGCCTCAGTTTTGCCTACGCCATAGCTGCCCGGGAACTCTCACCCTGAACTTTCTTTTGGAAGTCGTTAGTGGACTGGATGGCGGACCCTTGGTAGATTCGAAACATCGTTGTCCGACCACTTGAGGATTGAGTGGTGGGATTTTTCTTCCGGTCAGCGAGGGAGAGACAACGAATACTGCTAAGGGAGCCATGGGCCTTAAGAATAAAACTGGTTATACTAACGGAGCTGCGTCCTCAAATGCGACCACATGACATCTTGTTTTCACACTTCTCAGTGTTGACCCGTGTTTCAAATCTTCTGGTAGAGGCTTGGAATAGAGGGGTTGGCTTCAGGTTGAGGAACTCTCTAAGGGTATGTCATGAAGTGGAAAGTGATGCAGATGGGATGTGTTGGGATGACTACATTAGAATTTGGATCAGGGTGAACATCAGAGTACGGCTTCAGAACCGATTATGGTTCAGACTAGCCGAATCAGAGATACGAACTTTACTGCATATTTCCTATGAGCATTTACCGAATCATTGCTTTGGGTGTAGTTGTGTGGGACACCTAGTTTCGACCTGCCTAGCGGGAACACAGGAAATGAGGCTCTCCTTTTGTTCCCCTACAGACCCAAGACTAACTGGCTCTCGAGGCCGTCAGAGTAGGCCAACTCTAGGTACCAATTGGTCCAATTTAGGAGGTGCGTCGGGGCACCCGACTCCATACTTTAGTCGACCTGAAAACCTTAATGGGGACCTGAAACGCAAGGGTAAGGTTAGGGCGGAGGATGATCTATGTCCTCCACGTGCTACTTTTTTTGCCGTCAGACAGAACAATCCGGTCCAAAACCCTAGAGAACATGTTACTTTCTTTCCCGTCAGGGGAAGAAACCTAATGTTTCGTAAGGAACCTTCCTCCCTTGGACAGGAGCAGTAGGGTTCTAGGGGACAAAGCCGGATTCCTTCCAACTATTTCCCAAAGAGGAAGACTGAAGACCACCGGACGGAGCCCATAGAGATGAGAACTGTTTCCCTACCAACAGGGAGGAAACTCCCGACGGATGAAAACCATGATCAAGAGTCGGAAGACTCCTCACGAACAACAGGAGCTCAACAAGCAGCGGTAGGGGACGTCAAGCACCCTCGCCTCCATCAATGAGGAGTTTAGGGTCTACTAGGTGGTCGGCCAGTAATACCGCCCTATTGAACGTAAGGTGGTAGTGGTTCTACCGATTTCTTGCATAGTACTCTTGTCACGCCCCGAATCCGGTTCTTGTCCGGACTCAAGGCGTGACTAGGAATAGGTGATTTAAGAGGTAACAATTCAACAAAAAAAAGTTCCAGAAAACTCCAATAAGCAACTCAAATCCGAAAAGTTTAGTTTAAAACATAAATAACCCTCCAGGGGTGTAATAATAATCCTCTACAAAATCTGTTCCAAACAAAAATAGAATAAACGAAGTCGCTATAGACACCCACACCGAGAAGCTCCCGAGCCTCTACTCCTCAATCAAGCCTGTAAACACAACAGTAAACTCACAGGGGTGAGCTTGCGCTCAGTAGAGAAAACACATAACAAGGTGAACCTTAAACTCAATAAAGTCAACAACAAAGTCAACAAGATAGATCTTAACAAACACGGATAACAGATAAACCAGTTCAATGCCGTGGCACATGAAGTCTCCACCCTCCGATCCACATATGATGTGTCCTCTCGGATTTTCCCTCAAATCCAGAGGAGACGCATAACATTGAGGCGACCGGAAACAACCCTTCGGGGCGCTTATCATCGGGATTCTCAGAAACGTCTCCAAAGGATTTTATGTCCTCGGGAACCAAGGTATTACTCCCATAGGAGGTATACACTTGGGCAAATCAACAAATACTCACTATAACATCCTACACCGGACTCCTCAACGGTGTAGGCACCCAACCCATATCAGCAATAATCACTATTTCATCCTACACCGGACTCCTCAACGGTGTAAGCACCATACCGTATCAACAATAATCGCATAATAATTTAGTGACATACTCAACCGAAACATGAAACGATCCAATCCCGACAACCACCAATTCACTGTCACACATAGCTCACACATCACCGTTTCACCACAACACACAGCACACGAATCACACAATCACAACTTACCGTTCACTTACCAGTCTCGACCCAGCGGGGCATCGATCACCTGATTGCACCGCTCGGTACAACCAGTCATACTCGATGCTCCAAGCAATCATTTAAGGAAAACAAGAAATCATCCAAATACAGTCAACAGTCCAAATGAGTTCAATCAACCAAACATGGAAACCTTCAATCAAGCATTCAGATATGCAATTCAACTAGTTCCATTAGACTTTTTAGCCTATCCACTAAGCAACCAAACAAACAAGCATGCGATCCTAACACGCAACTAATCCGAGGGCTTTGCCAAGGCTCCTCTACCAGACAAACAATTCCCAAGTATTGAAAGCGAGTTACACTAGTGATTGGCATCCTAATCGGTCACCACTAGACACTTCCGGTTATTAGTAATTGAAAGACAATTATGCTAGTTATTCGCATCCTATAGGCATTTCTAGGACCTTTCCAATTTTATTAACCTAACACGCATACTAAGCATCATAAACGAGAGGTTAAGGCTTTCCCTACCTCAAGGTCTTCCTCTCAACACTTTGATGAATCCCGGTGATCACCACTCCGTTCTTCACTCGGGTCCCGGCGTGATCTTTGCTCCTCTAGCTCGATCCCCAAAGTCTTGGACACAAAGAAACGTTAATTAGACTCCACTTAATCAGCAAGTAAGACCCCCAAAGCCTTTCCAAAGCTCAGTTCAAAACCAAGATCAACCAAGGTGAAAAACCCTCAAGAAACCCTCACCCTGGTCTGCCACGGACCTGGTCACGGATCCGTGACGTTAACCCTCACGGTTACCGTCACGGAGCCGTGACGTCGCCCGTCACGGGATCCGTCACGGATCCGTGGCGCACCAGGGCAGTTTCGCCCTTCTTCAACCTCCAGCTCCTTTTCTCCGAAAATCCACCTTCAAACCCCAAATTTTACCCCTTCCAACTCCCAAAACAGTCCAAATCCTTCAATACTTCTCTACCCATGGTAGAAATCAACACACAAACAAGTTTCCAAAGATTCATCAAATCAAACCCAACTCAAAAGCTCCAACAAACTAATGATTTCTCAACAAAAACCCAACAAAGCTTCTCATCAACAACATCTCCCACCATTTCTACTCAAACCCAACAACATCTAGCAATTTTCACCCAAAACCCATGAAAAGAGATGAAGAGAAATGAGGATTAGAGAGTTCCATTACCTCTAGAAGATGGAGATGAAGAAGATGGTAGAGATTTTGAGGAGGGAAGGCTAAAGGAAGGCTTCAAGTGGCCTCTTCTTCCTTGATTCTTCTTCAAAGCTCCATGGGAGCTCTTCTCTCTTGCTCCTACTCCAATTTTCGGCTACACCCAAAAGAAATGAGTTGAATTTTCTTTTCCAATCTCATATAATACCTAGATGTATCAAATGACCAAAAGCCCTTGAGCTAGAAGTCCTTGTAGTAGCTTTTGGGAGGGTAAAAGGGTCTATAACTACTCTTTTTTCTCTCTTTCAACCAAAAGGGGACAAGTGTCCAAAGGTTATTTACTTTTTCCAAAATAAATTCCAGCACAATAAAATAATGCTTTTAGTCGATAAAAAGTCTTGTTTTGACCAAAATTGACTTTCTCCAACATTATACTCAAACGAAAGGAATTTCTCCCCTTAAGCCAACCGTGATGATGGAGAATTCGTTTGGGTTCTGGAAAAGTCCCGAGTGACTTCTTGAGTCATCGGTTCGACCGGGAGCGGGTCTTACAACTCTCCTACCATCTTGGAGGCCAACAATCTCGCTTTCTAGGGACCCTATTTTATCAATCCAAGGAGGACAACGAATAGTGGTACCTCGGCAGAGTTCATAGTCCACTATCGCACCTCTCCGACAATGGGTCGGCTCTACCCTAGCTCTCAGTTTGGCTATGCTATATCGGTGTCTTCGGACGCTATCACAACGTTAGTTGCTGAATGTCTTTATTGAGTATGTTGGTTTCTTGAGCTTTTATTTGTTTTCCACTTCAACCCCATGATGTTACGACTTTTATTTGGTTATTTACCTTACTTGCTACTCTGTTGCGGTACCCACTTTCGGTTGGGTACTGTTGTTTTTGCTCTCGTTTAATATATCAATTCTTCCTTTTGAAAAATCACTTATTCGTTGCTTTGATTTAATTTATTCCTGATACTAATTAAGTTTTATTTTACTTGGACCCGTCACTCAGTATATATATTAAAACTTGATAGTAGAAATTCGGGTTTATGTAATCTATGCTAAGTTCTGTTAGCCTTTTTTTCTTTCTAACAAAAGATATGTCATTAAATAATATCAACTAAGAACACGCGTAAAAAAAGGGCTAGTGAGAGAGCGGGATCCATCCAACAATTATCCCAAAATCGTAACCAAAATATAGCCAGTTTGATATCGTTAAAAGACTTATTCTATAAAGAATATGTACACCTCCTTAGACGCGTTAGAAAATAGAGCGGTTATATACGTGTCTCAAAATGATAATTAAGTCTACCATTAATTTAAAAAGCTCTCCTCCTGTGGCGAACCCTAGCACCGCATAGAGAATACTTTGGCCATAGTCATGGTCTCTTCCATGGCCTATGCCATGACCCTACTCCTTCTATTCACATCAACAACGAAGCTGAGGGATGACATCCTCTTTCACAGAACCAACTGGCGCTGCGGCGGCGACAACCATTCGATGGAGGCGGTGGTAGTCGATTCGAACAGTGGTCTAGTTTCTCTGTCCGAGCACAACTACTATAACCTTCCACTGAGTCTAAGAGATAATACTCTAATTCTAAGAGACTATAAGGATAATCCAAAATCGATCCCCACAATTTATGGTTTCAATTTGCCGAGTTTTGGTATAACTTTACTAACCGAACACATGCACGAACCGTTTGGAGAAGGTCTTGGAGCAATACAAACGGTGGACTTGGGATCCGGGAGGGGGGGCGATAGGATGAAGTCTGTCTCCACGGCACCCAAGGTCGGGTTACCCCGGCTACTCAAGACGGATCCACAATGCAAGGACGCCCCCTACGGGCAATACGAGGCTCAGCATCAAAGGCTCTGTAGTTTCGGTGTCCCATTATATTGTTTGTTTCGTTATTTCATGTTTTTCGCTTTCTCTGTTTCTGTTTTTAGGTTTTGAATTAGTAGGTTGTTTGATTTAAGGGTAGTTGTTGGTTCTCCCTTTGTTTTTGGGATAATCGGACGTGGTCTCAATTTTTTTTTTGTATGTGATGTCAAATCAGGCTATTTTTACGGGCCCACGAGCGATGGGTACCTCAAAGAGGACTCGGACTATATTATGAAGCCCAAGACCTCGATTCCCTTATAACCGATATTGACAATAATACATCTTAACATCTTTATCGTTTAAAAAAAAATAGACCATTAATTATTCTGTCTTTTTTTTTGTAGGTCGCTGGTTTAAAAGTAGGGCTCTTTTTGTCTCTTACTCTATTACTTTCCGTATAAGACACTATTTTTTTATTTTCTTATTTGATATATTTCGATTCCTCTCAAGAAATGAAGAAGATATCTGTGTTAATATGTTCAATATTGAAGTAAGTAAAATTTCTGATTCCTAAAACCACGATTGATAAAAGAGGATAAGTGTAACAAATTTTATCAGCAAAATATATAATAAAAAGTTATGGTGCGAAAAGAAACTATCAATTTATGAAAAATATCGTAAATTAGTCAATTCAAGAATATTCTCATTAAATCCGTCATTTAAGTCTATATTTTTCAATCCTCAAAAAAAAAAAGTCTATATTTTTCATTTTCTGCAATCGTCAAAAAGGAAAGTTGTTCCCTGCGGGACAACAGAAAAGGATTTGAGCACCCCTTTGTGGGAAAAGTGAATCAAAATCTTCTAGCAAAAATTGAACCAAAGGAATGCCAATGATACGAATCCTATACAATAGATTTGTTTTTATGATTATTGGTGTTATCACCTGCACAAATAATAGGTAAAAGAGAAAACCAAACCGATTGCGGTCAAGAAATACCTTATCCCATGCCATTTTAAGACAGATGGATTTTTTTCCTTCTGAGATAGATTACTAAATAAACGTGTTATCAATAAAAAGAAACATATATTTTTTTGGTTGAAATTCTCGTCAATAATATTTATAAAAAAAATCGTATCCATATTATTTAGATTAAACCCTCTAAAAACGAAGATTTACTCAATAACTATCTATGTTTTTTTATAGTAAAAACGATAAAGATGTTTCATTAGTCTAAGTTAAAATATATCTGAGTGCATCAGGAATAAATTCCTGACCACGAAGAACAGACAAAAGACACAAAGGTGTCGCAGTTCTTTTCATATTATAACTGTCACTGACGGTATTGAATAAGGTGGTATAAAGGCGACTTAGAACTAAAACTAGGAGAGACAGACGAACACTGCTCAAAGTAGGGCCTGTATGCCGTTGGGTCTCCCGAGGGCGACGCTTCTCTTCTTATGTAAAACCGAACGTGTGTTCGTCAGTGGTGAAGGAAGGACAAACTATTCTCAGGGATGCCTTCCAATTGACTTCTTGGGAAAAGCCATGAATCATCGCTTATTGATCGTTAACCTTGCAAAAAAAGAGCATAACAGAGAAAGTAAACAAGAACCAATCGATAAGAGACCGAAGAGGAGGCCTCGGAGGAGGCCAAGGGGGCGAAGATACCGACGCCGGATTCAGAGGCGGCAGGTGCTGAGTAGGGGGCGACGGTCCTGATGGCTTCCCCTGAGGACCTACAAAGGGGAATGGGACAGTGGGGGTGATGATCGAGGTTGAGAGGGTGATTTCGAAGGAATCGATGTGGTGGATGCGGGTGGAGGTATCGGGAGTGAGGGCTGGGGGTAGAGCGACGCCATTACGGCAGAGAAGGACCGGACCTTGGCCGGGAGAGATGGTGACGCGACACATGTGCTATGGGTTTAGAAACCCTAGCAGAGAGAATTACGTCCAAGTCGTTGAGATTCTGGAGATTTTACAGAAGATTTGCTTAATAACTTTAAAAGATGACGGAAAATCCAATGTAGGAGCTGTTGGTCGTATCGGATGGAATCCTGGTGGACACCCCAAGCGTCATGGGCGGTGAGGTGATCAGTTGTGGTTGGGTGGGAACCATCCAGTACTGGCGAACCCCACACTAGAGCGCTACCCGTTCATCTGCCATGAGTGACATGTCATAACCCGTCGAAGTCTGCTTGTCCATGTGCTCTCCTTGGGGGCATTGGATGTCAAGGTGGACGATACATCCACATGTGAAGTAGAAGAGAGGGAGGCGCTCATATTGGATACGAGCCCCTGCTGGTCGGTTGTGGCCCGGGATAAGCATGTAGATGGACTACGGGAGAGGAATAGAAATATCTTTCCAAAAGCGGACCTTTAGTATCACACCCCATGCCATGCCGGAATTGTCTGTCTTAGTGTCAATGAAGTCGCTGAGTTCCTCCCCTGACTGATATCCCGTCATTGTTGTGAAGTCATCAAAGGTCGAAGAGTTGCGCCCAAAGTTGGATGCGGGAGAATGGGAGTGTGGATGGGTTACCCCAGGCTGGGTGTCTTCAAGGATGAAAGTGGAACACTTAAAGGACCGGGGTTCTCCTCTACGGATAAGCCGGAAATACCCTATCACAGGTCCTAATGATTCCAAACTTTGATCATCAGACCCACCATAACTCCCTGGTTATAAGATCGGGAGGTGAATAGACAACTTGCAAACCCGAAAGTTGTTTGGGCCTCCCTAAAAGCCTCTTGGGGATAACGTAGGACAACAATCTAGTGGTTTTCCTCCGCCTCTATGGATAAGGTGTTAAAGCCCTTCTGTAGCGCGAGGATGGTCTCCACGGGAAGAAGTGATGAGGGTGCTTGAGGTCCGGTGACGACTGTAGATAGGTCTTGTCTGGACAGCAACATCACCATGACTGAGGCAAGGATCGGTGGAGCTGGGTAGAGCAGGAAGCAGTCGGATGTCGCACCCGGTACAATGGGTCCCAAGTTGGGTACGGTTGGGATTCCTCCCAGATTCAGAAGCCTACCATTGTGAACTGGCGGCATGACAAAGAGGGGGTCGGTGTAGGTCATGTGAGCTTCCTCCATGGTCAGACAAGTTTTATAAAGCCATGGTCAAGCCTCTATGGCATCATCAGAGGGACGCCTGATGACGTGTTAGAGGTGGCCCTAGGTTTATCGGCCACTCGTGCCACCGGAGGTGAAGGCGGCCTGAAAGGGTTAGCGAAAAGGATGAGGGCTACAAGAGTGAGGCCTCGTGGATGGATGAGCTTGGCGGTAGAGTCGACATGATGGGATGGCACAGTTACGAGGGGGTCTTAATAGCGTGCTAGTATGTCGAAAGGAGTGAAGGAAGTGCAAAGAAAGACGGCTTGGGGAGGAAGATAAAACCCTCGGGAGAGAAGAGATTTTTCCAGATGAATACTAGTGTCCACTATTTTATTTGAGTTAAAATACGAGTGAAATAGTTAAATTGTCCTTATATATTGTTTTAACATCATTATAATAATTTATTTATTTATTTTAAAAAATAGAAAATTACGTTAAAATATAATATTTAAAATTTGAAACAATCGAATTAAAATACTTTTTTTATAGAATTTTGTAGATATTTTTTAATATCAAACTCATTATGAAAAAGATAAAGTATAAAAACAAATCCAATAAAAACCTTGACAAAAGTGGTCGAGAGTTTTTTTTAGAATAAGAAATAACTTTCACTTATAATGGGGGAGAATCATTACAACGACCAGTTCCCTCAAGAGAGTAGTGATCCAATAATTCTCATATATGAACCGCTCCAAAACGGACCCGGTTATAGCAATCAGGGCAATACATGAAACATAACTAAAACAGGAAAAGTAACTAATACAGAAAAGGAAACCAAAGCTAGAACTGAAAAGGAAACGAAAGGGTGCCATCTGCCAGGAACAACTCAAGGTGGGGCCTAAACGATGGTTGGTCCCTACTCTCCAAGGACTCGTCTTGTCGACTGGTGGGTCGACTGAACCACTGAATTTGAACACAGCAACACGGCGGGGAGGAACATATCTCATTAGGGACCCCTCCCAAGGTAGATCCTTGGGTCCATGAAATCATGTCATCCCTCCTGATGGGGATGTTTCCCAGTCCTCGCATGATCTTCTTCTAGAGGCACAAAATGGAAAGCGAAGGTGTCGCTTCGAGGTCCTTGACGACTACCACCACACCAACACGACCCCAGGCATGGGTGATGACGGCCATGAGGACCTCCTTTCGAGGAAGGTTTGGAGAAGCGAATCGGCCCATCAGGCCAAATTAGAGCCAAGTTAGGTCTTGCGGATCCAGCGGAGTGTCGGGCACCACCACCTCCATCGCCTCTTCTTTAGTGAGGCAACATGCCGAGAAGTCTGCCGGAAGGTCCCCCATCGTCAGGGAGTGATCTGGGAGAGTCGGGACTGTTGTATGCATGGCCGCCACTGGTTGCATGGACGAGGGCATCTTCTCCGAGAAGTGGACAGGCGGAGTCAAAGCCGGAACAAGAGGTGGAGGAGTCGTGGCCTTCATCGGTTGGCCCCGTTTGATTTTCACCGGTGGAGGAGCCGGAGTAGTCCCTCCAGATGAGAAAATCACCAGGCGGTGATCCTCGGGGAGCGGTTGTTGAAGGAACTCAGACGATGAAAGAGGAACAATCGCCGATAGAGGAGCTTCGGCTAGAGGAGATTTCAGTGTGCATTTTTTCCTCTCTCTCACTGGTTTGATGAAACATGTGAGTGGTTATGGGGGCATGACGAGGGGGAGAGGAAGATGAAGCACCTGAGGAGGGAGAGAAGGCGACGGTGAAAGACAACAGCACAACAACCGAGAAAAGTATAGTCATGTCGGCAGGACGGAGAGAGATTCTAAGATTACAGTTCCAAAAAGACCGAGTATTGAATTTAGTGGTCGTGCTTTAAAATCATGTAAATTCGTGTTGGAATTCATTATAATGGTGCCCCGTGAAAAGACGTATAGAATTATAAATTATTATAATCTTTAGGTCATTGTCACCCTTAGTTAAATATTGTCTTCAAAAACCGTCTTTTATATCACATCTTGTAACCCTTCAAAGAGATTTGAACCCAACTTGAATGGTGATTTAGAGCACGTACAACGAAACGCACCCGCACCCCACTCCACGCGCGCCCGGTCCGAGGACCGCGGGCCGTTCCGCTGTAGAGCCGGAAAAACGCGCTCCCGCTCCCCGATACGCGCTCATCGCTCCCCGATCGCTGGCCACTGGCCGCTCCTTGCTCCCTCGCTCCCTCGCTACGCTGGCCGCCTGCTGTGCCGCCACGTGGCCACCCGACCGTTGGCAACGGTCAACTAACGGCTATATTTTTTTTAAATTCAAAATCAGTAAAAAAAACCCTATAAATACCCATCTTCACTCTCATTTTTTACACACCACTCTCTACTTTCACTCTTCAACTTCACTCTCTTCTACCCAAATTCTCCTCTCTCGTTTCAATTATTCTCGTGAAAAATGCCGGGCGACGCTGGGTCTCGTGCACAGTTAGCTGGTGACGAAGTAGGATTCAACGAGGACGAACTGGCATGAGGTTTCGAAGACATTCTAACGGGCAATCACGACAACTCCCCATACTCGCAACCGGGGTCGAGTTTAGGTAAGTGCAAACTTATTATTTATGTAACGTAATTTTGATAATTAATTTATCGTATTAATGCATTCTATTCATTTTTTTAGTAATGTATTATATTAATGCATTCTATTCATTTTTTAGTAATTTGTTATATTAATGCATTGTTAATTAATTTTTTGTATTAATTTTTTGTAATAGGGCAATACCGTCCCCAACAATTTCAAGTGGCGCCAGGGTTCCAGGTGCGATCACAATTTGGTATGTACCCACAAGGGTTCCAGACGCCACCGTTTGGGATGACCCCGCAAGGGTTCTCGCTGCCACCTCAATTCCACAACTACGAGGGGCACCCACTACCCGACGTACAAATCTCCCAACCATCCTCTGCCGGACCTTCCCAACGACGAGCCCGAGCCCCTGCCCAAGCCCGAGGCCAACCCCGAGGCCAACCCCAAGAACCAGATCCGAAGGGCCGGACATTCAGCAAGTAGGAGGACCTCCACCTCATAACTTGCTGGTTGAGTACTACGAAATACCCCATCAAGGGCAACTCTCAAACCGGCACCACATTCTGGTGCGAAGTTACGAAGAAATACAACTCGAAGGGAGGTTTCCCAGAGCGCCGCTGGGAAGCTATCAAGAAACGTTGGGGAAGAGGTTCCTCTCAGACAAGGAGGTTCCTCGGCTATTTGAAGAGGTCCAAGAAGAGAAATCGAGCGGCGCCAACCAAGAAGAGCACATGAGACGTGCGAAGGAATTGTGGGAGGATGCAGGGAAAATGGGTGACCACCCACTAAGGTTCGAGCTAGATCATTGGGTGAAGAGGCTCGAGGGCGTCACAAAGTTCACTTCCCAGGAGGGCACAATGGGAAATGTCCGCCGTCAAGTACGCCAACAACGACAACGGTTGGATGAGGCTGGGGCTTACAGCTCAACCCCACCCACAAGCACAGGGGAGGAGGGCACACATTTCAGTGGTGAGTCCCAACCACCAGAATGAGGAGGAAGCGACAACTACGAGGGGACTCAGGTCCCTCTCAGCGACACACCCCCATCCCCTGAGGCCGCCCCAAGTCCCCCTCGCCGACCGCAAGGGAAGAAGGCAGCGAAGGCCGCAAAGAAGGGGACCTTCCTCACGGCCCAAATGTCTGCCTTCGCCGAGCTGGAACGTTCATGGCTGGAGGCTGAACGTACACGTGGCGAACAACATGAAGAAAGGTGTCGCATGATACAGACATTAACCCAACAGTGGGAAGCAAACCTCGCCACCTACAGGTCCCTGGTGGGGAAGGATACATCTTCCTTCGACGAAGAGGACATGGCAGACCATAAGTTTTTCAAGTCCGAACTGCGACAACTCATAGCAACCCTTAAAGCCCAAATTGATGATCTTCGACGACAACCCCCACCACCGGATGTCGACCCAACAGAGAATGTTCCTTGAACTTGTATTTTGTTTTGGGTTGTATTAAAAGGGGTTGAATAAAATTTAAAGTTCAATTATATTTGTGTTAAATTTATTTATGAATTATTTATTGTCATTAATTATTTATTTCCAAAATTGTTTAAATTATAAATAATTTAAACGGTTTCTGATAAAGAATTAAATAAAACAGCAAAATATCAATTAATAATCCAGTCAGCACTGTTTAGCACTCCCAAGACCTCAGAGGTTCTTTCTGTTGCAAAACACCCACTTTTCTGCACTCCCAAGACCTCACTTTTGTCCAGTCAGCACAACTGCACTCCCAGGACCTCACCAAGGTCCTTTAGAGCATGTACAACAGAAAGAACCTTGGTCAGGGAGTGGGAGTGCAGAACTTGTGCTGAATGGACAAAAGTGAGGGAGTGGGAGTGCAGAAAAGTGGGTGTTTTGCAACAGAAAGGACCTCTGAGGTCCTGGGAGTGCAGATCAGTGCTGATTGGATTATTAATTGATATTTTGCTGTTTTATTTAATTCGTTATCAGAAATCGTTTATAATTTAAAGAAATTTGGAAATAAAATAAGTAATGACAATAAATAATTCATAAATAAATTTAACACGAATATAATTGAACTTTAAATTTTATTCAACCCCTTTTAATACAGCCCAAAACAAAATACAAGTTCAAGAATCATCCTCTGTTGGGTCGACATCCGGTGTTGCTCTAATAAAAAAAATTAATACAATAAATTAAGTGCAAAAAATTAAAATAATAAAATAAGTGCAAAAAATTAATACAATAAATTAATTTAAAAAATTAATATAATGCATTAAAAAAATTACGTTACATAAATAATAAGTTTGCACTTACCTGAACTCGACCCCGGTTGCGAGTATTGGGAGAAAGCGGAGTTCTCCCGATTGTCCCCTAGCATGTCTTGAAAATTATGTGCCAGTTCGTCGGGGCTGAATCCGACTTTGTCACCAGCTGACTGTGCACGAGACCCAGCGTCGCCCGACATTTTTCACGAGAGTAATTGAAACGAGAGAGGAGAATTTGGGTAGGAGAGAGTGAAGTTGGATAGTGGAAGTAGAGATTGATGTGGAAAACATGAGAGGAGATGGGTATTTATAGGGGTTTTTTTGCTGATTTTTTTAATTAAAAAAAAGTAGCCGTTAGTTGACCGTTGCCAACGGTCGGGGACACGTGGCGGCACCGCACGCTGCCAGCGCAGGCGAGGGAGCGACGGCGCGGCCAGCGCGCTCGGCCAGCGAGAGGGGAGCGATGAGCGCGGCGCGGGGAGCGGGAGCGCGACTTTGAGGAGCGGGACCACGTTCTTCCGACTCCACAGTGGAACGGCCAGCGCGCCCGGCCAGCACACGCAAAAGAGCGGAGAGCGGGACTATTCTGTTGTGCGTACTCTTATGTTGTACATGCTCTTATGTTGTACATGCTCTCAGATGTATCGGGAAGTGGCTGTGGCTCTACAAGGAATGTGGTGCCACTGTTGAGAATTGAGAATGAACGTGTTGATCTCTATGTGCACGACATGTGGACTTACTGTTATCCAGCACTTTGGGGCACTTCTAGTATACACGTGGCACCACATAAGCAACAAAATAGCTCACGTGGCACTGACCTCTTCACTTACTCAAAGATTAGCCCTCCTAACCAATCAAGTTTTGTTTGAGTCGTTTTGCATGAAAATAGAATTGCCTACCGTTCTACGTAATCACTAGAGTTAGCCCCTCATTCATCTTTTTTTGTCCTCTTTTGCATTTTGTTTTTGGCTAATTGAAAAGTTTTGTCTTTTTTATATATTTCATATCTCTACTTTTAATCCTGTATAAACTGTTATAATATCATTTATTAAAATATACAAAATTCTAAATAAACTTTTAGAAATATTTTTTTAAATTTAAGCACGAAAATTGAACATTTGTCTTCACTTGAACTTAAGTATGGATGACCATACGAAGAGAGCATGTAGCACACTAACTATATGACTCATCAATGCATATTTGGAGACACATTTTAGAGACCCTAAATTTATGACTAGTTTAAAAAATGTACTAAGCTTCAACCCGGACGTCTTTGTAGGTTGTGGTGACAGCGCATGGTGTTGTTAATGGACATGTTGAATTTTGCCCTTCGAGTTTGGCGTGGTGGTTAACGGGATTCTAGGATTTTTGTGTGGGAAGGAAACATTTTTTATTCGATTCAAATAGATAGGTCAGGATAATCCCGGTCGTATACAGTAGAGATAAAATGGTGCAGTTTGGAGTGATTTAGGACTAATCATCATATTGATCTTCTCAGATGTTATTTGGCATAAACTCGAGCAAAATGGACCTCAACAGAAAAGACGACGCAATATCCATAAAGCTAACCACTGAACCTACTATAGAGTATTAAAAATTGCACTATATAAAACTTAAGTGTCATGAGGATGGTGGTATGCATTTTCATTTATGTTTGTATACCAATTTGATGTAGATGTCGAGAGAGAAGCGGTTGGGTCCCAACTGGTAGTCGCCTGAGACTTGAATAGGCTAGTTTGTAGAGGATGCCACAATCACTACTGTATAAATCCACTTGGATGACGGATAAAATGGATCCGTGACCTGAGTTTTGGCACTCTAGCCACGGATACAGCAATCTGTCAGCCAAGTGGAATAACTTAGGTCACGGATCCTGTATCCGTCAACCAAGTGACAAACCTGGCTGACGGATACACTATCCGTAGATAAGGTAACTACTATCCGTCAGCCAAGTGAGAAAACTTTAGTCACGCATGCTGGATCCGTCAGCCAAGTGAGAAAAGTTTAGCCACGCATGCTGGATCCGTCAGCCAAGTGAGAAAACTTTAGCCACACATGCTGTATCCGTCATCCAAGTAAAATTAATCGATTTTTTTATTTCTTTACCGACGGATGTAGTGTATATGTGGGTAGGGTTCTCAAAACTTGGCTGACGGATGTACATACGTCAGCCAAGTGCTACCTATACGTGGGTAAAATGGGTTGACTATTTTACAAAAAAAGAATTGACCACAATATTCAAGACGAATTAACCGTTCGATGATAGTTTTTTTTACATACGTATACTAGTTTGGACAGTACATACGAGATGAGCGGTCTTGATTATATAATATGCGAGAGACCGACACATATTGATTGAAATCGTCAGTTCCACTATGTGCATGAACATATTTAGCCTTACGGTAGTATAACATATGACGTTGTCTCGTTCATTTTTTGTATGTGATATGTATGAGTACTATATGATCTTATGTTGTATATGAGGCATGCTAAGTACTTATATCGTTCAATTATCAATACTACGATAGTCGGGAAAGATGATGGGTTTTTGGGTTTTAGTCAATGTAAGTCAACTTCTGCTGGCCGATGGATGCATATATCCATCGGCCAGCTATTTCATCGACGGATGCATATATCCATCGTTCAATATATATATTTTTTAATTATTTCCACTATTTTAATTTTATCTTTTAACTTGGGCATCAAATTGAAACCCGACATTGAGCGACCGGTGTCCATAATTCACAAGTTTATAATCACTAGATTGATATTGTTGTAAAAAAGTCATATAATGTATTTGATCACAAAAAAAAACAATATTTTGTACTTCGAATCGAGAAAACGATCAAGAAAATTTGTGTTATCCCTGTCTTAGTATTATATAAAGGGTAAATTACAAATACCTACCCTTAACTTGTCACGTTTATCTGATACCTACCCCTAACTTTTTTTAACTGATACCTATCCCGATGTGTAGTTATATGACAAATAGCCCATTTTTCTGTTAACTTTTTTTTCTAAAATGACGAAAATACCCTCAACCACACTTCAATAATTATTTTTAAAAAATTATTTAAAAAATCACTTTTATATATATATATATAAATTTACTTAATAAATCACTTCAATTTTATTTAAAAAAAATATTAAAAAAATCACTAAGGGCGTTTTCGTCATTTTAGAAAAAAGTTAACAGAAAAAGGGTCTATTTGTCTTATAACTAAACATCGGGGTAGGTATCAGTTAAAAAAAGTTAGGGATAGGTATTAGATAAACGTGATAAGTTAAGGGTAGGTATTTGTAATTTATCCTTATATAAATATAAACAATGTAGCACACATGATAAAATTAACTTGCTATAAATAATTAGTTGACAATAGGTACTAGGTACGTTGATAATAGAAGTTATTTAATTTAATTTAATTATATAAAACTATTTAATTTAAAGAAAACTTAAATAGTATATGTATATATATATATATTGTAAACATTCATATATCACAAAAGCTCGTTACTTGAGTTGGTAAAAGGCACAACCTTTGTGCACTGAGGTCAGAGGTTCGAACCTCATGGCACACAGCCTTTGTGCGCGCGGGTTGTCGGTGATGTGGTGGGTTGGGCCTGGGTCGGGCAGTGACGTGGCGGGTCTTGGCGCGTGACGTGGTGTCGGGTCGGTCGGTTCTGGTTTGACAACTCTCTTTTTTATTAATTTATTATTACACTTGGCTGACGGATTGGATCTGTGGCTAAAGTGAAAACCTTGGCTGACGGATTGGATCCGTGGCTAAAGTGACAATCTTGGCTGACAGGTACACTTGGCTGACGGATAGGATTTGTGGCTAAAGTGACAATCTTGGCTGACGGATTGGATCTGTGGCTAAAGTTTTTACCCTACCGACGGATGTACGCATCCGTCCGCTAAGAACTTGGCCGACGGATTCGTCCTCTTAGGTGACGGATCCAATCCGTCAGCCAAGCACTTATCAGCAGTAGTGAATGGTGATCGTATCCTGTCCAATTCGAATAGGTTCATCCTAACTCCCACCCGACCCTGGTTTAGGAACGCATGGATCCCGATGAGACTTCTTAGTAGCTCACGCCTGATTCGGTTGCGTAGGGGGAGCACCTACACCTCGGATGGAGTTGAGACTCCCTCGAAGAAGTTCTGCTTTCTCATCTCTAATAGAGACATCTCCGAGAAATCTTTCTCGTGCACCTAGGCCTTCCGCCATTTACGTACCCCAACTTGAGGTCACGCCGGCCTAACTCGCGGGTTCCTAGTATTGTTGTCTCCGACCCCTCACCCTTTAGAACTTTATGGGGCTCCACAATTGGAGACATATGCCACATGGATGAAAGTTCGTCGGGTGAGAGTTGAACCTAATAGGGGAAAATGTGTCGTTTAGATGTTGTTGGATCTAAGGTGTCTCAAGCTAGGCCTCCTCACTTTTCTGCCCCCAACCCAAGCTCGAGTTGCTTGTCGGGTCGTGATTAGAACTAGTATAGGTGCACCTGTTAGTCCAAACAAGTGATGATGAGCCATCCGTTGGTGGTATGCCCAATAGCCCAAATTTCAGTGGTGGGGCTTGGAGTCTCGACGGGCCCAACCTTGGTTGCCCTAGGATAAGAGCTTTTCCAAGTTGTCCTCGTTCATCCGCCACAGAGTTGGAATACTTCATCTGGAATTAAGGATTGGTCATCGCCATGCCTACGCGGAAGCTCTCATCGTACCAACAATACTCCAACAATTAAAGATTCCCCGTAGTTCGTGAGAGTGTGACCTAGTACTCCACACGGGTAGAATATTGTAGAGATGTTCTCATACTACAATAGCATCGTCATCATTATTTCCACCCCTGGGCAGTGGATACAAATGGAGCGGCATGTAATTCTTCGGAAGTTCAACAGACCAGGATCTTGACATGTGTATCCCAATTGTGTGACAATGCATCAAACTCGACCCTCAAACATTCACTAACTTTGTTGTTAATAAAATCCACATATAAACGGGATCGACAACTGAAATAAAGATGTAGAGCTCGCATCCACATCTGGATGTGGTGGAAAGACATGTCATTCATGTGCATGTATGGTCAGAGTTATATCAAGAGAAAGGGTGCCATGAAAAATACGTGGTTCTCAATCGAGGACTTTATTTCTCTCCCCGTTGTCATGAAGAAGAACACCGTGACCTCATGGACCAAGTAACAGACGAAAAGTCCCAAGAACTTCCATGCGTCGGCCTTAACAGTGTCAAGGGGCTTTGGGTTGTGCCACTTGCCTAGGAGAATCCATCCAGTGAGCGTGAACGGAAACGTGGTCACTGGCTCCGCCATGTCGTCCTTTACCCCCAGGACCTTGTGGACTTCATCCTCCTCATACTTATTTAGGGAAAGTTCCCTAAAAGGTATGTGAGGTCTACCGGGGTCTGGGACGAGTTAGAGACAGGAGGTCGCACTTGTGCAAGGTTTAGAATAATGGTTGGAGGCGTTGTTCTTGGGGTTAGAGGGACCACCGATGAAAGGAGGGAAGGCTGACCATTCCAGAGTGTACCCGTGGAGCAAGAGACACCATCGAATGGAAGAGAAAGAGGGTGAATTCTCCATCGCCGTCATTGATGTGGAAGTGGAATTGGATTCCAACCCCATTATTTTTGAAGGAGAATTAAGGCCAAGAGAAAACGTTTTATAATAATTACGGTGATTCTTCACCTTTTTAAAACATCCACAATGCATTAACTTTTGATTGACTACGTCAAAGACTTTTTTTAGCTCCAGAACTAGACTTTTATTGATAGAAAATTACAAGGTCGTAAAGACCGTACATGAGTGGAAATGAACTAAGCGGGATGAGATATACCTGGTGAGACATAGGGATATGCTAGGTGTGGTCCCATATTCCAACTAGGTTGAGCGCTGTGAATCTATTAGACCTTCCCTGTCTCGACTTGATCGATACTTCTATACTGTATCAGTCGATCAAGGAGTATTTCAAGAAAAGGAGGAGGTTGGGAATCAAACGGAATCTGATTCATAGAGGTCGGGATGTGGCTCCTCATAGACACCCCGAGACTCCGTAGGTGACTCACAATGACCCATTGGGGCCATTTTCCATAGTTGTGTCTATGGATTCCAAACTTCCTTGTGTGGAGGTATCAGATCCATCCGTCCTTGGAGGCTGGAGAGGAGAAGTACCAGCGGGCCTCCTCTAGTATTTGAGTAGCGGGACCGGAATCATCTGCCCTAGGAAAGGAGGGATATCAGCGAGGTTCCTCCCGTCATGCCCTAGTTATATCCTTGGGTATAGACTCAGTCTGGCGATCCCCATGCCTCCGGGTTTCATGAGAATGGTTGACATCATCCCCCGTATGATCCAGGTAAGGGTTGTGATATAGTTTTAATCCAAGGTATGGCTACCGTAGCAATATACATTATCCCAAAAACTACTACAAGAAAACGAGGAATAAGTGCACTGGATCATAACCTGGCAGGAGAATATCTTACTGATACTTGATGGCACAGGTGCACCTATTTTGTAAGTGGGATGTATTAGATGACCTATTACCGGTCGTTACCCCTATCATATGGAGATGCAGCGGTGCTTGCCACCCCATCTCCTGAATATGAGCCCTCGCCCGATGGGTTGCCTCCTCAACGAAACATGCATCTTCATACTCGTTAACGCCCTCCACCGAGTGTTGTCTTTGGTTCGCGAGAGAACCTTAACGCTACACCTATTCGGATGTAGAATATTCTAGAGGAGCTATCACAACATTTTTCCACAAGACAATGTCGTGTCTGTGATGACTATTAGTATAGCGCCATATCTGGTATTACTTCTTTCCTCGAAAGATAGGTAAGTCTTCCTATAAAGACCGTCTCAATCAAAAGAACTAAAGTATTAATTTTATCGACTCGAAATGTCGCGGTTGGAAATCGGGCTAAAAATTGGATCGTTTGTACAATAAAAAGAAATTCAAAAAAAAGGGGGAAAGGGAGTTATGGGCTGACCGGGCTCGCCAGGCCCGATCAGAGACCGGGCCCAAGCCAAGCCCAGACCACGCGCCAGCCCTTTCTTGCGTACGAGACGGCCCAAGCCCACCACGCAACCCTAACCCTCCCTTCTCCTCACGCAGCCACACACTTTTCGAGGAGCTCCAGATTCACTTTATCTCTCCCCTCTCTCTCGCGTCTCTCTCTCTTCGCCGAGTCTCGCCGTCGTCTTCTCTCCCTCTCGCGCACCTCGCTGGAGACCAGAAACTCTCGGTCACACCGACATCACAGATCGTGCCTGCTGCTGCCGCAACCGCTGTTGAGTGCCGGGCCATAGTGACAACTCTATAGCTCAGGCTCTCAGAGATTTCCACAGGCTGGGCAAACCAGTCTATTCCGAGGGGTCAGACCCCGAAGCAGCCGTAGGCTGGCTTGAGCGGATTACCCGCAACCTTGATACTTCTGGGGTATCTGATGGTCGACTGAGGGTATATTTTGCGACTTTTCAGCTTGAGGGGGAGGCGTACTACTGGTGGCAGCATGTGCAGACCAGGATTGGAGATGATTTCGAGTTATTCAGTAGATGTTCCTGGAGTAGTATTTTCCTCGATCTGTTCGAGATGACCGGCACCAGCAGTTCCTGGAACTATGTTAGAGAGGGATGACCGTCTCTGAGTATGAGGCGAGGTTCACATCCTTGTCTTGCTTCGCAACTGTGATGGTGCAGACCGAGGAGAGCCGCTGCAGGCATTTTGAGAGGGGACTCATCCCATCTATCGCGGATCGAGTCATTGCGTTCAGGTCAGAGGACTATTCTGCACTAGTGGACCAGGCACTAGCTGTGGAGAGGCACTTTCGGGAGACCTCCAGAGCGCGGGAGATCAGGCCGAGGCCGAGGGCCGCGATCCTAGGAGGCAGAGGACCAGTGGGATATGACAGGTGGGAGCAGTAGCGTCTGTTGGACCTGCTTCGTTGACCCAGTTCTGCCCCTCATGCAGGTAGTCGGGGCATCTGGGCCGAGACGGCCCATTGAGCGGTGGATCTGCAGACCATTCCGTAGGTCGTCCGGCGGGAGCCGAGGAGAGGTCACGTCCCGCTGAGAGGACATGCTTTCACTGCGGTAGATTGGGACACTTTTCCACCGTATGCCCTGCCCGGTTTGGAGGAGGACCAGTACAGAGACCACAGCAGGCGCAATCAGGCCAGTCACCTCCATTCCGCCAGCGTCAGGCTCAGGCTACGAGAGCCCCATGGCAGGCATCAGGAGCGCCAGCTCAACGACATCAACAGAGGGATCCACAGCAGCTGATTCTTCCCCCACCACCGAGAGGAGGACCTCCGACTCAGCAGGGATCTAGTGTACGCGATTGTCGGACCCCAAGTTGAGGGACATGTTTCCGATCATGAGTCGTTTAGAGTACTTGTTCACTATTTAAATTTTGGATATCGTACTTACTGACACTTGAGTATTATGTTTTGTTGTGTTGTTTAATGGTTACTTTATGTTGGAACGGAATTTAAAAACTATTAAGCCCACCCGTACCTTAACGCGCCGTCTGGGGGTGTGGTAGTACCGACTAGTGTCAGTGTGAGTTTGAGAGTGGAGTATCGGACCGTCTCGCTCTTAAAGACCTTGTCGTACTGAAAGTTCTTTTCCTTCTTCGAGCGTGTTGATCGAGTTCTATGAACCGAATTGTGAACCATCAGGCGTTCATCGAGTGCTATCAGCAACGAATGCCGAGCAGTGAAGGACCTGCAGCAATGACCAGTAAACAGTCCGACTGGTCACATGAGATGACCGAGCGACGATAAGATCAGAGTGGCGCAGCGGAAGCGTGGTGGGCCCATAACCCACAGGCGTCGCAATCTATAGCTTCCTCTACCCCTGCCGGAAGATTGAAGTCTTAGGAATCGAACCTTTGAGACGACCATTTGTCTTGACACCCCGGTCAACGGGCGAGGAGATGGACGAGTGTGTGCCGTGCATTTGAGATTAGAATAGAGTGTGCATCACTAAGTTCTTTCCAGAGGAGCCGATCGGATCGTTGCTAGTTCACGAAGTCGGACATCGGAATTGACCTGAGGCCAGAGACGACGCCAACATCCTTGGACCATGCAGATTCGCGCCACTAGAGTTGACCAAATCGAACGTCAATACGGAGGGCCAGAAGGAAGGGATACATGTCCGAACGCATCGCCGTGAAGAACGCAGCACGCTTCGTGAACAAGAGAAGTGGAGCGCGGAGGAGGCATGAAGACCACCGGAGGCTAGACCGAATCACGATGAAGAACCGATACTCTGTGTCGACGCGATAAAGTTTCAGAAGAACACGGTCAACTACGACGACACCAAAGATCGTGAGCATGTAGCGGAACGAGGAGAGAGTTCGTGATGCGCAGCAGCAAAGAAGACGTGTTACGAGAGTCACATATTTCACACTGCACGGTGCAGGTGAGTAGCATTGAGAGATACATCGACGTCAGGTGACATTCTCAGCGGAGCAGAACACGGAGCGTAAGAGCCAAGTTCGTATTGAAGCATACCTCGTCAACAAGGGAAGGACGAATACCAGCGTCTCACAGAGACTAGTGCAACCGCTAAGTTTATGCCACAGAAGTGAGAGCACCTCACGTGGGATCCGGGGACAAATAGCCGAGTGCGACTACCACAAGCCCTCAAGCCAGTAACAAGATGGCATCGAACGAAGCATTATATGGTAGGTCTTGTTTTGTGCCATGCGGGGCATGACGAGAGTTAAGAGTTAACCGTTGTTGATTCTGAGTTGTTCGAGAGACGATTGAAGACGCCGCGTAAAGTACTCTAAACCGTTCAAATCCTCGAGTTTTCAGTGCGTGTTGAGTACTCTTTAAGTGGTGACTTGGGTGAAACTACTTATAAGTTGGTTTGATCAATAGCATGTGAGCAACTGTCAACGGTAAGAGGAATGTCACGGGTTTGATGACCTTCGTTGATCGATCTTGAGTTTATGTTACTTACTGACGGGTGCGGTTAAGTAATGTCTAGTTTTTGGTTTTATTATTCCTTAGTGAGGTGCACCTACTGTTCCACTGGTTGTGGTAAACCGAGCGGTTGTTCCGAATCGTGCAGTGTTTATGAGATCCATTATCTTGATGAATTCTTTTGTGTATTACTCCCTTGTTTTGTTGGTGTTTGGTCGTGACATGACCATGTTTGAGTTCCGGTGTGAAGTATTCCTGTAACGGTTGTTGAAGAGATTTTTGAAAGGTTATGTTTGCGTATGGTTCCGACTTTGTCTGACTTTCAGAGTATTCCGACACGACACCTATACCGATGGGGAATTCCGGTATAGAGTATCTAGACGGGGGATGTCTGTGGCGGTACGATGTCTATACCGATACAGGGTTCCGGTATAGGATATCTAGACCGTTACCTGGTTTCCTTAGTGTTTTGGGTGCTTTTTGGCTTGTTGTTTACTCGGTAATTCTTTGAGTCTTGGTTTGAATTATTGCTCATTGAAATTGTGAACTGTTGAGTAAGATTGTTCTTCACCGCCAAGTATGGCGTTTGAGTAACTAGTGTGATCAAGTGAGTACGGTTAAGTGACGTTCGCGCTGATTCGGAAGCGGTTAAAGACCATGCAGAGCCAATACAAGGTTTACGCAGATAGACGACCTCGACCTCTTGGGTTTACAGTCGGTGACCCCGTATTTCTGAGAGTGAGCCGAAGAAGGGCCTTTTGCGGTTCAACCACGACGTAGGCAAGTTGGCCCGCGGCTTTTCGGACCTTATGAGGTTTTGAGCAGAGTTGGAGTCGTTGTTTATCGCCTTGCATTATCGCCGCAACTTGGGAACGCGAGGACGAGATTCGCGCGAAGTACCCCCCACCTTTTTCAACCCTTAGAGTACTTCTGATTTAAATTTCGAGGACGAAATTCTTTTAGGGGGTAGACTGTAAAGACCGTCTCAATTAAAAGAACTAAAATATTAATTTTATCGACTCGAAACGTCGCGGTTGGAAATCGGACTGAAAATTGGATCGTTTGTACAATAAAAAGAAATTCAAAAAAAAGGAAAGGGAGTGATGGGCTGACCAGGCTGGCCAGGCCCGATCAAAGACCGGGCCCAAGCCAAGCCCAGACCGTGCGCCAGCCCTTTCTCGCGTACGAGACAGCCTAAGCCCACCACACAACCCTAACCCTCCCTTCTCCACACGCAGCCGCACACTTCCCGAGGAGCTACAGATCCACTTTCTCTTTCCCCTCTCTCTCGCGTCTCTCTCTCTTCACCGAGCTTCGTCGTCCTCTTCTCTCCCTCTCGCGCACCTCGCCGGATACCAGAAACTCCCGGCCACACATCCTTCTCCACCCCCCGACCCTCCATCGCTACGCCCGTGCCTTAAACCCTCTTCTTTCCCCCTTCTTCTTCCTCGAATCGCAGCGAACCATTGCATCCACCGTTGCTTCGAACCTCGCCGCACCAGAAACGTGAAAACCAGCGCCGGTGAGCCCTTTTCCCGACCTGTTCCGCTTTCCCCTTAGTCCCTTGCCTGAGAATCGTGAGGATTTGGGCTCGATTTTACTGGGCTTGAGTGGAGAAGCACGACCGGAGTCTCGAACTCTAGGCCTTCGTTTCCTCGCCGACGAAGCTCCCTCGAGTCAGATCTGGAACGGAAAAGGCTAGAGAACCCCTCTACCGACCTCCCCTCGTCGTTCCGAGATTCCTGACGCCGTCACCGACGACGAGAACCCACTCCGAGCCTCCCCTGTCGCCGTCCGCCGCCACGACCCAGCCGGAACCCTCGCCGGACTCAAACCAGTACGGCTGGGCCACGACGGGCCATTGGGCCAAGGCTGGCTATTGGGCCAAGAAGACCTTGGGCCTTGTCACAGGCCACTGGGCCAGGACTCAGAGCAGCTAGACGGGCCTTGGGCCTCAGGCCAGGCCTAGGTCTGAGATCCGGGTTCTGGACTCGGGTCTGGACCGGGTCTAGGTCGGGTCTGAAGCCGGGTCCGGTCGGGTCTGGTTTCTGGACCGGGTCGGATTCGGGTCTGGTTCTCGGATCCGGGTCGGCAGCTTAAAATATTTAATTAATCGAATTAAAATGAGTTAAAATGGTTAATTAAAGGACTTAATGGACAAATCAGAGGACTTTGGACTATACCGGGACTGATTGGACATTTTATCTGTTAAACCCGGACTTGGACTTCGCCCGAGAAGACCGGAGTTAGGCCCGGACGTCAGCAGCTAGGAGACGAAGTTTTTGGTTCTTCTTGAGGTAGGGAAAAAAACTAAACTCCTCGAGTAATTTAAGAACATTAATAGTATGCCTATAGGATAGTTAATAACCATAAAGGTCCTAGTTTGCATATAGGATGTGATTCACTAGAATAACCGATTTTCAATTACAATAGTAACCGGACGAGTCTTAGTATGCATATAGGATGTGATTCACTAGATTAATCGCTTTCAATGTCTTGGGAAATTTCCGTGCTGGTAGAATGGTCATGTATAGCCTTAGGATTGCTTGTTGATTGTATGTACCGATGTTTGTTCGCCTAAAGTCGATGCATGTTCCGTCCTTGGGATAAGATAAAAGTCAAAATAGATTAATTGAACTACGATAATCGTGATGTGAATGATTGAATGTGTTATGCTTGGTTGAATGAATAAAATGAATGTGTCATGATTGGTTGATTGTTTGTGTTAGTGGGTATTGATTGTGCTTAACGATATGATCGGGTGAGTGATAGACCGATGGGTATGATTGGTAAGTAATGATGGTAAGCTTGGTTTGATATTGTGTGTGACTGTATTTTGTGTGTTATGCTTTCGTGTGTTTCGAGTGTGCACCACGAGGTGGACATGTCGGGAAGACATCTAGACCGATGTGCGGTTCCGGTATGAGGTGAGTGTGAACCCCGAGGTGGACATACCGGGAAGATACCTAGTCCGATGTGCGGTTCCGGTATGGTATATGGTTATGTACCCCGACGTGCGTTTCCGGGAGGACGTCTAGGCCGATGTGCGTTTCCGGTATGACGTGTGATTGTTTACCCCGAGGGGGTAATTCCGTGAAGATATCTAGGCCGATGTGCGTTTCCGGTACGATATGTTACTTGTTACTGGTTTCGTCCCGATGATCTGTGGTCCTTTGGAAAAAATTTCGGGACCTCTGACGATACGCATTTTGAGGGAATGCTTCGGGAAGTCCTGACGGCATGTATCTCCTCTGGACTGAGGGGTAATCTGATATGATGTACCAATCAGTGTACGAATCAGGGTCTTGAGATTTGATATTCACTTTGTCGGTATTCGTGTGTCACTTTAATTAATCCCCTTGATAAAATTGTTCTCTTTCCATTGATATCCTTGAGTGTTACCTTCTCTAAAGTATTACATTCGTTATTTTCCGTTGATATCCTCAAGTGTTACTTTCTTTAAAGCTTTGGAACTCTTATTGATCGCTATTTACAACACATTTTGTTTAATTGTTCTGATTATAAACTTTGAATAATTGTATTAATTGGTTTTATATTTTAACGGAGGTTTCTTTTACTCTACTGCTTTTTCCTATTGAGCGTAAGCTCACCCCCTTCGTGTTTACTGTTGTTTTTCAGGTTTCTTCGCTGAGTAGGTTGTAGGATGTCTCAGGGCTCGGGAGCTCACTGAGAGTCTGGGTAGTATCATGTTAGAGACGTACTTTCGTGTTGTTCAAAACTATGTCGTATTTATTTTATTTGAACTTTGACTCTCTGTTAGACTTATTTATGAGAATTACTTGGAGTTTTATTTTATCAAATCAATCTATTCATTGTTATTCAACTTTATTTTAGTTCACATTTCGAGTACGGTCAAAACCGGATTTGGGGCGTGACACTTCCCCTCTTCGTTGAGATGGAAGATACGAACCTCCCAACCCTTGTCCTCAGGTTGGCCAACAACATCCAAACCAGGGCCTCACCCTCGCCTCTAGAGACGGACACCCCACGCCTCTGACCCGTATTAGATCATCATGAGCCAAACACTGACATTCGCTCTGATTGACCCTAATCTAGATCGTATTTTTCTTTGTGTGTTTTCATTGAATCCACACCATTGGATAAGCTCCAAACCGAACCCGATGTATGTTGAATGCCCCCCACCTCCCTATATGGAATGACTCTTGCAGCCATATCAGGAACTGTCCAAGCCCCCATACTACCGGTTGAAGCTGACCGTACCCTTACACCTAACATTGAAGACCCAAACTCTTTTCTCTCGTCAAAATATCACCCCACCCAGCTTTCCCCAACCATAATGTCTCGGAGCAACACCATCAGAATATGGTTGAACCTTCATTCACTAAACCCTCAAACTGAACTAGTTAGATGGACATGTTCTCTGTCTACCACCTCGTCCTTCGAGTATATGCCAAGACGTTCCACCACCATTAGATTCAAGACAGGGAAAACTACAACGGTAAAAACCCTATGGAAGGAGAGGGCATTCTTTTCTGCATATATAATATACACAGAAAATTACCGTTCAATACTTTTTCTCGTTGCCTCGAAAAAAACCTAGCTGCTTCAGAGCTCATCCCCTTCTTCTTTGTTTTTTCGTTGGCAGTACCATGTTCTCCGGTCATGGACGTCGCTGGTGGTGAACCTTTCTCCCCTCCTCCCTCTGGTTTTGCTTTTCCTACTTGACGGTAATGTTACTCGTTCTTATCATTTCGCTGAGGAGTTTGGGTCGATCCTCGTACAGATCTGGTTTCATCTTGTCTGTCTCCAGCGTGTGTGTCCGTCGTTCGTGTCGGAATTGTATTGCCTTGTCTTTGGTTCTCTCAGCCTCTATGAGCTTTCCTAAGCCGACCTTTATGTCCGAAGTACTGGTGCTCCTCTACTTTCCCCGCTGGTGCAGCTATGTTTCATCTAACAGTTATGTTGTTCTTCGATTTGCTTGCTCTGAAAATATCTTATTCGACGTTGATATGCTCTACTCGACAACGCCATGCTCTGATTGACTTCAGTGTGCTCTCCTCTTCCCCGTCGCATGTGGTCTGGCTGGTAGTTTCTCGTTGCCTCGCTAGT
Source organism: Erodium maritimum (assembly GCA_963921825.1). Classification (NCBI taxonomy): domain Eukaryota; kingdom Viridiplantae; phylum Streptophyta; class Magnoliopsida; order Geraniales; family Geraniaceae; genus Erodium; species Erodium maritimum. Next base: position 139,121,741 of record OY997588.1, on the reverse strand, counting down.
GTGGACAGATCTAAGTTCGGGGAGGTTGTTTATGTCAGGTCTCCTCTGTTTGTGATTACTGGCTCCAATAGTCCTCATGTCCGTCAGGTACGGTAGTGGTCCATTTGGTGATTGGTTGTTGAAGCTCGGAGGTGTTGATTTGTTCGTGATGTATGATGGTAGGAAACTCAAGGAGTTAGGGCCGGTTATTGGTGTTAGCCACTAGAGTACCCGACTCTACTATAATCATGTTCCTTGAGGTGGTGTTGATGAAGCCTCTCTCGTATCTTCGAAGGTGTCTTATTTCAGATTTGGTCGTGGGGCGCATTTTTTCATCATCCCGGGTGTGGATCTGCCCACTCGCGTTTCTTGGTACCTTTTGTTGCTTGATGTTTCATTTTAGATCTGGTCATGAGATGCGTTTCTTCATCCTCTAGGGTGTTGATCGTCGTGGATCTGGTGGTTAGCCGTGGTGCTGGTAAATAAATGGTATTTCAACTCTTATGCTTGAAATTTTTGTCCCCTTATTGTCCCTTTATCATTAACTTCTTGGTATTCATCTGCTTCCTTCTACTTTGGTGGTTAGGGCTCGTCGGTTTAGGGTGTTGGCCCCGACGAGAAGTTTTGTTATTATGTCGTTTAACTGATTTTGATATAGTGTGTTCTGGTGGGTATTGCCCTGATGAGACAGGGTGTTCAACTAGCTTTGGTAGTCGGTTGGGTATATGTCAGTAGGGTATGTGCTTAATGGTTGGAAAATTCGGGTTTTTACATTTTTTTAATATTGTGAGCTTCATGGTAGGAAAATCAGGGTTTTAGAGCTAGTTCACTGTTATATTCTTTATGTTCGTAAAATCTGGGTATTTAGACATTTTACTAGCTTTTTCTCTCCTTGTTGGAATTGTTTTGAGGTTGAGCTTTCATGACAGTGCCCGGGTTTTTTTATTGTCTTTAATTGTTGGTTAGATCCTTTGAACGGATCGAATCTAGTAGTTTGCGATGTTTGGGGCATGCTCTTGTTTGTAGGGGTTCCGTAGATTGAACTTTTTTGTACTCCTTTTCTTTTACCGAATAAATTTCATTTATATACTATTTTGCTGATAAAAAAATATACACAATAATATTATTTAGTTAACAATGCATAATCCATATATGACACAATATAGGTACTAACACGGTTATTAAGGTGTTGAAGTGAAGGTTGGGTAAGCATCAACACAATAATTGATCAATTGGATGCAAACTTGATGCCTAATGGTTAATTGTTTGGTAACTCCACTAGAAATTATGGGTTGAGAGAGAAAACAAATTTGGGAAAATGACAAATGCACATCTTTAAGTTGTCACGTTTCTCTTATATCTACCCTAATGTTTTTTGTACTCAATACCTACCCTGATGTTTCTTTTTATGACAAATAGCCCCTGTCGTCCAACTCTGTTAGTCTTGTTTTTGTTAAATGATGAAAATACCCTCAAATATCTTATAATATCACAACCTTATCTTTGAAATAATTACGAAAATATCATTAGTTATTTACGAAAATGCAATTTTGACTAAATTCAAAATTTCTTATGTCTCTTTTATTATTATTTTTTTATATTTGTTAAAATAATTAAAAATTCTTGATCAATTTTTTTTTAATTCTTAAAAATAATTTTTTAGAACAATTTTTTTTATTTTAAAAAATTATTTTTTTTAGTAAAATAAAATTTTGAAAATCATAATTATAATTTTTTTTTGAAAATTCGGTTTTTATTTTTAAAAAATATTTTTTATTTTAAAAATATAGTTTATATATTTAAAATCATTTTTTATTTCTTAAAAAATCATTTTAATTTTTTAAATTTTTTATTATTAAAAAAAGGTTTTTTCAAATAAAACTTAATTTTAAGAATAAATATTGACTTTAAAAAAACAAAATTTTGAAATTTAAAAATAAAAATGATTTAAAAAATAAAACTGTTTTTATAAAATAAAAACAGTTTTTTTGTAAAATAAAAATTGTTTGTTCTAAAGTAAAAAATGATTTTTGTGAATAAAAATGATTTAAAATAATTTATTTGTTCTAAGTTATTTTAGAAAATGGATGGAAAACTTGACGTCAGCTGCTATTTGTAATAAAAGGAAACATAGAGGTGCACATTGGATACAAAAAAACATGAGGATAGGTATCAAAGAAACGTGACAACCTAAGGGTATGTATTTGTCGTTTTCCTAACAATTTTATGGATATTTAGTGAATCTACACACGTAATTATCATGTAGTGAAGAGATTTTTGTCTTTCAAATGTAAGATGTTAGGGTTTTAGAATTGAAAATTAGGTTAACATTAGCGACAATAATTGGTTACATGGATGTAAACTTCATGCCTAATGGTCAACTATTTGATATTAGAGAGAAAGAGAAAAAAAATGTATGGACAGCCTCTAGATCCACTCACAATATTGCAAGTCAATATTGATGGAGTGACCAACATTAGGAAAACTTCTATAATTTCAACCCATTTCCAATTCAAAATTCCCTAAATCATCACAAGTATGTGTTTTTTCTGCCCATTACTAATTGTTTTGTGGTGTCCCTCGGAACACTTCTTACTTGTGCGTTTGGGAACCATGCATAATACTATTGGTCAAGACATGATTCCTTAAAAGACATCAATTGTGCCTAAATAGAATCTATTGGGAAAATATATGAAGAAAACAAGAACCTTATCCTCCTACCTACCTAACATATGAAAATGAAATGTTACATATTATTGTATTTAATGGTTGTTCAGGACTTGTTTGTGTATAGGATATTCAGGATACATTGCATTCAATTTTTAATTCTCCTAAATGTCGTAATCTCACTTCCACGTGCAAAAAAATGGAGGAAAGATTTGAAGGAAAACAACTTTACCTATTTTATTTCGAAACAAAACTTCAAAAGCCCAAAACAGACGAGAAAAATATAGCCAAGAGTGTTTTCTTGCGGAGTCTCTGCAGTTAGATTTATGCATGATCATTTTTTTTTATCAGCAAAGCAAATTTAAATTAAACCTCCTTAGAGGATAAAGAGGAGTTACAAGGATACAAGTACCGCCCACAAGAGCAAACCCAGAACAAGAAACAATACAAACCAAGAAGCCCATCCCAAAGGGAACCACCACGCTTCACACAGGAAACCAACAATCTAAGGAAATCAGAAGATGAAACACGAACCGCTTCACGCAGGAAGCCAACAAACAAAAAAAATCAGGCCTATAACCGAAATTTAACCACCATGAAGCGCAAAGAAATTCAAACAAAGGATCTACAAATCTAGATATAACCAACATAAAGCACAATAAGGTAGGGTTTCCAGCAGAGAAGCAATTGAACCAATGCCAGACGAAGTAGCTCTCACTCAATCCACCATAACCTAATTTTGGTCAACACCGAGAAAAGGCCCCAAGGGGGGGGGGGACCGGTATTTCTACCGAGTACGAGCTCAGACCTACAAACAAGCAGTCGCACCAGACGATCTGGAGATCCAATGCTGGAACTCGAGCTGAGCGTTCCGAAACCGAGAACGGAATCCCCTCGCTGGCCAACACCAAGCGATGACCCTAAGGGTAAGGCCTGTAATTATACCGAGCTCGATCCAACACCTACCCAAACTGAACTGCTACCAATCGCTGGAAAGAGGAGCAACGCCACACCAACGGCCGCACTGAACAAGAAAAGACTCTGAGTAAATAGTAGCCCAAAGGGTACAACATCCGGGGCAGAGGCTGTCGAGCTGAGCTTTCCAATACCGTGACCGGTAACCCCTCAACGGCCAACACCAAACGAGGACCCAAAGGAGAAGGCATGTAGTTATACCGAGCACCAACCGACCCCAACCTGGCAAAAACCAAAACCAAAATCACCACCCGAGCCAAGCTTGATGGAGACCATAGGCCGGCCAAAGCAAACCTTCCTAACCACGAACAAGAAGTTGTCATGCGCACCCACGCACCCCCACTTTCGCCGGAGAGTCCCAATCAATAGGACTCGAACACCCAGAAAAGTTCCCCTAAAAAGCAAACAACCGATCGTCAAACAGCACCGAATGAACCACCAACATCACAGAAACATAAAGACAAGAGGGGGAAAACTACCTGAGCAAAGACAAGACCGAGTCTCTGTCCAACCCGGCATGGTGCAGGTAAAGGGAGACAAAGAACACGCGTGGAAACCGGCAAAACCGAACCAAAAGCGCCTTGGAGGAAGAAGGAGTTACTGACCTGGTTCAAAAAACACCCGACCCAAACCAGGCCCGACGCAACCAAGAACTGCAGAGCAGGCTCAAAACAGAACTGCCCGACCCGGCTGGAACAGGACCAAAGCAGCTGCCCGACTCGACCCGGCTCATCTCGAGGCTGCATGCCCAGGCCCAACACGAAGCAGGCACAGCCTGGTCCTTACGAACCCTACCCGGTTCAAAACGAGTCCAGCAAATTCCCGCCGCCCTTGCCAAAGAACGAGCGCCAGATCTGAAACAGAGACATCACCGACCACTGCCCTAACCAGAGAACGAGCGCCGGAGCAGAAACAGAGACGTCACCGTCCAAGTGAGTATCCGACGATCCCGAGTCCGACCAGCCCAAAAGTGCCGGCGACTGACTCCCACGAGCTCTGAAGTCCAAGGGTCGGAGGAATAGAGGCAACCGAGCCTTGAGACGAGCAACCAGAGGAGACACCTAGCTTCGACAAGAGCAGATATGAAAAGCAACAACCTAACTTCCAGATCTGCAGGCGAGCAGAACTTCGGCGAGTACAACCACAACTCAGGAACCCCGAGCCACGAAACCCAAAGAAAAAGAAAACTTCCCCATGGGATAAGCCCACGGCAGAACACAGGCAAGGAAGAGAAATAAAAGAGGGGGGAGGAGAAGAACGAGAAAGGAGCACCACCGGCGACGTCCATGCCGGAGACCATGACGTCGCCGGTGGAGGAGGCAGAACTAGCGCAAAGAGCGGCTAGGTTAGAAGGGAGGGGTCGAGAGAGAAAAGAATCCCTCTCAACTCTAATTTTTTTTACTTTCTTCTACGTTTATTGTTTTCATGCATGATCTTGCCAAAACATTAGAGAACTTCAGCGGGGTTATATGGAGAAACAACAACAAAAATACTAAGTTTGTATTCAAGCAGACGATGTTTTGGTGTTTTAAGTTGTTGCATAACCTCTTCAAGGCAGTAGTTCTTATATTTAACTCGTTTCTCTTTTTCTGCATAACTTGTTGGCTTTATTGAGGGTTTGTAAATTATATGTTGTTGAATTGTTTTTTTTCGTTGCTTTGGAAATTTATGTTGAATTGTCCTTTATTTATCTATTGAAGCTAGTCAAATCAGAATAAATAAAATAGATTTGATCTTATTTGATTACGGTATTTAATTAAAATATTATGTAATATTATTTTCATTTTAGTTATCTTGTAATCTCTTATAAATAGGAGTAGTGAGTCTTTAATAAAATTATCCAAACTGTCGGTTTCGAAACGAGATGTCGTTTGCCTGTGAAGGGAACTCCCATTACTCCGTTCTTTTTCATCTTAAAGGGGAAGGATTAATAGAGGCTCTTTTTGTTGATAAAAAAAGTGGAACAAAAAGAATGTTCTTAATTTATTTTTAGTAGATTGTTCTTAATTTTGTTAAAAGTAAATAAATAAATTTAAAATCTCTTTTCAAAAATGGTAACCATTATACTTCAATAATCAAATCATATTCATGCTTATTTTTAAATATTAAATTCTTTCATTTAGATTATATATAACTGTAGGGGCACACTCACATGTTACTACACCTTAATTTGTTAACCAATCTTAAATTGTTAATCAAATCTAAACTATCAAATTTTGAGATCTAATGATTGTAAATTTTCAGCCATAATTATACCAAAAATAAATCTCTCGTGCTGCTCAATGAAAGAATAGGAAACCATTTCCCGCATATCATCTAGAATAATCGAATTTTGATTATAGGATCAACATTACAAATATTAAACGAAATTATATCTTATCCTTTTCAATATATCCACTCATTGTAGGCTCATTTTTTAACTTTCAAAGTCGCATTAGTAAAGTTCTATAATCATGCTAAGAAAGCTCCAGTCCCCGATATTAGTTATGTAGTCAAACAGAAGTATTTTTCTAATTTTCAACATGTTTGATATAGGCACGTGGGGACATAAAATGCTAACCCAACACCATGCCAAACTCGTTTTTTGAGCATAAAAAATAGGGCAACTCTTAATTGCAGCTTGCAGGGCATCCACATATAAATGCACGCTATTCAATAAAAACCAACATATAGCTACTGGAGGACTCTGCTTATTGAGCTAACTTTGCCTAAACACTAGTTTAGAACCATGACTAATAATTGAGATACCCAATTGTCTTCTTTTTTTTGATCAGCAAATTTATTTTTTTATATACAGTAAAAGTAAAGTACAAGCTTAAGGTCCAGCTACAGACCAAACACCAAAAAACAAATGACGAAACTGAAACGAGGAATGAATGAAGCCCCTTCTACAGCAATCCCACACAGGGGAGATGGGAAACCCACGTAGGGGTGATGAAATGAACCCACGCAGGGGCGATGAAAAGAACCCACGCAGGGGCGATGAAAAGAACCCACGCAGGGACAATGAAAAGAACCCACGCAGGGGTGATGAATTGAACCCACGCAGGGGTGAAGAAATGAACCCACGCAGGGTGAAGTAATGAACATACCAAGACCCACACAGGGGCACAAAAGAATGAAATGAAGGAAGAACAACAATGAAAGGTTCTAGAAACCAGAAAAGGATATAAATAAGCCCAGAGAAAGAAGCAGCACCTACAAACCGAAGCCCTCAACCCTAATCAAAAATGGAATCACAACTACTCTCATCTCAACAAATCCATCGATCCCAAAAAGGAAAGGAAGAACTGTCATAGCCGGTGGCCAACACCACAGACGACAGAGACAACTCTGGAAGAAACTCCAGAGCCCAAAGGACCGATCTACTGATCGAAAGGAATCCTAGGGCAGAGCCCCATGCCCTCGCCGGCGGCCAACACCATACCGGCGAGTCCGAGACACAGAGTGGTCGGAGGCACAGGATTACCAAACGAGCAGAGAACGGAGCAGGAGGGAGTAGAAGACCAAAAACGAGAAGGGAGAGGAAGTAGCATAGCAAACCTTAGAAGCCAGAGACGCGGGCCGAAGTCCGAATCTTCAGGCGAAGGCCCGAGGGAGAGAGACCGGCTCACCGGCGACCACCACGCTCCAGAATCGCATTGATCCAAACAGGAAGCGAGTCCCACACCGAAGCCAGAGCGAGAAGCCGGGATCTGAAGAGCCAGCCCCATCCTTCAAGCCTCCGAAGGCGCCACCACCGAAGCGATGAGATAGACCAGATCCGAGATAAACCAGAGCTGGCCCGTATCAACACCGGGACTAGAGATCTCGGGACGGAGAGCGAGAACCCTAGCCAAAGAGTCAGACGCCCAAAAAAGTAGATATGACCGCCTCTGAAGGTCAGATCTACAAACAAGCCCTAACCGCCACAAGCCGCCATCCACCACAACGCTCGCTGGCCTCGAACTGCAAAGATCCCAACCACGGAGGAAGGGAAGGAAGCCCCACTACCAACAAGAGAGCCGCAACGAAGAGGAGGAAGAACGGCGAGCCTCGCCACAACAGAGGAGAGAGATGAGCTGGAAGGGTTAGAAAAGGAGGCACATAGGGAGGATCCACCGGTGGTTGTCAAGGCAGAAGCCGAGACGACCACCGGTGGCTACAGATCGGAGAAGAAATGGGCTGGAGATTAGGGTTTGGGAAGCGATTCTAGAGAGAGGCGAGAGCTTCTCTCTCTAGAACGCGAGTTTTCCACCAACGTTTAAGATACCCAATTGTATCGTCTCAATCGATATGCCTCCGTCTACTCCAACTTTTGTGTGAGAAAAAAAACGTTGTCGTCTCGAAGATTTTGTTGGATATTGCCTAGACAATTAGGTGAGAAATCTAAAAACTATGCTTCATTTTTTTTTGAGTAATATGAGATAATATTATAAATTAAAAGTGTTTACAAACAATAAATATTAGAACAATAAAATTGAAATAAACAATAGAACATAAAATAAAGTCGCTCTATAGGAATCAATAGTTGTTTGGAGGATGGTACTGTGGTAGCGTCTGACGATCACCGATACAGCAGCTCCAAACTGATTGGCACGGACCGAGCAGGCCCAATGTTGAGGGTTGTGGTGGTGGACTGGGTATTCCCCCGGGATGTCAGTGTGTGTCGTCCTCCCTTGAATGATAATGTTAGGGCTTCAAATGCTGACCTCCAAGCTGGTAGGGAAATACTGAGCCGGTTCTTGGTGGTACCACTGCCACCTTACGTCTAGAGGGGCGGTATAACCGACTGACCCCCCCTGGACCCTGATGCACTCATTCATCGAGACGAGGGTGCTTGTTGCCCCCCGTCACTGCATAAGATGCTCCATTCGACCGAGTTCGCCCACCAACTGGACCCAAACCGTCGGCCCATGGTGTAATACCCGACACCAGCCCAAGCTCCTAACCCGGTATGGGACCTGGTCCCGACCCGATTGTGGAAGCCAGATGGCCCACCCCACTGATCCGGCTCAAGTCCAGTCCGACTTCCTTGATCCGATCCAGCCCAGCCTTGTTGTCTTTGTCCTAGCCCGACCCTCTGACTGTAGATGAACCTGGTACATACTAGATTGTCTGGCTGACATTTAATCTTATGAGGGGACTTGTTACTTTCTGTGAGGAGTGCGATAATAGACTATGGATCTCAGCAATTGGTAGAGGAGATAGGTTAGGTGGTGCTAACTGGGGGGTCGAGACGATTTTCCTCCCTAGTGCCTTGTGTCCCCTAGGATCTCTCTTTTCCCCTGCCGAGGCTATTTACCAGACCTTGCCTGATTCTCCTGAAACTCTTTAGCAGTAGTTGAGTCAGTCAAACCAATGGCTCTCTTTTTTTAATGTGGTCTTCTTTGACTCAATAGTCGGAGCCTCGGGCTTTTTCCTCCCTTCTCTTTCCTCCTTAAGAGCCAACTTCCCCGTTAGTTGTGCCACGGCGAGTGGGGGTGGTGGCCAAATAGGGTAAGACACCTATATTGGTCTCTAGGTGGTGCATGTCCCACCCAATTGTGGAGTGTAGGCAAGACACAATTGGTGCTTGTCCTCCTAACTGTTAGTTAGGATTTAGGAAAGATGTCGGGCGTTATGATCGATGGTCTTTCCCAATCCATACCCACATATGTCTCTACCTTAGGGTGGGGTTGCCACGTGGACTTGGGCATCCAAGGATATGTTGGGGTCTTAGGCGGGATGTCTAACGTCATGGGTGGGCATGAACTTGCGGCTTCACTAGGTCAAAGCTGGGGAAAAATCTGGTTGGGTTGTGCCTAGATGCGGGGGCAACCTGGCGTTGGCCAATTTGTGCCGAAGTTATAACCCAATGTCGTATTCTGTTCAGCCACAAGGGATAGGTTATATTGAGGTGTCTTTGGAGTGACAGTCGAACATTCATGGGTCGTGTGTCCCAAGCGGCCACAGTTGAAGCGAAATAGAGGATTACATTTGTACCGTAGGTTGATGCGGATTCGTTGAGGGAATTCTCGAAACTTTAGGACTATAGTCCGTTGAAGGGGGCAATCCCAAAACCTGGAGTCCCTCCCCCCCCCCCAACAGAGACTCGTCGGTCACTAATGACCTTCACGCAGACCCCGAGGGTTCCCATAACCTCCGTTATGACCTCTAGTGGGATATCCGAGCCTTGACCCACAATTGGTTATAGTCAAAGTGAGGTTTCATCACAACCTTTACGTCGGCATGTCAGAGAGGATAAGGGGTATCCGATTTTAACACCATGTCTCATCGCGTCAGACCCTATCTTTGGCTTCTTAAGTGGCAAAGAAAAACGCGAAGACATCCGGCCCTAGGTCCTTGACCACGAGCCCTTTAGAGGATGGAACTCAACCTTTCATGAAGACATGGAGCATCATCGTCCGATTGTAAATCCAAACGTGAGGAGGCGACCCGTCGTGCCATAGAGGTAGAAAACTAGAGAAGCCTTGTCCATGGGGTCATGCGGGATCTCAATCACCGCGTCCTCATCTGGACCAATCAAACATGTTGAGAAGACCACTTGGAGATCATCGAAGGACAGTACATGCATCGGAACAACGGGGGCCATCATTAGGAAGGAAGCAGCATGTACAAGAGTTGTTGGGGTTCTTCTCTTTGTAAGCTTGCGGATCTGTTTGAGTCTGACGATCTCGTTGGAGGGATGAGATGGAAATACTATCGAATTTTTAAGATTTTTTAGCACTTTTATTTACGATCCTTCATTTGATATAAATATAAATATCTGATGATGTGAGAAGTAACGGAAGTGTTGTGTTAAGCCAAAATATGTGTGGGATGAGTTCATTACAATTAATTCTATGAAAAAGACATCAAAATTATAAGATCCGACCTGCCGAATTCGAACCAGCGACCTAAGGATATCTGGTTATTGTTAACCAACTACAGTCCTCCGCTCTACCAACTGAGCTAAGGTCGGTTTGCTTTCAATTAGACCTATTATTTTATAAATAATTTAACATATACAAATAAATATAATAAAAATCACTAAACATATTTTATATTATTTAAATTATCTACTAATGTTCTCTTGAACTTAGATACGATATTATGCTCTCGAATAAGAAATTGTGTACGCACACCAAAGCCGGCCCAATAATTATTGGGGCCTAAAGCGAGAGTTTGATCGATGCATTTTTTTTCCTTATGAAACAATATAATAGAAAAATAAGTAAAATTGTTATATAGAAATATTATAATATATGGTATTACAAATATGAGCTTCAACATCTACTTATAACACTAAAAATCAGAAATGAATTATAGATTTTAATTTCTAACAAGACAACCTCCATGGATAAGATTTACCGTCTAAAATTCTATACACGAATTCAAAAGTTTAAGGATTCACATTTATCTATAAATAAGATACATTCATGCCAAGTTCAAATATGATAGGTTCAAGATAATTCTATATAGTTACACCAAATTATGTTAGCTTATATGTGACGTCGTGTATGGCTCGCTTTATCATCAAGTTCTAGAATTTTCAACATTTAAAATATATTTTTAAATACTAAATATAAGTTCTAACTATGATCAATAAAATATAAACGAAAATAAGAAAATTCATAACCGACACTAACGACGCGAGATATTAGTCAGCTGAGAATTTTCAAGAACCAACAACATTCAGTATCGAAACTCACTGGTTAACCGATAAAACAAGATATGACAAGTCCAACACATTCTTTAGATTATCTTAGGACATATGCCCAAGTTCATTTGACTGTTATTTTTTTCTGAAGGGTAAACTACAAATACCTACCCTAAACTTGTAGCGTTTAACTGATACATTCCCTAAAGTTTTTTTTTAACTGACACATACTCAAATGTTTAGTTTTTTAACAGATAGCCCAAGCAGACAGGTAAAATGACGAAAATGCCTTCAACTACATTTCAGTAATTACTTTAAAAAAAATTAAAAAATCACTTTTGTTAGGTATATATATGTACTTATTAAATCACTTCAGTTTTATTTTTAAAAAATTATTTAAAAAATCACTTCAGGGCATTTTTGTCATTTTACCTGTCTATAGGGGATTTGCGTTAATTTTCGGAACATTTGAGTATGTACCGGTTAAAAAAACATGAGGGTATGTATCAGTTAATCGTGACAAGTTTGGGGTATGTATTTGTAGCTTACCCTTTTTTGAATGTTAAAGAAGTTTATAAACAATCTCAGGACTAAGGAATCAGAAACAAATAATCATTCATGTTCATGACCTCTAGTCTCTCCTCTCCGTTGAACATCTCCATCTCATTGAGTGAATCATTTCCCAGGAGTTTGGATAATACAACTATATGTGATAGGTGTATAAATCCAACTTTATTTATTGTCTTGTTTGATCATGAAATGAAAATTTCTCAATATCTCTTCTTATTACAATATTTTTGAAATAGTTTCTCTTTCTTTTGACTTGTATTTTGGTCAAATTATTCTTGGTTTCTTACAATACTTTTTACTTATATAGTACTTTTAAATTTCTATATTTTCGGTCTCTACGAGACTCATGCTTCTAGTCCATGAACTTCATAGATAATTCTTCGATAAATGACCTTGTTTTTTCAATAAACATTTTAATACAAAGCCAAGACATTCTAGCACCAGATGTTAATATATGTCATGTTTCCCTTCCAATAAGACAATACTGATATTATTCAATATTCGTCTTTAGATGCATAGTTTCATTATTTGAATGTCCAATAAATCGGTATACAAAATATTATGGGAAGTATGAATATCAAATCAACACTTAATGGATTTCTCACGTGTTTGCATCACATTTTTTTGCTGCTATGATCAAAATATCGGATTTTATTTTCAATTTTGACGACTTACTTTTTCCAAACTATTTTGGTTTGCACATTTCCGTAATTAAGTTGATAAATTGACTGTCATTTCTATAAAAAAAAATACTAGTGTATTTATAAATAAATACCCACACTTTCTTTCTTTGGTTTGATCCATTGTTTTTTATCCATGTTTTTAATTCACTACACTGGTAAATTGAAATTGTATGTCTTGTTTCGTTTACGATAGTATTTCATTGCGAAATAAAGATCTACATAGTTCTTAAAAAGTTCAACCATCAAGAAAAAATGTCTTTCATTTGGATGAAAATTATTTTATCTGAAAAACAAATTTCAATTGTGATCAAAATTGGGCCCAACTTGTATTAAAATTTTATTTCAAACTTAAAAGTATAGTACTTTGTTTGATTAGGTTTCATCAAATAGTAACGAGTCTTTAATTTTATAAGGCATTTTTTCATCTGACGCCTTAAACGGCTTCTTATTTAATTTTATGGGGCCTTTTTCTGATCTGAGGCCTTAAGCAATTGTTTAACTCACTTAAAGCTTGGCCGGCCCTGACGCACACAAGTTCACAATAATTCTTCCTTATACTGTTCACAATCATGGGTGTATATAGTCATGCTCAGACTCACAGTTTAACTGTATAAGTTTACTAATATAGTAGTACAATGCCTTACACAAACACGTTTATATCACCTTTATGTGAAACAAAATGTGCACACATCAAGACTTGAATGTTCAATCATTTCCCTACGTGACACAAATATTTAAACTGAGCAAACTAATAGGGATTCAAATATACCTTGGGTCCTAAGTATAAACAGGGATCTGAAAATGGACAAAAAATGTCAGTGCTCAAAATATAATGGCACATACCAGAGGCATAGGGTAGAATGCTGAATCAACTAATTTTGCTTTCTGGGGCCTACTTCTCCTTGCTTGGAGGACAGTTATTCTACTCATCCTTAGATTATAATCAAACCATATACAATTGCTTGGAGAAAAGCTATTCTTTTTGGTCTCCTCGCTTGGTTTCTTTTTTCACCTATGATTAACTATCTGTGGAATCTGAATATCAAAGTCAAACCAGAATCATGGCTTCACTACAAGTTCTCTTGAAGAATGGCTTGTTTCTTTTTCACCATTAGACTGATAGCTCCGAATCCCAAAAGTCTTGCAGCCCCACACTATCTCCGATATCTCATCTTGCGGCAAAATTGCTTCACAAGTTATTGACTTGTGCAATTCACAGAAAAACTTGGGATCTTGCAGCCTGATGTATTCGCGCAGCACTCGCTCATGATCTGGCATCCAGTTCCTTGGGAAGGGAGTGTAATCACAAGACGGGATCAAGGACATGTGAGAGAATTGAATCCCTTCAATAGGATCAACTAGTCCCATCCTCAAAAGATCTTCATATTCAGGCACAGAAGTATTATTGCCAACCTTCCTCAGGGGAGAGCCAAGGTTACGTGAAGCTACTCTGTACACCCTGGCTCGAGATTTTAGCTTATACCTTGCAGCATAGAGTTTAGCTACAGAGCTGCGAATTACATAGGCACAAAACCCAACAACTTTCTTGCGATTATCTGCAAACCTGTACCAATCAGCCATGGTCTCTAGGAACTTATTCATCTGAGAATTAGTATGAGCTTGACTAGAGTAAAGCATTGGATTGCAAGGGAGTGGTTCGGGATCCCTGTCACCCTTTACAAACTCAAGGCGCCTAAAGCGACCAATACATTGTTGTAAGCTAGCAGTAACTGAAAGCAAAGTCCCAACACCCTTTTCACTTACAATTTTACCTCCACTGGCTGTGTACCTAAGTGTTGGGTGAATCACCCGCCGGGAAATTATATGGTCTAAGAACTGAACTCCCCTAGATATGTGCTCAATCTCCACCTTCAAGTTATCCAGCCTTAACCCGAACTTTCTCTCAGAAAATTCAACTATTTCTCTTCGAATTTCCACAGCTTCTTCTCTAGCCCCTCTAATACCAATCAAGAAATGGCCACCATATCTAATATAATCCATTTTTCTAGTTTTCTCCTTCCCACTTGAAGGAACAAACTCCGGCCAAGCAGGGTTATGACAACCATCATCAATTGAGTCCTTCCATATTGAATCGAGCTTACATGGTCTAAAAAACTCAACAATCTTCTCTTCCATCATGCAATCCAACTCATGAAGACACACATTAGCAAGTAAGGGACTTAAAATACCACAGTGGCCATAAGAGGGTACCTTAGCTGCCTCTTCAGGAGCAAAACTAAAGAAAGTTCGCAACCAATAAGGGTCAGGTTTTGGCTCGTTTGGATTTAGAATCTTCTTCTTCTTGGGAGCCTTCTTTTTCTTCTTCTTCCCAAACTTCTTATCAACCTTCTCTTGCACATTACTAACATTTACAGCCTTTCCTCTAAGCCCTGACTTGATCAAGTTCAAAACTTTTCTATCCTTCACAGCCTTTTCAACACAACCCATAACCACATTCTCACTCAAATTCTCAAAAATGTCACTCAAATCGCCTCTCAGGAACCACAGATACCCAGCAAAGTTGCTCCTAATGGTTCGAATCACAGTATGTGCGTTCCGACCGGGTCGAAACGCATGCGACTTAGGCGAGAACCGGGCCTCGAAGACCGGCTCCAGAACCATCATGAGGACCTCTTGAACGACCCGGTCCTGGAAGCATGGCTCATTAGAGTCGAGATAAGCTCGGAGCTTCCTCTTGGAGGTCAATTTCGCAGGGGGCTTGTCATTTGGACCGGAAATGAACGGCTGGGTCTTCTCGTTCCAGGAGAATCGGCCGTGAACCACAGCGTTCCGGAGGGAGAGAAGGGATTGAAGGACATTGGAGTGGATGGCGGCGCGCGGAGGGAAAGTACCGGTGAAGTGAGCACAGGAGCGCTGGTAAGCTAGAACCCAGAGATCGAGCTTGGAGATGAATCCGGTGAGGTTGGAGAAAGTGGTGCCTGGTGGGGATGAGAAGGTCTTGACCCAAATGGAGGAGCATATTTCAACAGGGTCTTGCTTGAGGAGCGAATATGGGTCCTCTTGGCGGTCGTGGATCGGCGGCGGTTTTGGCGGCGGCGACGAAGAGAAGGTGGAGAGGGACCTGAAGAAGGAGCGTTTGAGCGCAAGGTGTTTGATGATTTGCCTCACAGACATTTTCTCCCTACGGTTTTGTTTTCGCGAGTGTTTTATTGGGGCACAAATTGAACTCTCCTATTCTCTCACTTGCTATCATAAATTTATTTTTGGATAACCGTGAAGTTTATATATTTTTGGGGAAAAACCAGGAACTAACTATGGTTGACTTGTACCGCTCAAAAACATACTATTAACTTATTTATCGATCAGAAACTACCGTTTGACTTATGTAATTCTTAAAAACCATCGTTTTCTGTTACATTTAACAGAAAATTTGACAGAAAAGTCACGTGAGGGGCATGTGCTGGGTTGATATTTTGAAAAAGGCCAAAATGCCCTCCATTTATGTCTGAAAAACGTGTCTCACAACCTTTTTTTAGCACCCTTTTGACATCGCCACAGACGGAGAAATGAGTGGAGAGGTGAGACGAGCGAAGGGAGGAACGAGGTGAGAGGTGAGACGAGCGAAGGGAGGAACGAGGTGAGAGGTGAGACGAGCGAAGGGAGGAACGAGGTGAAAGGTGAGACGAGCGAAGGGAGGAACAAGGTGAGAGCTGAAAGCCTTATACGACAGAGAGAGAAAATCGACCGTAGAGCGGCCGAGTTCGAGAAGAGAAGACGCAGTCTCAAACGGAGGAAGAAGCTACAATGGTGAGTACATCTTGTTGTCTTGATTTAGCTTCAGTTTGATCAATCCCTACAAATATGGAGTCCCGACTGAAACCCTAGTATTGTGGGTTAAGGGTACCACGAAATTAGAACAAGGGTTACCCAATTAGTTAAACCAAACAAAGAATTGCTTGGTTTAGGGTTACCAAAACCAACCCTCAACAATAAATCATGTTGAAAAAGTGTTGGATAGGGTTAGTGAAGTAGTACCTCAAACCCAAAAAGATTGGTGTTGGTTAACCCAAATTGAGGCTAAAGTCAAACCTATGTTGTTAGTATAAATTGGTTTTGTAGTGTAGGAAATCTGTCAATGTAAAGGGGGAAAACCAGGAACTAGTTGAACTGAATGTATGGACTTTATCCCAATATAAATGTATTGAATGTTGATCTAAATTAGCGTATTGTTGAGGATGATGAAATGGGAGGGCAAAGGTCAGTGTTGTGCTATTGTGGAGTACCAACTCTTATACTCACCTCAAACTCACGAAACAACCCTGGGAGAAGTTTTTATGGATGTGGGAAATACATCAATGTAAGATCTGATATACCTTATGGTTTATGTTTGTCATGCATTTAAAGTGGTAACACTGAACTGTTTGATGTAGGGTGACCGAAGTTGTAAGCATTTCCTATGGGTTGATCGTGTTGAAGCAGTACCTGAACTGTATGGCAGGATTACGGTATTGGAAGAAGCTCTACGAGAGGAAAAAAGAAAGAATAGGAAAACAACAAAGTGTATTTCCAACTGCATGTGGTTTGTGTATGGGTTTGTCTTTTGTATAATTGTAGGTTTATTGCATAATGATGGTAGTTCTGTGTCGGGGAAGAATGACATATACTACCTTCTGTAAGGGGCTTTTTAATGTGTGGTAATGTTGATGTACTTAATCAGTGATGTAGCAAGACAAGTAATGTAATGAATTAGTGCCAAAATCATTTAATACAACAAAAACCCTTTTATATAGTGGATGGAAGGTGGATGATAACTAGTTTATGGTAATTCTTCATTAACTGGCAGGTCGATCACACAGTTGGTTTCCTAAACAAACTGAAAGGAGTACCAGTACTACCTTGGGAGGATGCAACATCAGTTTCATCTCCACTGTCCTCAACATCAGCTTCAGAATGGTTGGAAGGTGGGGCTGGAGAGGAAGGTTGATGTTTTGGGGAAGGTGGGGCAGGAGAGAAAGCATGATGTTTTGTGGATGGTGGGGCGGATGAGGAAGGTTGATGTTTTGTGGATGGTGGGGCAGATGAGGAAGGTTGAATTTGGTTGGCAAGTTGGTGTTGGGATTGATTTAGAGTGCTTTGAACTTCATCGTCTGAAGGGTATGGGTATTTCCAATCGGGAAGATGCTCTTGTGGGTGGACATAATGATCACTTGGAGGAGGCCCATATGATGGCGCCTTGTTCCATTGGTCAGAGTGCTCTGAAGATGATTGTGGTCCTCTTTTCTCCCATTCTCTCAACCTTGCTTCATCTTCATCATCTAACCTTGGGAACTTTACCATCTTCAATTGTGGTCATTATGGTTGGTGTGCATGGATTTTTATAGGGAGAGAAGGAGGTGAGGTGCCATGTTATTTTGCAAACAACTTAAGGGCAGATATGTAAAGAACCAACATCTTATCACATTACACCCACCCAAATGTTCACATAGCTGCAAAAGCTACAGAAAATGAGTCTGTGACTCCAACCACAGTACAAAGAAAAGATGTCAAGGGTAAGGGAATCATATTCCCATGGGTATTGGCAAAAGTGCACTACTGTGGCACATGGTGTCTGCCACCATTTACACAACACAACAAAAAAGTGCATAGTTAATGGCCATAATGGCAACACCCAACCACAACAAAAAAACCTAGGGTAATTCACACCACAACAAACTTAAACCTAAGGCTGAGAGTTGTGCCCGTCCTTCATTGTGTCTTTTTTCAGCAATGGTTGGCTTGAAGTTCCTCCTCGATGAGCTCCCTTGGGAGCAAATTGGAGCCTTTTCTCTTGTAGCCATTTCTCAAATCCTGCTGCAGCCTGCATGTCATGGAAGAAGGTTAGTCCAATAATTTTAGGTCAGTCATGTGTTAACTATGTTCAAGTATAATAACCTTTTGTCAAAGTACTCTCTCCAAATAATTTCTGAAATTACCGTTGTTTCATAATATGTCATGTGGGAAGCATTTTCAATATCATAAGCATGTTGAAATGTCATTTTATCCATTCCAGAAATTAAAATTATGTTCATATTTTCTGTTTTGAATATGTCTCCTGACCTCTAGATTGTATGTGGGAATATAGGTCAGAAAATATAGTCATGGCCATATCTGAATCTGAAACTCATCAGTTCTGATGTTGAAACTCATAGTTTAACACCCAACTCAACTATATAGTTCGTTGACTGTTCACATAGGTTATGTTCTAACTAAACTATATCTTTCAATGTTTTATTGTAACTAACCTAGGTTATGTTCTAACTCAACTATATATGTCATGGTTTGATTGTAACTAACCTAGGTTATGTTCTAACTCAACTATATATGTCATGGTTTGATTGTAACTAACCTAGGTTATGTTCTAACTCAACTATATATTTGAACTAACTGAGGTTATGTTCTAACAAAACATTTATACAACAGGTAATGAATGTTAAGTACCTTTGAATTTTTCCATTTTTCCTTTGACATTGCCTTAATCTCCTTTCGAAATTCCCATGCACTGACCTTTGGTCGCTGAATCTCCTTGCCCTTAGGCCCGTCACTGACCTTAAGACCAGCAACCTTAGGACCACCAACCTTAGGACCACCAAACTTCCCAGTTACCTTCTCCTTCTTGATTACAGTGCTGGTCCACTTCATCCCCAAATTGGTTTTCTTCTCATCCTCAACTCCTGCCATAAATGATTTCACCCTACCATACACAGACTCTCTTTTTTGTTTGCTTCGGACTGATTCACATGGTGATGGTTGCCAAAATTCCTCACCCAACACCCTCAAAACTCATCTACTGCTTGCTTAATCTTCTCATGTTTAATTACCACTTCATCTATATCTCCTAATCCAACATCTCCCATAATCCCGTCATCATTTGCTCCAAGGTCTGTCCCAGTACCCCAGTCATCAACATCCATATCTTCTCCTTCTACACCTTGTCCATGATTGCCCTCATCACTTGCCACAACTTCTCCAGGATGAGCTTCATTACTTTCCATAGTAGGAGCATCTTGGGGATTGGCCTCACTTCCCATATCAGCAGCGTCTTGGGTATTCGCCTCACGCCTTCTTGCTTCGGTCCAAAGCCTCTTCCGTAGTTTGGCTTTCTCTAATCTAACAGCAGCTGAAGCTCTCTTCTTATCTAGGAGCGGTGCAATGACTTCTTCGGACTTCCCTCCAACCCGGTATTCATGACTGTTAGGTGCTACTTTCCTGCTCCTCCTTGCTTGGTAGGTGTATGATTCTGACCGTAGTCCTTCGTGCTACAGCTACGTACATTGTGGCCCTCAATTCTGCACCTACTGCAACGGAGGATAACATTCTTCCTCGAATATGTTATGTTGCCATGTTCATCAACCTGTTTGGATCTCTTCCCACTTTTGCTAGAACTGCCTCTCTCAAAGCAACCCTTCTATTTACCTTTCCTAGGCCTTCCCGGTTGCTTACGCACATTTGGAGGTAATATATGACCTTCCAACCTCAGCTTCGTGCACTGACTCAGCCCCACCACTAGGTAGATAAGACCTTCGTACGCCTTACGGAACATTGGAGTTAAGTAGTAAGGATTGACTACTTTTCCAACCTCTTTGTTCGCCTTCAACAACGGTGTTGCACCGTGGAGGCAAGGAATTCATGTGAGCTGCCACTCCAAACATGAGCATGTCTCCTCATATATGTTCACTGCATAAGTTTCCTTCAACATCTCTACCTCAAACAAGCTGATCCCACTCTGAATGACCTTGCATTTCCGTGTCTTTACAATTAATTCATCCAGCCGATCCTTAATACGAGGGCACAACAGACAACCTTCACCTTCAACCACATTTCGCTTCTTATTGAACCATTGCATCAATTTCTTCCGATAATATTCGAGGAAATTCAAGATTGGGAGCTCCCTACCTTGCCCAATCCAAGAATTAAAGGACTCACAAATGTTGTTGGTCTGAGCTCCACACTTTGCATGAGTACTGAAAAACGCCTTGCACCAATTTTGGGGGGTCTATCACTCAACCACTTAAATGCCTTCTCATCAATTCCTCTAAGTTCCTCCATACAAGTCTCCAACATCTCAACTGATGTGGCCCTCGAGCATTTCCATAGTTGAAGTTTCAGTTCATGCGACTTGAATAGCTTGAACCAATTCTCGTACAAATGTCGCATGCAATGGTGATGCTCAATTTCAGGGTGTCCACTGAATACTTCTATTAAACCCTGCAATAAGTCGATACAAGTCCATTAAGAATTAAATAAAGCTGATTAGTAACTACATACAACAATTAGTAACTACATAAAGCTATTTAATATGTAAATAAACATATTAACATTTAAATAAACCTATTTAATATTTATATACACCTATGTTGAACCTAGATTAAGCTATTTCAAAATTAAATACAGTTGGTTAATCACTAAATAACTTTCATTACTAACTACAAACATATATTTATTATTAACTCGATAAATCTATTTAGATTTAAGTAAATTTTAAATAGGTTATATACAACTATGTATTTACTAAATTATGCTATTTCAAAATTAACTACGTTTTTGTTAATCACTAAATGGCTTTATTTAGTAACTAAAAACAGATATTTAAATTAAGGTATGTAATGAAATGGATTACCTTTTGCTTGTCGGACATAAAAATCCATCCTTGTTCTTCCCCACTGTCAAAATCATCGAAGAACTCTAACATGAACCACTTCCAGGTTTCGATGGTTTCTTGTTCAACCACCGTCAGCGCAAGTGGGAACATCCCATCGCTTGCATCTCTTGCCACTGCAGCTAGCACGATCCCACCATGGTACGACTTCATGTGGCAGCCATCGAGACCTACAAAGGGCCTACACCTATTTATGAAACCTGTCTTCTGTGCTCCATATCTGATATACAGTCTCTTGAACAACCGTGGACCATCCTCACGAGTCAGGATAGTGAACCTCGATCCCGGGTTACTCTTCAAGATCAAGTCTCTGTATTTCTCTAGCATCGCGTACTGCATCCCCTGATCTTCATGATGTAAGTCTCTTCCATGGTCAATAACCCGATAACACTTCCCTATACCAACATCGAGACCAATGTCCTCTAGAATGTCCGCATTCAACTGACCTACATCAACCTTTTTCCTGGCCTTTATGTACTCAACGTACCTGTCAGTAGACACCATGCACATGGATTACCATCTATAACTACATTTATACATAATTCCAAAAAAAAGTATAGTACAAACACAACTTCACCTGTACGCAAGGGACCGAGCAGTGATATTTAGGCCTCCTTGTTCAGTTTGACAGTTATGTTTCGGCCGGAAGGTCTTAATTGCATAAACCTTTTCTTCCTTCATATACGCACACCAAATGTAAAATTTGCAACCATCCTCTGGACAAACTGCCCCTATACCATTTCCCTTTTGATTCCTACTGTAAACATAATTCCACCGCTTCTCTGCTGCGTAATTCTGTAGAACAACCCTATACCATTGAGCACTCACGAACCTATCACCTACCTGTAGTTCTATTTTCTGCAAACAGCTTTGGGTATCCCACATTCATCCCTCTCTCTCCCCATTTGCACCTAACTTCATTGGATCAACATGAATCCTAGCTTCACACTCCTCGACCTCTGCTTCGTCATCTTCCACAACAATTTTCGATGCTTCCTTTGCTGTTGCATCAACTCCTTCATCACTTACTTCATCATTTCCCTCACCTACTTTTTCATTTCCATAACCTACTTCATCGTCTGACATCCTATGTTCTTCCTCATCCTCTTCTTCAAAATCAGTGTCATCAAATCTTAATTCAGTTTCAAAATCACCCCCTTGATACTCTATCTCTATATCCTCCAATTCTGGACCATCATCTTCCATTAACTCTTCATCTATAACTCCCTCATCAAACATTTTTGCCTCATAAACCCCCCATCATCATCTGATGATTCATCGACTAACCCCCTACTGGCTTTCCTCTTCTTCCCCATCTACACATTACATAATAATAGTCACCACATAAATTCATATAAGGAAAAAACATAACCCAATAAATTCATCTTCACTGCATGCATCAGCTTCAACCAAATACTCCATTGTTCAGCTAAAAAATTCCCTAACATTTTTCCTTTACCCCTAAATGATTTCAACTATGTATAATGCATTGTAGCCCTAAATGCTTTCAATGACTACCGACACACAGAGACAACAATATGATTTAAACCCTTTTAAAATACACAACCCTTATTCAGTTCAAACCCTAAATCCCACATTTTGTGGGTGTCTACACATCCCCCCTTCACTTTAAACACAAACTTTAGCTGTGAATACAACATATACTCAGTACATCTCAAATATTCAAGGGTTATTTAAACCAAAAACTACCCCCTTTCAGGGTTAACAAAAACCCTAGGAAAAAAAACGAATTCCATGGTTTATTGAACCTTTCATCCCCATTCAATTATTCCCGACCTAAACCCACTAAATATTCAAGTTTGAACATGTTCTGACGAAACCCTAACATCACAGGTTTACGAACCATACATGATCTGTGTTCTGTTACTTGTTCTTCTACTTGAAGCTTCAAAACGAGATGGAGTTGCGAAGACGAGACCTCAGATCGATCTGCGATGGAGGTTCGAAGACTTGAGCTGAGATCGAGCTGCAACGACAGAAGGAAATGGGTGAAGTCGAAAGGATGGAGGTGAAATGAATGTAATGAGAAGTTTGTGGAAGTCAAAATAGTTAAGGCTACTTTCGAGGGTAGTTTAGACTTTTCGTCGTCTCCGTTTGTGCCACGTCAGCAACGTAACAGATTTCGTTACTTTGTGTAATTACCATAACTCTGGAGTTAGTTTCTGATCGACAAATAACTCAGCAGTATGTTCCTGAGATGTGATACTTGAGGATAGTTAGTTCATAAAGTTTTCTCTATATTTTTTTTAAAGGATAACAAGTGTATTGTTATAGATAAAAAATGTTTGGAGGCAAATAAAATGTCACACACGAAACTAAAAGAACAGAAAGTATGATCTTAATAATAAGGGACCTCAACACAAAGTGAAAAAGCTCAAGACACTTAATTGTTTCAATGAGATGTTCACAAGGGGATACTACAGCCGATTCTTAATATAAGATTTTGAAATTGTGTAGCCACTCAATACAAATAATTGGAACTCGAATTTTTAGAGGAACTCCAACAATAATACATGTGCTCTAAATAATTCCAATTTCCAAATATCGACTTTTTAAATGGTCTCAAAATCATCAACATGACATTACAACGATACATGCGATCTTACAAAAAAATAAGAGGGAAGTAAAGATAAACAAGACTTCATTTCCACTCGATTTTCGGGAATCTATTGGGATTGATACCCGATTCTCAAGAACTTACAGCAACTAACAATGAAAATAAGAAATCTTTGAACCCTTTGATTGATAATGAAACCAGATTACATATAAGAAAACTTCTAGTAAGCCCTTTTGTTATTTCTATCCTTAACTAGATAATACTATTTATAAAAAGTATGGCTACCGAAATAAGGTATGAATACCATTTTGTTCATTTGATGATCTTATCTACTACAACGAAGTCTTTTTATTCATTACGTTTTAAGGAAGATGCATCGTACCTGAGAAACAACATTGTATCACCTATACCTCCAACCACTTTTCCAAACCATGTCGTCCAGTAGCTTCCTTTCTTCTTCCAAAACGATGTCAGTTCTCTCTCCCCTTTACAATCATGATATTATCATGACAAACCACCCTTTAGAACAAGCTTTTCCTCAAGCTTGGTTGAACCTTCCATTGGCATTCCAAGCACCCAAGAGATCACAATTCGTTTGATAACCCAACGAAAAACCTCAATGTATAGATATGTCTCTACTATTCTGGAACAAAAATTAAGTACTCGTTAACATTTTCACCATGCTGCATCCAAATCCCCATGTATTTGTCTCAATAATTATAGAACCTCTGATTTCTTGTTCCCAAAATTATTTGGCCATATAATTTGGAATCCTAAGTCTAAGAACCATGTTTGAACTGGACACTGTATTTCTAAAAAATATATAAGAGATCCCGATATCTCCAACGAATACTTGACCATGATGTCAAGAAAGTTAGAAGGTTTCAAGTTCGGACACAATATCCTCATAGAGTGCAAATAAAGAACTATCTTTGCCAACACAATGTTGTACCTTAAAGTTTCCCATAACTAAAGCTTTCTTCCAGTTAGCTTAGCCCTCTGAACTCCAATTAACCCCTTGTATAATTTCATAGCAATGCATATTGTTGCAGCTAGGAATGAGATGCCATATATTTTTCTAGCCAACATCCATTTTTGAATTCTCGTAACTGGTAAAATATGGTCTCGAACTCATTAATAAGCTTTTGTATGACTTTTTACTCTAGGGAATGTAACACCTTTAACATCTATTTCAGGATATTCGTCAAAATCATTTCTCGAGTGATATTCACTTTGCAAAGTTGCCAACATGTGATATTTGTCTAGAACACACAAAACATCCCGCAACCCGAAAATCCAAGCAAGTAATTTGGTAATTCGATCAAAATTGTCAGTCAACAATGCCCCTCTACCAAAGTGAGGCATGAAATACATAAACACCGATGTCCAATACAAAGGGTACTCCAAATAAATAAAAGTTTCTAGAAAGCAGGCAAGCTTGTTGTTAACAAGTTTTTATACAACCACCTCACTATCACTCTCTCTAAACCATACCTAATTAATACTATGGAACTATATTCCCCATAGAACAAGCTTGTTTGGCGGGATGTTTTGTGTAGGGAACACTCCACGAGGTGACAGAACCTCATTTTCATCGTTCCTCCCCAAAAGAGGTCTCATTGGTCACACGGGGCATCGACACATAGCCCAAGAGCGGAGCCAATAGTCTTTCTCGTTGCTCGGGTTTGTACCGATGGACGGAGACCATGGGCGTGAACCCATAGCTGAAGTCGATCCAGAGCGGGGGGTCACTATCCATCGGATCCAAGTCTCCTAGCAGAAGCGGCCCCCGTCGAAGCACTAGGGTTTGTTACCCCGGACCCATGCACGGGCCTCCTTCGATTCGAAGTAGAATCCAAATACTCCAGGACCGATATCCTTAATCACCAAGCCCTATGTGGATTTCCCCCAAGCATTGGTGATGATTCAGAGTAAGACCTCATTTTGGGGAGGCTTCGAGGTCCAAAGCTTGCCCATCATGGCGAACTGTTGATGGGGCATGATTGAAGGGCTCATCGGAGAATACGACACCAGAAGCTCTAACTTTTCCTCGTCCTCCAGCGAGCATGAAGAGAATCCTTCTTGGAGACTAGCCACCTTAGACTCGAGGGAGTCCGACGCAACCATTTCCCCTGAAGTAGCTCCGGCTTCCTTTGGTTTGAACACCCGGCGACGATAACTCATGCCCGGTGGCGAAGTGAGTAAGGCCACAATCACTGGAATTCACTTCACATTAGGGATCGTGACCCCTTGTACAAAGCGCCTCTAGTTCCCCCCTCCCAAGCTCGAGCATGGGTGCTTTCCCACGGAGAGGGTCCCGACACTAGGGATCACCAGCGGTGGCGGAACAATGCAGGGCACAGTCGTGGACGACATCACAATCGTCGAGCACTCAACGGGGGTAGTTGATGGCGGAGGAGCCTTGGGTTGAAGGTTACTTGCAGATTAAGCAACATTTGTAGCCTTGAACGAACGACACCCAGAGAGAAAGCGACGGTATTCGTGGATGCCAGTGACGGTAGAAGGGCAGATGGTGGGGGAAGAAGATTCGGAGAGCCTTTTCCAGACGGGATTTGTCACGCCCCAAATCCGGTTTTGACCGGACTCGAGACGTGAGCTAGAAATAATAATAAAAACAATAATAAAAGTAAATTTAAACGAAAATAAACTTCAAATTTTAGTTCCAAAATAATAATTCCAATAATTTAGAGTCAAACGCTCAATTCCAACGAAGTAACGGAAAACATAGTTTAGTACGAAAAAGAAGAGTACGTCTCTCTACTACACATAACCACCCGGATCCTCAAAGATCCCGAGCCTTGAGACAACCTCTAAGTCTACTCATCAACGAAACATGTAATACAGTAAACACAAAGGGGGGTGAACTTATGCTCAGTAGGAAAAAGTAGTAAAGGGAAAAGGACTCCCGCTTCGTCTTTAAAATTCTTGATTAATACAATTACCAAAGACAACATAGTTAGAGATCAACAAGAATTGCAACACTTAATAAAATAACAAATCAAAAGGAGACCAATGGGGAGGCAACTTAGTCACCAATAGAAACCAACCAAAGAAACACACGAGTACAAAAATATAGATAATTAAACCACAAGACTTCGATCCACACCCATATCGTACCGGAACACACATCGGCCTAGATATCTTCCCGGAACTCTCATCATCGGGGTAAAACAATGTCTTCCCGGAACACGTAGCATCGGGTTGAGACAACAATATACCATACCGGAATGCCCCTCGGCCTATGTCTTCTCGGAACACGTAGCATCGGGGTGAAACAAGTCTTCCCGAAACACGTAGCATCAGGATGAGACAACAATATACCATACCGGAATGCCCATCGACCTAGGTCTTCCCAGAACACGTATCATCGGGGTGAAACAACAATGTAAAAATATCAGATCGGCATACCCCCTCGGTCGGACATCTTCCCAGAAACACCCTCGGGGCAAACGAACAACAATGACACACAATACCAAAATAAACACAATACACCGAACCTCATGTCATCAACCAAGCTTACCGGCATGACTTACCAAACACGTTCCATCGGTCTATCACTCACCCGATCATATCACAAGGCACAATCATATAATCATTCAACACAGTCACGCAACCAATCATCTCACAGAGTAATCATTCATATCATGCTCATCTCAATTCATATTGTTTATTATGATTCTAACCTTAACTAAGAGTGTAATATGCATCGACATTTAAGGACGAACAACCATCATCAAACACATCCAATACGCAATCCTAAGGCTCGACATGGTCATTCTACCAGCACGGCAATTTCCCATAATTGAAAGCGGTTATTCTAGTGAATCACATCCTATATGTGCACTAAGACTTTTCCGGTTATTATCATCATATATGCATACTATTAGCATTTCTTAATTAAAAAGCGGAAATGTACTACTCTTCCCTACCTCAAGTTCTCCAAACGCTTAACCAACCGAGCGCCTAGAAGTTTTCTCCTCCGATCTCGAGAATAAGGTCTAGGAACAACAATTAATACTATAATTAATACACAAACAAAGTCGATTTTTATAGAAGAAAACTCAAATTAAACCTAAGATATGACTTGGGTCAAAAGGTCAAATTTGGGCCCGAACTAAGCCCAATTCGGGTGGCCCATAGGCCCGGTACCCGACCCGGCCCGTGCAGCACACCGGCCCGGAACCAGGCATGGCCCATGGGGCGGACCGGCCCGGGACCAGGCACGGTCCGTGCGGCAGACCGGCCCAGGACCAGGCATGGTCCGTGCTGCACGCCGTGCCGGACCCTGGCCCGGACCCTGTGGCACTCCGTGCCGGAACTGGCCCGTTCCGTGCGGTGTTCCTTGTCGTTCTGGGCAGAGGCCCTTCTTCTTCTTCCCTCAACTTCGTTTCTACGAAAATCTACTTCAAAAACTCAATTTTTATCAACATCAAACCTCAAAATCAGTCACCAAAACCCTCAAACTTCCATACCCACAATGGGTTTCCTCTAAACATCAACAACAATTCATTTCTAACCAAAACCTCCATCACTACTTCACTAAACAATCATCTAACAACACTAACATCAAAACCCAACAAGTTCTAGCAAAAACCAAGGAAACCCATAACTTGAAATTGATTGAAAGTGGAATTTAAGAGGTTACTTACCTTGAGGATGAAGAGGGGATGAAGAAAAGATGATTTTGGAGAGGTTTGGTGAAGAAATCCATTGAAAGTTGCTCCCTTTCTTCACTATCTTCTTCTCCAAGCAATGTTGTTCTTCCTCCTCTCTCTTCCTTGCAATTTTCGGCCACCAAGGTGAATAATGAGCTGAATTGGTTGCCTCAAGTGTATAAAACCTATTTGTGAGAAAAGTCTCTTTTACCCCCTTCTTCTATTTCCTTTCTTTAGGCACATGGGAGGCAAATGGGTCATTAGAGGCTCATTTCTTCTCCTCCAAGCCACTATGGACACATTTCCATGTGGGGGACACATTGTCTCTAATTAAATCCAGCACAATTAATTTAACTAGGTTTATCCGATAAATAGTCTCCGGTTGACCGAAAGTTGACTTTTTTTCACAAGGACATCATTGGAAAGGAAACGACCCAACTAAGCTAACCGTAATGACGACTAAGCTTTTTGGGTCCCGAAAAGGTCCTGAATGACTCCCGGAGTCATCAGTTGACTTTTCCGGCCGAAAGTCAATGTCACGCCCCAAATCCAGTTTTGATCGGACTCGAGATGTGAACTAAAACAAGAGACAATTAAAGCGAAAATTAACGTAAATAAAATTAAAACAATAAACTGTAATTTCATAAATTTGAATAAAAAGAGTCGACAGCTCTTAAGTGTATCATAAAACAGTGCTAGTTCAAAACACGGTACGTCCCTAGACACTAGCCAAGACCTCGCCAGCTCCCAAGCTCAGTTGTGTCCTGCTAGCACGAATCCCGCTCAACACCTGAAACACAACAACGTAAAGGGGTGAGCTTTCGCCCAGTAAAGAAAGTAGTTAAGGTTAGGGGTGGGCAAAAAAATCCGGACCGCCGGAAACCGACCAATCCGACCGCTATTTAGACCGGAAAAAACCGTAACCGGTGGATTCGGATGACTTTCCGGTGAAGAAAATGCCAAACCATAGGCATGGTGGTCGGCGAGCGGTTTCTAATTTTCTAGACCGGTGGAGTATAAAACCGACCGGGCTTTATGGGCTTACCTAAGGCCCAATTAACTTCAGCGAACCAATTCTCTTATTCATCTTATTACTCCATGCAACCCACAATACCAGCTCATTTAGTACACAATTAAACTCACTTAAGCCCATTTAACTTAAATCATTTTGAGCCCAACACTTAATAGTAATACCTACTTAAAACCTATTTAAACTCATATTAAAATATAAGTATACTCAGCCGCATCTTATCCTTTCATTCTTTGAAATCCACGGACTTCTTATCTTCTCTTACCCCATCTCTATCTCCCATCTCACAGATTCAAAACTCTATCTCCATCTCCTTTGTATGTCTAATTTTCATCAACGTACACAAACCTCACCCAACCGACCGACCCTTAGATTTGCTCCCGAGTTCATCTTTCGATCTTCACATGGCCTTTCTTCTCCGATCACTACGGATCTCGCCTCTTTCTCGAGTTTGATTGTATTTTTGTACTTTCTGTAATACAATCTCTGAATCTTATCTATAATATGATATGTGTATGTACTGTTTTTCACAACAATTATATAGATACTTTAGTTCTTAAGTAAATCTATATGTTCAATTTGTAGATCTGTATCTTTTTTGTACAAATTTCTATAGATCTGTTCGTTTTTAGCAAGATATGTATATGACATGGGTGGTCGGTCCAAACCGCAAAACCGACCGGAAACTGTGGTGGTCGAAAATTTTCTAATTTTCCGGTTCCGGTGGTGGTGGTGGTGCAGAAATTACGAACCCGAACAGTTCCGACGTGGGGTCAAAGTGAGGTTGATGGTCGGTTAAACCGATCATGCCCACCCCTAGTTAAGGTAACGAACATCGACTCACCACCACGAGTAATCGTCCAATTAGGGCATACTAGTACATCATCTCTAACTACCAAAACGGGGTTCATAGCCAAACTTACAACACGCTTAACGACCACTTTCAAAAGTAAAAATCAACCGAACAATAAACATATCACACACAAAAGCAACCAATACACGTCCCGTACTACCGTCCCCGAATTACCATCATAACATCCCATGAAGTCATCGTATCATCTCGGATAGCCCCTCGGTCGAGAGGAGACACATGCGTCGGGCGACCAGAAACGTTCCCTAAGAACGCATCTCATCGGAGGGCCCGTAAATGTTTCCAAAGGACCATAGATCATCGGGGTGGAACACAACCCGTAGGCTCAATCACGACCCGTAGGTCTCATACTACCCGTAGTCCAAACATGACCCTCAGGCCAAATCACAAATTCTAGTACAACCATTTCCAACGTCTCCGACTATCACAGCCCGTTCCATTTATGTCGTACCGGATCACGAAGCCTCGGTCCCGACACCTTTCCGTCACGTAGAATCGGGGTAACATCCCAAACCGGAAATCCCTCAGTCGGATGTCTTCCTGTCACGTAGAATTAGAGCCTCACGTACAACGGACCGGCACATACCTCGGTCGTAAGTCCTCCCGTCACCGAGACTCGGGTGTCAATCACACCATCTTTGGCCTCAATACACTACACCGGAACTATCCCTTGGTGTAAGTATCACTCCGGTTACGTCTTTTCTTAGACACGCAATAAAAATATAACACGCATCACAAAGCCAAGATCGGTCTCGGTATATTAACCGGACTATCTCAACATAACACACAGTCGGTCTATCACCCACCCGGTCATAACACAAACAAGGGTTCATATTACAACAAACACGGCACACTTGCCCACATACAGTCGCAATCATGCAACACCGAGTATAATCTTATTAGACCCTTAAACACACTCATAACCGTCACACACTTACCATCACTTACCGACACCACGCTCAACGAGGTAACCCCACCGGTTTAACCGGTATCCAATTCCTAACCTTCCCACAATTCAACATATCATATAACAGAAAATAATCGTTCAAGTCGTCAACATGTATCACTAGTTCAATTCTATTCGTTTCCATGTTCGTTATTTATTATTCGTTCAAAACACACATAGCACCAAGCAGATACATACATCAAACAACCCTACGGGCACGACATGACCCGATTCTACCAGCACGACGATTCCCAAGACGAAAATCGTAAATGTTCACAGTTTATACGTCTACGCTAGTTGTTCGCATCCTACATGCCAAACTATGATCTTTCCAGTTTTATTATTTCCTAGCATGCATACTAGTAACTTTCCGTAATTAAACCGGTATTCGCTACTTTCCCTACCTCAAGACGATACAACAACTGCGTCTCCTAGCTGCTGACGTCCTGGCCTAACTTGGTCTTCTAGGGCGAAATCCACGAAATCCAAGTTTGGGTTTTAACAGATAACAAAAGTCCAATCAGCTCCGGTATATCCAAAGTCCTCGGAAAGTCCAAAACGTCCTTTAATTACTGAATTTAAGTCAAATAATTAAATTAATTAATTATTAAACTCTGCCTGACCCGGATTTGGCTCGGATCCGCGAACTAGACCCGAATCCGACCCGGTCTAGAAACCTGACTCGGCCGGACCCAGATCCGACCCAGACCCGGCTCCAGACCCGGACCCGAGCCCGAGTCCAGAACCCGACCAGCCCTGGGCCTGGCCCAAGGTCCGTCTGATTCCGGGCCGTGTCTCCTGGCCCAAAAGTCATGCCGGCCCAAGGCCGACCGCCTGGCCCAACCAACGGCCCCAAAGGACCGTCCGGTCTCGTGCCCGGACTCGTCCCAGTTCCAGCGAACCTGAGCTACTCCGGTCGTCGCTCACGGCGCCAGAACTCGCGAGAAGGGGAAAGAAAGGAGGTGGAGAGGGCGTCAGGGATGCTGGCGAGGCCGTAGCGTGGCGGCACTAGCTCGAGGATGACCCACTCTCGTCCCCGTTTCAGATCTGAGGCTCACGAAGCTCGCCGACGAGGGTTTCCGGCCAAATCTGACCCAACGAGCTCGACTCGAGGGTTTTTACACACGACAAGCTCGGGGAAGACAAAGGAGAGGTGCGAGGGACACAAACCGTGCGTGTCCTGACGCTGGAACGCACGAATCGAGCTCGGCGAGAGAGGGTGAGCTCGGTTGAGTGAACTCCGGCGAGGATTCGATTTTGTGCTCGGCGAGTGGCTCGGTGCGTGGACGGAGATGGGGTGAAGGTGAAGGTGGAGGTGAATGTGAAGGTGGAGTAGGAGGAGGTCGGAGAAGGGGGGAACGGCAGCGAGATGAGCTCGGGTTCGCAGAGAGAGAGGCAAGAGCTCGAGGACAATGAACAGTACCTCGTCTAGGGTTAGGGTCAGGTTTTGATGCAGCTTGGGTCGGGCTTCGTGCGAAGTGGGCCTAGTGCGCGCGTACGGGCCTGGCCCGCGAGGTTGAGCTGGGTCAATCCTGGCCCAGGTTCCGGTCCAGCCCACTCCTCTCTTAACCCTTTTTATTTATTTTTCTTTTAAAACAATTTCACTTAATTCAAATTCTTACCCTGACGTTTCAAATTGCAGAAAATTACCCTTTTAAAAAGAGCGGGCTTTATAGTCTACTCCCCTTAAAAGAATTTCGTCCTCGAAATTTAAAACGAGCCGCTCCACTTGACCCTGTCTCAGGGAACGCCCGATTACAACTCCCAGTCGATCCTCCCTCAAGCACACGGAAAACACTTAAGCCAGTTAGTTGATACCGGAATCCTCCGTCGGTAGAGACGTCACACCGACACAAGCAACTTGGTCGAGACATCCTATACCAGAACTGTCCGTCGGTAGAGGTAGCAAACCGGAATACAACTCACGTCGCCCTTAAAACGGATCCAACACAACGTCACCTCTCCTCAACCACTATCTTCGCTGAAACAAAAACGCCTACACAACAAGACGAAAGGAGTCCACCACGCTTCCACTGCGCCACTCTGATCTCAACGTTACTAATAAGCTGTGTTTTACAATCGTGAGTCCCATATAGGGTCTCGTATTGTGAGTGGACCAATCATATTTAGTTAAATCTGATTTTTCGTATTAAAAAAAAAGAACGTGTGGCGGCCTGCCATTGGCTGGCCTTCGGACGCGGGACTCGGCCCGGCCCGCTTTTTTACGGGACGCATAAAAGCCGTTCCACAACGGGACGGCTCGCGTCCTGCGTCCCACAAAAACGCGAGCCGGGCCGCGGGACGCGATCCGGGCCGACCCACTATTCATGCTCTTATATATTACTCCCTAATTGATTAAAAAAAAGAAAGAAGGCGTTTCAAAAAAAAAAAAGAGGAAAAAGAACTCCCTTTCAACTGCCAAAACGACGTTGCTTTTGCTACCGTCATCGATCCTGTCATGACAGAATCCAATTCCGAATTCCCCTCCCAAACAGAGGGGATTTGTTGTGTCGGAAAATATCCCAAATCCTCTCCACTGTCGATATCAAATCCCGAATCCCACCCACCTGCTTCTTGAACTACATTGACCATGTCCAGCTCCTTACCTTACTCCACCAACGATGTTCACTATGACAACGCCAAGTTCCGCCACCGATCCTTCTTCAAGGTTCCTCTCTCTCTCTCCATCTTCTGGTTTGTTTGTCCTTGATTCCATTGATGCGCGTTCCTTCGTGATTGTGGATTTGTTAATTTTTGTTATAGGAGATTTGGTTTTGATTCTAGGCAACCTCTGCTTGTTTTTTTCTAGAAAATGAGGCGGAACTTTGATTTTGAGCTCAAGTTGAATTTGTATTTAGCGTTTTTGAATATCGCATTGGACTATGAGATCATGATTTTGCATTATTGCTTTCTGGAGATCTATGAACCTCACTGTGTCCAAGGAAATTAGAATTGTATCTCTAGCTGTTAGATTCCACTAAGCTCATAGATGTCTAATCTTATATGTGGAATGTGTAGCAACTGGAATTGGCTCATGCTATCCAACAATGTATCTGTTGCGGCTGAGAAAACTGTAAAAGATCTTCCCTACGATTGAATTTCTGTGTTGTTTCAAATGTAACTCTTATGATCTGTCAGAATATGTCCTATGTATAGCTTGTTCATGGTTTCTCGGCAATACACTGGTAGAAAACACTTCCCCATGAAGCATCACCAGATTATTCTTATCAGTATCTTACCAAAAACCACTAGTATCTGAAGACTAATTTTACTAATGATGAGAGATGGAATTATCAAGGAGCAAAGCACCTATTGAAATTAGAAATAATGTGTAAATAAAGCTATGTTCTTAGCTTTAAATTACATCCCTTTCTGAGTTTTTTTTGGCATTCTCTCTCCACACATCTTCTCCTTATCGTGAATCATTATTTCTATACTTATCGGTTGCCTTTGTGACATAATGTATAGACTTTCTACTCTGGAATGACCTTTAGTTATTATAATTTTCCCCAGGTGATGACACAGATCTTCCATACTAGCAACATAAAGCGTGATTGTGTAACTTGTAGTACAGGGAAGTTTCTAGTGATAATAATGACATTTGGTCTAGCATATCTTATGTTGACCCATACCAGTCCTGTGCATTCTGTTACTGATGGACTAGCAAACAGTTTTAGGACTAGCAGAGAAGACAATGTTACTATATATGGTGGAAGCAAGTTTGGAAGGTTTTTGAGAAAACCACCACAACTACCACCTCGATTGTCTTCTGATGACAAAGGTGGAAATGATACTAATAATACCAATTTAGTATGGAAATCCAGGCAACAGAAAGTTAAGGAGGCATTCACCCATGCATGGTCTGGGTATAAGAGATATGCAATGGGTTATGATGAACTTATGCCAGTGAGCCAGCATGGAGTTGATGGACTGGGAGGCCTTGGAGCTACCATTGTCGATGCCCTTGATACTGCTATGATAATGGGAGTTGAGGAAGTTGTAACTGAAGCAGGAACTTGGATTGAAACACAACTTCCAGATAGAATTAGTAAAAAGGGCCAGGTTAATCTGTTTGAAACTACAATACGTGTTTTAGGTGGTCTTCTGAGTGCGTATCATTTAAGTGGGGGTAATTCGGGGAACTCAATCCATAAGGGTCCCAAACCAATTATTTATCTAGAAACTGCTAGGAACTTGGCTGATCGTCTACTATCTGCTTTTACCTCCAGTCCAACTCCTATCCCTTTTAGTGATGTTATTTTAAGGGATAGCTCAGGACATGCTGCTCCTGGTGGACTAAGTAGCACGTCAGAAGTTTCTACTTTGCAGCTGGAGTTCAATTATCTCAACTTTGTTTCTGGTGATCCCAAGTACAGTATAGAAGCCATGAAGGTTTTGGAACATATGAAGACCCTTCCTAAGGTGGAAGGATTAGTTCCTATCTACATAAGGTATGGGCCTTGCATCTAAACTAAGTCCTTATAAGTCACAATACCATACTTTTTGAAGTACTATTCATACGCTTTGATCTTAGAAGTTATTTGTTATGTGCTTGACTTCAAAATACATGTTACCTTCCTGTTACCGGCATTAGCGCATTGTGTTTGGGTGTGTATACTCAATACTTGCTGACATGAAGGTGGGATCTGGGCAAGGACCTTTGTCCATTAAGCACATATATATCATACAGGCACCAGGTGTAGAACTTGGCATGAAGATTTCTATATTACTCTTATCCACATCCACATTTTTTTTGTGAGA
This sequence comes from Erodium maritimum, assembly GCA_963921825.1. Classification (NCBI taxonomy): domain Eukaryota; kingdom Viridiplantae; phylum Streptophyta; class Magnoliopsida; order Geraniales; family Geraniaceae; genus Erodium; species Erodium maritimum. The sequence goes on along the minus strand of OY997588.1, from coordinate 139,085,728 downwards.
GATGATGCCCCAAGGTCGTCCTATGTACTCGTCGACCAGTATATTAATCTTCTAATCACATTCCAACTTAGCCAAATTACAAGGGAACTTTGTGCTAATATTGAATGCAATCAACCCACTACTGTTCAGCATTTTTGTGCTTAATCAATGATATTGCTGATGCTGATACTCATTGCTCTGTCACAATACTGAAGTCAATTATTGAACTCAGTATCCAACCAGATGTAGCTTGGTTCTACTTCAAGAAAAAATTGATAATCATCACACACAATAAAATATGCCATATTCAAACAGAAATAATATGGTAATGGTTTCCTCTACTGCTTATTTATTTTTCTAGTCACAAATATGTCGTTGATGCTTTGAGATGGTAATGTTTCTTGCTCGTAACTTACCGGATATCTATTTTCTCGTCTTGATAGTGGGGTTGGTTAAAAAACCCAATCCTACTTGTCTGATTAGCTGTTTATTGTTCCTGTACTTCCAGCTTTCATGTGTTCCGCCTTTTTCTTCAAATATGCTTTCTCACTTGGTGAAGTATTATAATTGTGGAGGTAATGATTTTTTTTTTATATAAATGCAGTCCTAATTCTGGTGAATTTGCTGGAGAAAACATTAGACTGGGATCTCGTGGTGACAGCTACTATGAATACCTTATTAAAGTGTGGCTTCAACAGAGAGCTGGTCAAGATAGCAATCTGACTTATCTGCATGATATGTATACTGAAGCAATGAAGGGTGTTAGGAAGCTTCTTGTTCAAAAATCAATGCCAAGTGGATTGGTTTTCGTGGGAGAACTGCCTTATGGGGCTAAGGGTTCGTTTAGCCCCAAAATGGATCACCTGGTACGTACATCACAGTGCAAAACTGCAGCATTCAGGCCCTGTTTAATTTTGATGGTTCCATTGGTAGGAGAAACTTTGTAAGCACCATGAGGAAATGCTTATGTTTTTTCTTCTGATGATATACAAGCTAGTCCTTGATATAAAGTTGTTTTATCGGTCTTTCAGGTGTGTTTCTCTCGCACTTGGTGCGACTAAGGGTATTACAAAGGAAAAGGCTAAGAAAGACAATTTGCTTACATTTGAGGACTTGGAAAATCTGCAGCTTGCGGAAGATCTAGCCAAGACATGCTTTGAGATGTATGCGGTAACTTCTACTGGTCTTGCTCCTGAAATTGCTTACTTCCATACAAAGGTTAGTATGTTGTATTTACTCTGATTCTAGCAATAAAAGTTGACGCACACCCCAATTGTAGCCATGTTATCCTTATTTCATTTTCTTATAATTTCTCCTCTTTTTTCTGTGTATGATGAACAGTAATATGATTTCTGGTTCTGATTTGAGCATGAGTTTTCAGAAGGCCCTGGTGGTGGGAACAAGAGCTCAAAATATGTAAACGATATCATAATCAAACCAGCTGATCGACATAATCTGTTGCGCCCTGAAACTGTTGAATCTCTGTTTATCTTGTATCGTATAACAGAAGATACAAAGTACGCTTTGGATTTTCTTTAAGTATCACGATTTCCTGTTTTATTCATTATTGTTTTGTGTATACTGTGCACATAGTGAGATAGTTTTACCCTATTGCTGATAGTCTAATCAGATATTTCATATTGCAGGTACCGTGAATGGGGTTGGCAGATCTTTGAAGCTTTTGAGAAACACACCAAGGTCACTTCTGGTGGATACAGTTCCTTATATGATGTCACAATACTTCCTCCTCAAAGAAGAGACAAGATGGAAACTTTCTTTTTGGGTGAGACGTTAAAGTATTTGTACCTGCTGTTTGCAGACAGCAGTACCATTCCATTGGATATGTATGTTTTCAACACAGAAGCTCATCCTTTCCCAATTCAAGATATTATTAAAGCGAAATAATACTTCAACTCCAAGGGTGCGAATCTGAAAGGATGCATGTATGATCTTAAGGATACTGTGAAGGAATCAAGTTTAAGTGATTTTCGACCCATCCTGTATTGTTAGTGTGGCTCGATACTATATCTGGTTCCAAAGAAAGCCAAAGATCCGGTTATCAAGTACTAGCAGTGCTTTAACTAGTGTCTTTTATTGTGCAATACATCCATCATTTAAACTTCCCCTTTCCAGATCAGAATAAGCATCTTACAGGAAGCAAAAGTTCTTAGGATCTCCCATCTGTATGACCGATTTTGTTAAGTGTATTAGTTCCAATTGATGTTCCGAGTAATTTAAGGCAAATGCAGATTGCTGCACAACATTTTCCACCGAAGGATATTACCGAGACATGTCATTTGTAATTGACTAGTCCTTTCCTGTATTATGGCCGAGTCGGGATGCTAATTTGTTAAACTACTGTAGTTACTTCTTTTGTTAACACAACAGGCATTCCCTAAAAGCTACAAAATCTTTGAATATCTATTTTTACCTCTAGATAACTGTTATTTTTCATTGTGGGCAACCTTTTCACTCATCTTAAACGACACTTTTGTCATCTATTTCTGCATTCTCTGCATCAGTGACATCTGTGAACTTGTAGCATCTGTACATCTGCATTTGGCATGGAAATTGATGTAACGTGAGAAAGAAATTCGGCAACAGTGAAATAAGTTGGTGATTCTTGTTCCACGTTTGGTATATTTTATTCACTTTCGACTAAGCTATCCTTTTGTCTTTTTATGTATTATGATTTCAATAGACTAATAATTAATTATCTGAATTTCTCAGGTTCATCTCTAATTACTGGCAATCAAGTCAAGCTTACCAGCATTTCTGAGCAGCTGTACAGTTGAATCCAGTAAGAGTATTAATTTATTTGGTTGCTTTTTTGATGTGCTGCCATTCTGGAACTGCATGTGTATGGTGACCAGTGGCGGAGCCACATGGGACCCAAGGGGCTCGTGCCCCCCCTCAATTTTTTTTTTGAAAAATTCTGACATGTTTTTCGATTTTTTTTTTTTAAAAAATACTCATTAGTTCCTTCTAATTTCTTAGTTGTGCCCCCCTCAATTTTTTTACAGTCAAGTACTATCTATCACTGAAAAAGCTAGCTCCGCCACTGAATTAGTGACGCTCTTCTTGTTTAAGCTCAACACTTTTAGACTAATAGAAGTGCCCGAGCGGTATTTGGGTACCTTTCTTGAGTGACGATTAGAATAATTGGAACCTCCTGCTCTCCATTGTTTCTTTTGACTATTGCAGTTGTAAGCTCTTTCCTGCTCGACCATATCTATTCCACACTCATTTTCATAACTTAGTAAAGTGCATATGCTTTTATTTTATTTTTTGCTGTTCAGCCAAAGCTTTTGGAGTCCATCCTCTACCATCTGGTTTGGCACATTTTCTCCTCCCTCCGCGTTTTTTTACCATTTCAATCTGCCTCCGACAAACAGATGTGTGAAGAGCTGTTTCGCCATCCTCTACAATTGAATTTCCATCCATAGCAAATCTAGTAAGGTTGTGGCCCTTGCCTGTTTCTCTTTTCTCTCTAGCCTCCGGCTCCATGAAACTCCCACATCCCACTTCCTGTGTGGATAAATCTCCATGTGGGTAATCTTGGCATCCAGCATGGAAGCAACTATCGACTTCTTATCCATCTTGTTTTTCATTCAGGATCCGTCCTGGATTCATTTGAGGGTATCCGTATCCTAAGCTTTCTAACTATTGCATTTTCTGCAATGATATCCTAAGCTTTAGGTTTTCTAACTGCGGAAGAAGGCAATTGAATATCTGATCTCTCTAGAAGGTATCTCTTATTATACGTGCCTGGAAAAGATTGTTCATGACATTTTGTCTATCTTCCAAGTATTCTTGTATGGTATTTATCAGTGAAGTTCTGTCAGTCTCAGTATTTGAGAAAGCTCTGTAGTCTGAGCTATTAAAGGCTGTGGCCTATAAAATAAAACACTGATCTCCCTGAACATATATCCTGCAACTGCCTTTCCAATCACATGTATATATGCATAGGAAGTTCGATTTTCTTTGTGTGTTTTGCTCAGTCTTCAGAAAATAGGCTCTTGACTTGGATCACATATCTGATCGTGACCATCTGCACGGGATATCAGATCCTGCAACTACATATCATTTCAAACTAATTCAGTATTAGAAAATGGCATTTTAGGATTTTATAGACACCACGTAAGGTTGAGGTATTGGACCGAGAGGCGACCACTGCTCCATAGACCAGTATGTAGAGATCTGTTGGGGATTCTGCAGCATTACATCTTCCTTAGGGAGGGTACTCAGCATCAATCTCTAATACCTTTTAGGACAAAGTAGATTTTGTTATTACATTTGTGAAAATTAAAGGTGAACATATGTTTTGCAGATATGACGGGACGATCTTAGCTGAAAAGGAGGACGATCTTAGTGTGGGTACTTGTAGTTTTTTGGGATTTTGGACTTGTTTAACATTGCTTAAATCTAAGGGTTAATTGCTAAAAACTACATTATGTATTGTCCACGTCCCTAATTTTAACGGAATATTCCAACTTTTGTAAGTAAATGGCCATGGTCAAAAGATAGTGTGTTTAAAAACATGGACAATACATAATGTAGTTTTTAGAAACTAACCATAAATCTAATTACCTCATGTTGTTTCTTTTGCAGCTGAAGAATCGGTCGAAACTACAGAGTTCAACGACCACTTGGAAAATTTCTTGTGTGGCTGGTCCAGTGCACGACTAGATTTGTCAGGTTTCAATGAGGTAAGACGTCAAACCAAAGTTGCCAGTATGTAAAAGATATCAACCAGCATCTCCCTTGGGTTTTCAGCATGCAGGCCCTCATAACCAGTCAGAGTAAGTAAGAGTAGTGATAGACCAGTACATAGTCACACATCTTTTCCAAATACTATCTTCTTTAAAACTTGGGTATACTGCACCAATCCAAGTTCATTTTGGGTCTGGATATTTGTGTGCGATCAGATATTTAAAGCATCCAGTGCAGTGCTCTGCAAAAAGAAGCATCCAGCGCAGAGCTCTGCAGAAAGAGTCACCTTAAATCAAACAGTTGGTTCAAGTTAGTGTCAGGATAATGTCTATACCTTGAGGAAGATGAAAAATGAAGTCTAGCGGGGAATAAAGATATGAGCTTTGTGCATATAAGTCTGATAAGAAGCAGGTAAAGGAGTACAAATGTGATCCTTACGTTGTGAGTCGCCAGAGTCTGAGCATGTTAAGCAGCGCAAAACCAAGTTCACTCCTATGTTTTGTGAAGATGAGGCTGAGAGACTAAAATGCGTGGTGGAACATACATCATCAAAAACGAACCAGGTAGATGTATACGGTATACCTGAAGGTGAAAGCAAACCATCTGTCGGAAATATAAATGGTCTGAATTGCATTAGAAACTGCAGTCACCTTCTTGCAATTTTCTTTGGATCATCAACAAGGAGATAACACACAAGCAAAAAGGGGAGAACAATGTTCATGAGCCGTATATGATGCAACAACCAACAGTTAAAACGGGCATAGGAACATGAGAGTGGGAATGGGTCATACGAAACATGAGGCAAGTGTCCTGTATTTGCTTTGATTGTTGGTATTGGCCTTGGTGGTGATGGTGAGAACATCATCACCTCATGTGTAGGCTTGAGTGGAAGAATCATATTCGTGTTTTCATTCCAGAAACATACCAGGCATGCTCTGGGGTTCTCAAGAGAGGTGATCAGAAGATTGTAGTGGTATCCCGGAAAATTTTCCAGCTGCTGCTGGTCGCTGTGGATTTGATCTCGGTTTACTGATGCAACGGATGTGCTTGGGGAAATCGAAGTTTCATAATGATCCAAGTAATAGGAGTATAAGTTTTGTAAATGATAATCACCACTGGTGTGTTATCAAAAGTCGTAGTCCAAATATATACTCTCAAGGCTTATAAGTATATGTCAAATAATAAGTTTTCACAATAAAGTAATCGACGGGGCTGCTATTAAACGACTTATTAGTCGATTAATAGATCACTTCGGAATGGCATATACATCACACATCCTGGATCAAGTAAAAACCCTGGGTTTTCAGCAAGCCACCGCTACATCCATTTCATTAGGAATTGATGATCTTTTAACGATACCTTCTAAGGGTTGAATTTTCACCTCTTCGAAAAGTGAATCCCTTATAGGGAGATTGTATAATTATCATCATTATTTGACAGAAATCTTATATATGTAATGTGTGAATTATCTCTTGACATATGTCCTTTCGTTTCAATTGGTTAAATTGCCACGAATTACTTATAACATCTCTTTTTGTAAGTTGACTATGACACCCGGGTACATAAGCTTCTAATATGGCATACAGTTTCACTTCGGGAACAGTAAGGAAAAAAGAATAGCATTCATCTACAACGAAAACTCGTGATATTAAAATTTGCCCAATTAAGCAAATTAAACAATGCCGGTAGGTAATTAAACTAAGCCTGTGCTTTTCCGGCCTGAAGAGATTGAATCTTCTGTTGTAGCTTGAAAATCTGCAAGATGACAAGGGCCAGAGAAACAATATGCACAAGTCAGTATAATATATTATAATCCAACCATAAGTCATACAAAATTGCAGGCATGTTACGTTCAGGTCATAAGTAGCCAATTCACTACCAAATCATAGCTCTCCCACCACACATTCGATTAGATCCTGTAAACATTCCTTCAACAAAATATAGTTCATCGGAAAGATCTTTTAGATGTAGGACTCTGACTACCCACACGTGCAGGCAGGCCAGACTGAACATCAGACTGTACATGGACAATGGATCTCGGGTTTGAAACATGATGACGGAGGGTACAGGTGGGAAAGATATCAAGCTTTGATACATGTATGAAGTCCAACACGCCTAAAAGCTCGAACTAGATCAACATTGATGATCCACTTTCCACTGTATTACATTGCATGATAAGGGTTAAGCAAAACCATCAAAATCTAAAGCAATGCCAACATAGCTCTGTACCAAAAGAAGTGTCAGAGGTTGTCCTTCATCAATTACAAATTACTTAATAATTCAACATTATTAGTTAATTCTTATCAGGAGCAGACTTATTTATTATTAGTCAGCCAATCGGGAAAACAGGCTCTTAGAACTATTGATGATACGCTGGATCTCACAAACATATCATCAGATGTAGACATTAAAATTGGAAAAGGTACGGAACCACCTAAATAGTACTATAATGCACCTTAAAGAAGACTAAAAGGTTTGATTGAAAGCCAATTTCTTTCACAAGAGGAAGAACGAAAGTTATAATTTCTCTGGTCAGTTTCCAACAAGATACTCTACCATTCCTTAATTCTCCTTTAAAACCAAGAAGCACATAAATGCTGCTGATAGAGAAGCAAAAGTCATCATCTTTAACAGACACTTCTGATCACAAATAGCATCACAATCTATGAAGACTTTACAAATACTATGCATCAAACTATAAATTATTAAAGTGTCCCACATTGAAAGAATATGGATTCAGTGACCACGTGATATCCTACTTGGGCCTTCCTATGAAATTTCTATGGACCTATCAAATTCCAATTATACACACAGACATACATTTGCATGTACACGAGCTCAAAACAAAATACGTAAGTCACAGCACTGCAATTAAATTTATATGCAAAAGGTAGTAGTAAACACTAAACACTAACCCCTTCTTTCTTGCTAGTTTGCTTCTCCTCCAAATCCTGAAGAGTTGCATCAAGTCGTTTTCTGTCGACATAGTTGCACAGTAAGTGAAGGATAAACAGAAAAAATGAACAGGGAGTAATAACTTTTAACATATATGGCTCCAACCAAAACGCATTGCAATACAAGTTTCGGATTGCACCAAAACACTACACCTTAGTAAAGAAGATATGAGAATACAAAATATATGTAATCAACCAAATCATACAATGCGTCCACTAAGTTGCACAGAGATTGGAAATCAATATTAACATAAGTGATAAAACTCCCTCTGAGCTAAAATAAGTGTCCCATTTCAGTATTTGCAAGAATTAGTTTAATTTTTAGTGTTTGCCTTTCTACCCTTTACCCACACATTTGCTTCCATGTCCTCACTCCCCAAGTTGTTATAAGTAACTTATGGTAGTATTTATTTATCCTATGGCTATTAAGTATTAACTGACTATAAGGATTTGGGACACTTATTTGGGACATCCATTTTAGGAAAAATGGGGTACTTATTTTGGGACAGATGGAGTATTATTTGCAAATTGAATAATCTAGTGAAGAAAACATGAGATAGGTAGAGAAAAGGGCCAACTTGGGGAAAGCTATCCGTAAATGGATCTAAACAAGATACTTCAATCCCAAATATAGCAATAACAAATTGCATGTGAAATGAACTCTAAGAAAAAAAATTGCACTCTTCTATTTAGTCATTGTCTCTCTGTTGATTCAGAAGAGGGGAAGTTTCAAACGTAGGGGTATATGTTGGCAATCGGATCTGCAGATATGCTATCACTGTCCAATATCATTGACAATGAACGAACATGTGGGTTTGATAAATACTAATTCACATTTGATTGGGCATGACATACTTATTAGCTTCTTCAAGGTATAACTAATAAAATATCTCACAAACAATAACCAAGAAGGCAATATGAGCAAGATTGCAGTTTTGACATGGAAACACTAGCACATGATGATTCATAGAAATGTTGGGCGTGAACAAACGAAGAAAACATTTTTTCAGATATGATTTGTTAGGTCTAGTTGACTCGAGAAAGTAACAACCGTAACCTAGATATCTAGATTCATAATCTAATGAACTCCAACATTCAACCTTTCAAAAATTCCAAAAGTAAAGTAAAAGAAGCATACAGTTCAGCAGACATGTACTCAATTCTCTTGCGCATGTTAGCATTTGCCTCTGCCAAATCTTGCTTCACAAGTACTGGACCAATCAATTTGTACACATTTGCATCTTCCTTGAGCAAATCCAACTCCTTTAAACACAAACCACTTACCATCAATTCACACATAAAATTATCATCAAGAAGAAGAACCACAAATTGAGTATGCTCAAGCTAGAAAGTTACAAAAATGTATTTTTTAACATCGAGTCTTAGATTTAGCAACCCCTTGAGAAACCACAGCTTGAAGCTTCCCAATAATCAAATTAATCAATAAAAACACAATGTAATACCAATACACTGAATAAATTAGTAAATTAAACAATCCTTTTCACCTCTTTCTCAGCAACCAAACAGAAAACGAAAATTATATTAGGAAGAAAAATAAGGGAAAGCTAGTGAGACCTTGAGGACAAGTTCGTTCTCGCCTAGCTGAATAGTGTACTTCTTTCTCACTTGATGATTCTTAGAGATATCTGAATCGAGCATCAATATCTCCATGTAAGAACACATATGTATATGCAAGGAACAGTATATGGAAGAAGATATTGTTTGTACCTTTCTGGAGCTTGCTGAGATCGTTGGCTTTGTTCTCGAGCTCCCGCTGGAGCTCACGAGATGTAGTCGAAGAAGCCATTAACGTGCTGGTGCGATCTCTAGCTTCTGAAGCTTCTTGTTCCTCTCAAGGTTCTCTTCCCGATTCAAGGTGTTCGACTAAATTCGCGAAATGGAGGACTTTCGCAGAGGTGTTTCTTCGTTGTGTTTGGTTTCGAGCTGAATTGGGCGAGGTAGGCTATAGACTAAAGTAAAGAACTATACCACTACTATGGGCCTGGGCCTGCCTTAAGTGCAATAACAAAACTGTAATCAAAACCAATAGAAATGAAAGATCCTGACGGGTCGAAACAGGGGCGGAACCAGGATTATATTTTAGGGTATTCCGGTCATAATTATCAAATATATCGGAAATTTTTTTTAAACTGCACACCTAACTTAGGTGTGCAGTTTAAATTTTTTCCGATATAACCATCGACAATTTATAAACGTCCAAAAAAATCAACACTATTGAATGTTAGTATACAGTCATTGAGACAGTCACTTGCATACAGTCATAATCACTATTAAATTGAATTTGAATCATTACTAAATAGTCCAAACCCCTGTTCCTAACAAAGTAATTGAATTTGACCCCTCACTGTATTTTAAAGTCATAATCATTATTAAATTTAGTATACAGTCATTGAGATTTGAGACCGTCAGTTGCACAAATTTAGGGTGATGAGAAATTTTAGTTGAATGTTAAGTGTTTGAGATCATTATTAAATTCTTTTGTTTAACAATCATTTACAATATTGTCACTTTGATTTCTTCCTTCATCCATAGTTTTTAATTTTAACTAACCAATAAAGCTTTACAGAGAAATTAATCTAAACTTTTAGTCTTTTTGAATCAATGACAACAAAAATCAAGTGTCCCTTCCCAGAGCTATAAATCATTTCCTCTATCTAATGCTATTGTTAAACCAATAAGTACTAGTTATCACTATTGTTAAAATCCATTTAACTAACAATAATAATTCATTGTTTAGGAAATGAGATTCATCAGTCAAGTTTGGTCGATCAAATTAAATTTTTGACCGACGACTAGAACATTTTGTCAGCCAAGTAGTGGTAACAAGAAACTTAACCAACATACAATATGACTAAATTTTATCAACATATACATACTAACTGGTGAATGTTCTTCTCTAAACAACCAATTTAAGCACTATGGTTACATGGGTATTCACCAAAAATCAACAATTGCCATCTCATAAACGTGCTTATATAAGACACAACATTGTCAAGGTTTTACTAAATCCTCTGCTCCATTAGGATAAACAGATAATGTAAATAGCAAAAACTCCATTTGTGAATCAACAATTTGAGCCCACTCTCAAATTTCAAATCTTTCTTAAACGAATCAAATTTCGAATTTCCTTTATTTTGGATGAGAATCAAGAGCTTGCCTTGATTTGCTGCCGGAGATTGGAAAGCTTGCTGCTTGCCTTGATTTTCTGCCAAAGATTGAAGAGCTTGTTGCCGGCGACGAGAAAAAAAAGTTACAGATTCGTTCGGTCGATGAAGAAAGGGGCGGCCAAGAAAAATGTGTTGTTTCATTTGTTGCTGTACGGCGTGTTAGTTTGTTTTGGTATACATTGTGGCTTCTAAAGCCCAAACCAGAGAAGTGACCAGAAGCAATGTTTTGGTATACATTGTGGCTTCTAAAGCCCAAACCAGAGAGGTGACCAGAAGCAAGGATAAGCTTCTAAAGCCCAAACCAGAGAAGTGACCAGAAGCAAGGATAAGCCCAAACGTGTTTAAAAAGAGTTAGGGTGTTCCAACGGGGTATCGATCCTCTGTTCTCCTACAAATATTAGTAAACATTTGACCATTACACTAGATTCTCATATGGTTAGGGTATTCCATGGAATACCCTAATCAGTACCTAGTTCCGCCCCTGGGTCGAAAGCTAAAGAAATATGGGGGATCATTAATTTGTGGAATTGTATCGATTGAGTGACGATAATTTTAAGAATATTCGATGAATGATCGGACATGAAGTTTGGTTGATCTTTCTTTGATGAGTTAATTCGACGTAGGTGGACGTGTCTTTGTCCTGATTAAAACTCCGGATGTCTTCCTTCAGATAAATGTGAAGATTTCGTACAATAAGAATATGCTGTAAATTGATGGTGACGGAAGATGATGTCATGATGGTGTTGACACCATCATGGATTTGGTGACGGGGAGTATCGACTTGATCACCCGCCCCTAAAGCTATTTTCTAGATTGATGAGGGTTTTCCCTCACTCATTTGTTGCGTCATTACCATTTTCCTCGCACTTCCTGTTGGAACTTATATTTGGGTCTAAAGGATCGGGTTCTTTAACCGAAACGTTTGATTTGGTGTCGTCGACAATCTTGACGGTTTCATCCGCCTTCCGTTAGTACGTCACCAAATGTGATCATGTTCATCTTAGTCACGTATTATCAATGATCAGAACCCAGAGCCGCTATCATGATAGGTAGCAGTTCCAAGATGCTTGCATCGCTTTCAAGAACCGCGCTTCCATAACCGCCAACGACAACCATTTGAATGAAGATTAGGCCGATGGTAATATATCGAAAACGTATTATCTGTTTGTAAAAAAATGCAATAAAAACTTGGGGAAGAAAGTTAAAATTTCACTTACTAACGGAGATGGGCCTTTAAACATCCATCATAAAACCCTAGCCCACATCTCATGTATAAAATAGAAACAGAGAGCAGCGACAGGTTTCTCTTCTAAGGGTTTCAGCAGCTCGACTGATATCAAACGCGCCTCTCTCGCCCACACCTCTCATCGTCACTTCGAAGCCATGGTACGCGATTCTATATCCAGTCTCCTCTATGCGGATTCGTATATGCTTCCTTTTCCGCTAATTTTGAATCTCCGCCTTGAAAATCACTTTCTTCTTTCTCTCTCGAGAATCTCCGGTCGATTCCTTTTAACCTTATAGGCTACGCTTTTTTACATTGAAATTAGCTCTGTCTCTGTGTATCGGTTCGCGCACATGTAAGATCGGGTGAGGTATTTGTAGGTTTCCTATGGATTTTTTACTGGGTTTTCAGTTCAGACTGTTGCTTTGTTTGGTTGCTTTGAGGTTCTGCAAGTTTGTACTTATTTTTGGTGTTTTGGTCAATCTTTTAGATTGAGTTATGTTGTATAATCACCGAGTACCTGTTTTAGACATTCAGTTTTTATCCAATTAGAATGAATTACTGTTAACAATATATTATGAACATTTATTGGTGTCAATGTTGTGGTGATTGTACAAGCATTCTGGTATCGTCTAATGTAGTCCATGAATATGTTGTGTAGGTTGTACATTTCAATTTTAGTCATTTATGTTTGAGATGGCTGCTCATATGTGCATATATTGAACTAATGCTAGACTTGCATTGTTGATTTATTCCATGCATTATTATCTAAAAATGTATTTTTTGTTACTGCTTCTGTAGTCGAGGAGGAAGGTTAGGGAGCCCAAGGAAGAAACCGTGACTCTAGGACCTGCTGTGAGAGAAGGAGAGCATGTGTTTGGTGTTGCCCACATTTTTGCTTCATTTAATGACACATTTATTGTAAGTAATAAAGAGAGCTCATAGTTTGTTTTTGGGTGTTTCCTCTTTGTTTTGTTAAGAACTTGTTTTCTGAACTGCAGCATGTGACTGATCTCTCTGGAAGGGAAACTATGGTTCGCATCACTGGTAAGTGTTATCGTATTCTCTATTTCTCTTAGTGTGTGCATTCTCTTAGATATCGTTCTTTGTCTTTGCTATTTCAACACACTGTTCACAATGGACTTCCTTCTAGGCCATTTAACGATGACTTGCTTTTAAAAATTTGCATTTCTAATAGTTGGTGATGTATTCTGTACTAAGCTTTTTTTTTGTAACCAGGTGGGATGAAGGTGAAAGCTGACAGGGATGAGTCTTCCCCATATGCTGCCATGCTTGCAGCACAGGATGTTGCTCAGAGATGCAAGGTTTTAATCTGATCCCTAAACTTTGACTTATACTTTCTTTTGTACTTAGTTTTAACTTTTATCCAAGTTATCTAGTTGAACGTGTATTTGGCTGATTTGGATTATAAACTTTTAAATGTATGAATTGCAGGAGCTCGGCATTACTGCTCTTCATATCAAACTTCGTGCAACTGGTGGCAACAAGACAAAAACACCTGGACCTGGTGCTCAGTCAGCTCTTCGCGCCCTTGCCCGTTCTGGCATGAGAATTGGCCGCATTGGTATGTTTTACATTCATTACTGTCACTACACTACAGGAACTATTCATTATGTAGGTTTACATTTTCAATTATAGAGGTGTAGAGTTGAATATATCTTGATGTTCAATCAAAGAATTAAAGCAGATTGTGTTTTGCAGTTATATCCCTGCCACATGTTAACTAAAACCTGTGCAGAGTTATCTCTGACTATCCATCATATCTTGTGAGCCTGACAAATTTCAGTTTCTGTTCGCTGTTTTGAAATTTTAATATTAAGCCAGTCAGTTTTCTCTACAGAAATCACAAAATTGTTGCCCCTCCGAATGTTATATAGTTTGATTAGAAATTTCCTGTGTAATCACTGTATGTTGGCGTTCTAGTTTTTCCTCGTGTCTGAACAGATGTAACTGCAACTCATGAACTAGAAATTTCATACCAACAACTTTATGTGTTCTGTAAGCTATGCACATTAACATATTTTTATTTCTTTCAAGTTTTAAATTGCTTGTGATGGTGTGAAATTTGTTTATATTTGGTATATGCTTTAACTATGTAATCCAACAATACATTCTCATGCCCTCTGTTATTTTGATTCTGGATCTCACAACTTTTATTTTTTCTGCAGAGGATGTGACTCCAATTCCCACTGATAGCACCCGCAGGAAGGGTGGTAGGAGGGGTAGGAGGCTCTAAGCTTGTTCCGAGTCTCTGTCTGTGCTGCCATTGTTCTGGCAGCGGTTATGGATTTTCATTTGGATCCCGATCAGATCAACTATTAGTTAAACTCTCATTTCATTTTTGAATCTGTTTTGTAGTTGAATTGTTCAATGGTGAAAGAATTTTCTAGCACACTTACTGCTTTGAGCAATGGATTTTTATGATGAGTTTGTATTTGTTTGTTTTAAAATGAGCTTTGCAATTTCTCGTTTATTTGTTAGTCTTCCAGTAGAAAAAAATCTCTAAATGGGGACAGGTTATTTAGAAACGTAGCTATTGCAATTTCTGTCTGGATTTTTTATTCTTATTTACCTAACCAGACTGAATTCTTAATTAAGAACTCAACTATAATGATGTGGTTTATTTTGGACGACGTGAACTTGAAAGTCAGACGATTAATGTTCAAATTTTCGATTTGGTGGTTTGGTACATAATTCTAACTCTTGATTTAGTCCAAAATACTTAAAAGGGATAATACGATAATTACCAAAAAATTGCTTACAAGAGAGAGAAGTTTGGCAACTTAACCAAAAATTGCATACAAGAGAGAGAAGTTTGGCAACTTCACCTTTGGTCGACTGGACATAAAATTACTTTTTCTGGGGCATATGTCTTGACTTTTATCTCGTTTACATAGGATGGCTTAATCTCCTGATCCTTATGATTTCTTGAGTTTGAGAACTTTTAATGTCTTTTTTGTGCTAATAGGTTGAACTCGGTCTTTTGGGCTCTTGTAGTTTGGAATCTTGTTGATCTGCCTATGTTTCAAACTTTTGTTTAACTGTCTCCAAGTCACTCATATTAGATCTTTTTTCGTGGTGGGAGGACTCCATTTGATACCATTTTTGCTTGAACTTTCATTCTTTCTATGTTCATCTTCTCTTTTCTTTCTCTTAGTTTATGGTGCTTTGTCCCGCATTTTCTTCTCTTTTTTATCGAGTCTCAGAGTTCTTGTTCACGACTCACTTTTAAGACCGGCCTTCTATCTCCCGAGTAATGGATGAATGTGTTATGCTCAGTCCTTTTGAGTCTAGAGAGTTAACCTTCGGTGGCCTCTTGTGGAATTATTCGTTAGTCCGACACTAGTTAAGTTCATTCATCATTATAGGACAGTTTGATTGTTTCTTAATAGTTTTTCTTACCTATTTTGACTTGTTGGACCTTTGTTAATTTCTGTTATTGATATAGCGATATGTGTTTATTTGTCGAAACCCGCACCGCTCTATTAATGCATTTTTACACGTTTGATAAAAACACTTTGCTTTCATGTGATTGATTCAATCTTTTTTAAAAAAGTTAAACATGTTATATATCATACATCAAATAAAGATATACACACGATCTACTAAAACGCCCAAAAATATACAGTAGCTCTAAATTTGTTAGACAATAATATTACCCAGCAACATAAAATTAACATGTACACCAGGCCACTAAGACGTTCCCTTGGGGACTATTTGGTTCTGTTTTGATGTTAAAATTGTGGTCTGGGCGCGCATCCATGAAACACAGCCCATTTATAGAGCCCAGCAGAGTAGAGCCATGGGTAAAACCCAGCTGGTTGCCACGTGTAGACACTTAGTATAACATTCATCACAGTCGGTGCAACTGGAGGTTAGTTTAACATTAACTCTATACCCTAGGGTTTTTCATTCGACTCAGAATCTCAGTCCCATATATAACCAAACGAGAACCCAAACCTCCCTTCTTCTTCCAGACAGAGAGACCCGAAGCAGAGCTCGACCTCACCTATTGGACTCGGAAATGGTTACTTTCAGGGTACGTTCCTCGATTTTCTCATAGTATTTCTGATTTCTATGTTTTTTTTTGCTGAATCAAGCTTCCTAGATCTGTATTTTCGCAAAACTTTGCATCTTGATCTGTAATGGTTTGGAACTTTTAGGTAACTTCGTAGTTTTGTTCTACGATAATTGGATCCTCGGTTTTGTATTGCTCATAGTCATCTTATCGGCCTGTTTGTTAGATGAGAAATGAGGTATAATATGTTCGTGTTAGGTATTATGTGAGATAATCTTTTATAAGTGTGCAGTAAAATGCATAAGTTTGGATATAATCTACAGTCTAATGAAATGCGACTATACGAAGTGGGAAAGAAATAAAATTGACTTTTGTGTATGGGTCTGTGACCTTGAAAGTGGTGCTCTAAAATGTCAAAGGTTAATGAAATTTGTGCTGTGTGCAGTTTCATCAGTACCAGGTTGTTGGGAGGGCTCTTCCCACTGAGTCAGATGAGCATCCCAAAATTTTCCGCATGAAGCTGTGGGCAACCAATGAAGTCCGGGCAAAGTCCAAGTTCTGGTTAGTTAGTTTATTTGTTTTTGAATTAATTTGTACTTGTTTTTCCTTTAAAACTGGGGTGTTAATTATTGGATTTGACTTCTTCTTTGATTGTGTCTCTCAGGTACTTCTTGAGGAAGTTGAAGAAGGTGAAGAAGAGCAATGGACAAATGCTTGCTATCAATGAGGTATGTTTCATAATACTGTTCTTGTAGTCTAAATATCTAGTTCTGGTTCTATGTTGGTAGGTATAACTGTGGAGTTTTGGGAAGGTCAGGGTCAACTTTTATGTACATTTGAGTGGAGGTATCCCCGACATACTTTATTTATTGGCTTCCCTCAATCCACCAAGAAGTTTAGATACATTGCAAACTGATTGTTGGAATTGTTATTGTATGCTAAGTGGAGCGTACTTAAGTTTCAAAATTCTCGTGCTTGCATAATTCATGCAGCAAGTATATTTTTCTTGTTGTAATTTTATACTTTTGAAGTAATGTATTTGCTTGCGCTCCCGTATTTGCTTGAGTCCATGTTGGTTGTTTGAATTCAATTCTCCTAGGACATGCATGTAGTTATATTAAACCCTTTGTTTATTCTTAGCTCTGTTGACCTGATAAAAGTTCCTTGTAGATTTTTGAGAAGAAACCAACCAAGATTGACAACTATGGTATTTGGTTGCGCTATCAAAGTCGTACCGGGTATCACAACATGTACAAGGAGTACCGTGATACCACTCTCAATGGTGCCGTCGAGCAGATGTACACAGAGATGGCCTCCCGCCACAGGGTGAGGTCTCCATGCATCCAGATCATCAAGACTGCCACCATCCCTGCCAAGCTTTGCAAGAGGGAGAGCACCAAGCAATTCCACAACTCCAAGATCAAGTTCCCTCTGGTGTTCAGGAAGGTGAGGCCACCTAGCAGGAAGCTCAAGACCACATACAAGGCTTCAAGGCCCAATCTGTTCATGTAACTTGTTTAGCTGATGAACAAGAGTTATAAGGAGAGACCTGTCTTGGTTCTGGAATATTTTGTTAGAAACTTCCCTATCGTTTTCTTTTCTTGGATGATGTTAATTTTGGAGTTTTGGAATATCAGACTACAGTCCTGAGTTTATGGTTTCTGATTCCTTTTATCCTCTTCTGATTTCTTTTTGTTTGTCCTTTTTTTTGCTTGGAAGATATCAAATCCTCCTTTTTAACCCTATATTTTCACTAGTTACTGAATAAACTTGTGCTGAATGGTTTATAAACTTGGACAGGGATTTATCTTTATCCTTGCTGTTGTTTCAATCCATTATTGGGAGCCAAACACAATAATCAATACAAATAGTTTACCAGGTTGGGCCTTGAACTATTCCTTCTAAACTATAGTATGTCTCTTCTGACATTCCTCCTACTAATTACTAATGTCTTCGGTATTCACAGTTGGAAGTCGATTCTACGTCTTTTGGCAAAAATAAGACCGATTCTCAAATCTTCACCGTGATTCTGCAAACTGCAATATTGCAAGGAAGAGAGAAGAGTCGCCTGGTGTTTCAAGGGAAGAGGTTGAAGAGAGCAAATTGACCCATTTTCAATACCTAAAGTTCCATTGACCCAACCAAATAGGAAAAAAACACTTTTCCCCCAAATCCCTCTTTTTTTGCCTATTGGACCTCCTAATTTTACCCAAGGGTTGGAACTCATGAATTAGCACTGTCCAAGGTCAACATGTTCATATATATATACAGACTCGAATTTATAGATTGAACTCTGAAGATGCTTATGGTAAATGAAGTCACATCAGCACTACTAATAAGCATACAAACACCATATATACATCACTGCTTCACCTCCTCATCGTCCGGCAACTCCTTCACGCTGAAGGACAGAGACTCCCTCCTAATCAGGAACCTCCCCGTAGGAGGGACCCACAAATTAACCAGCCCGTGGGGCTTGCCCGACGGCCTCCACACCTGCAAGGTCATGCACTGTATCGGGTTATCTCCCGGCTCTGCGGCGTCGGAGAGGAGCACCCTGGCGCTCCCCACCGGCTTCTCGCGGACGTGGCCGTGCGCGTATATGTCAATGTTGATCGCCGCAAGGACGTTGGTGTCTGGCAGCTCCTCCCGGAACCGGACCTTGAGCACCTCGTTCCAGTTGGGGTCACCTCGTCAACACGGGTCTTGGACACGTGGTCTTTCTCCACGTATACCACCGCGTACGGTCGCATCTTGGTCACGTGCTTCACATTCTTGAGGCCCTGGGCAGAGATTATCAGCACTTCTATCTCCCGGAGCCACTCCGCCGCCGGCAGTGCCTTTCTTGTAATTAAATGGCTCATTCTTCTTTTTCTCTCTGTTTTCTTTGGGGGTACGACTTAGAGAGGAGATGAGAGTTTTTCTTTTTGTTGTTTTAATACTTTTGCACGTATGCTACGTTCGGTGGGATTTTGTTCCCTATCTTGGCACGTCTACTTTTTTAACGATTTTTACCTTGTCTCTTTACAACACCTGTTATACAGGCCTACAGGGCGAGAAGATTGGTCGGTTCGGTCACAAAGCAGGATTCATTGGGATGCTTTAGCTTGTGCAGGATGATATGGCGGGGTGATCCGTTTAGGCGATTCGTAACACATAGTTTTGTCTGTTTATATTGGATCGGTTATGTGCCCCATTGTTACATTAGTGTAGTAATCTGAGCTGAGTTAAGAAATGAGATCAGGAAAACAAAGAATTTGGGATTGATTTCTTAAGAAGCGGTTCTACAGAGGTAGAACAAGACGAACCTTAAAAAGGTGAACCCCCCTAGAAAAACAAAAACAATTCCCAAATCATAGGAAAAGGACTATCTCGTTTCTCTTTATCCTCCGATCCCTAGCCGCACGCGTCGTCCTCCTTGTCCTGCCACCTCCGACGATGGACATGGCTCCGGTTATGGACATCGTCGGGTACCCTCTCTGTCCCCCTTCTTTTCCTCCCTTTCCTTCTTCCGTCCTCCTCCTCCCGTTTTCCCCCTCTTTGACTCCAGCCGCTCACCCTTTGACACAGGCGACTTCGTGTCTCCAGATCTGTTAGTGGGAGGTGTTTCTCCACCCATCTAAGTGGGGATCGTCGTAGTTCTGGAACTTTGCCTCATATCTGCTCCTAGGCGAAGAGCTCTTGGCTTCGTGTGTTCTCTAACCCCATATCAACTTTATTTTCCTCCGTTCTTAGTTGTTGGGGTTTCGGGCCTCGTCTGAGCATGTGGACTACCGGTGAGGGGTTGGCCTGGTTAGCTTCGGTTCTGAAGTTTCTTTGCAATGGAGGAGCTCACACCGCCGTGAGCTTTTTGGCTTGGATCTGAGCGTGCGGGTGCTGGTTGTTGATCCTGACTTCGGACCCTTCCTTCAGGTTTGCTCTCCTTCCCTTTACTCCTTTGTCTCTCTGCTTCAGATAGGTCGGATTGGCCGTTCTTTTCGGTGTTGGCCGACGGCTGAAAGGTCCGATCTTGGGGGTTTCTCGAATTAGGGGTATTTTGGGGATAACTCTTCCACTCGGTATCTGTTTAGATGACAGTCCTTCTCCTCGGATCACCTCTTTATGTTGGCTGGAAGTGAGTTACCCTTCGGGTAACAGAGGACTGAGTTGGTTTGTTATCCTCTCTGGTTTGTGTCGGTCTGGAGTTTGGAGTCGAAGATTGAGCGGTCTG
This sequence comes from Erodium maritimum, assembly GCA_963921825.1. Classification (NCBI taxonomy): domain Eukaryota; kingdom Viridiplantae; phylum Streptophyta; class Magnoliopsida; order Geraniales; family Geraniaceae; genus Erodium; species Erodium maritimum. Next base: position 139,065,420 of record OY997588.1, on the reverse strand, counting down.
GGGTCTTCTAGGTTTCTTTTGTTTATTTTCTGTTCTGGTATATTATTCTCTTTGGTTTGTGTCGATATGGAGTTTGGAGTCGGAGATTGGGCGGCCTGGGGTCTACTAGGTTTCTTTTGTTTATTTTCTGTTCTGGTTTGTTTTAGTCCTTGTTGGCTAAGGTTTGTTTAATGGTTGATAAATCTTTTTTGGTAAAAGTCCAACCCCTTTTGTGGGTACTTTGTTGTCTTTGGGTTTCTTCAAGTTAGTTAAATCTGGATTTCAAGACCTGTGGTGTACTCTTTGTAAGGGTTAGTTTGTTCAGGTTAGAGGTGTCGGTTAGACATTCTCTGATTGTAATGAAGGTTCTCCCTTACTTTCGTTTTCTTTTGAAAATTTGAACTCTAAATAAAAAATTTACTGATGAAAAAAAACACCATAATCTCTTAGTAGAGCTAGACCTCCTCAATTGTTGTAATTTTTCTTTCATGGAATTTATCCATTATTAACATGCTTTCATATTTTTAAAACAACAAAAAGGATTTTGATTTAATCGCAATAAGTTATCTAAGTGCCCTTTTTCCCCGAGGCTTTGCGACTTCAGAACTTGTCGCGAAAATGCATCAATCCAAAAGATTAGTGCCCGCTCTCCAATCCCAGTGGTTAATGATGCACGTAAGTATGATGCTATTGAACTACGGAGCTCTTTTGCGTGGATCCATATTATCAACAGCTCTTGCGTGCCTCTCGCGCAACGCAACGAACAACAAAGGAAGGAGGAGGCACACGCCTCACACACGACTGCTTCACTTACTCGAAATGCACCATTTCGGTTATTTGAACATAAATGTAAAAGCCAGTAATTTTTCCTTATATGTTATCTTTTAAGTCTTAAACCGAAAACTCTACTTATACTGTATGTTATCTTTTAAGAGTGTTAGGAAGACACTTTTCACGTAGAAGTTCCAAACTCTTGTGATATATCTATACATATACAAACCATTTCCACAACTTTCGCACTATACCCTTAAATCATGATCACTATGAACTGCCTACAAAAGTTCAATGAACTCAAATCTTCATACATTTTCGCACTATACCCTTAAATCATGATCACTATGAACTGCCTACAAAAGTTTCGATGAACTCTAATCTTCATACATCAATGAAAAAGCTAACCAAGAACTGGCAACAGAATTCAGGAGCAATCCAGCATACTCAACGTTATGGATTTAAATTCATACTATCAGCGTTGCTTTATGGAGGAGAATAGTTCCTTGTAAGAACGTTCAGGAGCATTGTCGCGAGAAACGATCTCCACGACTTTGTAAGACGATTCGGGATGGAGTAATGCCTCCACAGCAACTTCGGCGACCTTGTCTCTTGATATGGAACCTTCATAGAGAGTGTCCTGGAGAGAGGGAGGTTGGTAAGGCAATTGTAGCATTTGAAGTTCATAAGCCTAATAAAAGGTTTGAGAGCTTAGTTAACGTCATTACCTCTGGCTCCATGACAAGATTACCCGTTGGAGGATCATTTTTCAAGCCTCCGGGCCTGATTATGGTGTAGTTTATACCAGATTTCCTGATGTATTGCTCTGCTTGGAGCTTAGCAATCAAGGTGAGGCCAAAAACATTGAGAAAGATGTAGGCTGGATTGAGTATTTGACCCATTGCAGCTCCGTTGACTAAAATGGAACTGACAAGAACAAATCTGCTTACACCAACTTGGCTGCATGCTTTCACAAGATCAACGGTGCCAAAATTATCTACCTGCAACAACATATACTTTACTAGATTTGCACATAGAACTGAATTGTGAAGCTAGGGACTTCCTTCGCACATTAAGAATAACCAGCAATTTATCATCAAAAAGTTTAAATACTTCATTCATTCCAAAGTAAGTAACAATAATTAACCAGAAGTTGATATACCATAAACTGACTGTCAAATACAACACCTATCGACTAATCCTTTGATAGCACTGAAAGATTTAAGAAAAAAACACGAGTTTACAAACAAAAAGAGCGGCTCTAGTATCAGGCATTGTGACATGCCAAAACTATAGGAGGAAAAGTATACATATTAGAGAGGCCTGGTAATACAATAGATGTAATAAACAGATAAAATCGGCAATTTAAGAAAGAAAGAGAAAAACAAGTGCTGCAATAACACTAAATGTGCATAAAATGAAGCTGACCTTCCATGGAGAAAACAAGTCCCATCCAGGCCGAAACCCTGTGGCACATATTACAGCCTCAGAATCATCACCGATAGCTTCTGCTAGCTTGCCCGGGCCCTCAGTCACATCCGCTTGCACCTACACATATAAGGCCAACCAACAATGAACAAAAGCCAGATTCAACTCTCATTTAATCACGGTCTGATAAACTACTAGAAATTTACACCCGATAATAGCTCTACACCATTGAAAAGCTAAGATACTATGTTATAGAGTTATTCAACTGTAAACATTAAGTTTGAGGATTCAGTTGCTGATTTATAGTCGGTCGGTCCAAGATGTTTATCATGTAGTGACAAACATACACATATTTAAATGTTGGACTTGAATTAGCAGTTTAGCAGGGTGTTAAAACTCATATCCAACACAAAAACTAAGGGTGAGGAGTAAATGCTGACAATTTGAAGAGCTGGGTTGTTAGTGGAAAAAGCAGTCTTGGCCTTGTCCAAGTCCCGAACCCCAGCTTTGACTGAAAACCCCTTTGCGAGAAGCTGCTCAACGATTCGCTTCCCGGTGCTCCCCGTCGCTCCAGCAACGAATATCTTCTTCCTCCCGCTCACATTCACCTCAGATTGCCCCGCAACCTCCTCTGTAATTTCATTGTTCTCCATCTGAGAACACCGCAAGCAGGAACAGATTAAACCATTAAATCAGATGAAACCCACCTCAAATTCGTTCAATTGGGTACCAAAAAGTGAAGATGGGGAGGCAGTATTTCAATCGAATACCTCCAAGTTGAAGAATTTTCTGAGTAACCAAACAGAAAGAGAAGAGGTCTTTACCTTTGTGCAGTTGATGGAATGGAATCTGGGGTTGGAGGAAGAGAAATGAAGAATGGATGGGAAGGGCTTGGTGAGATTGAAATTGAGTGACAGAGAAGAAGAGGAAGAAGAGAGTCTGAGAAGAAAGGGACAAGTAGTATTGGCCATTGATGTTGTCGTCTGTTTTCTTCGCTCTTTGAAATATGACAAGACCACAACCATGCAATTTTCTTCTTCTCCTCTCTTGAAGAAAAAAAAATAGAATTTTGTTTTGTTTTATTTTGGTTGCACCACGTGGCACCACCTTAGCTAGGTGCAAACTGTAAGACATGTCGATGTCGGTAGAGAACACAAGTTTAACTACAAACGAACTCTATATCATTAGTTTAAAATATAATTGGACAAAATTAATTAAATTATCCTCATTCCTCACGCATCTATCACATGATTTAGTGGGCTCGTCATTCATTTCATCTCGCATGCTTTTGCCTTAGAGATAACCGCATAAACATTACTTGGGTTTGTTATTGATGTTTTCTCTACTTTATAATACTCTACTTTATAATACCCACAATGTATACCATTTACAGAGCTCATTAACCAAATCTTAAGTTTACTTGTTCATGGTAATCAAGATTAATCCAAATATGACGAAACAACATAAGCCATGAATTTAGAGTAACCAACTAACTAAAACCAGCAAGTCCAATATAATTAGTAGTTCTACCCATGTAAATGTGGAGAAGATACAATCATACAAATATGTTTGCCGGTCAAAGTAGGTGAACATAAACAAAGAGCCTCTCACATGCCAAAGGTGTGGCCTCTGATGTAAATGTATGCGACTTTAGATATTCTGAAACAGAAATTTTGGATACAAATTAACCTCCAATGCCTAGCAAAATGGTAATCTAATTCTTTGCAGAAGTCCCTCTCCGAAGTAGCTCTTGTTCTCTCATAGCTAATCTGTTCCTGAAATTCAGCAATAGAGTCAAATCCAGACTATCAATTTAAGGTCAAATGAGAGGTGGAATAAAAAAATGAACTAGAACTTATATACCTGCAAGAAGCTAAATGACTTGATTGATTTCCTAACTTATGATATCATGTGCACAATTCCATCAGCTATCATCACCCTGTTATCATCTTGCAGTTTCTGAACAAATATGAGCATTCCCTGATTAGTTTCTTAACAAACGTCTTAAACATGTGCCAAACAACAGACTTCATCCTCAAGTGCCATTTCTTTCATCACAGGCGGGTTGACTAATTCATTCTCCTGATTCCCAAGTAACTAAATAATTCAATGGATGGCAAGTTTACCTCTAATAGGACCATTATCTCTTGCCTTGAGTAGCGTGCATCTGATCCAGTGTTGACAACTTTCTCTACATCTGCAATGGATATGAGATCCAACCGATTTCCCCTCATGTGCTGGCCAAATACAGTATTAAATGCTTCTCTCCTGAAACCAAAGACAAATATGCTAATATCAGTAACGGGCATAACAACAAGATGTATATCATTGATTATATGTGCTTGCTAAAACAAAAACCTGTCAAGAGGAACATCTGGAACAGATTGGGCTGCAGGAGTGTCATCAACATCCATGGCATCAGTTGTTGAACTTTATTCAAGAAAAAGACAAGGAGTTAGTTGAATAGTAGTAATATAGGGGGAAAGGACTACTCAAAATAATTCATTTCTGTTAAAAAATGCCAAAAGCTCGTTCATTCAAGGTGGGGTATATAATTAAGACCTACCAAAAGCTTGTTCATTCAGTGAGTTGTTGATGCTTGGTTGTTATAGAAAATATTTTGTGGGGACAATGACAATTAAGACGGTAGGGAAAATGACAATTAAGAGGGAGATCAACAAGTAAACTTCCTCTCGGCAAAATATGTTTCGCCTGACTAATTAATATCCTCTGAACAAAAATTGATAATTCAGAAAACATTTTTTCAAGAAACTATTTCCCAAGAACAAATGAGCTCTACACATGCAGTAACCAGGCAAACATTGTCACTAAGCAATATGCATATCTGATATCTAAAGAAAACATAGCGAACAACATGCTCACCCTCTTCCATCTGCAGTAGGAGCATGGTCAGCTGTATCATCCTCATTAGCACGTTGGTCAGCTTTGCGTTTTTTGTTCAGTTCCTTCTCTCTTTCTTGCTCACGCTCTTCCATATCAGTCAATTCTTGATGATATATGGCAAAATTTAACACTTTTAAAGCAGCATCAACATCAGACTTCAAAACCTATTGACAAAAATTATTCCTCCGCCAATAAGTAGCCACAAGAGCAAAGAAAAACTAATATAATACCAAAGCATGTGAAGAATGGAGAAGAAAGACCCGAAAAGGTACAAGTGAGAATAAAACCTAGGTTGGCAAACTTTTGATTACAATTATGAATGCAGACAATACCTCTTTGCTCAGCTTCAGTTTTGCATGGGCAGTTGAAAGACGTATCATAGTTTCCAAGGTTCTTGCAGTTATTGGAAGTGTTCCTCCAGTCTACAAGAAGGGCATGCATCATTTCAGAACATAAATAACAAGTCCTCTGAATCTATCGTCTAATCTTGTCTTAGACTATCAAACATGTACCTTTGCATTTGAACTGGCATTTCTGAGCTCCGCATATGCTGTTGCAATTTGTTCAGATGCCTAAGGATAAAAACTGTCAGTCAACTTAAGGTGGAAGTGAGATACCATATGGCGTTATCTATGTTTGTTCACAAGACTAGGATGTCAAGACTAGAAAATATAGGGAGAATAAAATAAATACAGATAAGAAAAGTAAAGCATAATAACCTCGTCGGTGAGCTCAGGCTGGATTCTGTGTTTTGCATAATGAATATACTTCTTTAGAAACTTAATGGTGAGGGTTTCACTCTTTTGACCTCTTGATGTTGACTTGCCATGTAACATTTTATTATGCTTTACAAAGACAGATGAGTCATTTTCTGCATCATTTTCTTTTCCATATCTTGAATTGCCATCAAGTGTAGCGTCACCTAAATTTTCAAGTTATTTCACATCAGCAACTTTCAAGAAAACCTTCTGGGCTGTAAATCATTGATTATTGTGATTGCTTTGCATACCTTCATCCATTGTGGAACGAAACCTGTGCATGCGCAATACATGCTCCGAGATTTTTCGGTCAATATCAGGATCCATTTGATCCAATACAATAAACAGTAAATCAAAACGAGAAAGCAATGAATCTGGAAGGCCAATATTCTTTGTCGGTGTTAAAGAACGATCATACTGCAAACAGATGCATATACCAGCATAAATTTCGGCAATCACATTCACACTAGTATATACTTAACTGGATACCATGCCATTTAAATTAGTAAATAAAGTACCACTTACACTTCCATAGATGGGATTTGCTGCTGCCACAACACTACACCGAGCATTAAGAGATGCATGAATGCCAGCTTTAGCAATAGTTACAGTCTGCTGCTCCATAACTTCATGTATAGCAACACGATCTTGATCGTTCATTTTGTCAAACTCGTCTATACATACGACACCGCGATCGGCAAGAACCATTGCTCCAGCTTCTAGCCTCCTTTCTCCTGGTCACAAGCAAAATACTATATTTTTGAATCTCCTGAAAGCGAGAAAAACTATTTTTCTTAAACAAAAAACTGATGAAAAACATGATAGATACCATTAATTTGTGTTACCTGTTTCCTGATCAGAAGTAACTGCAGCTGTCAAACCAACCCCAGAAGAGCCACGGCCAGTGGTTGATATAGCCAGTGGTGCAATATTCATGATTGCTCTTAATAATTGGGACTTTGCCACAGAAGGGTCACCGACCATCATCATGTTAATGTCACTGCAAGAAACATGAGAGGTTGACAGACCTATAAAGCATTCCTACGTGGAAAAGGTGGTTGCCGTAGCTAGAGACAAGGAGAATTACATGTTTAAAACAAGGAAAATAGATCTATGTACTCAACTTGTATTTTTCATTAACATTTACGCTTATATAAAAAGAATGAGTACAACATACCCTCTCAAGTGGGTGCCATTTTTCAAGTTCTTCTCCACTCCACTGAGCATCAATAGTACCACTGCCTTTTTTATCCAAGAATGCCCGTATATTGAAGGGGCTAAAGATTTACCAAGCAAGTCAAACGTGTCATTTCTTTTGGCTATGTTCTTAATGTTCTTCAAGTCCTCCGCAGTGTAGATTGGTGCATTTGCCTCTTTGTTTAGCAATGAAACATTATTAGCTATGAGGACAGTCCTATATAACAAGACAATTTTGCTTAGAACCAAACGAACATCATGCTACAAAATAGAGTTAGAAAAATGCTAGTTCTAAAATTGGTTAGAGCTACCTGAATACCCCATTCACACTGCCTTTACTTCTCCCAGGTAAAGCTTTGTATATTCCAACTATAGCCACACGGTCTCCTGGCTTGCATGAATCCACTAGGTCATCCTCAACTATGATATCCACCGTTCGAGGAAGCTGACCAGGAGCAGAATTCTCAGGAACTTCTTGCATTGATATGGTTTGATGATCTTTGTAATTGCACAGCCCATACTCAGTCACTAACAGATTTCCACTTTCATCCTGAAACAGTATTATGTTATTCTTGAAGAACTACCACTGATGTTTAAAGTATACAAACAAATATATCAGAATAATTCATTACCCTAGTAGGATATACAGAGCCGGTGGGCAAACCCATGGTGGATGTAATGTCTCGATATTCACGACTAGTGAACTGCTTAGTGGAAGGACAGAAGTGTACACTCTTGACAACCTTAGGCCTTACGAGAGAACCTTAAGATGAGATAGCCAAAGTCAGATATATTCTAATCTTGTCATGCTATCAGTAGGGAAATAATGTACAATAGTTAGCTGTAACCAAAAAGTACTGATCAATTACTATAAGCCAAGATGTGTGATATTGTGTAAATATTAATAAAATCTATCCATATGAAAAACAAATAATGTCAATGTTTATTTGCCTGAGAAAATGACAGGTAATTATCAGCCAAAATAACTTCAGAATATTGGGTGTAATGCCAATATAACCTAAATTTGAGCAATTTTAGGGGCAATAACTCCAGCCAAATAATTTTAATGTTTCCGGCCAGTTGTATATTTGCCTTGTGGACGATAATATAACCTAAAATTAAGATATCAATATTGCCCGTAACATCTAGTATCTGCTAACTTCAGATTTAGTACTCACTTGTACATCTAGTATCTGCTAACTTCAGATTTAGTACTCACTTGTAACCCAAAGTCAAGCTATAGATCAACCACATAAGCTAGCAGCTTAATACAGATACCCAGTAATTAAAAATATAGAGAAAGATGGAAGTTTGAAGAAAACAATACATTTAGTGACGATGCCTTCAACACAGACCATGGAACCAATGTATTGAGAGAGAAGGTCTCTTGGTGTAACACGGCGAGAAACAAAAGGGCCTTCAAAGCCCACAAGAACATGCTCTCCTTCCTTCAGGTATTTGGGATTGATGCTGCGAGCTGCGTCAGTAGCAGCATCGCTAAAGGACTGCATGTACTCACTTGGGTTCTGGAGAAGCCTTAAAAAGCATAACAAAACAGAAACCAACTTAAAGCATTAAGAAATAAGAAGAAAAAAAACACAATGCACAGCCTAATCGCTAGGACACTGGAAGGAAAATGGATAAACAAGTAAGAACAATCACCATAGAAGTAATGCCAAACGCACAAATTTCCCTCGGATTCAAAACAAGTCGCTTTCTTTGTATAAGAATTGTTGTATGGATTCTACTAGATTTGACGGGAACTTACTAATCATCGAGCAGGTGAGAAAACTACCTGTGCCCAACGTCACCATAGTTGTGGAGATCGGAGATGTTGACGATGAGGCGGCGGCGCTGGTTGTTTATCATTTCCTTGATCTCCTTCGTGTAGCCCTGATACACAATTAGATACACATATACATACGGTGAGAGAGAGATGGAGGGATTACAAAGGGGCGAGAGAGAAAGAGAGAGATTTACTTACATCTTGCTGGAGAAAATCAACAAACTCACGCTTGTGAACTGCTCTGGCTTCTTCGCTGACGTCCATTTCTGGTCGGCGACTCTCTGGTTCTGCAAATGGAGAGAAATCGGGAGCGAGAGGGTGACTGTAATGTGTGAGTGAGTCTGTTTCCCCTCTTTTTCTCGCTCTAGGGCTTGGTGTTGGCGGGAAGGCTCGCGCTGTTTTGGCGGGAAAAAGGATTGAGTCCCGTCACGTGGACCAGGCCCCATTGTCACGTGATCTTTCCTTAGGAAATAAAAATGACCAGGCCGTGTGTCGTGATCAAGATTCTAAAAAAACGCTAGCCGCTGGAGGTTTAGATGGGCTTAACTGCTTAAGCGATTTTTTTGTTTTTTTTATTCTCTATTGATAATAAATACATGTTAAACATATAATCATTTTTAATGTAATATACAACAAAATAGATTCCAATTTAAATATGGGTATTATTTTAATTTACTATAGTTCTTTATTTTAATAAAAAACATATTCTAATTTTAAATAAATTAATAGTTTATGAAAAATTCGGCCCCCAGGGTTCTTTCTTCTTCGTCTCGCTCATTGCCACCTTCGCCGCTATGATTTGTTGTCGATCACGTCATTGTCTCCACCATCAACACAACCAACTACCACTTGCTAAGGTTTTAAAAGTTGCTAGGCTCTAGCCAGGCGGTTACGGCTTTCAAGGATTAACCGGGGACTAGACGAGAATTGATCGGGGACTAATCGAATTTGTATTTTTCTATTTTTAAAATTTTTAATAGATATATTACTATATATATAAACAAAATATGAACTTCCTTATATTAAAAATGGTAACAAATATTTAAAATACCTAAAAAAATAACACTAAACAACTTAGAAGCACAATCTCTAATATCACCAACACCGAACAACTCTAAACAACCATCTAATTATTTTAATTTAGTCACTATAATATGCAAAAAAAAAAATCTAGGCACCTCGGTGCAGAAGAATGTGTGGTGGCGGACGAGACAACCTCGATGGAGGAGGCGACGAGATTGGCTCCATAGAGAGTCACAGCCTACAACCTTGTGGTGGAGGGCGCACAGGTAAACTGAGGACGGTGGGGGGTACATGATGACTTTCATATGTCTCCAGGATCATAGTGGTTGTGCGAGTGGCAGTGTTCTAAAAATCCCCACCACCCTCAACTTTAGTTGGGATTTTTAGAACATTGTCACTCGCATAACCACCATGATATGGAACGACGGAATTTGGAGACATATGGAAGTCATCATGTACCCCACACCGCCCTCAGCTTACCCGCGCCCCCTCCACCACAAGGTTGTAGGCTGCGACTCTCTATGGAGCCAATCTCGTCGCCACTTCCATCGGAGTTGTCTCGTCCGCCCCCACACATTCTTATGCACCGAGGAACCACCCAACCCACTGTGAGGGTGGGATAGGTAAGGGAGCCACAATAACAAAGGAAGTCACAAATTGAAGAACCCTGGGAGAAGATCCATCGGTCGCTCGGGCCTTATCTCCGAGAATGGGACACATGGCCAATTCTTCGGGAGCGACCAATATGGGAAGAAATTGATACTCACAACGTTGCAACGGATAGTACAAGTACGACGTTGAAGGATCAGGATGTTAAGTCAGCATAACTCTTGAATTGGGATGCCTGTGTAAAGACCCTATGGACCCTTGCGACATATTTGGACGAGTGACATACATGACCGATCTTGCTCCTATGGTCATCGCAAGCAAATGAGGGGGACTTCCTAGACAGTCTTGGCTCCCAAGGATAGACCCACAATGATGAATGTACCAGAGATGACCTCCATCTGTTGTGAATCAAGAGCGGGAATCCATAATGCCACCATTACTCAGGTGAGGTCTGACACGAGACCTTACCCGACCCAATGAGTCGAAGACCCAACAACGGGTGTGTATGGGGATACATACCTAGCCCTGTTAAAGTCGGTGTAAATCCGGCAATCTCATCCCCCATCCCTGGTGTTCTCCCTAAAGCCAGATATCTCATGGCATGGATATTCCCATATTGAGTCAGGAGCTGCGTATTATGAGCTGCAGTTATTTAGCCACCCGTGTGGACTCTATCCAACATTAGATCGTTCCTGAATTAGCCAGGTATAATTTTATAGGGTCAACGTCTAGTACCTACTAGTCAAAACTCAAATCGCACCCTTCAAATCTATCCTTTCGATCTTAGGACTTGGACCGCGTCTGTAATCTTTATTATCTAATAAAATTTCACTGTATGCTAAAAAAAATCTAATTTAAAATTATAGTCGTCTCATCTCAACATTAAGATCTCATGTGATTAAGTTAACACTATTTTTATTTTAGATTATATTTAACATGTAAATTATTACATTAATTTTGTCATCTAAAAACCATTTGTTCATCAATTTGAAAGTAAAGAACTAAAATGCAGAGACCCCAAGTCAAGGCGTTTATTAGGCGTCCGCCTTTTATAACAGTGATCGTGATGCCTATTTGTTTCAGTCATTATAAGATTGTATTCTTGATTAACTCTTTCTATAAGCTAAAGGATATATAGATAATTAGGTGTTTTTACCATTAATCGATAGATAAAATGACAGACAGAGCGAGACACTCAAATAATAAGTGACGTTGCGAACAGACTGGTAGCATATTTTCAATCCACTCCCAAACATGACAGATTACAACTTAATAATAGACAATAGATAAATAAGATTTCCATTCTCATTCACAACAATTCAAACTTCGACCTTTTAGAATTGAACACTTCCAAAACACTACAAAACTCAACATTCAACAGATCTAATGTGTCTCCACAGTTCAATAGGTGCCAGTGAGATATCCCGATAAAACAACAGAGAAAAAAAAACGGCTCTAGGTTAAACAGAAGAACAAAAGGCTTGTCGTTAATATGCATGCAGTGTGATCTATTCGCCTCGACCTTCAACAAGTTGAGATACCAAGATGGACTTCAACATCAGGGCTTGAACGCAGAAAATGCCACCACCGAGTTGTGCCCACCAAATCCAAAAGAGTTTGAAATGGCTGAGATCATATAAATAACAAGTGTTTGAATTAGTTTTTATCTGAAAATGACAGAAGAGAACTGCTCTGTTTAGAGCATCTTACCAACATTCACTTCGTGCTGCTGCTTTGTGTTCGCCACAGTGTTGAACTCAACAGCCGGCTCCACATTCTACATTCACAGGGACAATGTCAACAGTCCATAACTACTATCCATTCTAATCAACACCAGTTAGGTCCAGCGTCCAGGGGTTTAAAACTTCATTCCCTTAAGCCAAGTCGCATTTCAAGCCTTGTATGAAGCTTGCCTAGGACTTTTATTGATTAATAAGGGTTTCTTTAACTAGCACTTCTCGTTTTAGTTCAAAAATCACTTCTCCTATGAAGAAGATGTATTATTGTTTGACTTAGAAAGGACAGTAATTGTCCCAAGTGTATAATGTTTTAATTTAACAAGTCTCAGTTGAAGTATTAAGCAGAGAGTAGTACGTACAAATTGATTTATGGTAGGATGTAGCCAGCCTGTGTTAATAGCTTTGATGGTGGCGATAGCTTCCAGACCCCCAGCAGCACCAAGGCAATGCCCAATCATAGACTGTTTTTTTTTTGGTGAACATCATGAATAAAAAACGATCAGCCAACTGAACAAGAGCAAAATAATCATCATGTGTGTGTGTGGGAGTGTGTGAGAGAGAGAGGTTACCTTGGTTGCATTGATTTTGATCTCGGAAGTGTCCTTGAATACCTTTTTAATAGCATTTACTTCAGCTAGGTCACCAGCAAGAGTGGAAGTAGCATGTGCATTTATGTAATTAACCTGAAAAACATTAAAGATAACTATTTTAATAAATTAAACTAATAAAAAAAATTCAATGCAACAGCAAGAAATTATAAACTTCAAACAGAGGCAGAAAATGATCACTCCAAATATTTCAAGAAAGCCAAATCATGACTTGTCAGTGGGAAATGAAATAGCTGCCAGATGAATGGATATCCAAACTATCACAATATATCCAAAAAGTAACCACATGAAGGAACGACAATGTCATATGGAAAGAGTTTTGTCAGAGCTTCGAGGGAAGAGCACAGTGAATTTTGGAAGGGAATAAAGTTTCTCTCAATTATTCTTTCACATATAAAGGGTGTATACTATGTCAGGCTAGTTGACCTTAACCAGGCAACTGGACATGCAGATCATCAATGGGTCTGTTATGGCGGAGTCCTAAAAGCACATATGTCATGTGCAGAAACTATAGATATATGCAGCCAATTGTAAGGGATCAAAGATCAGCCACTTTTATAGAGAATCACATTAGGTTGAAAACGAGAACTTTGCGACCAAGAAGAATAAAATCAATGTTGTAGTAACAGCAAATTAAAGCATTCTATCATTGTTAGTGTTAAATCTGTAGTACAAAACTAATTCAGTAAAGAAACTCTTATGAACATTGTGGAGAGAGAGAGAGAGAGAGAGAGAACCTCTTCAGGTGACACGCCAGCATCTTGAAGACTACTTTGAATACATGTAGAGACACCAAGTCCATCAGCCCTTGGATCAGTCATATGATAAGCATCACAGTTCACTGCACCTCCCAGGTATTCAGCAATAATTGGTGCGCCTCTTTTCATTGCATGTTCCAAGCTTTCCATTACCTGATCCGAAAAGAGAGTTATGCCTAATTATAAAAGTGCAACTATTGAAGGCATATTTCATGGTCCCATCAAATCTTTACTGCTAAATGGGACTTCAAGCATATCAAAAGTAGAAAAAATGACAGGCGTTCTATTTCATGTATTCTGTTACAGTGAGCTATTTTCTTTTTCTATAATTGATTTTACTACCTATGGAAGGAAGGAAGGAAGGAAACAAAAGCCACGGGAGCTGCAGAAAATAATAAGTGATCCACATGATTCCAAACAAAGGCACTGAGCTTGACTCGGGGGAAAGGCATAATATCACTTCAAGTACAATATCTGTCATCGACAGTAAGCTAATTGAGATGAATGAGCTCCAACTTTAAGTCCAATCCTCATTTTGCGTCAGTTACTACACAAAACAATTAGATAATGGCTATATATTTGTGATTGAACTAGAAACATTTCAACAACCCCCCAAAAAATTGATGACATCCATTGTATATGTGAATCCTATAGCACCAGCAGAAAGACTAGGTTGTTCAAAATAAACTAACTTTGGTTAATTCACACCCCAAAAGGCTAGGAAGTAGAAGCAACATTATAATATAAATGTGGTTCAGAGAAGAAAACAGTAAACAAATAATAAGTGGGTTATAGCATAAACTTTACCAGTACACCAGCACCTTCACCCATCACAAAGCCATCTCGCTCTTTGTCCCATGGCCTTGAAGCTGTCTGTGGGTCATCATTTCTCTGAGATAGCGCCCTGCATGCAACAAAACCTCCCAATCCAATAGGAATGATTGCAGCTTCAGTTCCACCAGCAATCATCAAATCAGCCTCGCCTCGACGAATGTGATTGGCAGCCGCATAGAAGCAATAGTTGGAGGTAGCACAAGCAGTTGAAATTGAATAATTGGGACCCATTAAACCTAGATCGATAGCAAGCAAAGCAGACCCCATGTTTGTTATAGCATATGGAATGAAAAATGGGGTTATTTTTCTGTGACCTTTCTCTATCAGGTTCTTAACCCCCTCAGAGAATACAGAAAGACCACCCATCCCAGTACCAACAAGCACACCAGCTTTCTCTTTGTCAATCTGCAATTAACAGAGTCAACATATTTTAATGAATTTTCACAAAGCTTAGCTCTTACAAGAGAAAAATCAATGACAATCACACGAACACAGTGATTTAATCAAAAAGGTCAATATTTGATGAGTGAATGCTACTAAGGTAAATATACACGAATTTTTAACAAAAGCAAGACGTTCTACCAGTTAAGGAGTTAAAAATCCAGACAAAAGAGATCGGGAAGTAATTCCTTGTCTGGACCTAGCCTACTCGGTAACTCCTACCCCCTTAAGGTAGGAAGCTAAGGCTACTAGACATGGAGGTAAAAGACAGTACTGAGTCTACTGACAGTTACACAAAGCATGACCCATGTGGCAGTTTTAACCTTTAAATTATAGTAATTGATTTTCAAAAATTAATGACCAACATGACACCATAGCTAGACTCATCATCAATGATAGAAAATTCTATCACAAACAGCATGTAAAGAAAATCTCCTCCCCTCTCTCATCTTATCCCCTCCCGTTGAAGGTTGATCAATAGCCGAAACATTTTGGGCACTACATTCAAAAATTTAAGCCACCAACTTAACAATTTAAGAAGGTGGCCACTGATTAGAAGCTCTGTCACAAGGGGACATTTAATTGTTAAACCTCCCTCCACATGCATCCCTCCCTTTCAAGGTTTCTCGTTGGAAGTACAAGACAAAACTTACACAGTGCATTTCCTGTGGGCAAATTGTTAACCTAGAATGGCAAGTACCTGGCCATGATCTAGTTTTTATCTAGCACATCAACCTATAATTCCTTACATGTTGGTTTCATTTATTTAACACCCTTTAACAACAAGTGAACAGATCCAGCTTGCTTTTCTTCTTCTTTTTATTTCTCTACGTGTCCTGAGGATACCACTCTTCCGTTTTCACTCTGCACTTAAATCACCCTTTCTTGCAGGCTCAACAACTTATACTAGAACATTAATGGCATATGTGCCAAAAACTTCTATGGTTAAATTTTATTTTCTATAGACCATAAAGAAATATAATTTAAAAGACAACAAAGATGTAATAAAGCAAGTTGGTTATTTGAAGTATTTAAGATATTGACAACCAAAGAGCAAGAGTTTTAGACAATGCTTGTAAACAGGATCTTACAGCAGAAATATAGGAAGCAGGAGGAAGTAGTCTACATCAAGGGAGTGAACTGAAACAACAGATGAGACTATACATATATAAATCAATTTAACTGGGGAATCTAGTATAGAAGGATGATATACAAATAATCAAACTCTAAATCCTATACACATGCCAATTGCATGCACTTATGAAATCCCACATGAACAATATTGTATTTTGAAAGTCTCCTAAATCAATTAGCAGCTAAAGTCACAACCTTTTCAGATCCACAAAATTACCCATCAAAGATAATTGCATTCCGCAAACACTTCTCGTCCAAGTCCAACAAAAAAAAAGAGGGAAATTAATATACCTTGGAAAGCAAATCTCCGCCGAGATCAGCATCCTCGAGCGCCTTCTTACCGGCGACGATGCAGTACCGCAGGCAATCGTCGAGACGCCTATCGTTCTTTCCGTCGATGTATCCCTGGGAGCTAAACCCCCGGATCTGGCCGCCGAACCTTGTGGGGAACTTGGAGGCATCGAATCGGTCGATTAAGCTAATCCCGCTCTCGCCGGCGAGGAGCCTGTCGTAGTAGGTGTCGACGTCGTTTCCGAATACGGAGACGAGACCTGTGCCGGTAATTACGACGCGCTTTTTGGGATCAGTCTCGCGCTTGGGAGCGGAGACGGTGGAGGAGGCGGCTCGGACGACGGAGAAGCCGAGCCTCCGGGTGGGCCTGAGCCTGGGGTAGGAGTCGAGCGGCGAAGGCCGGATGATGATTGAGGATTGGAGGAGATGCATTTTCCGGCGAAGATGTGGTGAGGTGAGGAGTGGAGCGGAGGCGATGATAACAATGTGATCTCAGTGAGTTGAGTCCATGAGTGAGTCCTCCTCCGAAAACTATGCTCCTTATATATACATATTTTTTAATTTTTTATGTTTTATTGAATACACGCAAGTTTGACATAAAGTCTATTGTGCTTGTTCGACATCGGTGTGACTTTAGCAACAACTTTACCTACACTTAATTTGCTGTTTTTAATTGTTGAGTAGATGACAACGTGGTTTTGCATTTATATATGTTTCTCGTTTTTACAATGAAGTGTAATTACAATGACGGGCTCATCGTTTTTGTCACTAACAATCAATATTTTCCGTTACGATAAAACAATTCATATTTTAACTATTTAGTAGCACCATCGACAGCTTTCCTCTCTCCCGTTTGTCGAGAATCTCTGCCCGAGAAACCTTAGTCCTATGGCCTTCTCTGTTTTAGTCGTCGTCGTCGTCGACATGTCTGTCCATGGTAGATCTGTCCTGTCGCAGCTTTCCCAGGTGCAGCCCTCGGTACTTGTACCGCCGCCTCGTCCCTCCTCGGACGTGGTGCCCCCCGCCCGATAAGGAAACGTCGTAAGCCACTACAATCGGCCAAGACGTCTTCTACTCTCCCTCTCACCCTTTTTCTCTCTTCTCCGTCCACAGCGGATGACTCCTTCTCCCTTGGCCAAGCAACCCGGTGATCAAACCCCATCGGGATCGGCCGCATAAAACCCTAGGGCTTGCGTCTCCTGCAAGTAAGCCTAGGGCTTTGCTTCTCCACCCTCCATCTAATATGGTGGTCGCAGCGGCTACGATTAACTCCCCTCCATCAGGAGTAGGACCAGTTAGGGTTCCGATCCCTAAGGCCCTAACTGAAGGCGCTCTTGCGTCTTCTGCAAGTAACCCTAGGGCGACACTAACTGCTGCTGTTCCGGTGGTCGTGGCGGAGAGGGGGGCAGCCTCGGATAAGTCTTTGGCCCCTAAGGTTCGTCTTGTCTTTGCTCCACTGGTTGTATCTGCTCCTGCTGCGGCGACCTTGAAGAACACAAAACCGGACCAGGTTCAATCCTCTCCACGCTATCGAGATCTTAGTCGAGGGAAGGCTCCGATGGAGGAACGAGACGGACGGTGTTGCGGGAGCTCTGTGGGGGAGGGCTTACCCCGAACTTTGACCGGATCCCCATCGTCCCTGCTGCTCTGGATCTGCCCCTGGGAGTTTCTCGGCGTCGACGGGTCTTCAAATCCAAAGACATTAGTTCCACCTCGGAGCGTCCACCGGCGGGGCCAACCCTGGAGATTAACCTCAACAATCTTCAGGACGGCTTCTCGGCCTGCTCGCTGAAAGATGAGGAGGAGGTGGAGGTCCTGATGCCGAGTGCATCATTAAGCCCCTCACTGTTGGCCCGCCAACAATTTGCTATGATGGGCAAATTGTTTGCGGCCAAACCACCTCGGAAGGACGTGCTACTCCTAGTCATCACCAGGGCATGAGGGAAGGTCACAGAGGGCCTGGTCATCAAGCACATTGGACCAGAGAAAAGTGTTGATAAAAATTACTCATGTCTATTTTTTTTTAATCAGCCCCAAAATAATTTTTTATCGTGCTTCAAAATATATTTATGACTGATCTTGATAGAAAGCCCTTGAAAAAACAAAACTAATGGCGCAAGTTTGAAGCCAATCGGAGTTCAAACGAAGTGTGAAAAATTAAATTAGTGAATTGGTAAAAAAAATTAATATGATAGTTTTACTAAAAAGTCCTTCCCACTTACTAAAAAGTGTTTTTTTTTTGCAGTCAACAACTCAATTGTATCTCATCCCTCCATTCTCAAAATAAATGGCTTAGATTGATTCTCATAGTTTTTAGGTTAGGACATGGTTTGTATTAGATTTCTCCTCAACCTATGGAAATATCATCTTATCCCTTATTTTTCCCCTCGTCTTTTCTCAACACCTTTTTAATTCTTCAACTCCCCAACTCCCAACACATTTTTTCAACTTCTCTCTCTTCAAACTTCTTCCTTTTTCTTCTTCTTACCTTTTCTACCTCTAGCCATCGACATCCTATTGAACTCACTACGAAAGGTCACCGTCAAGCCGAGCTCACCTCGAAGCCACTGTCTTTTTCTTCTCCTACTTTTTTCTTCTTTATTCTTATCTACGGGGTCTCTATCAAGACTATAGATTTGATCGATCGACTACACCAAGGATGAACTTGATTGACCATGAACTTGGTGGATCGACCATGGACGATCAACCAAATTCATGGTTTTTAACTAAAAAAAAGTTGATGGACAAAGCTTCAATGCACTCACAAAGCGTGGACAGAACTTTCTTCATGCATCTGTTTAGGGTTGGGCACGGCCGGTAACCGGCACCGGCCAGCCCAGGTACCACCGAAACCGACGTCGACAGTGGTGACAGCACCACCACCGGCGCCGACCCCGAAACCGGGAAGGGTGTATTAGACCCGGCCGATATAAGGCTCGGGCGGGTCGGTGTTTTCATCGGATCAACCGGTCCATCAACTACAGTACAAGCCCATTACTATTTTGAGCCCAAAATGAAGCCCAACTTAAATTTCAATACAAACTTAAATTTTCAACTTCCTGATTTCAATACAAACTTAAATTTTCAACTTCCTGATTTCAATACAAACTTAAATTTTCAAGAATTCCACCAAACAAAAGTACCAAATTACATACAAACTGATATACATCAGATGATCAGAACACCAAAATATTTGTTCTAAGTTCTTACATACAACCAAAAGCACAAATTTCCATAAGTGGCAAACAAAATACAAACAGCTTCAATCCCTTTGCCTTCAAAAGTTGGAAGCTTTCATTTGCTTCCAACAAGAGCTTTCATTTGCTCTCAAAAAAAGGAAGCTTTCATTTGCTTTCCTTACAAGAACAGTACCTATCACAATGAAATAAGGAAAACATTAGCAAAAGCAAATTAAAAAATGAAATGAAGGCAAAAAAGATCAAGTATGATATAGTTCGTAACTAACCAACTTTTGGTAGTTCGATCACAGAAGAACAGGAGCCCCAATTGTGGTGGCAAACGTATCAATTACTGGAAAGTAGATGCAAAAACAATTATTTATAACCAATGCAAAAAAAAAACAGATCAAAACATATACGAAAAAGATGAGTTATTACCATCCTCCTCATCTTGAATCATGTCTTCATCCTTCTCCATACTTGCTAAAGTTTGAATAACATTAATACCTTTCAACCAATCTTGTGTGCAAATCAATGCTTGCATAACTCGTGTACTCAATGAACTCCTAAAAGCATCGAGTACTCTACTGCCAGCAGTGAATGCATTTTCACTAGAAACTGAGGTCATGGGAATAGCTAGAATGTCTCTAGCCATCCTAGCAAGAATAGGGAATCGATGAGCATTATCTGCCCACCATGAAAGCACTTTGAACTCAGAACTGTCAGTAGCTCGCTGCTCATTTAAATATGTTTCCAACTCATTTGAGGAGCACCAACACGTGAAGAACAAAGCCTTTTAAATTTTTCAAAATTTCGGTGTTTTGAGACTTTGTCACCAACACTACCGGAACAGTCCGGTTGTGTTTCGGGCTCATCAACACCAAATTCAGTTTTATAATGTGCAAACATATCATCAAGATATACTTTGACACATTGGGATAGACTAGCATAAACTTCAGCGGGATACATGTCCTCTAAAAGATAATTGACATAACTCAACTTCTTCCGGGGATCAAAAATTGGTGCTAGGAATGTGAACATGTTCAACATTCCCAAATCCCTGAAATACTTGTTGAATTTTTCATTCATCATAGAGGACATGTTTCTCATGCTTAAATTATCACTTTCTAAACCCTCTTTTATAAGCAAATTAATGTCTGATATTTCATCCAATATCACGTTTGATGTAGCATATGAGGAACCTGATATTCTAACGGTTGCACAAAAAAAGGTTTCCAAAAACTTCATCAAGGATTTAACTACAACCCAATCAGATTGAGTCAACCTACCTAAATTGGACCCAATTTTTTTCCAAACCTTAAAATCCAACTCAGCATTCAAACAAGGATCTAACATGCTATATTGATGGAATGCATTCTCTAACCTACAAGCTAAATGAAGCATAAGGTAGGTTGAGTTCCACCTTGTGGACACATCAACGGACAGCAGCCGCTTGGTTTTATAACCAGCCAGCACACAAGCATTTTTAAACCTAGATAACCTCATTGGAGAATGCCTAATGAACCTTACAGCAACCCTTATCCTTTCTATAGACCTATCAACTTCCTTAAGACCATCATTAACGATCAGGTTCAAAATATGTGCAACACACCTCATATGCATAAATCTACCATCAAATAAATTAGAGCACAACATTCTTTGATTAAGTTGTACCCTCAAATATTCTATGACGTCTTTGTTAGGGGATGCATTGTCTACTGTTATTGCCATTATGTTATCTAACCTAACCCCCATGCATTCAAACAGGTTTCAACAGCTCTCCCAATATCTTTTCCTCGATGAGAAGTTATTGGGCAGAAATTTAAATTTTTTTTGTGTAAAACCCATGCATCATCAATGAAATGTGCAGTTATGCACATATAATTGACTTGTTGGACACTTGTCCAAGTGTCCGTTGTGAAAGAGACTCTAAATTTTGAGTTTCGGAAATACTCAAACAACTTTAGTTTTTCCGCCTCATATAACTTGTAAATATCCCTAATCATAGTATATCTAGAGGGGATCACAAACATTGGACAACAAGCAGATACAAAATGATGAAACCCCTCCCCATCAACAAACCTAAAGGCCAATTCATCAAGGACTATCATTTTGGTCAAAGCACTTCGACACACTTGTTGATTAAAGTGCCAAGCGACTAATTCCCCCTCTTTTCCCTTACCCTTTCCCACCTTGTGAAAACCTAATTTGGCTTGTTTTAGATCAGTTACTATCTTCTCAGGGTTCTTATCACACTTCTCTCTATGCAATTTTAAAGTGCTAGTGCCATATTTACTAGAACCAGCATGGTAGTTTTTAGGACAATACTTACAATAAGCCCTAGAATCATTTCCATCTACAACCAAATCAAAGTGTTTCCATACAGTTGATGTGCGCTTAGAAGGGAGTTTTTTTTTACATGAGGATGCAGCTGATGCTGCATCCTTACCACCTTGCCCAGCTTTCTTACTTTGCACAACTATGGTTCCCTCGCTCCCAGAGCCTGAGGAGGCAGCTGATTGCGCTCGTCCTTGCTCTCCTATCACTATGCCTTTTGCTCGAGAAACTTGACCAGGTTGGGTGACTGAACCTGGTTGGAATATCCCCTACATTTAAAACAATTCAGTTGGTTAATAGAAATCAGATATGTATCAAAATTTTAAAACTGATCTGATTTTGAAAAGAGATAATTTGTTTTTAATGAAAAGAGATATGTATCAACATTGCAGTCATATACATCACTGATCAAAAAAGGAAACAATAAAGCACAAAAAAAATCCTTAACAAAAAAAATTAAGGGTTTGGTTTTGAGGTAGGGTTTGATTATCAGAATTTAGGGTTTGGTTTTGAGTTACGGTTTGACTCTGATTTAGAGGATCAATTGTGATTAAAATCACTATTCAACCCCTAAATCAGACTCAAACCCTAACCCAAAACAAAAACCCTACAAGTTCTGCTAATCATACCCTTAATTAAACTAATAAACATCAAACATTATAACCATAGGCAAAAAGATCAGAACCTCTTAAACAAACCATAAATACAAAAGCAACATAATAAATCATAACTAAAACAAATGAAACACTAAAGCAAAAATCAAGCCTTCACACAAAAAATTGAGGGTTCACACAAAAAATTAAGGGTTTGGTATTGAGTTAGAGTTTGATTATCCGAATTTATGGTTTTGTTTTGATTTAGGGTTTGACTCTGATTTAGAGGTTGAATAGTGATTAGAATCACTATTAAACCCCTAAATCAGACTCAAACCCTAACTCAAAACCAAACCCTAAGTTCTGATAATCAAACACTTAGTTAAATTCATATAAACCACATTTGGAACCCTAAATTATAATAAACCCTAAATAATATAGCAAAACCACAAAATCAGATTTGTAAACCTAAAATCAGATTTGTAAACCTAAAATGAGATTTGTAAACCTAAAATCAGATTTGTAAACCTAAAATCAGATTTGAAAACCCTAAAATCAGATTTGAAAACCCCTAAATCAAATTTGAAAACCCTAAAATCAGATTTGCAAACCCCTAAATCAGATTTGAAAACCACAAAATCAGATTTGAAAACCTAAAATCAAGAATCAACCAATCTACGTCACCAATCGAACCCTAAATCAGAATGAAACCCTAACTAAACACAAAAACCCTAAATTATCATGAACCCTAAAACGGAAAAGTTGAGAAGTTACCTTCCCCTTTGCAAGCCGCTTCTCCTTCTCGTGTTCCTTCCCCATCCTTCCTCTCTCAGAGCCTCACTCAGTCTCAATTGATAGTCAGACACTCAGATTTCAGAAACCCTAAATCGAACTCGGGTGCTTATCATAAATGCTCATCCGGTCGGCCTTTTATAGCCCCCTCGCCTCCTCCTCTTCCTCCTCCGCATTAAATGAAGCCGTGTCAGACAAGCATGGTAGTCGGAGAGTTGGAGGAGAGGGATTGAGAGGACCATTCCTCTTTGACAGTGAATCTGATAGGGTTTGGTGAGGTGAGTATAGACGAGAGAGAAAGGAAGGATCGGATCGAAGACACGATAGGGGAGAGACTGAGAGAGAGGGAAGATGAAGCAGTAGAAGAAGACAGAGAGAGGTGAGGTCGGGTAAGGTTAGGTGAAGCATTGAATGCGAGGAGACGAGACGCCGTAGAGAGAGAGATAGAGACGAGACGCAGAAGAGAGAGAGACGGAAATGAGAGGAAAAGGTGAGGCTGAGAGTTTAGACGAAAATCAACGGTTGGAAATCAAACCCTACATTGGACGGCTACGATCGACTGAGCCAGCAACTGGGCTTCGCGCTTAAACGGGCCGAGGCGAGGTTAACGGGCCGCGTCTTCCTGGGCCGAGCAATTATGACGGGCCTTAGGCCCAGGCGCGCGAAACCTTCTACAACCCGGCCGGTTCGGTTAAACCGTCGGTTCCCAGGTCTGCAAACCGGGCCCCGATTTTCTGGTCGTCGGTTCTCCCTTTTCCTCACCGGCGCCGGCGGTTTTCTTCACGGTTCCGGTTTCTCCGGTGACGGTTCCGGCCGGGGACGGGCGGTGCCGGTGATTTCGGTGTATTATGCCCAGCCCTACATCTGTTTGTGGACAAAATTTTAATGTAGTTTTGGACAATTAACACTATATCAAATCGCCTCCCTTGTTTTTCTTTATTTAGAATTACCTTCAATGAAATGTATTTTTTCTTTAATATGTTTGCATTTAAAATACTTTTTTATTATCTTTTTGTTATATCAACCTCACCTATCAGCCTATTGTAAATTGATGGATTGCAAATCAATTTTAATCAGCCCAATTGAAAGAGGAGACAGAAACAGATTTAATAGTTTTTTATTCTATCGGCCTCTCCCTTTCAACATCAGCCAGACTGAAGGACTACGGATGCTATAAGGGCCATAAATCCTATGATGCCTTGCGTCTTCTAGTGAAGGTAATGGATGACTTCAAACGAGACAAAGATATTGTCTTGGACAGTTCAGTCGGAGAAAAGCCCCCTTGGATCGGGGAGATATTGCCCGGTAAGAGTCTCATGAGCCTCTTAGGGCCTGGTTTCTTAAGTATGAGAACCAACTTAGTATCGTTGATCCTCTGCTCCAAGGATCCCCCTGTTATAATCGGTTGGATGAAGGATGTGACATCCGGTGCCAAGGTAGGCCTATAGTATTGGTAGAATTAAGGATTAAGACCGCTTGATCCCATCTGAAAGACAACCTGGGTAACCTCCTCCCTATATATCATATATGTTAACATCTGATTCTAGGTCCCTGTGATTAATGGTCTGAATACTAGGTTCATATACTAGGTGAACGATTTAGAAATAGCGAAGGGATTTTGGAAATAATTCACTAGGAGGGTATCCACACTCGTTTCCCATGTAACCAATTTCCCCTGATCATCTTGGAGAGAGCAAACCTGATTGATGCAGCGTCGGAAGGAGGTCATCGCATGGAATAATTTGGTAATGCGGTCCCCTTCGATGACTAAATGGTATTTGTCATGTTGTTTTCAAAAGGCTTTATTTTGGGTCAGGGCTGCTTCGTATTGAATTTGAAAGGTTTCCCGATGATTCATGCTTGTCATATCCGTACGCCCGTTCAGGTTGCGGTTTGGCATTGACATTGATGAATCGTTTGGAGTGTGTCTTGGTACATATCTCATCCCTAATCATGCATGACCTCCCCAATTCGGGTTGTACGACTTCGCATCCTACTTGACCCATCGTCATTCCAAGCTTCTTGCACAAGCATATTGCATTGTGGTTCTTGTGTCCAGTTGGATTCGAAATGGGACTGCCTGTTACAGACTACTTTATTGGCCGAGGCCCGCATCGGTAATATGGGTAAGTGGTATGATGTCGTAATACCCGTATTCTACAATCATAGCGTCGAGACCTCTTTACCCATGTCTCTCGAGATAATAACCCGATCGAGTCTGGTTTCTACTCTCCGTCCCACTCACCCTCCTTGGAACCATGTGAACTATTTCTCCTCCATATAGATGTCTGAAACCTCATTGTCCTCCAAAATCTCCTAGAATTCGGTAATGAGTGTGTCGGGGTATGGGCAATCTCTCGTGTGTTCGTTTGGGCAAGAACGACATTGAAGTCGCTGAGTGTCCTGTTGAGCAAGCCCTTGCAGCGTGGCTTAGGTGTGATAACGATGGCTCTGAATCGGTTCTCCATATATCCTAGTAAAGAGAAACGGGTCTCTAGCAGGGGTCACGACTTGGACATTGATGTAACGATGATCAATATCTAGGCATGTGGCCGTCAAATTGGGCCCCCAAAAGAGAGCCAAACCTCCCTTATGTCCCTACCTCGGTGGTATCCACACTCTATCTTGGAAGCCAAAATTTCTATACAGAATCGTTGTCCAGTCAGGCATTTGTATTGTTTCAAATAGGAAGAGCAATTGTGGTTGATGAGTGCTAATGAGGAGCTTCAAATGTTTCCCATGTCAAGTGGCTACACCCCCTGCCAATTCCAGACCAGGATCCCACGGGCTAGACGCTTGGAGGCACTACACTAGGGGTCCTCCAATAGAGGAGGAGGATGCGGTGTTAACTATGGTTGTTCTCCCGGGGGTGGTGGTACCGAGGTTATGGGAGAATCCTATTGATTAGAGTTCCCCCATAGGTAAATCAGATTTGGGCCTCGAGGACGGCGATCTCGAATATATGTGGATATCCTCCACCATGAGGGGCGATGATGGTGGTGGCAGGACTATCGAGTACACATGAGAAGTTGTTTGAATTATAAAGAGAGAATAAAAATCTGATTTGAATTTAAAATTGGGGTGAAGAGAGAGAAATTTTGTTCCCTTTAACAAAGGATAAATACGTGAATTCGCAAATGGAGGCTGATAAATCTCAAAGTTGTTGTAATATTATTGATGAACTTGTTCAAATACATAAGTAGAGAGCCCTTTATATAGGGTAGTAATCCTACACAATAAGGAAATAAGTTTAACTATAGGAAATAGGAAATATCCTATTTTTCTATTTCTAACACTCCTCCTCAAGCTGGAGCATACAAATCAAAAGCACCCAGCTTGTTACAAATATAGCTTATGCGAGGTCCACGTAGAGATTTAGTGAAGATGTCTTCCAGCTGGTCGCTAGAGTTGACGAAACTGGTTTTGATGCAACCTGATATAATCTTCTCCCTGATAAAGTGGCAATCAATTTATATATGTTTGGTTCTTTCATGAAACACAGAATTGGACGTGATGTGTAGTGCTGCTTGATTGTCACATATTAATGTCATAGGAGTATCCTTTGTAAGCTTAGGTTCTTGAAGAAGTTGTTTCACCCATATGAGTTCACATGTTGCCAAGGCCATGGCTCTATATTCAGCTTCTGCACTCGATCTAGCGACAACAGTCTGTTTTTTACTTTTCCAAGAGATCAAGTTACCACCTATCATGACACAGTAACCTGAAGTGGAACGCCTACCTGAGGGAGATCCTGCCCAATCTGCATCTGAATATGTAACCACTTCAGTATTTCCTTTATCCTCATACAATAATCCTTGTCCCGGAGACCACTTAATATACCTCAGGATGCGCATTACTGCGTCCCAATGGCTATCACATGGGGATTACAGAAACTGGCTGACCACACTTACAACGAATGAAATATCTGGTCGAGTAATAGTAAGATAATTAAGCTTCCCAACGAGTCTAAGATACCTTCCAGAATCATCTAAAGGCTCCCCCTGTCCTTGAAGAAGTTTGGAGTTTGGATCCATAGGAGTATCACATGGCCGACAATCCAGCATTTTTGTCTCTTCAAGGATATCAAGAGTGTATTTCCGCTGAGATATGACTATAGCGTTGCTAGCTTGGGCAAACTCAATGCCAAGAAAATATTTGAGTAGCCCCAAGTCTTTAGTCTGAAAATGCTGAAAGAGGTGGCTTTGTAATTTAAAAATCTCGGCTTCATCATCTCCTGTAATAACTATATCGTCCACATAAACAACTAGATAGACGCTTCTGCCTTCTGAAGTGTGATGATAGAAAACAGAATGATCAACTTTGCTACGGACCATGCCAAACTGTTGAAGAACTGTACTGAATCTGCCAAATCATGCTCGAGGAGATTGCTTGAGGCCATAAATAGAACGTCGAAGCTTACACACCAAACCAGGCTCCTCCTGAGTAATAAAACCTGGTGGTTGCTCTATGTAGATGTCTTCATCGAGGTCACCATGAAGAAAGGCATTTTTGATATCCAACTGATGAAGAGGCCAATGTTTGACCGCATCAATGGAGATAAATAGACGAACAAAGACAATCTTTGCAACCGGAGAAAAATTATCCCCATAGTCAAGGCCAAAAATTTGGGTATAACTCTTGGCAACTAGTCGGGCTTTTAGACGATCCACTTGACCATCTGGTCCCACTTTGACTGTATACACCCAACGACATCCAACTGTAGACTGTCCCAGAGGGAGAGGAACTAACTCCCAAGTACCTTGAGACTCCATAACAGACATTTCGTCAATCATAGCTTGCCGCCAACCATGGTGTGATAATGCCTCACTATGAGATTTAGGAATTGAAACAACAGACATAGAGGAAACAAAAGCATAATACGAGGGAGATAAACGATGGTAGCTAAGAAATGAATAAACAAGATGAGGATTACGAGTAGAGCGAGTACCACGTCGTAGAGCTAGAGGCTCATCAGGGACCGGAGGCAGAACCGCGACAGGTTGAGGTGCTGGAGAAGGAGATGAGTGCACTGGATCATCAACAGGACCTGCAACTGAAGGAACATGTATACGCCGAGAATAAACCTGTAAAGGAGGCGACGCAACCATAGGGTTTGGAAGGGACATGATTGAGGGAACAGGTAAGATCTCACAAATATTGTGATTATCAGACTCCGATGAAGAGAAGTAAGAGCTTGACTCAAAGAAGGAAACATCGGCAGAGATAAAATAACGATTGGTAGTAGGAGAACATTTATACCCTTTTTGAAGACGTGAGTATCCCAAGAAAACATATTTGATAGCTTTTGCTGACAATTTATCTCGACCTGGAGTTTTGTCATGAACAAAACAAGTGCATCCAAATATACGAAGTGGAAGAGGATATAATGACTTCTCTGGAAACAATATAGAGAACGGGATTTGATCATGTAAAACGGATGATGGCATACGATTGATCAAATACCCTACAGCAAGAACAACATCAGCCCAGAAACGACGAGGCACAATATGATGAATGATAAGGGCACGTGCAGTTTCAACTAGATGACGGTTTTTACGTTCAGCAACACCATTTTGTTGAGGGGTCGAAGTACAAGAAGATTGATGAAGAATACCATGAGAACGCATAAACTCTGTAAAAGGTGCTGTAAAATATTCTTTAGTATTATCACTGCGTAAAATACGTATGCCCACATTGAATTAAGTTTGAACTTCAGCAAAAAATTCTTTAAAAATGGAAAATAACTCAGAACGGTGTGTCATTAAAAACAACCAAGTGCATCGAGAGTAATCCTCAATAAAAGTAACAAAATATTGATAGCCCAATACAGAAGGAACACGACTTGGACCTAAACATTAGTGTGAACCAATTCAAAAGGACAAGAAGCCCGATTATTTATACGTTAGGAAAAGAAATACGAGTTTGTTTCCCTAATTGACAAGACTCACACTCTAAAGTAGATAAATGAGAAAGACTTGGTAGTAAGCGTTTAAGTTTCGAGAGACTAGGATGACCCAAACGGCTGTGTATGGTAAGTGGAGACTCAGTAGAGGTGTAGGCTACAGAAGATGCCTTTGCTTGAAGATAATATAATCCTTGAGACTCATATCCTTCTGCCATCACATGTCCCGTACCGCGGTCCTGCACAAATACAAACTCAGCATCAAAGGTGACAGTGCAATTAAGAGCTCGAGTAATTCGAGATATAGAGATGAGATTAAATGGACTGTTAGGGACAAAAAGAACAGATGTTAAGGGTAAGGATGGTAAGGGTTTTGTGGAACCAACTCATTTTGTTTGGGATACAGACCCATCTGCAAGAGTAATACCCGGTAGATGCGAAGAAGTAGAGATATGAGTAAGAAGATTTCGGTTACCAGAAATATGATTTGAAGCACCAGAATCAAGTACCCAAGGGTCCGTAGGTGGAGAATGCCCTAGACAAGCAATGGAATTACCAACACCAACATTAGCATTTTGATGAAGCGAAGATGTCTGCTGGGAAGAGCGAAGTCGCAGATAGTCCTCGTACTCAACACTGGTAAGGACAACAGAGGGTGACACCTGAATGTGAAGGGCGGGTGGGTCTTGTGCAGCATAAGCAGCTTTAGGAGGATAACCACGTACCTCATAACAAACCTCCTTAGTATGTCCCATCTTGTGACAATGACTACATTGAGGATAACCACGCAACTCATAATAGACTTCCTCGGTATGACTCATCTTGTGGCAGTGGCTACATTGAATATCTTTGCGTTGGGAAGAACCACCTCGTCCTCCACGACCGCCACTACCACAACCTCCACCACCACCACCACCACCACCACGACCTCTCATAGAAGAAGAGTTGTGAGTATATTGATAGGAAAGTGCGGAGGCGTCCAATGTAGTAGGAGCCTCAGGTGTGGTGACAGTGGAGGAAATGCGTAATAGGCGGGCAGAAAAATCTTGTAATGTCGGGATAGTAGCACTGGCCAATATTTGATCACGAACAGAGGACAATTCAGGACTCAAAGCAGTAAGCCCTAACACCATGAACAATGTATCGCGTTGGGTCAATTGGACTTCTTTGTCATCAGTAATTGGCAAAAGCGCATTAAATTCTTCTTTCAACGACTTTAATCGACCAACGAATTGTGTCTTATCAAAGCCAGATTGCTTCAGTTGAACCATATTAGAAATCACAGAATAAAATTGTTGAATGTCATTAGTGTATAATGCTTTGGCTTTGTTCCATATTTGGACGCATGTACGAAATGCTTTGTAAATACAATATAACTGAGGATCAATTGATTGCCACAATATAGTGACTAACAAGGCATCAATTTTCTTCCATTGAGCCTGTGTATTTTTACCAATATCTTCACTACACTTAGTGAGATGATCTTCGAGCCCTTGGCCCATAAACCACAATTCAATAGAGGCAGCCCATGATGTATAATTGGAGCTACCCCCGAGTTTTTTCGTCGTAATAATGGGAGGGGTAAGAAACGAAGAGAACGAATTAGCTTTGATATCCGGCATGCTAGTAGATCAAAACGGGAGTGTAAAAATAGTCGTAGACAAGGAAATAGGCAACCTGGGGGAAAAAAAATTTCTGGCGGTGGAGGCGGCGGCGCGTGGAGAACCGGCGGCGCGTGCGTGGTCCGACGGAGGTGATTTTTTCAGGTTTAGTATATCGGAGTGATGTGGTTTTGATGGTGCCGGAGGTGAGAATCAATGATGGCCAGAACTTTGCATATCGGAGAAAAATATCAGGGACTAAGTGGACGTTCGAGCGGCGCGTGCGGAGGCTGGTGGCGTTCCGGTTTCGGGGCTGGTGTCGCCAGAGACTCAGCTTTCAATAGGTTGAAGAATCAAGTAGATTCCAGGCCGGAATCGAGACTTTTTTTCGGACATGAGGCACTGTTGAAGGCCGGATGCACTGTTCCGGTGAGGAAAAAAAAGGAAGAAAAAAAGGTGAAACTAAGCCCTAAGGCTCTGATAACATGATAAATCTCAAAGTTGTTGTAATATTATTGATGAACGTGTTCAAATACATAAGTAGAGAACCCTTCATATAGGGTAGTAATCCTACACAATAAGGAAATAAGTTTAACTATAGGAAATAGGAAATATCATATTTTTCTATTTCTAACAGAGGATGTGGTTGAAAACCACTGTCAATAAGGGCAATTTTGCAAATTTCCCCTTCCTTTAGGGCCTGAGCAGACGGACACCGAATGAGAGGGCGAAATAATGGAACATCCAAAAAATACAAGTCTCAATGACAGGGTCTCTCGGTGTCTGATGGAACTTCGGGAATACCGACAAGGGGCCAGTTAAGGGTTATCGGTACTACCTCTTCATCGATCATAAGGTGACATCAAATCCAACAAGTATCGACGCGACATTTTTTTACCATATCAGGAGCCAACACTTTTATGTTTGTAGAGGCTCTGATTACTATCATAGAGGAGACCACGACAACTAAATTCTCAAACCAATTTCCTCCTCGAGTCGTACGACATCATTTTTGTAATTGCAGTTCCTGATAATTAACACGATATTTTGGCCTTCAGGATGTTTGTATTTTCCGTTTTGCAATTTTGACTTTTTGGATGTTCATACTTCCCGTCTTGCAATAGTTTGCCGGTACAAGTTTCATGGTCTGTGCACTCGAGCTCTTTTTATTAATATATTTGTTCTCAATTCGAAAAAAAAGGTTAGCTTATCAGCTCCAGTTCTACAGAAAACAACACAGAAACATGCACAAAGCACAATGATCCAAAAACATAATAGAACCCAAACCATAATAAACCATCCGTCCCAAAGACATAAAGCAAGAAATATAACAACTAAATAGACTTCCGCACCTTTTTTCTTGTTGACCTACCATAGCAAAGAGCATGATTACAGCAGACATAAACCACCTTCATTTCCTTGTGAGATAGCATCAAGGTGAAGATCCATCCTTCACATTCCCGACCCCAAGCTTTTGGGCATCGACCTTGAGGAACTTGAGGTACCTGACAGCTTCATCAATAACAGCAACACTATTATTCATTTGATCAGCACCGGGAACAATTCCTCTCAGCGCCTTTACCATGTTCCTCATTTTCTTACACTTGCTTTCATAGTTGTAGCTGCTGCTGGAGGAAGATGCCACCTCATTACCGTGTTTTGACCCATAATTGGAGAAAGATTCAGGAGACATGCTTCCATAATCTCCATGAGTTCGTGCAGTGCTCACTTCTTCCTCGTTTTCTTCTTCATCCGAGCTAAACAACAATGCATCAATGTCATCTGAATCCTCTTCTAGAGGATATGATGATTCTCTCTCATCAGTATTGGCTATATCCCTTTCGGAGTTGGCTCGGATGCACGTGTCATGAAAATTCAAGCTCGGAGCATTGAATTTGTGAGCAATCCCAGGGTGATACATGATCTGACTCCTGTTATCAGTTTGATCAAAGATGATGAAATTCTTCGGGCAGACCTCGGAGGGATGGAACTCAAGCCCATGGAAGGACGCCAAATGTTTTGCTCCAAAGGACGGTGCAGTTGGAGCTTGCATGCAAGTATCAAGAGGTTGATTTGCAGCATAGAAACCAGCCTTTTGGGGAAAAGACTGCTGGTCCCCCTGCATCGGTAAAGACTTAATGGAGATTTCTAGAGAAACAATGGAGAGGACTCAGCTTTCTTCTGGGTGGTGATTCTTTGACTTTCAATCGAACAAAAGGCTTCCTTGCGAGACAAAAACAATAAATTACAGAAGAGATATGTTTATTCCAAATTGCTAGCAACAATCAAGCATGTCACTAGCAACACCAATCCTTCCCAAATCCCAATCAGCACGTAACACTAGACTACGTAACGGGCTTAAGCAACTGACGGAAATATTCAGCCTGCAAAAAAGGAAAGTTTTAAAAACACGAACACATTATTCAAAACAGTTTAGCTGAGCATTGTGAATTATTGCTCAAAGAACAAGTCAATGTTGTCAAAAGAAAGCAAAGCAAGATTCATACCTGACAAACTTTCATGACTCGGTAGTATGTAATAATCCCCACACTCATTATAAACTCCCCTGATTCTTTCACTGCTCGATATCTCTTTGTGATGGCAAAGTACATTCTCACACCTCAAACCGGCTTTGGAATAAAAATGCTTTGAGCAAAACAATTGATTCACAAGCCAACGAAACTTGACCTGCCATGTAATGGAATAAATTAGTTAAAAAGTACCACCATTTAACTGAAGGTGCAACAAGAATGACATTTTCAATGAAACAATTCAAAAACGTATATCAGATGTTGATCTTCTTCCCATAGAACTCTGTGATGCAATAGATAACAAACTCAATCTCCCACATCATTCAGCTGCTATGGAGAACCACTCTTAAATCAAATACTAAGGTAAACATAAATGAATATAGTAACATGGATGATGGATCAAAAATGGCCTTACCAGAAGAAATGAAATTACAGGATGACACGAAAGAACACCACCAGACGAACAGAATTGAATGTCCAAGGCATGTTGAATTCACTTATTAATGTCAAATAATGAATATAATTGAACTACTACTGCAACAAGAAAAGACAGAAGCAGAACAGATATAATATCATTAGAATGTGCATTAAGTAGAAGTAAAACTCAAATCAAACAGAACATAATGGTAAAGAGAGAAGTTAAAAGCACCAAAAAAATATAGAAAGGCAGCAAAACTACTCTAATTCATCGTCAAGAAAATTCAAAATCATAAATGAAGTGACAAAACTTAAATAACTAGCACCAATCAAAACAGACATCAAATCAAATAGACTTCAGAATTAATTTTTTTTTTATAAGCACAGCCTACTGCAAGATGTGCCAGAAACTACTTCCAAAGGCAATGACTGAACTATGATCTTGTGGGGCGTGAAGAAACTAAGCCAGCCACTAAACACACAAACAAATGCTTCAAATTTTCTTCCCACAGACAAATTTAGGTACAACGAATCAATTATAACACATGAGCAGTGAAGAAACAAACCCAATAATGGAAACAAGAACAAAGCTTCAATGTTCTCTTCACCTCATCACTTTTTTTTTCTGTACAATGATTCAAATACAAAGAGTATAATTGTATTACATGGGATGTGAAGAAGCTAAGCCAAATACAAACACAAAACTTCAATTTTCTATTAAATCCATCACCTCTTCTCGCCAACCAATTTAAAGACAGACTAATATGTTATCACATGGGCTGTTAAGAAAAAAACTAAGCCAATTCAAATTCCCCTTCATTCCATCACTTTCCTTCACCAACCAAAAAGTGGATCGAGAAGAAACTACACAGAAGATCAACAAAAACCCAACAAAACAGCAGATCAGCTAACTGGGTGTCCATAACAACAGGAAACCCCAAAACTAGCAAGTCCACAAGCATAGAGGAATCATAAACAGACATTACTGAAAAAACAAGCAAAATGGCAAGTAAAAAAGGGGGGAAGATCACAAACCCAAGAACTAAAAGTGAAAAGGCCACAACTTGCAGAGAACAAACAGAGCGAAAAATCCCTGGATTTGCGCTGCAGATCTGTTGAATCTAAGGTCTGGTGGTAGAGAGAGAGTATGGAGGAGAGAGGGTGAAGAAGCAGCGAGCAATTGTGGGTGCAGTGGTAAGGATGTAAATAAGTGGTTTGAAAATTGATTAATTTTAGGTGTTGTCTCCATATAGGGATATGTGGAGGAGCAGGCATGGCCGCATGGTGGAGTCAAGGCCGGGGAAGGACAGCCGTCGGATTGGGGCATTGGAAATGGATCGGCGTGAAAGAGGAGACAGAGGTGGGACCGTGTCATCAATACAAGTCACTCTTCTTCAAATTGCTTGACTTTTTACTTCTTCTTTCTTTATCAATTTTATACATTTTCAAATATATAAAAAATAGCTAATTCCTTTGAATTACCTTTATGAATTAGTTACAGATTTTTAACCACTCAATGTTTAATAACATGTCACCAAACTACTTCTTTTTCTATGATAAAAATACAATTTCATTAATTTATAGTTCAACTATAAGGGAAGAACACCTGAGAGGAATCCTGATCGTGATAAAAAATAGTTCTTTCATAATATCAATCTCTCTGTATATGACTATAAGACAAGTGAACCGATAGATCCGGTGTTTGAGAATCCATGAAGACTAACTAAAATAAAAACTAAACTATAACGGAATCAATGATTGTTGCGCAAAGTGTAGCATTTATGTTCCATTCGCTGTATTAAACCGAACCTGCGATAATTGATTTCAGAAAGAGGCAGAGTTCTTTTCACTGCAAAAATAAAATCATATAAAATAAAAAAACTCATTCGATTAACCAAATCTAGAAACGAGAGCGGGGTCGAGGAGGGTGCGATGGTGGAGGCCAGGGAGAAGGACGTGCCAACAACGGCTTCAGAGACGGCGACGGATGCTATTTTAGGGATGGCGACGGAGTGTATACGATGAAAAATAGTCTTGTTCTATGGGTCCACGAGAGCAGGGTCGCCTTTGTTCTATGGGTCCACGAGAGCCGGATCGTCTACGAGAGGCTCGGACAATGTTCTGATGCCCAAGGCTTTTAGCCCTACTTTGTAACCCTTGATTTGCATTAATGCACACGTCTATTTGTCGTTTCAGGAAAAAAAAATGATAGATCATTTCTGCAAGCACAAGAGAATTGAAAATAATTGCTAAATAAATCATATTAACTATTCTTCTATGCACGGCCGTATTTGTGTGTTCCAAGTAAAAATATACATATTACACATGCTACTTTATTGAGCATATACAAGAATGTCTAATTAAACCTAGTATACATCAAACAATAACAACAAAATTGCTTATCTCATACAAGAGCACGGGAAGACTGTGCTCTGGCAACATAAGTATTGTAAAGTCCCTCGTACTGTACTGCAGATGAATCCCAACTGAAATCAAGATTCATCACCTTCTCAACAAGCTTTTCCCAGTACTCTTCGTTGCTGTAGTGCTTAAACGCCCGCTCCATTGCATTGTTTAGTGCCTGTCAAAATTCAATTTTTCAGGAACAAACAACGTGCGGCTAATCAACATCTACATCTACGAGA
Organism: Erodium maritimum; assembly: GCA_963921825.1. Lineage (NCBI taxonomy): Eukaryota > Viridiplantae > Streptophyta > Magnoliopsida > Geraniales > Geraniaceae > Erodium > Erodium maritimum. The sequence goes on along the minus strand of OY997588.1, from coordinate 139,029,163 downwards.
ATACCTGTTCATCTGCATTTATAAACGTGAAACCATTCTGAAACTGGGGAGGGATCGTATCATCATCAACATCAAAAACACTATACAAGAAGAAAATAAAATGTAAGTACTATGGATTTTGCAATTTCACATTATATTATGAACTGATCATAACTAAAAAAACAAAACCCCACCTATCATGTAGACCACCGGTTTTTCTTGCAATTGGTACAGCACCATATCTCATTCCTACCAACTGCATGTAAATTAATAGACCGCTAAATGAGTTGGAACAAAACGTAAATATTAGCTAGGAATTGAATTTGGAACTATGTACTATGATATATAAGTGTTGCTCAGTGTCAGACAAGAATACCGTACCTGTGTAAGGCCGCAAGGCTCAAAGATAGATGGGATGATGAGCATGTCACTGGCAGCATATATGGAATGGGAAAGAGATTCATCATACTTCAATACCAGCCGAATGTGTGGGTGATTCTCAAAATGGTTTGCAATATCCTCGAATTCCCTCTACTCAGTGAAACAGAAGAATAATAGCTTTATTAGTAGACAGAATTTGCAATTTGACAAGAAAAAGGCAGGACAAGTAAGGCTAAATATGGTATACAAGAGGAGCTTCACCCGTGTATGGATACAACAACAGACATGTTTATTCGACAGCACAAGAATCACAGGCCAAAAAGCGTAAAAACAAGATCAAATGGCCTTTTCTAGGAATAAAAGCATGAAAACAAGATTTGGCTTCAGAGAGAAATAAGGCTCATGGACCTAAGTTCAAATGACGTTGGAGAGAAATAAGGCTGCAGAGATACGGCTGCCGAGACTTGAACCTTGGTCTCATGGACCCAAGGTCAAGTGCTTGACCACTTGGACAAGTACGTGTTGGTACATGAAAACAAGATTGAACGGGTTTCTAAATATATACTCCCTATGTTTTAAAATAATTGTGCTACTTCCCGAATTGGATGTTCGGGAATAAGTGTCCTACTTTCTTCGAATTGGATGTTTCAAAATAAGTATTATCACTACAGTTAGTTATTGCCACATGAGTGCCTTATCAAATGGTAGCACTGAGAGGTGGAAAAATGAGCACTAATCCCACTGATCCTTAATTTTTGTGAAAATCAAATATGACACTTATTTTGAAACAGAGGGAGTTGCATTATCACCACTTCAGCTGTATTGTTAAGCTAATCTTCCTATACTAAGCATGCATTTGTTTATGATCTTCTCCATCTAAAGTATTTCATTTTGGACTCCGGATAAGATCCCCATGAGAAAAGTAATGCAAATAGCTTAGACATTATCTTCAGCTTACTTGACTAGATTTGCAGTAACGAAGATCACATATCATGCTGTTATGGGCCTTACTGACCTGTTATGGGCCATAGCAGACCGGTACAAGGTGGGATAAAGCCCACCAAAGCTGCTGCGCAGCTGCTGCCAAATAGGGATAGTCGGTTAAGATTTGAGTTTAATTAGTTATTTCCTTTTAATAATTGTCCTAGTTTGAGAGTATTTCCTTTTAATATATTTCCTTTTAATTATGTATTAGGATTTGGTAAGTTAGTAGTATTCCTTTTAAGTGTATTAGAACTTGAACTCCAAGTAATCTCTTGGCTATATATACCAAGGGAGATTAATGAATAAAGCAGACTAAGAATTTAAAAAAATATTTTGGTCTCTCTCTTACGAGGTCTTCGAGTTCCCTCTATAATCATGAGCTTGTATCAAAAGGTCTTCGGGTTCTCTTCTAACGAGCCCGTATCCTATCCCATAACGCGATCGATCACGCAGGGTCATAACATATTGGTATCAGACCCGAGCGTTATGGAGCAGAAGTTGGATGCCTTGATAGCTGCGTTCACTGCAGCTCAGGCCCAAACTGTGGCACGATATGAAGCTGACCAACAACAGATTGAAGCTGATCAGCGGAAGCTAGAAGAATTGGCGATGCAGGTTCGTGCGCTGTCCGCACCTCCGCAGGAGGTGATCTCATCCCCGGCTGGCCGGCAGCTACCGCCACCAGCTCTGGTAGCATCGGCTGACCGACAGCAACCACCACCAGCTGGCCGGCAGCTACCTTCACCAGCTGGCCGGCAGCAACCTCTACCAGCTCCGGCAGCACAAATAATTTTGCATCAGGATTCCGCTGTTAAAACCATGATTTTTCATCTAGTGCAGCCTACAATGCTTCTTGTTGGCACACATATTGGTGACATGACACTTTGGGAGGTAATAAGCAGAGAGCGGTTTATATTAAAAAAAAATCTGAACTTGATTGAGGACGAGTTCGTGGCTGCCAACATAACTACGAAGGACATCAATCCATCTAATGCGCTTGAGGACAAGCGTCATCTGCGAGGGGGGAGTGATGTTATGGGCCTTACTGACCTGTTATGGGCCATAGCAGACCGGTACAAGGTGGGATAAAGCCCACCAAAGCTGCTGCGCAGCTGCTGCCAAATAGGGATAGTCGGCTAAGGTTTGAGATTAATTAGTTATTTCCTTTTAATAATTGTCCTATTTATTATGTATTAGGATTTGGTAAGTTAGTAGTATTCCTTTTAAGTGTATTAGAAATTGGACTCCAAGTAATCTCTTGGCTATATATACCAAGAGAGATTAATGAATAAAGCAGACTAAGAATTTAAAGATATATTTTGGTCTCTCTCTTACGAGATCTTCGAGTTCCCTCTATAATCATGAGCTTGTATCAAAAGGTCTTCGGTTTCCCTTCTAAAGAGCCCGTATCCTATCCCATAACGCGATCGATCACGCAGGGTCATAACACATGCCCTATATATGACAGGCTCAGGATCCTAGAGTCAAAGATTTTACCTGTATCTGGGGCACGGGGCTTGAACCAAGAAGTACAAACTGTCCTCCAAGCTCCAATGTTCTATATATTGCATATTTAATAAGATGTACACCTTTCTGCGGCACCAATCTTGTTATGCAACCAACCTATTTAGCATAACATATAGAAATCATACAACTTCAGTGTCATCAATTAAAATGCATCCAGAGGACTTCAGAGTACTTCCTGTATAATTCACTGCACAAGCACCTCAAATGCAAATGAAATTCACAGAAAAATGTTTCAGTGAAGATGACAGACCATTTGCACTTCTAGTCTTAATATTTTTTATTTTCTCATGGATGCTCGATCAAACAAAATTTCGTATACATCGTTGAGGTTAAATGGGTTAATAATATATAACATTTCTATTATCAAAGGAACCTCATATATGGATTATGAAACGTGTGAATTTTACATCCCAAATTCTGTAAAAAGGAAACCACAAAGAACATGACTCTTAGATGAAAAGTGTAGATATGAGACTACTATAGCATCATTGATAATTTCATGTTTTATAAAATTAAGATTACCAGAGGCTGCCTGATATCAGTGGAAGTAAGTCCAAGATAAGTTCTCAGAGCAACTTTATTTTCTGATTTCCCTTGAAGATCATTGGCACTGTATTGAACTTTGAGAAAAGCATCCGTGGCAGGATTCCATGAATCAGTATCAATGCCATTCAATATCCCAAAGAACTTCTTAGAGTGAAAATTAAGTATTGACTGGAGACCTCGTCCTCCCTGTAGAACATAGATGAAACATAGTATATAAAGCCCAGTAAATAATGTAGAGCATAATAATAGCATGGTTTCAAGATTAGTGGCTATGGGGTCATACAACACTTTCTTAAAGATCAATTCCCCCCGACTCTTAATCTGCATTTTCTCGAGGAATTAGAATGGTTTAGTTTGTAAATCTTAAATCAATATAGGTGCAATGTAAATGACAGAAATGGCAGAAATACTAAATGACATAACATATAACATTATCATTTACTAACTGTTTTTTGAAAAAATAAAAAGAGCAAACAATCAAGGCAATTTGCAAATAATCACTACATCCCAAAAGAAGTGTCTTACTTTCCTAAATTGGATATCCCAAAATAGGTGTCTTATTTTCCTCATTTTGGAAGTTATTTGTGTGTAACCCATGAGAGATCATGGGGTCGTATCAAAAGTCAAATACTACACTAATCTTTAATTTTTGCTAAAGGTCAGATAGGACAATTTTGGGATGGAGAAAGTACTACAGAACTTGAATTAATTATGACAGTGCAAAGAAATTTATACTATTCCTACGCTCTATACTTACCTCAGCACTCCGCACTTCTTGTCCATAAGTGGGTGATACTGTTGTGACAATGTTAGAGAACACAATAGCACCCTGAAAAACAGAGATAATTTATAAGAACAAATATTTTCGTCATTGTTGAAGAATGTCTAAACTCATCCAACCATTCTAACCTTAATAGGATTGATCCTATCATGAGATGAATGGTCTTGCATCCTATCCGGTCTGTTTAGCTGATGGGCGTCAAGGCCACAAGATGCCAAATCAGACGCAGGTGCAGCCCCCTGGTACTCAAAGTTGTGGCATGTAAAACATATTCTGGCAGAATTCAATCCTTTTGGGGCATATAAATCCCAGTAAAGAGGTGCCTGATAAAGCAGTAAGAGATTGTTCATCAACATGAAACATATAATTTTGTTGTAAGAAAACTCAAGAACAAAGTTTTAACTTTTCCATACAACAAAAGCCGTCTGCCAATCGTGGCAATGAATTATATCTGGTTTCTTGCCAGATTGATAAATCAACTCAAGCGCTGCACGACTGAAATATGAAAACCGTTTGAAATCATCACGCTCTCCATAAAATTGTCCTCTCCAAAAGAACTTATCAGGATGAAGTGGTTCGATAAAATACAAAGGAAGACCTGTAGAATCATAGTTCCTGTTAGAATACAACTATGGAGCATCCCGTTGTAGAAAGAAATGTAAATTTCTTGACCTTCAACAGTGCCAACCCAGATTTTATTTTTGAATAATTTTCCATCAAAATATGATTCCACCACCACATCTAGTGCCTGCAGAACAAAAAAAAGCATTAAATCAACTGCTCTTGGAACACAGGTTCTTTTAATTATATATGCCCATAAACCAAATGTACTAAAGCTACTATGCATACCCTAAGATCATGAATACGGTCATAATCCATGCAATCATATTTTGGAACAATTATCTCCAAAAGGTGTCCTCTCTTTTGTAGTGCTTTACTGAGACCAGTCACGACGTCCCCCAAACCACCAACCTGTAAAACAAGGAACAATAAACATCCAGATAAGAGATCATGTGTCTTGCAAATAATCAAATGTTTCACTGGTACATGCCTGTAGAAATTATGGAAACAACAATAACAATAATATACCAAATAAACAAAAAATAAAATGCCCAATTGCTCTCACCTTAGCAACAGGAGCCATCTCTGCCGCGATGTGAATAACATGCAATCCAGGACTAAAGATAACAAAAACAAACAAAGTGGAGAGCATTATTTATTAACTGCAGGCAGCCCATAACAAAAAAAATCCTTACCTTGTTGATGACGATATCAACTGAAGAAAGATGGACATAGCTTCTTGCTCAATCTTGTCCTTCCCATTTATGTATGCATCACGAATTCGCCCATCTCTTTTCCATGTCATTTCTCTCAACAGCTGCACAGCATCAGCTGATATTTTCTTCTCTAGCAACCAACCATCAAGAATAAGTAATATGCGACTCCAAAATTCCCAAGGCATGTCATCTACAGGTTCATCTGAGGCTCGTTTTTTGCTTTCTTCTTTCAAAGTATTTAGTGTATCTTGAAATTCCTTAACAGATTCTTGATACAATTGAACATAAGAGAATATATCTTCGTCGGACTTTTGTATATGTTCTTCTAATAGTTCTATCCTTTGTCGCAATAATTCATTATGCTCCTGCATTTTCTCTGATGACCGCTTATACACCTTGGCTTCTTCAAGAGTTTCTTCCAGTTTATCAACCTTCTTTCTCAACTCCTGGTTTTGCTGCAACACTAAAATAGCTTGATCTGCTTGTTTGGTTGCCTTATCTAGCAAGGTTTGTAAACTTTCCACCTTCTCCCACAGGTCTTTGCATTCAGATTTTAGAGCCGATAGCTTGGAAACATCTTCCTGGGAAACTGAAAGTTTGGATTCCAAGTCCTTTATAACACACCCAAGAACCGTACATTCTTTTTCCAGTGCTACCACACGTTCATCCGTATTCTTGACATTATAAAACTCTGCCTTAAGTGCTTCTACATCATTCAGCAAGTCCGTATTCTTGATCTTACTGAGCTCTGCTTTGAGTGCTTCTAAATCACTATTGAGGGACTTATTCTCTGACCTCAAAGAATTAAGCTCTTCTTTAAAAGAATTAAAACTCACATTATGTAATTGAGCTACTTCCCTGTTTAAAACTTCTTGATTAGTAAACATATCAAGATCACTCTTTTCAGTCTCAACTATGTAACTCAGTTCATCCCTAATCTTCTCCAACTGGTTTTCTAGTAGTTCTGCATGTATCTTGTCTTGGGTAGCAACTTTGATTCGGGCATCAGTTTCTGCCAATCTCATCTCCAAAATGTTCATTTCTCCCTGCAACGTCTCCTTTTCAACCAGAACATCGTCGAGATCTTCAAGTGCATCAACCCGAGCCTTGTTAAGACGAAGGATATCTAACACGCACATAGCAGGAATAAATATGCTACTATCTAAATTGATGGGAAAACTAAAATAACAAGGCACAAGCACACAACACGAAATTAAATAAAAAAGAACAATAAATCAACAGTAAGATCTTTTACTTTTTTCCGCATTTCTTATCAAGCCGATCATATTTTGAAGTTGAACATTTGCAAGTTGCTCCCCACCATCTTTTTTTATGACCTGTAAGAAGAAAACAACTTCCGTAAAATTTTCAATAGTAAATCTGTGCTTTAATTACTCAGGCTAGTTAGGAAGTTAAAACACTAGTATCAGATTAAAATTGTTGCCTGAGTCCTTAATTTTGAAAATACCTAATGCCTTGAGCTTTGGTACTCAAGCTCAGGCAGTCACTACAAGTATATTTCGTAATAACTAGGATAAAAAGTTAAAAACATTCTAACCCTTCAAGTGCATATTCAGTGTTGACCTATATGCCATCTCTTGAACAAGAAATAACTCAATAGTTCCATTACTAACTTTCTTAAAGTATTAAAACAAAGAAAAACTTCTATAAAATACTTTTTTTTTTTATGATTGAGACTAAATATTACTTCCCTTCAATAATGCAAACATGACTAATAATATTGGATGGGGGTCTAGGATTCAAATGCATTTGTAATAAATATGGGAGACTAAGGGTCACCCATTAATAGGCCTAGAAGTCTAAGAGTCCCCTACTACCATTAGTGGGGTAGTGGAAGAGTCATCTATTTGTGTATATATATGTAGTACCCTTGTATATTCAGATCAAGGAAAATAAGAACATTTTCTTATTACAACATGGTATCAGAGCTGTGGTTATCAGCTCTGTGGGATTAGGGAATTTAGGAGTGAGCCTCCATTGGTGCCCGGTGTGCACTTTCACTACCAGGAGGGCAGGTTGATTCATTTTCGTTAATTCTTGTTTCTCACCTCCTATCCCATAAGTTAGAGGTTATTTTGGGTTGTTGATATCTGAAATTTGAGACCCATTCGATCACCACCGGAGTCTCACTTGCCTAGAGAAGTTAAGGAGTTTTTGAATCTGTTCGAAGCGTTTTACAAGGCTCCAGGGCTGTTTTTGTCTCACCTCCGGCGAGTGAGGCTTCAGAAGGGCAAAACCGACCGACCGATTGCTTCTGGAATTTTCCGCCGCCGCCCACGGCCGCGCGTGCACCACACGCGCCGCCGTCCGCCGCCCAGAAAAATTACAGAGGTTCTTTTTCCTTGCTTCGGCCAGCTTGGTTCGGGTATTTTCCATCTATTGTTATTCGATTCTACTCTTTACTTCGTTTGAATGGCCGAAGAGAATAAAAGTATTGTTTCAATGGAAAGCATTCCCATAATGTCCCGAATAACCGATCACAAATTGACTGGACCCAATTATCCGGGTTGGTCAAAGAGTGTTCGTATTTATTTACGAAGTATTTCAAAGGATGATCATCTTTCCAATGACCCCCCTGTTGATGAAGAAGCTAAGAAAGAATGGGTGCGTGATGATGCACGCTTGTTCCTTCAAATCAGGAACTCTATTGATCCGGAGGTGGTTAGTTTGGTTAACCATTGTGAGTATGTTAAAGAGTTAATGGAATATTTGGACTTTGTTTATTCTGGAAAGGGGAATGTTGCTCGTATTTATGATGTTTGTCAGGGCTTTTACCGTGCTGAGCAAGGAGGACAATCCCTACAAACCTATTTCATGAACTTCAAGAAGACTTATGAAGAACTTAATGCAGTAATGCCGTTCAGCACAGATGTTAAAGTCCAACAGACACAGCGAGAACAAATGGCGATAATGAGCTTTCTTGCAGGACTTGGCTCTCAGTTTGAGTCAGCCAAATCTCAAATCCTTTCTAGCACAGAGCTAACCTCATTGGTCGAGGTGTTTAGCAGAGTTCTTCGCACAGATACCCAGAAAGGAGAAGTGTCATCTACCCCCGAGGTTCACAATGCTCTCATTGGTCATTCACGGGGTCCTCTTAATTCTCGTCCTTATGGGAGAGGCGCTCACAGGGGAAGTGGACGAGCAAGTAATCCTGGTCGTTGGAATAGCCGAAATCAAGAGACAGGGGGAGTTATTTGCTTTTATTGTAAGGAACCAAGACATACCAAGGGATCGTGCCCAAAGTTAACCCCACGATCATCTGCCAATGTTGTTGCTACTTCCTCTAATCAGACCATCACTATATCTGTAGCTGAGTATGACCGCCTTCGCCAGTACCAGGATACATCCACGCACTCATCTCACTCTGTCACCTCTGCCGCTGAGTTAGGTAATCTACATAAGTGCCTCATTTCGTCCCAATCCCCCTCTCAATGGGTCCTTGATTCTGGTGCCACAGATCACATGACAGGTAACCCTAAATTACTTGACACTTTTAAGCCTCGTACTTCATATTCTTCTGTAAGCTTAGCCGATGGTTCTCAGTGCCCTGTTCTTGGGACTGGGACGGTCCACCTCACACCATCCATTTCTCTACTTTCGGTCTTAAGCTTACCTGGATTCTCGTTTAATTTGATGTCCATCAGTAAAGTTACCCGTGCTCTAAATTGTTGTGTCTCATTTTATCCTGATCATTGTTTGTTTCAGGATCTGTTGACGAAGCGGATTATTGGTGAAGGACATGAGTCGGGGGGGCTTTACATCATGAATACCGAGAAACCCGCTCCACCAATCGCCTGTTCAGCCTCCTTAACCATACTTGAAGCCCATTGTCGCTCTGGCCATCCATCTCTTCCAATCTTGAAGAAGCTTTATCCCCAGTTTGAGAAGGTACAATCTTTCGATTGTGAAGCATGTCGGTTTGCTAAGCATCATCGTCTCCCCTCTACTCCTCGAGTCAAGAACAGAGTCAGCTCTCCTTTTGAATTAGTCCATTTTGATGTTTGGGGTCCGTCACCTGTAGTGTCTAAAACTGGGGTTCGGTATTTTGTTTCTTTTGTGGATGATTTTTCTCGAACTACTTGGCTTTATTTCATGAAAAATTGTTCTGAGTTATTTTCTCATTTTACTACTGCCTTCTGTGCTGAAATACAAACTCAGTTTGGTTCTAATGTTCGTATTTTGAGAAGTGATAATGCCAAAGAATACTTTTCTGAGTCATTCACTACTTACATGGCCCAGAATGGTATCCTTCATGAATCATCTTTGTTGATACCCCGTCTCAAAATGGAGTTGCTGAAAGAAAGAATAGACATCTTCTTGAAACTGCAAGAGCACTTTTATTTCAGACTCATGTACCAAAATGTTTTTGGGCTGACGCTGTTTCAACTGCATGTTTTCTCATCAATCGTATGCCTTCATCTGTCCTTCAAGATGACATCCCATATCAAGTCTTATTTCCCACCAAACCTCTTTTTCCTATTACCCCTCGTATCTTTGGGAGTACGTGTTTTGTTCGTGATGTTCGTCCTACTCGTACAAAATTAGATCCTAAGTCTGTTAAGTGTGTTTTCTTGGGGTATTCTCGGGTTCAGAAGGGTTATCGTTGCTATTGTCCTGATCTTCATCGATACCTTGTCTCCATTGATGTCACCTTTATGGAACATTGTCCTTTCTTTTATTCAGCAATTCCTCACACTCCAAGACAGGGGGAGACCGATGACTTGCTAATCTACCACATCTCTCATCGAGAACCGATTGTACCAACACCTCCTGTTTTACAATCCATCACCACGCCCACACCATCTGTTATCCCGGACCCGCCACCACCACCACCACCACCACTGCCTATCCGTTACATTTATTCCCGTCGTCCAGCACCTCCCGCCGCATGCCCGGAGCCAAGTTCCTCTTCGCCACCAGATCCTGACGACCTCCCCATTGCCCTCCGCAAAAGTAAGCGACAATGTACATATCCTAACTCTTCCTTTGTGTCATATGATCATTTGTCTCCTTCATCATGTTCCTTCATAGCCTCTATTGATTCAGTCTCAATTCCCAAAACTGTTAATGAGGCACTATCCCATCCTGGCTGGCGTTCAGCGATGATAGAAGAAATGAGTGCACTGGATGCGAATGGTACTTGGCAGTTGATCCCGTTGCCTCCCAGGAAGAAGGCTATCGGTTGTAAGTGGGTGTTTGCTGTTAAATTTAACTCTGATGGCTCTGTTGCCCGCCTTAAAGCTCGACTCGTGGCCAAAGGCTTTGCTCAAACTTATGGAGTGGATTACTCTGATACTTTCTCCCCTGTGGCTAAGCTAACCTCTGTGCGATTGTTTATCTCTTTGGCAGCCACTTATAATTGGCCTTTATACCAATTGGATATCAAAAATGCTTTCTTGCACGGGGACTTGAATGAGGAAGTTTATATGGAGCAACCTCCTGGTTTTGTTGCTCAGGGGGAGTGTGGATTGGTATGTCACCTTCGGAAATCTTTATATGGTCTCAAACAGAGTCCTCGAGCTTGGTTTGGAAAGTTTAGCCAAGCAGTTGAACAGTTTGGAATGAGCAAGAGAAAGTCCGATCATTCTGTGTTTTACAAGAAATCTCCTGCAGGTGTCATTCTTCTAGTTGTATATGTGGATGACATTGTGATCACTGGAAGCGATAACTTGGGCATCTCCTCTTTGAAGTCTTTTCTCCACAACCAGTTTAATACCAAAGACTTGGGAGTCTTGAAGTACTTTCTGGGAGTAGAAGTATCAAGAAGCAAGAAGGGCATATTCTTATCTCAGAGAAAATATGTGCTGGATTTGTTGTCAGAAACTGGGAAGCTTGGAGTCAAGCCATGTTCGGCCCCGTTACCTCAAAATATGCAACTCGTAAAAGAAGGAGAACTATTTGAGAATCCAGAGAGTCACAGAAGAATTGTGGGGAAACTGAACTATCTTACAGTAACTCGGCCTGATATTGCATACTCAGTAAGCATTGTAAGTCAGTTTATGTCCTCCCCTACTGTTGAACATTGGACTGCTCTTGAACATATTTTGGCATATCTAAAAGGAGCTCCAGGACGTGGTTTACTCTACCAGAACCACAATCATACTCATATAGAATGCTTCACAGATGCAGATTGGGCAGGATCCAAAATTGATCGGCGATCCACGTCGGGATATTGTGTGTTTGTGGGAGGAAATTTAGTCTCATGGAGAAGTAAGAAACAAAATGTTGTCTCACGCTCTAGTGCAGAATCAGAGTATAGAGCCATGGCTCAATCTGTTGCTGAGATAATGTGGATCTATCAACTACTTTCAGAATTCGGTCTCAAAGTCTCCATGCCAGCAAACTTATGGTGTGATAATCAAGCTGCTATTCATATTGCCTCAAATCCCGTATTTCATGAACGAACCAAGCATATCGAGATTGACTGTCATTTCGTCCGTGAAAAGCTTCAGCAGAATTTGAATACTACCGCGTATGTGAAGACCAGAGAACAATTAGGAGATATGTTCACCAAAGCACTTCCGGGTACTCGGGTTGATTATCTTTGTAACAAGCTGTGCATGATTAACATCTATGCATCAGCTTGAGGGGGAGTGTAATAAATATGAGAGACTAAGGGTCACCCATTAATAGGCCTAGAAGTCTAAGAGTCCTCTACTACCATTAGTGGGGTAGTGGAAGAGTCATCTATTTGTGTATATATATGTAGTACCCTTGTATATTCAGATCAAGGAAAATAAGAACATTTTCTTATTAAAACAGCATTGTTATGGACATGAATCTGATTGTGTGATTCCATTGGTGTAAACCCTCAGCACCTTGAGCTTTCGTGGTCGGGATCAGACATTCACTACAAACAACTATAGTATTAACACTAATAAGCAGAAAGAGCCTTTTGATGCAACTTTTATAGTCAAGCAATTTTCTATTCGCGAGCATTCCAAGTATACTGACAACTTTGCAATTGAATATCAACAACAGCGTTTAACAAGAAAAGAAAAAAAGGAATAATCTAATGTCATGTAAACATGTAATATACATGATTGTAAGAATCACGATTGAGAAAAATACCAGTGATTTTGTTTCCTCAGGTTTATTGACAACGGTTGCCTCTTCTATACTTGTATGCTCTACAAGTATACTATTTTCAATGTCATCACTAGAAATGCTTTCCTGATTCAAAACCCCATCTTTATCAGATAAAGCACTTTTAGGCACAATATCTTCATCACCCTTTGGCTGGAAATCTGCATCACCGGGAAGCAGTTCTGGAGATCCTTTCTTCCATGGTTGTCTCTTCTGCTGGGAACTGCACAACAAAATGAAAGAGTAATCAGCCGAATGAGAAGTAGTCAAGAATGTCATTGTGGGAAGCAGTTCTAGTGGAGATCATCTTCACATCAATATCTACAGAGACACAACCCAAAACCCAATTGACCCAGAAGAGCAAAAAGCACCATTTTGGATCCGAGCTGGGGCAAGACATTGAAAATTGAGTTACAGTAGAAAAGAAGAAATGGGGTTGAAGAAAAGGACCTGATGTTGGTCTTCCGCATCTTACAGGACGGAAGCAGGCGGGGGCGGGAGGAAGCAGCGACACTGGAGCCATGGTGGTTGAGGCCGTGGGCACAGAAACAGGTCGATAGCTTCGCCGCCACCGATTGATTCATTTCCCGAGCTCAACACTGTATTCTCTGTCTTCTTCTGTACAAAAAATAATCTGGAAAATTTAAATTTTATCTCTTTCGAGTGACACAGAAGAACCAGGAGTCGCCTACGGGCTCGCGTGATCTTCGAATGTAAGAGAGAGAGAGACAATTTTAGCGTATGGGCGGGTGTAGGGAAAGTGGGTTTACTCGTGATCACCGGTGAACTTTCGGTGACTTGGCTAATCTAGATCGGACGGTTAATATGGATTTAAAGATTAAAGTCGGCCCCACCAGATCTTAGTGACCTGGTGATCGTGGCATGTCGGCGATGCTGACTATCTGTGTGGCTTTCTGCTGTGAAGTGTAGATTCAATTTTGTTTATTTATTTTTGCTACGGGTGAGTAGGGGTGGGCAAAATAATCCGGATCGCCATAAACCGACCAATCCAATCGTTATTTACACTGGAAAAAACCGTAACCGGTGGATTTCGTTGAATTTCCGGTCCCGTAACAAACTGGAGGCATGGTGGCCGGAGCCCGGTCCACGAAATGCTACACCGATAGTGGACCGAAACCGATCGAAATCTTGGGCTTTTAAGGCCCAAGATTATCCTACTGATCTAATTGTAATATATAAATGCGTGTACAAGTTTCAGTATTCAATCATCACTTTAACTTTTGGATAATTGAATAAATAAATAAACAGATAAACAGCCATCAGACGAAAACTCATGGAAAACAAAATTGTAAATGAGAATGAAGGGCCTAAATGAAAAATCATTTATATGGTCGGTCCGGTTGAAACCGACAACCGTCCGCCATAAACATGGTCGGATTCAGATCTATGTCGCCGATGCTGGCGACGGTGTCGGTGTGAATTTTCACAAAACCGATGATTCGCGGTTTGGTGGCGGACTGGGCATAATGGTCGGTTTAACCGACCATGCCCACCCCTACCGGTGAGTATGATTATGATGTTGCTTCCTGAATAAAAGTGATTGTGTCTAATCTAATTCCTCATAAATAAATAGATAATAATAATGATCGTGCCTAGAATCTGATACCAGTTTGAATTTATTTGACCATTTCCTACTTGAATTTCATTTTTCTTCTTTTTTTTTCTTTAGCAATTCAGGAACATAAAAAAAGAAGATTGAAGTGAAAACAAAAACAGACATAAAAAACAAAGGATAATTCCACCTCAATGCCCTAAATCTTTCATATTTTATTTAAAGTACCCTAAATTTTTTTTGGGTAACTTAAGTGCCCTAAACTTTCATTGATTCATTAGAGTACCCTAAATCTTTTTTGTGTCATCTCGGTACCCTAAACTTTCATTAATTCCATTTTAGTACCCACCGTTAACTTTACATATGATTTTCCATCCAAAACAGGTAAAATGATCATACTACCCCTCACCAACAACCAAAATTATGGTAAAGTTAACGGTGGGTACTAAAATGAAATTAATGAAAGTTTAGGGGTACTAAAAGTGGAATTAATAAATGTTTAGGGTAATGATGTGACACAAAAAAGATTTAGGGTACTCATAATGAAATATGAAAGATTTAGGCTACTGAGATGACAAAAAAAAAATTATGGTACTCTAAATAAAATATGAAAGATTTAGGGTACTGAGGTGGAATTAACCAAAAAAAATAACGAGTGCTCTAGGACTAAAAATGTCATCGTGAACAAAACTTTAGTATAGTTTTAAACAATTAACTAATCATTTTTTAACGAATGCTGTATTTTTTTTATTAAAATCCGAAATCAACTACAAACGAGTGCTCTAGGACTATCAGTTCCTGACCACTAAAGAAGGACAGACATAGAAGATAATTGTTCGTAATTCTTTCAACAATATAACCGTTGTGAACATGATTGAAAAGCCACATATGCATGAAGGAAAAGTGGGGGCTGAAAAACGAAACTGGAAGTCATGTTCAAGGTAGTGCCTAAACGTTGCATCTAGGGGGAAAAGCGACCGAACTTGAATTGCATCAGTTGTATTGGGAGGATATACGTGAATCGGGGTTCCCTCCTTAAAAAAATGTCTGATTCTCTGATCATTAGTTATTGACTTTGCAAAGACGAAATCAGATAAAATAAAAAGGACTCACTCGATTAGCCAGATCCATAATCGAGAAAGGGGTCGAGGAGGGTGCGAAGGTGGAGGCCAGGGAGAAGGACGCCCCCATGACGGCTTTAGAGACGACGACGGTGGCTTCAAAGACGGCTTTAGATACGACAACGATTTCAGAGACGCCGACGGCGACATTAGAGACGACAACGACGACATCAGAGACGGCGGCGACCGATCAGAAAAGAGGAACCGATACAACGCAAGGCTCTGAGGCGGTGAGGTCGATATGAACCAGACAACAACCATCGGAGTTGCAGAGGAGGAACCGAACAAGGTCGAGAGACGCTACATTGGTGGCGGGAGGAAGTCAACGTTACGGTGGCTAACGACAGTTCAAAAGAAACTCTAACAAAAAAAAAACTAGCAAAACCCCTAAGAGAAACGTAGGGGAGATGATGTATAGAAAAGAAAAGCAAAACTATAACATAGTTCATAACAGTGACCATGACTATAGTCGTGGCAATGACCATACCCATAACCATAGCCTTCTTTCTCAGAATGGCTCTGCCTCAGAGAGTTTAGGTTTTTCTGACTTCTGATAACAACCCTTAATCAATTCGTTTATTGTTAAGAAAGCACTGAGTTTCTTTTCAAAACTGGTTTATTTGCATTACTAAATATATTAACCCATCATTTTAATGATAACCTAAAACATAATTTCCAGATAACATTTTCCGGCGCATCGAAGTAAAATACAAAAAATAAGTGTAAAAATAACAAAAAATTAAGAGCTTACATTTCATAAAGACACATCAGAAACATAAAATGAAGTTGTCAAGTTACTATCGAACGCCCTCGTGAAAATCAAACAAACAAAAGAATCAAGATCTCTACATTAAGATACGAACTTGGTAACGGATATAGATTTGGATTTTACACAATTAACATGAACAAGAATCACCACAAAAATTGAAATGTTAAATTTGTCTAATAACAAAACAACAAATCTATGTTTACATGAAACTGCATTCTCCCATGATTGAACCAGAAAGCAATATCTCAATTTCAGCATTACCACCGGCCAATTTTTTTCCAGAGGGAACAAACGTACCCAAAGCAGCAATGATTTTCCTCAGCAAAACATCAAACATCGATGTACGTGAGAGACATTTCTGAGCCCTGTTATTGTTCTGACCTATACACTATTTCTGTTTGTACTGTGGCTCAATTTTGGATCCCACTCATTTATGCCTGTATCAAATATTAGTATTAGTATAAGCAGCACCAACCACCTAAAAGGCCAAGTGATAGATTTAGGCCCCAAGATGTGCTTTATCAAGTGACAAATAGGTTCACATCTTTCAAATTTTGGGCCTCTAGCCTAATAATAGGATGGCATAGAGGGTTCATGTATGGATGAACCAAGTTCTAATACCATGTTGAAGCTCAACCCACCTAAAATCTCGATTGATAGGTGGAATTCACATTATGCTTATCAAGTGTCAAATGGATCCACATCTTTCCGATGTGGGACCTTGACAAAGGCACTCATGAAATTCTAGATCTAGTAAATTGTACTTTGAGATGTTTCATATAGGGACTCACCAGTCAAAGCGGGATATGGAGAAGGACGAGAGCAAAGCAATATAAACAAACAGAGATGACAACCCCAGCAAGAAAGTTGTAAAGCAAGCGCCTGTTGTCTTTTGTGGGCACAAATGTTGTTTTTAGAGCATTGGTTAGTTCGAAAAGCCGATGGGATATCTGCAGAAGCCAATAATGTCAAGTAATCAGATAAGTGTGGTAATTCTTAAAGTTTCCAAATTTCAGCAGTAAAAATTTGCTCACCAAAAGATAAATGGCAGTAGTGAGCATGAAGTTGAGCATGGGATATTCGGGGATGAAAGAAAGAAGCCACTTTGGCTGTCCATTAGGCACATTTGATCTGCACAAACGTATTATCAAATTTAATACCAAGTGAAAGCATGCGGAATGAAATCTCAATAAGGGACATTAGAAAATCAAAAGATTGTGCCTAACTTGAATAGAATGATTACAGAGTAGTTACAAATTTACCATAAATGAACAGAAGGAGCAAATCAGGCTCACCTTAACCAGATGTGAAACTGAGAAATATAAGTCTCCAGAGTAATCTTTCCTAGCCACCTAGTGATACAAGTAGCACAATTAGTGAAATCACAAGCAATGGGAGGCGCAATTTATAAATAAATAAAAAACGAAGAACTGAAAATCATTAAACCCAATAAAAGGGAGATTTAAAGATTCAGCATAAGGTGTAAGGAACATACGCGAACAGAGTCAGAGAGAAAGAACGAAGCTGATGAGTGAAATTCCTCAAGCAAATATAGACACTGGAATCAAAATAACCAGACAGGAAAAATCAGCTATACACTACATATTTTGCAAATGAGAAAAAAGGGCATTCTCTAATACGCACGTAATGGGAATCCAAGATGTGTAGGGGTGGAGCTTGTTGTATGCAACTTTGTCCAGCTTGTAAATACATTCGAACCACAAATAACCAACCTGTAACGGATTAAAAGCTAAGGTTAAGCCTATATGTAAGAAAATAGCAAACCATCTACGCAGAGAATAGAAGACTTATCGATCAGCAACTCACAAATAAGGCAACCGCGACAATGCTTGTTTTGATTGTTACTCTCTTCCTGGGTTCCGACTCTTCCAGTTTCTCCATCCATTTCTCAACCTAAGATGATTAGTTTTTCGTACGAATGAATTATCAGCATGCTAAGGAAAAGTCAAACTTACCAAATCATTAAAAAAACAAAGCAATTACATTGGGGTGAAAATAGGCGTATATCATTCCGACAATCCATATGTAGCGGTCAAGTCCAGATCTGAAATGCCATTCATGGAGTCGAGGAAGATCCGGTTTTGCAGGATCAGTATACCCTGGCACGATTATTAACAGTTGTACAGTCTTGAGATTAAAGTAGATCAAACAAGAACTTTATCGACTGGATAAGTAATTTGTTACCTAATATGAATGCCAATGGGCTCCAGATAATTTCAAAAACTCCAGGAACTTCCCAAACTAAAATAACCACTAAAAAGCAAGAAAATATTTTGATTGCCATCACTGATCCTATCTCATTGTACTTGCTGAAAATTCCAAGGGCTCCATACACCATGAGAGTGAAAAGCGTGTGCATTGGGCAGATATAGTACAGCATATAGTCATTGTTCAGAACAATACAGCAAAACACAACAAAAAAGTTTAGCCGCCACATCATCTGCATCAAGATTCAAGAGGCAAAGTGGGTAATTTTTTTAATTTAGTATGCATACAAGGAAAATAATTTATAATCAAGTGAAACAATAATAACATCCAAAGTCATTACTTACCTGAGCAAATCGAGCAAGGCTAAAGTCTTTCCGGATGTAATAATAAGAGAAGTTGCCAAATCCAGTCATCCAGACATAAGCAGCAATAAACATACGGATTGCATTGTATATCTCAGCCGCCGCAAAGTAATGGTACATTAGAAATAAGATCTGTTACATGAAAACACACATTTGCAGTATTAAAAACTCTCTCAAGGCTACAAGAATCATTTAATATGAGTAAAGACGTGAACATTATCATTTTCTGATGGCAACAGAGGGGGGAAAGGTGATAACAATGCAGCGAATAAAAAATAATCAAAACTTAGCTGCAATTAAATTAAGCAGCATTAAAGATTATAGGTAAAATTGCAGAATAATAATCTGAGAAACCCCAAAAAAACACCACAAGTATAACAAATTTCTATCAACAAGATTATCAGGAGTATGCTCATTGGTTGTAGAAAATGTACTGTTATGAATATCAATGTTCATAACAGAAAGCATGATCATAGTTCATGTTACAATGAGACAAGGTGCTTCCCAATGCAGAAGGCGAGAAAGAATGAATAGAGCATACAGCTTTTAACTCGAACTAAGATCAAGCATGTTCTTGTAATTTAAGTTTTGATAAAAACCTGCCTGCATCCATCCTTTCCATTCCTCAGTCTGATGCCGGTTGAGGTAAAGCATAGATTTTCCAGAAAATGCAGATTTATCGGTGTGTTTCTTCAAAGAAGTCATAGCTGAAACTATGATGAGAAGAAGGTAGAGAAAGATGAAAAGATCACGGTTGTAGTTCTGTCCAAGGAGACCACATAAGTATCTATTAGAAAAGATAATAATAAGTTCCAACCATCTGATTCTATAGTAATTGAATATAATAAAGAGAAACTCTAATACCATTTAATTTTAAATATATAAAAACATCCTGGAGAGACAAAACAGAAGCAATTAAACATTTGTGCTTGGCCAAATGTTTTTTTTGGGGGGGGGGGGGGGTGTAACCCATAAATCTTATTCTATGCTCTCATATTGTCAGACAAGATGCATTGCCACTAAAATTAAAAGTTGTAAAAGATCTAGCTGTCTGGTTCAGCAAGAATACCCACTAGAGGAAGCGTTTACTTATGCATTCAGAAACAGGTTGTAGACTGCAAACTTACCCGTGTGATTTTTAATACGTATTAGCTACCTTAATTACCCAATGGATAGTTTCTTAAATTAATTTTAAGAAAACATACATTCATGCACCAGCAGATTCAAGTGGGAATTGAACAATAAAATAATCATGCATAACTATTACAAGCAAAACCACAGTTGGGTGACTCACCTTCGTAGATGCTCCAAGTATATCTGTACGATCACATACGTAGAAGTAAAACAGAATTGCCCCAAACTCAGACCTACGTGAAATTGCAGAACAAAGAACAGTCAGGAATGGATAGCTTTCGAGTATTTATCATACAGTACAAAATGATGACTTACATTACTCTCAAAGTTACTCGGTTTTCGAGTAAGAATGATTCGTCCATTGTCAAAAACCTATCAGAAACTGCAGAAGATAAGAAAAACTTGACGAAGAGAAGTCAACATGAAATGCCAAATGGATCACCAGAGAAAGTAACCTAATTAAGTTTGTTTTGATTGGTGAAAAATATAGTTTTGCTGAGGCAGATCTTCCGAGGCCTCCTTCCAACAAAACTGCCCGATCATCCTCTTTGATTGCTTCCTTTTCCAACTCATCTAGATTATTGTCTGAGTGACTGCTGACCAGAAGCAATTATTCAGCATCAAAACATAGTAGCATGGGAAGTGTTTACTTCAATCCAAACTAGATTTTTTAGAGCAGAATGGTTTGAAGTTATTGTTACATGGTCAAGTAGGAGGGCTCATATAAGTCTTAGTTACTCTATTTGCATTTTTACTGGATGGAGAGACAGAACCATTGATCCCAAGTTTTCCGTCTTATCACTACACATAGTTATGCAGGAGAATAATTCCACTAGAAGCTTATATGAAAGTAACACGCACACAATCCATATTTTATCATTGATCAAACGATTCAACGCACTAGCAACTTACACAGAAACTAAACATATGCTTAATCCTATAAGTCCATTGGGCTACAAGTAACTGAAAAGACTTACGCTTTATGGGATGCATATTTCTTATACTCCAAGAACTCTGAGTAAATCCAAGCAATAAAAATTGGTATGATTCCAAGCAAAAAGGAGACCTGAAAAAAAATTCAACTGGCATTGTTTCATCAGGTATGCCAAACAATATTCAGAGAGTAAGTATTTTAATTTGAAAAAAAGATCCCACCAAAAACAAAAGGTACAATCACTAAAACATTGCCATTAGTATTGAATTTGAACCAATCAAACAGGGAATGATGCAAGCAGCTGGGTAGCAGCTTCCAAAGTTACAACACAAGGTGATCTATTTCCATTGCTTATCAAAAGGCGAGCTGTCTTGGAGTTGACCGACCATTAACAGTAAACTCAGATCCTTCCTTACTAACTAATTCATCAGTTCTAGCCAATAATCTGGCAAGAAAGAAAAAAACAAGAGGAGAAAACAGAAATACAATCTGATCTGCAAGGTCCTGATTCATGTTTATTTTTCTTGAGCACTGGTAAGGAACCAGACTGTCACACTGGGGAATTCCAAGATCTACACTTATTTTTCAAATCTAATTGAATAGAACTCACTATATAACGCAAAGCATTCCAAAAGCATACACAGAAAGAAAAATTCAGCACAATTACGAACTACATTGAAGATCTGGAGCTAAAATGCAAGACCCACAACAACAAACCCAAAACCAGCCTCCCAGAAAGCAAAATCAACAACAAGGAACCACCAATACCGTAACTTTCACAACCAAACGAAAATCACGCACCTGCCCAGGCGTAATTGGCCCAGAAATCAACATTTCCGCCATATCTCCAAGCAATCCCAACTGCCAGCACCGCAGCGCCGAGTCAAATCAAATGAACAACGAATCACATTTCACAATCAAGCTTCGAAAATAAAATGAAAGCAGAAAAAAAAAGGATCGATCCCAATCGAAAAACCGAATCGATCCCAATCGAAGAACTGAATCAACGAATCCAATTGAGGGAATGGAAGGAGAGTACCGTACGAGAGAAGGGCCGGGTGTTAGCAAGAGAGAGAGAGAGAGTGATGGTGTAGACTAGAGCATGGCGCACTAAATACGGGAGAGAGATCTGGAGGGAGAAGGAGCGGAAGGGTTTGCTTCAAGAATAGAGAAAATGGCGGAGGAGACGTCCGTGTCACTCCTCCGTCAGCTCTATCTCTCAACAGCAACGGTTGAAAATGGAGGGTGGTTGTGGGTTTGTTGCTCTGTTCCTTTCCGTTTTCTCTTCTTCACTCTTGTTCTAGTTGTTGACTCCGTTGTGAGTGTACACAGAACTACGACACGAAGAAGAAGAAGCAACAAATCAGAAATGTTGTAGACATTAAAATAGAATAATCATATCACAATTTCCGACTTAAAAGATAGTTTCAACGATAATTGAATAATGATGATCGGTCGAATTCATCAGGCTATCAATAAATACTCGTAACATTAAGGATAAGCAGGAAATAAATATACATTTAAATTTCAATTCTTAATAGGAATATAAAAAGGCATGAATCCAAAGTTTAACCCAATTTCCATTTATTAGAGACTATCATCAATTCTACTAAAAGCATCTCCAATCTTAGTGGTGAAGCTAACGGTAAAATGCTGACGGTAACAAATCGACGGTAGAGAGTTGACAGTGAGTTGACGAGTCAACGATGGCGGACCGACTCTGAGCTCGTCTTTGGCTCTCATCGCTAGCGTTGAGAGTTGTTGGGCCTCAAAAACAGTGACGACCGTTGGAGCTGGCCATGCCGACGACACGTGGCAGCGTCGGTAGACCCTAAAGTTTTCCTCCTCCCCTATAAAAACAACAAACCCATTTCATTTTCACACCAACAAAATTCTCTCAAAATAATACTCTATTCTTTCTCTACATTTGTTTTCTTTTCTCACAATAGAGTACAATTGGGGTGACTTGATTACCGAGTTGGCAAAAGACAATTTCGTCCCCGTAACTCAAGAGCAATTCCCCTTGAGCCAAAACCCCAGAGCGACAATTCAAGAAAGTGTTGTGGTGCCAAACCCCGGTGCTACCGGAGGGAAGATCATTCAACCCAAAAAGGCGACACGAAGATTGTGGAGCGTCGATGAGGATGAGCGTCTTGTTCGCGCTTGGATGATCAATTTTTATGATTCAGTTCACGGGAATAGCAAGACGAACATGAAGTACTAGGGGAATATCGAGAAAGAAGTCGCTTCGATGCGTGGACCAGTGATCCGTTGCGGACCGATAAGCAGTGCAAGGACCACTAAGGTCAAGTGACCCCCAAAGTGATGAAGTTCCAAAGGTGTTACGAACGGATTATGAAGGATCATAGGAGCGGTCGGTGGGTTGGTGGTTATAAATACCACCACCACCCCCTCCTTTTATCCTTACCACTTTACTCTCCAACTTGTATCTTCTTCCAAAAAAACCCTCACAAATTTTCTCCTCCACCGAACACCTCATGGTCGGCAACACGAGAGCCTTCCATTGGCCACACGAGAAAGAAATGGTGTTGTTCCTTGAGTGGCTTCATCACGCCCGCCCGGGTCCAACATCTGATATTGGCCGGAAGTCTATGCTAACTTCGTCCAAAACGCCCCTACAACATCCCCGCGCGTGGTCCTTGAAGCATTACAAGGACCACTAGCAAAGGGTCTCCAACAAGGTACAACATTTCAATCTAATATTTCGTGAAAAATTGCATGCTCGCCTCCCGAGACAAACTGATAACCAAATTATGGCATTGGCCGCGACAGAGTATATGCATCGACATCGTCAACCGTTTAACAAATTCGCAATATGGAATATGCTCAAAGACCACCCGAAGTGGCTACAATACGTTCACGAACTATAGATCATTGTTATGCAATGTCGTATTTTCTTATTCTGTTATATTAAGGTGGTGGTGAACGTATGTTTAGTGTAACGTGTAATAAGCTTCGGTAATCGTACTCGTGTAATATTAATCGTGTTATGTTTATTATTTTTTATTTTTATAAATAAAAATATTACATTTAATATTATTTAACTCTAACAATCAGCAACCAACAGTTAGCAAAAAAAAAATAGCATTTGAGGGTGTTGACTGTTGGGCTGAAATATTCATTTTTTGTATTCTAACAATCAGCCTTACCACCAGCCTTATCATTTAGGGTTGGAGATGCTCTTAACTCGTTGTTGACCTCCAACTCCTTGTGTTATTTTCAAAATTGGAGGCCTACATCGATGCCCACGCCCGGCTTCTAATTCGAATGATGACCAATCAAACTACAGTATGACACATGTCTCAACCGTTGGCTTTTCCAGCATCGAATGTTACAATATAAACGGTAACTTTCGAAAATTAATAATAAATACACTACACCTTTCATCATGTTCTCACACACTTAATTCTCACTCTCAAATTCTTCTCCAACCAACCATGTCTAGAAACCCTCATGGCTTTCGCCGACTACTTAGCCTTAATGAATATCCTCCCTTCGATGAAGATGATTTCCAAGTGTTTTTGGATAGTTTTTCACCGTAGAGTCAAGAAAAAGCAATCCGAATGGATGATTTATAGTCACACATCAATTCTAGTCATGCCTCATCATAGTTCATCTTTATCGATCCTACCCTACAAACATTTTCATTTATTCTGGTATAATCAATCGAACGAGTGATTGAACATGTTGCCTGATGAATCAGGGAAGAAAACTGGCGATTAATCCCATTTGTCCATTCTATTTTATGCTGTTTAAATATATGCACCAACAAATTGTCCTTTAACCATATGTACTACAAGGCCTTCAAGATATATGGGATGAAAAAACGCTAAAACAATTCGTAGGGAAAACGTCATTTCTTAGCCCAGTTAGAAAGATCATTTGCACATTCTAACCGTGCTCTACCTTTTGTGACAGATCCTAACACAAAGGTGGTATTTTGTTACAAAAAGTAACATAAATGTGGTATTTTGTTACAAAAAGTAGCATAAAGGTGGTATTTTGTTACGGATCCTAACCCCTTTTTATAATTATTTGGGTTATTTTCATCTCACTACCCTAACTATGTGATTTTTTCATCTCACTACCCTAACTATTTTTTGTAGCACCTCACTACCCTAGAATGCATTTTTTTCACTTTCATACCCGCCGTCAATTTATCATCCATTTATGGATGAAAACAATTAAAAAGTCCATAATCCCCCTCACTAACTATCAAATTTTCAAGAGCATGCCATTGGTTTTCAAAATTTCTTTAAAAAAAAAAATCAGTTTTTAATGTCACAAAAATGCATTCTAGGGTAGTGAGGTGCCACAAAAAATGCATTATAGGGTAGTGAGGTGCCGCAAAAAATAGCTAAGGTAGTGAGATGAAAATAACCATTATTATTTTACACGTGATTGGTACTTTTTGTAAACGTGTACCACCTTTGCGTTAGGATTTGTCACAAAAAGATGGAGCTCAGTTAGGATGTGCAAATGACCCATTCGTCTAAAGTGGTTGGAATAATTCTGGAGGGACCTAAAATGGACCGAAGATTATGACACTCAAGGCGAGAAAATAACATAATTTGATGGTTCTGGTACATACAACTCGTCCCAATGATCAATAGCAATGGAACACAAAGTAGAACAACCTTACTGGTCTGAAGACCCTAATGAAAAATCTTCATCCCCATCCCTCGAAGTACGTTCACATACTCCAAAGATTTCCAAAATGAAAGGAAAAAAGTAAAACAGTCAACGGTAAAGAACAAATAGCACCAATGGTGAAGATGAAGAAAGTCAAATAACAAGGCATGATACTCACAGTGAAAAATTAGATAAGAAGAAACAATTTGGAATGATGACAAACAAGTTGGATCATCATCTAAAAAAAATAAAAATGTACGAGACCTTGGTAGCACGTAGTTTAATTTGGAGATTGTGTAATTTCAGATACTCCGCCAATACAACAATTTTCCAATGTAGTTGATTTTTATACATGTAAAGCTTATGTAATTCCTAAGTTTTTTTTAGCATACGATATAAGTTTTATTGATATCGAAAGGAAAGGATCACATGGATCATAAGATAGTGGAAATAAGAAAATAGGACGAGATGTAGTTTCAGTGACAAATGAAACACTAATCATATGTCAAAGTACTCGGTATTGTCAGGGAATAATTTAGAGGTGGTTTCCTATTCATACTGTGGTTGGCGCATGGAATCCAATAATCTATCCCCATCTCGACTTGAACTGGCATGTTGTATCGTAACAGTCGTCCAAGGAGTATACCAGGGAATGAAGAAGGCTGAGACACCCCGTGATGCCATAGGGGCCTCATGATGATCAACGCGCCTAGTTACCTAGCCTCTTGTCGCCGATTGAGGCCAACTTCCCTGTCATGAGTATTGTTAACATGTCTATCCTATAGAGGGGTGCTCGGACCTACGGTCCTAGTGAGTGAGAGGGAGCTAGAATGTTCCACCTCCTGTCCAACAAGAGAGCTACCAGCTATGTGATCCCGATGATGATCCGTGGGGTGGTGAGGGTCTCCCTCGATGACGATTACCTCTTGGTCGCCGCATGTTGGGGCGTATATCCACAATTATGAGGGTTCTGAGTATCATCGCCCTCACCCTGGTGTTGGTCGGCTGCTCCGTGATTTCTGTCAAACGTTGACCGGTTCCTCAATCACCCGTTTCTGTTGAAGGATCGTTCTCCACGAGTAGGATTCCTTTGGGAGTGGAGCCTTATCATTCGCAAGAGGACCGTGTGGGACGGATTCCCTTAACTGTTCTAGTTGTTCCTCGTGGGATCCATTTGTCGGGCGAAGTTGAGGTAATGCCTAATTCCTCTTTGATGAGGGCGTATCGGTGGGGGGCAGTGATTCGGGTCCAATCGAGAAACTGAACCTTATCTGTTATCGTAGTGCCATTGGGCAGAGATAGGTGTATTGTCTTCCTCACGAATATATCTCTAGGTTGGTGACATCGCACGAGGAGCAGTCATGGGCATGAGGTTTAATGCCATCTCAGCGGAGAAAGGAAGGCGGTGCGAGGCTAGGGTAGGGATGGATTCCGTAGGTTGGACCCATGGTCGCCACTACGTCGTGCGGTTCATGATAAGACAACATAGGTTCAGGAAAAGAGCGCCAGTGGTCAGTGGGTGGGGTAACGATGAAGACATGTTGAGAAGATGATGGTGGTTGCCGATGATAGAAATGATTTGGATAAAAACTTTTGAAAATCCTAAAGGCCAATTATGTAATTCCTAACTTAAATTTGGATAAAATTATGTTTTTGATTAATTAATATGATATATAATCTTAACTGTAGTCGTTTTTAATTGATTAAATAAATACACATTTAGGTATTTAAAAGGGAGAAGATATCAAATAGAAATCACCTTTTAACCTAGTAACCATGAGAACTCATCCAAGCCATTTATTTTAAGAATGAATGGATGGATGAGATGCATTTGAGCTGTTGACTTGTTGACTGTAAGAACACATCACTTTTTAATAAGTGGTAGGATATTTTTAGTAAAACTATCATGAGGAGAAATCTAATAGAAACTCATCTTATCCTAAAAACTGTGTGAACCAATCCTAGCTACACACCCTTTAGATCCAACATTCACCATAATGCCACATCATCACCCCAATTCAACCAAAACTCACGCCACTTTCTTACTTTCTCACACAAGCAAGGGCATAATTGTAATAGCATGGTGCCATGCGGACAAGTGTCCATTTTTTGTTCAACAATTCATTAATTTAATCATTCCCGCTTCGCTTCAACTCCGATAGCTTCAAACTTGCGCCAATATTTTTCTTTTTCCAAGGGCTTTAAATCAAGATCAGTCATGAATATATTTTGAAGCACGAAAATAAAAATTTATATTGGGGTGATAAAAACAATGTTTAGTGTTGATAAATCTTCACTAATATTTTTTTTATATCGGGGTATCAAACTAGTGCTAAATAGTGTTTAATGTTGATAAAACTAGAACTTAGTGTTCATAAAAAACATGTGATGATGTGATAAAAATCATGTTCGATTTTGGAAAAAGAGGTGATAAAACTAGTGTTCAGTGTTGATAAACTCAGTGTATAGTGTTGATAAACCCAGTGTATAGTGTTGATAAAAATTACCCAGACTTAACTTTTTTTAAAAATCAGCCCCGAAATAAGGGTAATAACCTAGAGTTTAGTGTTGATAAAAAAACATGTGATGGGATGATAAAAACACATGTAATTTAATGATAAACATAGTGTTTAGTGTTGATAAAACTAGTGCTTAGGTTCATAACAACATGTGATGATGTGATAAAAATCATGTTCGATTTTGGAAAATGAGGTGATAAAACTAGTGTTCAGTGTTGATAAACCCAGTGTATAGTGTTGATAAACCCAATGTATAGTGTTGATAAAAATTACCCAGACTTAAATTTTTTTTAAATCAGCCCCCAAATAAGGGTGATGACCTAGAGTTTAGTGTTGATAAAAAAACATGTGATGGGATGATAAAAACACATGTAATTTAATGATAAACATAGTGTTTAGTGTTGATAAAACTAGTGCTTAGTGTTCATAAAAAACATGTGATGTTGTGATAAAAATCATGTTCGATTTTAAAAAAATGAGGTGATAAAACTAGTGTTCAATGTTGATAAACCCAGTGTATAGCGTTGATAAACTCAGTGTATAGTGTTGATAAAAATTACCCAGACTTAACTTTTTTTAAAAATCAGCCCCGAAATAAGGGTGATAACCTAGAGTTTAGTGTTGATAAAAAACATGTGATGAGATGATAAAAACACATGTAATTGAATGATAAACATAGTGTTTAGTGTTGATAAAACTAGTGCTTAGTGTTCATAAAAAAACATGTGATGATGTGATTAAAATCATGTTCGATTTTGGAAAATGAGGTGATAAATCCAGTGTATAGTGTTGATAAAACCAGTGTATAGTGTTGATAAAAATTACCCAGACTTAACTTTTTTTAAAAAATCAACCCCGAAAATATTTTTTTTTCGTGCTTCAAAATATATTGGTGACTGATCTTGATAGAAAGCCCTTGAAAAAACAAAACTATTGGCGTAAGTTTGAAGCCAATCAGAGTTCAAACGAAGCGGGAAAAACTAAATTAGTGAATTGGTAAAAAAAAAGTAATATGATAGTTTGAGGAAAAATCAAATAGAAACCACTCCTTAACGTAAAAACTGTGTGAACCAATCCAAGCCATTCATTTTAAGAATGGATGGATGAGATGCAATTGATTTGTTGACTGCAAAAAAACAGCAAATAGAAACCACTCCTTAACGTAAAAACTGTGTGAACCAATCCAAGTCATTCATTTTAAGAATGGATGGATGAGATGCAATTGATTTGTTGACTGCAAAAAAACAACACTTTTTAGTAAGGAGTAAGGGCTTTTTAGTAAAATCATCATATTTTTTTTACCAATTCACTAATTTAGTTTTTCCCGCTTCGTTTGAACTCCGATTGGCTTCAAACTTACACCAATATTTTTTTTTCAAGGGCTTTCTATCAAGATCAGTCATGAATATATTTTGAAGCACGAAAAACAATTATTTTGGGACTGTTTTAAAAAAAATTATATCTGAGTAATTTTTATTAACACTTTACACTGTTTTTATCAACACTTTACACTGATTTTATCATCACTGGACACTAGGTTTATCACCTCATTTTTCAAAATAAACATGATTTAATTTTTTTCCGCTTCGTTTGAACTCCAATTAGCTTAAAACTTGCGCCAATATCTTTATTTTTTCAAGGGCTTTCTATCAAGACCAATGGTGAATATGTTTTAAAGCAAGAAAAAAATAAATTATCTCGGGGATGATTTAAAAAGAAATTATATCTGGATAATTTTTATCAACACTTTACACTGGTTTTGTCAACACTTTACACTGGTTTTATCAACACTGAACACTAATTTTATCACCTCATTTTCCAAAACCGAACATGATATTTATCATCTCATCACATGTCTTTTTATGAACACTAAGCAATAGTTTTATCAACACTAAACACTATGTTTATCACCTAATTACATGTGCTTTATCACCTCATCACATGTTTTTTTATCCACACTAAACTCTAGTTTATCACACTTATTATCAAAATTGAACACGTTTTTATCACCTCATTAATTGTTTTTTATCACCTCAGTACATGTTTTTTTATCAATATTTAGCACTAGTTTGATACCCCGATATAAAACATTTATTAGTGATAATTTATCAAGACTCAACATTTTTTTTATCAACCCGATATAACTTTTTATTTCTGTGCTTCAAAATATATTCATGACTGATCTTGATTTAAAGCCCTTGGAAAAAGGAAAATGTCGGTGCAAGTTTGAAGCTAAGCGGAGTTCAAACGAAGCGGGAACAACTAAATTAGTAAATTGGTGAAGAAAAAAATGGACACTTGTCCACATGGCACCATGCTATTACAATTATGCCCTTGCTTGTGTGATAAATGATGAAAGTGGCATGGATATTAGGTGAAATTGGGGTGATGATGTTGCATCTTGGTGAATGTTGGATCATATGTGTGTGTGGCTAGGATGAGTTCTCATGATTACTAGGATAAGAGGAGTTTATAACCGATTTCTCCTCTTTAAAAGGAATTAGTAGCCTTTCTATTTAGACGACCTAACCTCTTCCAGTTCTAACAAAATTAACAAGCATTGTAGTCTCAAAATCAAAGGCTTTGTTGTACCTGTTCTAAATAATTGATTTTTTTCTTCACATTTTGTTATTATAAAAATAAGGAAATTCATGTTATCTCCATACTTTTAAAACCTTATCGCACTATTTTTGTCATTTAAAACATGTATCATGGACCCCATTTTACAAACTTAAGCATTATCGTCGATTAAATTTAACAGATTAATTCGCAATCGACCCATAGGGTAAAAACCTAGACACTTTTACTCCCTCTCCTCCTCATGTTCCTTGTCCTTCTCTTTCCCTTATCGTCGCCGTCGTTCCTATGACCAAAGCCTCCCACCCCTCTCCCCTCGATGGATATGACCATCTCTCCTTGTGGATTCGCAACCCCCTTTCGGAAATGGTGGAATCCCCAGTTCATTCACGCTCTTCCTCTCCTCCACTGGCCCCAAGGTCATCGGCGCTGCATGCCCATCCGGGAAATGATGGCGAGGATCGAAACCCTGGAAACCACCAAGAACCTCAAGCGTCGGCATGGCCAGCCCTTCGTCTCCCACATGTAGAAGCGGGGACGACCATTTCGAGGCTCTCGGCCTTGGTTGCACCCCACCTGGAGGAGTCGGTCCTCGTCACCCCTCCCCTTCCAATAATTACTTGAAAATGTGGGGGTGTCCTGCTAAGTTATTGGCCCCATTATTAAATTAGATGACAGTCGGTCTTAAAAATAGTGAACTGTAGCTTATTGGACTGAAGCTATCACTCAAGCGATGGACCAAAAGGCTTGATGATGTCATGTTAGCCAATATGTAAGAACCGCCTCCGGTCGATCCCGGTAGAGCCGGCGATTTCTAACCAAGTTTGACTTTTGGCCGAAAAAGTTAACCGAAGACTCAGGAAGTCATTCGGGACATTTCCGGGGCCCAAAAAGCTTAGCCGTCATCACGGTTAGCTTAGTTGGGTCATTTCCTTCAGTTTGATTGTAATTTTGTAACGGTCAATTTCTGGTCAAACTTGGACTTTATATCGACTTTCCCGACTAAAATTGGACTGCTGGAACTTTAATAAATTAAAGTGGCTCCCAAAATGCCACATGGCATTGGAGGCTTGGATGAGAAGAAAGAGAGTTGAAATGACCTCTTGACCCTCCCTAAAGACTCTAAATGGATAAAACTAGAAATGGGTTTTTGGTCATTTAGCATTTAGGTCATTTAAGGCATTTGTTGGACACGAATTCAGCCATTCCCCTTATTTTGCATCTGAGAATTTCTAAAGGGAGAGAAGAGAGAAGCTCTTGGCTTGAGCAAGAAGAAAGAGAGCAAAGAGAAGACTTTTGGCTCATCTTTCCACCATTTCTCCTTCCCAAGCTTGCTAGCTTCATCTCCTACACATCTTCAAGGTATGGATGCTCTAAACTTCTCATTTCATCCAATTTCAATCTATGGTTTTGTGGGTTTTTGGCTTGGAGTTGAAGAACTAGTTATTTTGATGATTGTTGGAGTTGGGTTAGTGAAGATAGGTTGTTTGATTGTGTTTTGGTTGAAGTTTTGATGAACCCATTGAGGGTGTTGTTGATTGGAGAGTTTTGCTGAACATTTTGGAGTTTGATGGACTTGGAAATGGGGTTTTTGAGTTGATTTTCGTGGAATTCGAGTTGGGGAAGAAGGGGAAGGAGCTGTTCAGGTTTGGCACGGCAGCTGACCCTGACCGGGCCATGTGCCGGCACGGCAGGCCGCACGGAACGGGTCTGGTACGCGGCACTGAACGGACGGGAGTCCGGCACGGTACCTCACACGGTCCGTACCAGACTCCGGGCCGGTCTGTCGCACGGTCCGTGCTGGTTACCGGGCCGGTTTGTGATATGGTCCGTGCCAATTTCCGGCACGGCCTGTGATACGGACCGGACTGCCTTCCGGACCAGACTCCCAGACCCAAAAACCTTCCCTTTCAATCTCTTTCAATTCCTAGATCATTTCTTTAAACCTTGTTTCCATTACTTGAGTATTGTTCTGTATTTTAGGGAGAAGAGCACCGTTGAGTTACTAATTTTGGTCTTATTGTGGTCTAAGACCGTGGTACCGAGCAAGAAAGGAAGGAAGAACTTGAACCCGAGCTAGAAGAACCAAGATCACGCCGGAACCCGTGTGAAGAACGGGGTTGTGACTACCGAGTTTGACAACAGAGTTTTAGAGGAAGACCACGAGGTAGGGGAAATCCTAATTACTCGAGTATTTCACTACTAGAACGCATGTTAGGTTAATAAAATTGGAAAGTCCTAGATTTGCATATAGGATGCGAATAACTAGAATAATCGTCTTTCAATTTCTAATAATCGGATGTGTCTAGAATGCATGCTTAGGATGAGAATAACTAGTGTAACTCGCTTTCAATACTTGGGAATTGATTTACTGGTAGAGAGGCCGTGATGAGCCATCGGATTAGTTGTTGTGTTAGGTTCACATGTTTGGTTGCTAGTTATTAGGATAATCAAGAGTCTAATGAAACTAGTTTAATTTTATGTTTGATTGATTAAATGTTTACTTGATTGGTTGAGTGATTGCATGTTGAAATAATTGGTTGATTGAACGGATGATCGAGTATGACTGGTTGTGCCAAATGGTACAATCAGGTGATCGATGTACCGATGGTTCGTGACAGGTGAGTATACGGTAAGTGTGGAGTATTAATAGTTGTCTTTGCTGTGATGAAAGTATGATTCAATAAGTGTTGATTGATGGATGAATTATAGTGTATTTTCCTTATTCTTGAAATGTGTGGCTGTTCGATTTGGTACTACACCGGGGGGGGGGGGTAATCCGGTGGTGTTATGGTCATTGGTGGTTGGCAGATCCTATGGGATATTGGTTGATTATTGGAGCCTGAGAGCATCGATTATTGGATACTACGGGGATTGATTATTGGAGCCTGAGGGCATTGGTTATTGGACCCTACGGGGCAGTTGGATGGATTACTCTGTGAGAAATGGTTACTGTGGTTTCACCCAAGTGTACGCGTCCTACAGGAGCACTACCTTGGTTCCCTATGACTATGGTCCTTTAGGGGCATTTCCGGGAATCCCGACGATGAACGTCCCGAGGGGATGGTTTCCGGTAGCCCCGATGTATGTGCCGCCTCTGGACCGAGGGAAAATCTGATGTGATATGAATACTCTGGTGGATCGGAATATGGGAACCGAGGTGACACCAAAATCTATTCATGGATCGGAGGCTTGAGAAAGCAAGTGGTTGGTGTGATATTACTTATTCCCATTTTAATAGTTGTAGCGTATTATTGTTATTCTTCACACAATCTTTTTAAGTTGTATTTATATTTGAGAATGCGGTATTATTCTTATTTATCCTGGTTACTAGTATATCATTTTTTTTAGTATTTAAATCGTTATTTACGCTATTTCGTTAAGCAATTTTACCATTGATCTAAAGGTTGAGTTGTTATGATTTTTCCTACTGAGCGTAAGCTCACCCCCTTCTTTTTCTCTTACTGTTTTACAGGCGTACATGATGTCTAGAGAGTTCGAGGCTTGGGAGCTTCAGTTTGTCTTGGGGATTGTCATAGAGTTGTGTTGGTCTTTTGTACTTAACACTTTATACCTTGCACTTTATGTTGAGCTGTGACTCATTGGAGTTTTGTTTTAACTATTTACTGATGTTGATTTGAGGAGGTTTATTTTGATATTTTAAAGGTTTATGTCCATTATTTATCGCTTTCCTTTTATTAACTCCGGTCACGTCTCGAGTCCGGTCAAAACCGGATTTGGGGCGTGACACAATAACTACTAGATAAACAAGTGTGACAAATGATAGATGTCAAGACCACAAAAGAGGGATATGTGATCCTATGTTTGTACGTGGATGACATTCTAATCATGAGGGGTAGTGATAAGATGGTAAGGGGTACCAAAGCCTTGTTAAACTCTAAGTTTGACATAAAAGAAATGGTGCTCGCGTATATGATTTTGGGTATCCAAATCAAACATTCATATGATGGTGTCATATTAACCCAATCACACTACATAGACAAGATACTGAGTAAGTTCAGTAAGAAAGATACTTGTAATGCCAGAACACTTATAGACAATA
The DNA here is from genome assembly GCA_963921825.1 of Erodium maritimum. Classification (NCBI taxonomy): domain Eukaryota; kingdom Viridiplantae; phylum Streptophyta; class Magnoliopsida; order Geraniales; family Geraniaceae; genus Erodium; species Erodium maritimum. Next base: position 138,994,647 of record OY997588.1, on the reverse strand, counting down.
GTGAACACTTGTCTAAAACAAAGGTGAAAGCATTTACTATATATCTCACGCGTTGTACTAAACCTGACATTACAATCATGTAAGTACATTGAGTATACTCACGAGTAATCCATGGAAAGACCATTGGACAATTATCATAAGAGTACTTGGATACTTACGATACACTTGTGTGACTATGGACTGCACTATAAGAGAGAACTTATTGTTCTTGAAGGATACTCTGATGCTAGTTGAATATCTGATATTAAGGATTCAAAAGGCACAAGTAGATATGTCCTTACTCTAGTAGAAGCAGCAGTGTCGTGGAAATCCTCAAGACAAACGATCATAACCAGATCCACCATGGAATCTGAGTTTGTGGCCTTGGATAAAACCAAGTGGCTACGAAACTTCTTGGATGATAATCTAGATTGGCTAAAGCCTGTGCTCAAGGTTTGTGTGCATTATGACAATCAAGCAGCAATCAATAAGGCACAAATCTGATTAAACAACTGATCGCAACTGTAGTTATCGCTATTGATTTTGTAAGATCAAAAGATAACATTGCGGATCCGCTAACCAAAGGGTTAAATAGATATCTAGTTGTTACAACATCCAAAGGAATGTGACTAAAGCCCATAATTAATTAAGGCGTTATGTGAAGGAAAACCCTAGTTGACTAGAGATCCCAAGATCTAGGTTCAATGGGACAACCTAATTACATAAACCTTGTGTGGTCACTATGGGGGTCACCCCGGGTCCATTCCTATGATATAAACAGTGATTTAAAACGTGTTAAGGTTAATTTATGCTTTTAATGATTCATTGTGCTTCAAGAATATGAGCAAATAAATCACCTATGTGAGAGTGAGGTGGAGTCGACTCAAGGGAAACTATTGGGGCTTAGTTGTCTTAAACTCTTGCACAACCAAGAGATGTCCATGACTTACGGAAATAACCATGAGAACCGAAAAAACCGTGTTTGTTGGTGTCTGTGTGGAATGTATCTTCGTTTACATAAACGACAAAATAGTTCAAGGACATCGTGTCTACTAGTCAGTCAGTAAAGTAAATACATCTTCACAATGGAAGGTTCAAGGGTGTTGCCTACCTATCCTATGCAGATATCAGCTATGAGAAGTCACCATCCTATCGCTTTCCTCTCGCGTTAATTTCTATTCATGTGGGGGATTGTTGGACAAAAGTGAGTTTAGACAAGTGGAAATGGTCAACTTGACGCTCAATTATATATAGGATCGGCTCACCCCTAGAACTATGGAAAGATTAGTTTCGTGTTCTAGGAAGTGAGGCCTTTCCAACGAGATATTATGAGGTGTAAACGGACAAGAGGTGAATGAGAAATTAAAGCTCAAAGATCACCCATTGAACTTAGTTGTTGAGAAAATTGCAAATGAACAATGCATCATTCTTGTGTTATCCCACATCGAAAGATTGCCAAACTTTCATTGGGTTTATATAGTGTTGCCTTCCTAGCATGTTTGAATTGCTTGGATGAAAGGATGTGTACGGGATGCGAATGCTGTAACGGATTTGGGCTCGTAGCATCAACTCTGTTTTGCTTCGGCCCGTATTGAAATCTCAACAATTAATTTTCAATTTTCAGAATATGCAAAATAAGGAAATCTGAAATTGATATCTTTTTCAGTTTTGAAAATTAATATGCAATTAAGGAAATTTCCGAAATTTATATTATTTCGAATCTTATAATAATTCCGAAAATATTTTTTGTTTCCGGATTTTATTAAATTCGAATTTAATATTTAATTTTCAGAAATTGTATATTTCCCAAAATTGATATTTCTGAAAATTATATTTCTAATAAAACTCGTTTCCAAAAACTCTCTCCCTTTTTCCTATATAAGCTATGTTCTAGTTCATTATTCGCAGTGAAAAATTAGACACGTAGTAGAGACGAATTAGTTACGAAAATTACCTACACAATTTATCTCCTTCTCCAAGAACAGAGCAACTGATTTCTTTCTACTCGGTGCTACTTCTCATACACGGTTTCGAGTTCGTTTACGTTGTCGTTGTATCTTGGGAGACTTGCTCAGACGGGGCAATAAAAAGTCTTGAGGAAACTGGTTCGCAGGTCTCGACATACCAGTTCCCTCTTCGAGTATCAATTGAGGTTACTGTTTCGATTACGTATCGACTTTATATTTTTTCATACTTTGTTTGTTATTTTATTTCGTATGTGATTTGAATATTCAATAATAATATTGGATTCAGTGTTTATCTGTTTTTATCATTTATGGACTAACCCGTCTAACAGTGATCATTATTTCAACTAAACAAACTGCAAAACACTGTTGGAGAAGACACAAACCCAAAACGGGACATGTAGAAGCGTTCTTTTCTTTTCATCTTCATTTCATTCTAAATTTATATTCCCTGCTATTACTCTTAAATCTTAATAGAAAAATATGTTTATTTTTAGTTATAAAATTTATAGCAATAATTAATATTAATATCAAAGGTCATGTGCCACAAACATAAGAGACTCTTAACTTTTTATTTTGAAACGGGAACTAGATATTATATTAACTGTAACATTTCAATCTTACAGGGAAGGACATAACGTCCCGGATTCCAGATTTGTGTCCCAACCGGCCGTAGCCCGTCAGGCGCTCATGGATCCATAAAGGTAGTCTGCTTTGCCTCGCAGATCCGAACACAAGAAATTCTTGATCCAACGTTTTAGAAAAATAAACATCCCAAAGCCTAGTCTTATCTAGCCAAAACTTTATTCGACCTAAAACAGGATAAAAAATAGCACACGAACGTAATAATAAACTACCAAATCTACGATGCCAGTTCTTCTGGGCCCCGTGCCATTGGAGCGTTTTGGTATCGACAATTCTTCGTCATGATTCGTCTGGCCCCAGCCTATCGTCCCTCCTCCCGGATCCCAGATCCATTGAGGGAGCGGACCCATGTTGGCTAGGGCAACAAGAGCCTCGAACTGCAAATCAGCAGGGGAAGCTAGTTCATCTTTGTCCTCTATGACCGAGAAGTTCCGCCTGTCCTGGGCATGGACGGTGGTCAGAGCACGCCGGGGGTGGCTTGAGCGGGTGAAGAATTCGGCGGCGGTTGGCGAGAAGCGGCTAGGCCGGAGAAAGTTACCAGTAAACGTCGGAGGGAGACGGAGGGAACCCATTAATGGGTGAGCCCTCAAGGGTAGCGGATCGCTTTAAGGTATAAGCTTCAATGGTGGAGAAGAAGGATGGATGTAAGAACCGCCCCCGGTCGATCCCGGTCGAACCGTGATTTTTGGCGAAAGTTGACTTTTTGCCGGAAAAGTCAACCGATGACTCCGGGAGTCATTCGGGACCTTTCCGGGACCCAATAAGCTTAGTCGTCGTTATGGTTAGCTTAGTTGAGTCGTTTCCTTTCAAATGGCTAATTTTGTGAAAAAGTCAACCTGGGGTCAAATTCGGTCAAATCAAGAGTCGTAAGGATTTAATTTAATTGAGCTGGATATATTTTAGGGAGATGTGACCCCCACATGGAAACATGTCCATGGTGGATTGAGTGAGAAGAAATAGGGGAGAAATGACCCTTTGACCCTTAATTTTGGACATGAGAGGCTTTTGGGCAAAAAGGGCAAATGGGTCACTCCCAAATTAGGTTTAAGAGCCACCAAAGAGCACAGAGAGAGAGGAGAGAGAGAAAAGCTATGGAAGCTTGAAGAAGAAGAAGAAGAAAGGAGGAAAAAGAGTGGTCTTGGCCTAGTTTTCTTCTCAAATCCCCTCAAAATCATCATCTTCCTCATCTAATCTCCATTTCTAAGGTGAATCCTCAAACCATTTTCGTTTTTGTGGAAATTTAGATTATGGATTTGGGAGAAATGGCATGAACATGGTTGGGTTTCATTGAGTTTTGAGTTGGATGCCTAGATGATTGAGTTTTGGAGTTAAGAGGGTGTTTTCGTTAGAAATCAATTGGAATTTTGATGAAGACCCATCAGGGGTATTGAAGTTTTGACGTTTTTGGGACTGTTTTGGAGGTTTTTGTGGATAAAAATGGAGTTTTGAGGGTTTAATTTCGGGGAGAAGAAGTTGGAGGAAGAAGAAGGTCGGAACAGTCAGACCCGTCACGGATCCGTGACGGGCACCGTGACGGAACGCGTCACGGCTCCGTGACGGAGAATGTGACGGCACACGTCACGGTTCTGTGACGTCACCCGTGACGGGGAACCTCACGGTTCCGTGACCCGAACCGTCACGGAGTCCGTCAAGGCTCTGTGACCCGAACCGTGGTAGATCAGATTTGGGCCTTTTGGGCCCATTTTGGTGTTTTTCGAGTAATTGGGACGGTTATTTATAATCGAGCCTTTGGGGGTAATTGGGAACGTTTTCTCTCTAAAACAACTCTTGAATTACGTCTAATTCTCGTATTAATTTGTTCTTTTAGACGTTGGACCCGAGCACGGCGGAGGAGGCTGTTAGACGTCTCGAAGTGACTAACCGTTTGGAAAACGTTTGAGGTAGGGAAAGTAGCGGATACCGGTTTAATTGTGGAAAGTTATTAGTATGCATATAGGTTTTGATTAAATAATATGATTATTAAAATTGCATGTAGGATGTGAGGAACGAGTGAAATGAGGGATAGCTTACGAGCCATGTCGTGCCGTAAGTTTGGGAATTGTCGTGCTGTAGAAATGCATGTGGGCCATGTCGAGCCCTTAGGTTTGTGTGTTGGTTGTGATGCTATGATTGATGATTGTGATGCTTGATATGTGGTCCATCCGTTGTTAGACTAAGGATCATGATATGGTATGCTCGGTGTGGCATGTTGGTATGTTATGACAAGTGTGACATGTTTGGTATGATGTGAACCAATGCTTGTGATGTGATCGGGTGATTGATAGACCGATGTGATGTGTTGTGGTAAGATTGTTCGGTCTGCTATGCCGTTAGTTGAACTATGGATTGTAGTATTGTTGAGACTTGAGGTGTATTCCGGTACGATACCTACACCGAGGGGGTATGCCGGTGTAGGATGGTATCTAGGCCGACAGTGTGGTCCCACAAACGCGGTCCCCCGGTGTTACTAGTTTTGGTACGATACCTACACCGAGGGGGTATGCCGGTGTAGGGTATCTAAGCCGACGGTGTGGTCCGTACCCCGATGTTGTGTGGTCCGGGAAGACATCTAGGCCGATGTTGTGTGGTCTGGTATGATGTATCATGGTTTGTGTCCCGATGCCGTGTTCTGGGAAGATATCTAGGCCGATGTTGTGTGGTCCGGTACGATATGGTTGAGTCGGGCTGTGGACAGCCGGCGGAGTTCGGGGACTGTTGTACGGGACGTGTGATTGTTTTACTGTGTGTTGTGTGCTTGATGATTGGATAAGTGATGTGATTTGAGTGTGATATTGGTCATGTAAGTATAGTTTGCGATTAGGTGAATTCAGAGGTTGTCGTTAGTTGTTGTGCCTTACTAGTATGCCCTAATTGGACGGTTACCCGTGATGGTGAGCGGATAACTCATCACCTTAACTACTTTTTCCTATTGAGCGAAAGTTCACCCCTCTATTTTACTGTTCTACAGGTTTCGAGCGGTGTAAGAACCGCCCCCAGTCGATCCCGGTCGAACTGGGGATTTTTGGTGAAAGTTGACTTTCCGCCGGAAAAGTCAACCGATGACTCCGGGAGTCATTCGGGACATTTCCGGGACCGAAAAAGCTTAGCCGTCGTTACGGTTATCTGAGTTGGGTGGTTTCCTTTCAAACGGTTGTAATTGTGGAAAAGTCAACACGGGGTCAATTTCGGTCAAACTAGGCCTAATTAGTGACTAAACCAAATTAATTAAATTGTGCTGGAAATTGGCAAGGGCAAGGTGGCCCCCACATGGACATGTGTCCATGGTGGCTTGAAGGAGAAGAAATGGGTCTATAATGACCCATTTGCCCTCATATGAGCCAAAAGAGAAGAAATGGACCTAAGGGCATTATAGACTTTTACTAAATTAGGTTTTAAAGCAAAAAGGAGAGCAATTCAGCCATTTGCATTGTGTTGACCGAAATTTAGAGAGAGAGAGAGCAAAGGAGGAGGTTTCATGGAAGCTTGAAGAAGAAGCAAGGGAAAAAGAGGAAACTTTGGCTCATTTCCACATCAAAACATCCCACAAACTTCAATTTCTTCATCCCCTTTCCATACTTAAGGTAAATCCTTTATCTAAATTCGTTTTGGTTGAATTCTACTTAGTGGGTTTACTAGAAAAAGCTTGAAACTAGTTGAGTTCCATGGATGCTAAGCTTTTAAGGATGAAGTAGATGATTTATGCTTAAAACTAGGTTTGAATGATGAAATCTCTTGGGTTTATATGGTTTTGATGAAACCCATTTGGATTGTTGAAGTATTGAGGTGTAAGGGACAGTTTTGGAGGTTTTTGATGGATAAAAATGGTGTTTTCGGGTTTATTTTCGGGGAAGAAGAAGCTGGAGGAAGAAGAAAGCGGAACAGTCAGACCTGTCACGGATCCGTGACGGAACGCGTCACGGCTCCGTGACGGGGGCCGTGACGGCACACGTCACGGTTCCGTGACCCGAACCGTCACGGAGTCCGTCAAGCCTCCGTGACCCGAACCGTGACAGGTCAAAATTGGGCCTTTTGGGCCCATTTTAGGGGATTTCGAGTAATTGGGACGGTTACCTATAACCGAGCCCTTTTGGGGATAATTGGGAATGTTTTCCTCTTTAAACCAATCCTGAATTACTCTTGATTCTTGTATTAATTTGTGATCTTAGACTTGGGACCCGAGCTCGGCGGAGGAGACTTTTGGACATCGTGAAGTGACTAAGCGTTTGGAAAGCGATCGAGGTAGGGAAAGTAGCGAATACCGGTTTAATTGCGGAAATTTACTAGTATGCATATAGGTTGTGAATACTTAATATAATGTTAAAATTGCATGTAAGATGTGAGGAACGAATGAAATGAGGGATAACTTACGAGCCATGTCGAGCCGTAAGTTTGGGAATTGTCGTGCTGTAGAAATGCATGTGGCCATGCTGAGCCCTTAGGTTTGCGTGTTGATTGTGATGCCATGATCTATGATTGTGATACTTGATGTGTGGTTATCCGTCGTTGGATTGGGAATCATGATATGGTATGCTCGGTGTAGTGTGTTGTTATGATTTGGCAAGTGTGATATGCTTGATATGACGCGAACCAATGGTTGTGATATGATCGGGTGATTGATAGACCGATGTGATGTGTTGTGGTAAGTTGGCTCGGCTGGTATGCCGTGGTTGAATTATGGTATTGTGATGTGTGAGACTCTCTTGATGTATGTTCCAAGACGAGGTGTGTTCCGGTATGGTACCTACACCGAGGGGGTATGCTGGTGTAGGGTGGTATCTAGGCCGACGGTGTGGTCCCACGTACGCGGTGCCCCGGGGAATGGTTCCGGTATGATTCCTACATCGAGGGGGTATGCCGGTGTAGGGTATCTAGGTCGACGGTGTGATTCAGTATGATGTATCATGATTGTGCCCCGATGCAGTTCTGGGAAGACATCTAGGCCGATGCTGTGTGATCCGGTATGATGTATTGTGATTGTGCCTCGATGCGGTTCTGGGAAGATATCTAGGCCAATGTTGTGTGTTCCGGTACAATATGATAGAGTCGGGTTGTAGACAGCCGTCGGAGTTCGGGGACTATTGTACGAGACGTGTGATTATTTCACTTTATGCTGTTACTTGTGATTGGTTGTGTGAGATGAGTAGGTGTGGTTATAGTTATGTGACTGAGGATTGTGGTTATGTGATTCCGTGTTTGTGATTAGTTGTTGTGCCCTGCTAGTATGCCTTAATTGGACGATTACTCGTGGTGGTGAGCGGTTAACTCATCACCTTAACTACTTTTCCTACTAAGCGAAAGAACACCCCCTTACTTTTTGTTCCACGGGTCTTGAGCGGGATTTGTGCTAGCGGGATTCTCGGAGCTTGGGAGCTAGCGAGGGTCTTAGTCTAGTGTGGTCTAGAGACGTACTGTTTATGTGTTACTAAACTTATTTATTATCTAGTTTTGCCGAGCTGTTGACTCGTGACGTTACTTGGATCTTTTAAACTAATATTGGAGACTCATTCTGGTTTTAAAGTTACTTTTATTATTTATTATTTTAGTTCACGGCTCGAGTCCGGTCAAAACCGGATTTGAGGCGTGACAAGCGGGATTTGGTCTAGCGGGATTCTCGGAGCTTGGGATCTAGCGAGGGTCTTAGGCTAGTATGGTCTGGAGACGTAATTTCTTTTTGCACTAAACATTTTATTTACTTGTTTCCGAGCTGTTGACTCGCATTGTCAGGATCTTAAGTATTAATTGGTTGAATTATCATTTTGGAACTGATTTCGTTTAAAAATCGTTTTATTTTTTTATTGTTTCTTAGTTCACGTCTCGAGTTCAGTCAAAACCGGATTAGGGGTGTGACAGGGGAAGGGTTGAAGGGGGGAGGAGGCTGCGCAGAGCAGCCCCTAGGGTTTTCTCGGCTAAAGACTCTTAACTTTAATTGACGATGACACTCAAATTTTTAAAATGAAATTACGCGATGCAAGTTTAGATTTATGAAGTAATAATTCTCTTTTACTTACATGATAGTATTATAAAATTTCCGATCAGGCCCCGCCTAGGCGTCCAGTTAGGCACCATTTCTTTGTTGGCCAACCCAATTAATTCCGTTTAATTCGATTAATCCTGATTAATCCGCATTTAGTCTCCGATTAGTATTCAAAAGACTCTATCCGTTTGATTAGCGTCTAACGATTTCTAAAACCTTGCTTATGTCATGATGCTCGTTTTATGTAGCTGAATTTCTTTTTTAATTAATTTATTTTTCAAAAATATTATAATAACACAATATTTTCCTTATAAAAATAAGAGATGACATTAATATTTTGAATTTGAGGTATAAAATAACAAAAAAAGAAGAAGAAGTAAGAGTCTACCCTGTCATCGGTAGAAATTGGTAACAAAGTGAGAATGCTTTATGAGGAGGATTGAAATGTGTTGTTTTCATGCTTAACTAAATATGAGTTTTAAGTCGTTTCAAAAAAATATATGAGTTTTAAGTGCAAAGCAAGGAACCACCTAACCTTGTTTTTTTTAAAGGACTTAACCATTTACCTTTTACCATAATATTCATTTTTTCTTACTAATAATTGATTCTACAAGATTTAGTTATTAAAATTTATTTTTTTAAACGAGTAACTAGCGAAGTGTATTACTGCAAAAAATAAACCATACATGATAAGGCTAAAAAGTCATGGTCTATGTCATGATTATGATCCTCTCTTCTACAACCTCTCCTCTGCTTTTTCTTTTGGATCCTGTGAAGTATTTTTTTGCTAGGCTTTCTTTCAAGCCGTCTCTAGCCACCGCGAGGTTGGCCTTCTCCCGTCACCAACGAAGCGGCTCCCGACCTGTTTCGGTCTCCCTTCTGCTCCGGGGGTTTCCGTCTGTACAACCGTCGTCCCTGATGTTGTTGCCGCCATCCTTGAAGCCGTCGCCACCCCTGCTGCCGTCACCGCCTCTGATGCCGCTGCCGCCATCTCTAGAGTCTTCCCTAAAGTCGTTGCCGACGGATCTACAGTCGTAGTCGGCGTGTCTTTCTCTCTGGCCTCCACCGTCGCAACCGCCTCGACCCCTGTCACGATTATGGATTTGGCTAATCGAAGGGGTCTTTTTTATTTTATTTGCGTTTTTCTTTGCAGAATCAATGTCTATCGAACAAAGAATCAAGGATTTCTCTAGGGAGGGGAGCATCAGGGACTGGCCCTGGGAGGGGTCCCTAGACGATGCTTTGCCTCCCACTATCACCATTACTGTCGAGGTATATGATCTCCGGTATCCCCTTCCCCCCTTCTGTCTTATTTCCTTGCCCATATGACGTCAAAATATCGTCTGTGATGGTTTTGGTATTACAAGGATCAGTGAACAATTGTTCATTTAAATTGTCTTTTTTGTGGTCGGAGAACATGTTCCTCGATGCACAATATTGTAATTGATTTCAAGTTATAAAAGTTGCACCTTCGCTCAAAAAAAACAACCAGGGCTCAACATGCTATCTAGGGCCGATCCTAGTTTTTTTCGACGAATTGGCCGTCTCTATTCACGGGCATAGTCCTGGTCGTCTATCACTGCACCATCATCATCACCACCACCACCACCACCATCATCTAATCCACCGCCTCTGCTTCGAACTGTTGGGTCTCGAGGTAGGGTTGGAGATGAACCAACTCGCAGCGGAAAATCAATGAAAACCAAGAGACGATTAAAACCATGAAACAACTAACAAAGAATGGATTCACAAGAGAAAAATTCAGCACTAGTTCTTACCAAAACAAGAACACCGGTTAACGAATGATTGGCTTGAGTCTCCAAGACGCCTATGTATCCACATGGGAATCAAAGCCACGTAGTTCTTCTCTTTGAGGACTCAAGAACACAAACATGGAGGTGGAAACTAGCCAAACCCGAAATGGCCATGGAAGAGGGAGAGAAAATTTGTTTCCTATTCTTGTCTTGTGTTTGTTATGTTGAAAAAAGATGACTTAAACATAACAAAACCCATACTTGTCCAACTAAAGGCATGGGACAAGTATGGTGTCAAGTAAGGTGTAAATAGGACAAAGTATGGCAAGACAAGATTGGGTTAGGTGGTGAATCACCAACACCTTAATCCTTGTCTTGCTTACTTAGTACTAATTAATCAAGACTTGATTAACTAGTTCTATGGGCCTTGGTTGCATGGGCCTTTCATGGGCCTCTTGGAACATGGCCCGTGGCCATTTCTAACGAGGTCCCGTGATTCGCTCATCGCCTCCAAGCCTTCCATACCGAAAATGTCCAACATTATCCGACGCGATCAATCCCAAGACTCCAAGACTTGTCTCGATCCGTAAAGTCCTATTCACGTACGGGCACATGACCCAAAACCCAGTTTTGGTCATGTCCCGAGACAACTCCCTTTTGGCCATTCTCCATAAATGTGTCAATGAGTTTCATCCTCCGGTGTGACCCTTAGGTTTATGCATGTCAATAGATCAACGTAAAATCCCATTTTACTTGATCCTATTTAAGTGGCAACTAACGAGACTTTAGTATTGCCTGACACTGCATAACGAATCGACCCTGTCGATTCTAACCTTTCCGTCATCCCTGTCATTATCCTTTTATCTCCGATATCCTGATTGAGATAAGGCATAGAGCCGTCATCCTTATTATTCTCAATCACCGTTCCTTGATATGTGAGATGACTGAAGATATGATACCCAGTATCATGTGCATGGCCATGTTATTCTTCCAGTCACTCTCGATCAAGTGGCCGAGAACCGATATCTTTCCCATACCTTAGTATGAGGGATAAATCCCTTAGCCGTCTTTCGTGTCACTCATGTAGCCCGTCCCCAAGCCAATCCTGGCCGTTATGGAAGCCCTGTTACGGACAACGTTAGGCTCAGGTCAAACTCAGTTGTTGACTACATAGCGATCACAAAGACTCCTTGGTCTAAGGATACATGACAAGCTACGACACTGAATATGTTCATGACTTAATCTATGGCACATATTCAGGGCGGGTCGTCCAATATCATGTCCCACATGATATCTATGATCAGACTCCGGAATCCCATTCCAATGACTAACAGAACGTAAGCCATAAAGAGCCATCTTTCATACTAGTCGCTTCTAGTGAAGCTTTGTTGACTAGGGACCCATCGAGTGTGATCTATCTCGATCTATGGTTCTATTCGCATGGTGGGCATAGATCAGAGCACACATCGATATATTACTCCAACACATAAGTAATATAAAGCCGCTTTAATTTTATTGCTAACGATGATATATACATTTGGACATTTAGGATTGAACTACGGGCACTAAGACTAACAATCTCCCACTTGCCCTAGTTCCAATCTAAACTCCAATATGTCCCCATCGACTTTACATGTCTAACATGTTCAGGCAGTGACACTGCCTTAGTCAAAGGGTTGGTTATGTTATCATATGTTGCAATATCGGTTATCTTCACTTCACCTTAGTTCAGTATTTATCTGATGAGGTGGATACGCCGCAGTACATGTTTGGATTTGTTATACGATCTAGGCTTTTAGCTTGCGCAATGGCCCTTGTGTTGTCGCAAGATGGATTCACCGGGCTGGATGGGTTTTTAATTACACCCAGCCCTGCCATGAATTTCCAAATCCACATAGCCTCCTTAGCTGCCTCTGCAGCATCCATGTACTTGGCCTCTGTCGTAGATTCGGCAATGGTATCTTGCTTTACGCTTTCCCAGCTAAAGCTCTGCCATTCAGCGTAAACACATATCCTGATTGACTTCTAAAGTCATCTGGATTTGTCTTGGAAAACTAGCGTCTACTCATCCTTCGACGACTAGTTCAGCATCATCTTTCCCCCGGGTTAGAATGATGTCTACTGGTACAACATAAGGCTTACGAGACGTCTGGTCTCATACATGTCATGGCATATATGATCGATCCTGCCCCCAGGCGCATAGGATTCTCATCATCCTTTTCAGCTCATCAGGTGTCTTAGGACACTGAGTCTTGCTGAGATGAATGCCATGACTAGTGGGCAAGAGTCCTTTCTTTGAATCGAGCATTAAGAACCTACTCAGTGCCTTGTTCACATAGGTTCCCTGACTTAAATCCAAGACCCTCTTGGTGCGATCTCTACATATCTTAATCCTTAAGATATGAGAAGCATCGCCTAAGTCCTTTATTGAAAAACACTTCCTCAACCAAGCTTTAGTCTCGTGCAAGGTTGGGATGTCGTTTTCAATGAGAACCAGAAAGGTAATATTGCTCCCACTAGCCTTCTTATAAACGCAAGATTCATCCTCGTTCTTGATTAAGCCAAATCCAATTACAGCTTCATCAAAACGAAGGATCCAACTCCGAGCAGTTCGTTTCAATCCATAAATGGATTTCAACAACTTATAAATCTTTCCCTTATTCTTCGGATCGTCAAAACCTTTGGGCCGAGACATACAAACGTACTCAGTCATATTTCCATTTAGGAAAGCTGTTTTGACATCCACTTTCCATATCTCGTAATTATGATACGTAGTTATGTGAAGAAGAATTTGGATCGATTTTGACCATAGCCACTAGGGAGAAGGTTTCCTCATAGTCAATCCATTGGATCTGCCTATAACCTTTCGCCACCAGTTGAGCTTTGTAGGTCAGAGGGTTGCCATCCATGTCCATCTTCACCTTGAAGATCCATTTGCATCTGATGGTCTTCACATCATTGATGGGATCAACCGGTTCCCAGACTCGGTTGTCCGACATGGATTGCATTTCCTCCCTCATGGCTCCCAGCCATAACTCGGAGTCGGGCCCATCCACGACTTCTTGAAAGGTGGTTGGATCATCGTGATCCACCATGACTTCATTGTCACCTCCGGATACCATATATTGGAGGTGGAAGATTGATCCTTTCAAATCGCCTTGGACCTTCCGGAATTGTAACAGGAATTGGTTCTTACTCTACGACAATCTCTGGCTCCTTTCTACTGGGTTGCCAATTGGTTTAGACAGATCTGTACCATCCTGAATTTCTTCGAGATGCACAGTCTTCCCAATGACGTCTTTGGAAACAAAACTCCTTTTCCATAAAGACCCCACCCCATGCGACGAACACCATGTTCTCACTGGGATTGTAGAAGTAGTATCCCCTTGTTGCTTTGGGATACCACACGAAGGTGCATATCTCAGATCTTGGTTCGAGCTTAGTCGAAACCAAATGTTTCACATAAGCCTCGCAACCACAAATCTTTAGGAAGGACAAAGCGGGCATCATCCCGTACCATTTAAAATTAGTATCCCTTCCACACCCTTCGTCGAAGCCCGATTCACTATGAATGCGGTCGTCTCTAGAGCATAATCCCAGAAAGAGATTAGGAGATCAGTCTAACTAATAATGGAACGGATCATTGTCTAACAATGTCTGATTTCTCCGTTTGGCTACACCTTTCATCTACAGTGTCCCAGGAGGAGTCCATTCCAAAAGGATCCCATTCTCTTTTAAATGATCTAATAACTCTGTGGTCAAGTATAGTCCACCTCGATCCAATCGAAGTGCCTTAATACCTTTGTCGAGCTGGTTTTCTACTTTAGTCTTAAACTCTTTGAATTTATCAAAAGCTTCAGACTTATGTCTCAGCGAATAGACATAACCATATTTACTGTAATCATCAGTAAATGTGATAAAGTAGCTAAAACCCCTCCTGGCAAGTGAACTTATTGGTCTACACACATTCGAGTGTATCAGCCCCAATAATTCACCCGCCCTTTCATCGCGATCGATAAAAGGGCACTTTAGTCATTTTTCCCATCAAACAAACCTTGCACCTATCGATCGAATGGAATTCGAATGAACCTGAAAGTCCGCACTTCTGAAGTGCTGATAGGTGCTTCTTGTTTATGCGACATAAATGACAGTGCCATAACAGAGTTAGGTTTAAATCGTTGGATTTAGACCTCTTGGTATTAACGGAATATATAGAACTTGAGGCATTGTTACCCATATCTAATATGTACAATCCTCCAACCAAGTCAGTACTGGTATAAAACATATCATTGCATAGAACATTGAAAACTCCATTTCCAATATTAACATTATATCCTTCCTTGTCAAACACGGATACAGATATAATATTCCTACTAAAAGTTGGTATGCAATATACATTATACAGTAATAAGACAAGGCCTCTTGGCAAAGCAAGACTCATGGATCCTACAGCAGTTGCCACAACTCTGAGGTCCACTTCGTGCTTTCCAAACCTCTCCTACTTTCAGCCACCATATATAAGTGCATGTGTGAGATTCAGTCCTGGTATCTAATACCCATGAATCTTTGGAAGTAGAGAGATGTAGCTCTATAGAGTTAATACCGGATAAAGGCACGGTCCCACCGCCCTTCCTTAGATCATCCAGGTTTCCTGATGAAGGCGCAGTCCTACTGTCCTTCTTCAGATCATCCAGGCTATTTGATGAAGGCGCAGTCCCACTGCCCTTCTTCAGATCAACCGTGAACTTCCTTTAATCCCGGTTCCAATGACCAGGCTATTGGCAGTAGAAGCAAACATTCTCAGGTGTCTCATCTTTCCTGCCAAGTGCGCATGGGCCCCGCCCTTGCCACTTCTAATTCCCTTGTTGACCATCAGAATATCCTTGGATCCCAGATCCCTGATATATTCTTCTCAGCAATTAATGACACTTCATGTAACTCTGATATGGTCTTAGAGACAACCTTGTCAAGGACATATTCTTTGCGTTCAGACTTGAGGACTATCCTCAAAATTCTGTACCAGTCCAAATAGTTTGTCCCATTTAGCTTGACCCTGTCAAGAATGGTTTTTAATGACAAACTATTAATGTTCGCTGAATTTGCCATTTGATCTACAACAGATAAAATTCAATCAGTAAACTGAATAAATTTTATGAAGATCAAGCTTAAACACCAACAATCGATTCTAAACCTTTAGAATCTGAAACCAAGATCCTTGATTCACTCGATTAAGCTGAACTAATGCTCACCACTTAATCGAGCTATGTAGGTAGGACTCCATCCAATCACATCCAATGTGACTTTTGGCTAGGGTATGTACTTATGTACACGACTTACCCTATCTGTTACCCTAGCTCAACCTCAGGCTGAGAATCGTAGTCGGGTCCACCAATTTTCAACTATGGCCCGTCACTATGTAGGTGCTCCGCTAATGCGCACGACACCCACATATGTCGTCCAAACCTACTACCCCGCTTCCCCATGGATGCTCCGCTAATGCGCACGACACCCATAGGACGGGGAGGTAGTAAGGTGTTGATGATTGGGAGGTATCGGACATGACCCGCTTTTACTTGTCCAGTTGTGTTCAAAACTTTGGCACATCCTAGATGCGATGAGCACATCAACTACATTCCAAATGCAATGATGCCTCAAATTACATCCAATGTAATTCTTCCTTTGAGCCCGTCAACTACATCCAATGCAATGACGGTTCTAAGGGTTCACACACAAGGATTAAAATTCCAATTTTATCTTTGCATGTGAGGTGATATGCTCGGTAAATAAAGTTAACCATGCAATTCTAAAACACATAGAATTAATCATGCATAAACTAAACCAAGCATAAAGTGATAAATATGCACATAATAGCCCCCTAAACTAACTCCCACTAGCTTCTTGAGCTCCACCGACTCCAAGCCGATGCCAACACCCGAAAAGCCACCAAATGACCTTTTCGTCCTTTCTTCGTCTTGAGTAAAATATTACAATTTAATACACGACTCGCAGGTCGGGAATAAATAAATATTAAAAACAAGTGGTTCGACGACCACACCTTGAAAGAATAATTACACGTTAACTCTAACGGCTCGCAGGCCGTGAAAAGCGATAAATAATTAAATTGAGCTCGGGGCTATTATGTACACCATGTCAACATCACATCACACATCGTGTTATCAAACATCATGTGATTTTCCGGTTTTAATTAATAGCCAAGTTTCGAAATTTTTTTGATGCTCGGTTTATCGAAACCGTTCAAAAATGAAACTTTTGAACATTTGATCTTCGAGTTCGTCATGACGGTTCCAAACTCGTCATAACTAACAAAACGGTTTAGCATTGGCATATCAACCATCCAATGGTCATGCTTAGCCTAGCTCCGTCCAACGGAGCCCCGTTCGGTCCCGGTTTCGGCTCCCCGAGAGTCCCGCTCCCGAGACCCGAAAAATCAAACTTTTTTCAAAATTTCCAGATTTGAAATAATTTTCAAAAATTCAATTTACATGCATTAAATCCATGAATAAGAATTTAAAACATGTTATCAAACAATTTAGCAAAACAACATGCCAAAAACGAAACTTTCAAGCAAAACCGAAACAATGAACACCGTCTTGTGAATCCCGAAGGTAGCACGGCTCTGATACCACTGTTGGGTCTCGAGGTAGGGTTGGAGATGAACCAACTCGCAGCGGAAAATCAATGAAAACCAAGAGACGATTAAAACCATGAAACAACTAACAAAGAATGGATTCACAAGAGAAAAATTCAGCACTAGTTCTTACCAAAACAAGAACACCGGTTAACGAATGATTGGCTTGAGTCTCCAAGACGCCTATGTATCCACATGGGAATCAAAGCCACGTAGTTCTTCTCTTTGAGGACTCAAGAACACAAACATGGAGGTGGAAACTAGCCAAACCCGAAATGGCCATGGAAGAGGGAGAGAAAATTTGTTTCCTATTCTTGTCTTGTGTTTGTTATGTTGAAAAAAGATGACTTAAACATAACAAAACCCATACTTGTCCAACTAAAGGCATGGGACAAGTATGGTGTCAAGTAAGGTGTAAATAGGACAAAGTATGGCAAGACAAGATTGGGTTAGGTGGTGAATCACCAACACCTTAATCCTTGTCTTGCTTACTTAGTACTAATTAATCAAGACTTGATTAACTAGTTCTATGGGCCTTGGTTGCATGGGCCTTTCATGGGCCTCTTGGAACATGGCCCGTGGCCATTTCTAACGAGGTCCCGTGATTCGCTCATCGCCTCCAAGCCTTCCATACCGAAAATGTCCAACATTATCCGACGCGATCAATCCCAAGACTCCAAGACTTGTCTCGATCCGTAAAGTCCTATTCACGTACGGGCACATGACCCAAAACCCAGTTTTGGTCATGTCCCGAGACAACTCCCTTTTGGCCATTCTCCATAAATGTGTCAATGAGTTTCATCCTCCGGTGTGACCCTTAGGTTTATGCATGTCAATAGATCAACGTAAAATCCCATTTTACTTGATCCTATTTAAGTGGCAACTAACGAGACTTTAGTATTGCCTGACACTGCATAACGAATCGACCCTGTCGATTCTAACCTTTCCGTCATCCCTGTCATTATCCTTTTATCTCCGATATCCTGATTGAGATAAGGCATAGAGCCGTCATCCTTATTATTCTCAATCACCGTTCCTTGATATGTGAGATGACTGAAGATATGATACCCAGTATCATGTGCATGGCCATGTTATTCTTCCAGTCACTCTCGATCAAGTGGCCGAGAACCGATATCTTTCCCATACCTTAGTATGAGGGATAAATCCCTTAGCCGTCTTTCGTGTCACTCATGTAGCCCGTCCCCAAGCCAATCCTGGCCGTTATGGAAGCCCTGTTACGGACAACGTTAGGCTCAGGTCAAACTCAGTTGTTGACTACATAGCGATCACAAAGACTCCTTGGTCTAAGGATACATGACAAGCTACGACACTGAATATGTTCATGACTTAATCTATGGCACATATTCAGGGCGGGTCGTCCAATATCATGTCCCACATGATATCTATGATCAGACTCCGGAATCCCATTCCAATGACTAACAGAACGTAAGCCATAAAGAGCCATCTTTCATACTAGTCGCTTCTAGTGAAGCTTTGTTGACTAGGGACCCATCGAGTGTGATCTATCTCGATCTATGGTTCTATTCGCATGGTGGGCATAGATCAGAGCACACATCGATATATTACTCCAACACATAAGTAATATAAAGCCGCTTTAATTTTATTGCTAACGATGATATATACATTTGGACATTTAGGATTGAACTACGGGCACTAAGACTAACACGAACCTCCTGACGGAATGGTCAGGAGAAAAAAATCGAAGGTGTTCTGATCCCCCACCATCGTTCGTGATCGAGCACCACCACTCCCTCCCCCTTCTCACTCGACGATCAATCACCCACTACCAGCGCTGCCACCTTAGGCTCATGGACCACCGGAAAAGGAGGAACTGGGGCGGAAGGAACTAGAGGCCCTTTGAGAGGGGGTTTGGGTTCTCAATGCTGACCGTGTTCCTATGATTCTGGCCCTGCTCTCACCGCCATCGGATATGATCCACCGTCGTAGGTCCTTCAAATCGAAAGAAGCCTACTCCAACTCGAAGGCTCCAGTTCTGCCGGGATCTCTAGACTCCCATTTGATCAGCCTCCAAGATGGTCTCTCGGCCTGCTCCTTAAAGGAGGAAGACGAAGTAGCGGTGGAGGTTCCGTATGCGCCGGCGAGTCCATCGATCCTGACCCGACAATAATTTTCCATGATGGGCAAATTGTGGGCCTCCAAGCCAGCTCGTAAGGAGATTCTTCTCAAGATAATTACTAAGGCGTGGGGGAAGCCGGACGAAGGTCTGGTCATCAAGGACATCGGCCCGGGGATCTTCGATTTTTACTTTGAAATAGAGACGGCCCGTGCATGGGTTCGAGGGAATGAGACAAGGTGTTTCGATGGAAGGCCACTTTTGATAGGTGATTTGGACTCGCTGGCTAGGGAGCTTCCGACTCTGGATTGGGTTCAACTATAGGTATATACCCATGGAATTCTCACGTTGGTACATACCAAGATCATAGGAGAGACGATCAATTCGATTCTGGGACTATGTGTTGATGTCCCATGAGACTGATGGGGCACCTGTTGGGGAGGAACATTGAAGGTTAGATTATGCCACCTTGTGGAGCTCCCTCTTCTCCGAGAGATTTTTCTTTGTTTTCCGGAATTCCCGACCTGGTTTGTGTCACACTTATACAAAGCTGCCAGTGTTTTGGTTTAGTTGTGGTATGATTGGTCACATGGTGGCCGAATGCGACCAGGAGGTGGTGGGTACTCCACAGTTCGACTCCTCTACCCTAGAGTTCCAAAAGGACCTTCATACCAGGACTTATGCAACCAGGCAGGCGTCCCGCAAATCGATATCCTCGACTTCTGCACTTAAGGGTCCCTTGTCTCGCAGTAGGGGCCCAATAGTATCCTTGGCTACTTCACATAACGGTCAGTGCCCTCGGAACGTCGCCTAGACCCGCTTAGTCGATCCAGGCTTGAAAAACTTGGTGATCGGCCAACCCTCGGATAGGGGATAAATCGACACCCCAGACTTGTCTGGGCACATAGGTAGAATTGGACTTGAACTGGAGCTGAGTCTGGTATTGGAACAGGAGTCGGGGGAGTAAAAAGGGAGTCCACTAGAGAACCTCGGGAAGATTAGGATAGGGAGGGGAACCAGCTCCACATGGAGAAATGAAAGGAGCAACTACGATAGGAAATTAGTCACTACTTGACATGTACTCGTGACTCGACGAGCAAATCATTGACCAAATGTTTAAACGCTAAGAAGACACTAAATTAACCAGAAGAAAAAAAACTCAATTTTCATCCACACATCTCGATGGAAATTGGACACCATGAAAGCTAATTTACCAATAATAAATGCAAATCTAGAACCTTTAATACGATGCTCTTTATATCAATTGTGTAAGCCAATCGAGAAAGTCTAGAGAGAGAAGCTCTACAACTCTCTCTCTGGAAACCCTATTTTTCAGCTCTCGTCGCCGCCCTCTTTCTCTCTCCTCTTCGCCGGCTTCGGCCTTGGCTCCGGTCTTAGTTGTTGCCGACGAAGATCCGTCTTCCCAATCTTGAATCGACCTCCTTTTCCTTCCTCTCACACTTTCCTTCCTCCCCTTCCCTTTACCCCTCCGTCCGCCCCCGATCCTCGTTAGATCTCGGTGAGCCTCTTCATCCCCTTCTTCTTATGTGGCTCCAGCTCGTTCGTTGTCAAGCCTTGTCGTGATCTCGTCCTCCCCATGACTCTCCTCAGGTTTTCCCCTCTTTTCTCTGTAAGTCCTCGTCTCCCTCCTCCTTGATTTGGATTTGGGGCCTATCGTCGATGGGTTTTCTTCCGCGGGGTGGTTCTCCAGCGTCGACTGGTGTTAGGAAGGGGAAGAGTTTGGGGTTTGCTAGAGAGATTATGTCCTATTGTGGTGATTGATCGGTAGATCTACACCGCTCCTCTTCTTACCGTGGTGCTGGCCACCGGCGAGGAGTGATCTGTTTTGGGGAGGCCACAATTGCCTTTTCTCTATCTCATTCAGGTGATTCGTGGCAAGTCTAAACTTGGGATCATTTAACTTTCTCCTGTTCATCTCCGGTGTCGGGTTTGAGTTCCACTGGTCACGACTCCCATCAAGGGTTGCTCTATGGTGTTGGCCGTGGGCGAGTTCCTTCGGAACTGATCAGTGTTCGGGGGCCTGTTTGGATTGGGAGTGTAGGATGGGCTTCCCCTGCGGTGACAGATTTTCGTCATGGTGGCACACGAGCCCGAAGGTGCTGGTCCAGATCTTGGGTCCGTTGTTGTTTGGTAATCTGATTTTCTGGCCGATTTGCTTTCTTCAACTTTTTCTTTTTGGTTTTTTTGTTGTATTGCAATGTTGGTTTCCTTTGTTGTACTTCATGTTTGATAAATTTGGGTTCTAGACCCTGTCTTTGTCAGGTTCGGAAGCTTTTTAATGCTTCTGGGTTTGGTTGTGGTTGTAAGTTTGTGTAAGCCCATTGTTTGGGTTGGTTAGTTTTGGTTTGTACAAGGTATGTCTCGATCCTGGTCTAAGTTGTTTCGATGGAGTGTTGTAACGACCTCCATGCTCTCATTTCCGGTATGAAAATTTGAGTCATTTTAATAAATATTGCTGATCCATAAAAAAGAACCTTTAATACGCTACCAAACGAAAGAACAAAAAAACTCATCTACACCTGGAATCGGTAAATGTACAATGTTGCTATAAACGAGAGCTAATTTGTAGAAATAAGCAATGGCTTTTGGGTTCAAAGGTAATTTATACCATATGCTGATGCTCCATGAGATCGGCAAGCGTTATCTTCCCACAATTGCCCGTGTCTAACCGATCAAACGTGCACGATATCTGCATTATGTCTTTCTCTGATACCTTTGCCATCTCCTTCAGCTTGTATATAACATACTCCGATTTACTGCACATTTATACATGTATATGTATATGATCACAATCACATATATATATATATAATAGCTTGAATTCAAGTAAGCTAATTAAGTATCAATGTGTACCTCACAAAGCCATTGTTGTCAAGGTCTGCAGCCATAAACTCAGCTATGGTCATCTCCTGACCAAGCACCAATTTCACCATTCTCCTATTCCGCTTATCCACCCTAGCCTCTGCCAGATACAGGAACGCCCGGGCCACCGCCAGGGTCGATACAAACAACCACATTGAGGCGAATATCCGACCCTCCATCGACTTGAATGCCCGGTCGCCATAGCCAACGGTGGTGACTGACATAACAGAGAGATACAATGAATCCATCCATCCCAATTTCTCCACGAAATGGAGAGCACCAAAACCAATTCCAATGCAAACAACCACAACCCCCAATGCCAATGCCACCTTCATCCGAATCCTCATCCTCCCCTTCTTCACATCAATGATGTACCGACCCGCTGAGTCCTTGTGCCACCCGCCATTGACAGCCCTCAGCAGGTAGTTCTCCTGCAGATCGAGCACATAGCTGACCATCCCGCTGAGGAGAATGTCGATGAACCCGAACCCCACGAGCACGAACATGACGGCGAAGAGCTTGGTGGAGGTTGTGTTTGGGGTGATGTCACCGTACCCAATTGTGCACATTGTGACGATGCAGAAGTACACGGCGTCCACCACCGGATGGGTCTCGGTGGAGGAGAAATCGTCCCGATTGAGCCAGTAAATCACCACGCCCAGGGACAGGTACATGATTAGAAGCGCGCACGCTTGGGTCACGATCGATTGGGTGGCGGATTTGGGGCGCGGCGGCCCGCGGTTGTTGGATATCCGGTCGGGGACGGTGATGGCCGGCGCAGTCCTGGAGCGGTGGAGATTGGTCCGGCGCACTTTGAAATTGGGGTCGAAGAAGAGCGATTGCTGTTTCTGCAACTGGGAGAGAGGGTCCGGAAGGTCGGGCTCGAGGAAGGAGGAGGACGGGGCCATGGAGGTGCCGGGGAGGTTCAAGGCGTCGACGAGCTGAGAAGGGTTGCTCGGGGAAGAGGCGGTGGGGCCGAAGATGAGGCGGTCCTTGAACTCCGCCGGGGTCATGGGGACGGTGATGGTGTCGTCCTCCGGGAGGGTGAAGAGAGTTTTGATAGACGCAAGCTTGCGCCTTGGGCTGTGATACGCCAAGAGAGGCTCTTTCTCCATCTGGGTTCGCAGAGAAACGAAAAGGGTCGGTCTCTGGAGAGAGAAAGTGGGATCGGAATTGAAGAGGAGGAGTGAGGGTGGAGATGGAGGTTGATAGGAGGAGCTTGATTTGGTCATGTTTTGGGCCAAGTAAAGCGCGGGCAATCCGGAAATGGAGGTGTTAAGGAGACAGAAAAGGACAGAGCTACGATTGATGATAGCTACGACCATGATTGATGCTTTGCCATCACTCAGATTCTGGTGTGTATATATATATCGGTTTGATTTGCTGGATTTTGGACTCCCACACATGCACAGCCTACCAAACCGCTTACAAATTTCAAATAAGAATGGGATAATTGTATAAAAGAACCGCTAAATTTCACTCGAACCGAAGATGTCCTTATGTTTTCAGTGATAAGAGCACCTCTAACGGGTCGTGTCTACCCGTCGTGTCTGGCGTAGGCATTGCCCAGACACGACGTGTAGACACGACTTGTCGTGCCTAGACGTCGTCCCTGCACGATCGTGTCTGGTTGTCGTTGCTGAATCTGGCAACGACGCCAAGTCGTGTCTACTGTCCATTTTGTTCCAAAAATGCTTCCAACCATGGCTTTAGACACTGCACCATTGGAGGAGTAGTGTCTGGAAGCAGTGTCTGGAAGCCAAAAACAATGGTTAGACACTGCTCCTAGACACTGTGCAGTGTCTAACCATTGGAGATGCTCTAAGAAAAATGTCATTAAATTTTTTTGGTGTATCATTAATTACTTACAACACATCAGAAGGCCTTTCTAAGGCGGGACTCGATCGAATTCAGCTGAGGGTTTAGGTCTGGGGGATTCTTTAGATGATCTATGCGGTCACTGTCGTTATCAGGGTAGGTGATACACTGAGAGGATGCATGACGGTCTGTGCGGACAAGTGAGGATTCTATGGGGAGGTAAGGTTCGGATGCCCTTCTGGCACTCGATCGGCCAAGAACTTCGCATGTCGATGGTCCGGGGATTTGAGGAGTTCCCTCAACCGTTTCGAGTCACCCTCAAGTACGAACGACTTCCTATGTTTTGCTTCAACTACGGAGGCTAGGTCATGCGGATACTGACTGTGATATCGCCCTTCCAGGATTACCTAGGTACTACATGTCCTTGTAAGTGGATACTGCTATATAGGTTGGGAACCCAATATCGAGGGAATGAGTGCACCATCCTTGAACCTGTCGCCTAAGGTTCCCCTAGGCTTCTCCCCACTTCAGACACAGAGGCTCGTCATGGGGTCCACCGTCTTGCCTACGTCGCTTGAATCAGTTGGGACTTCTAACTTAGTCGGGCTCGCTCGTACCTCTAGGGAGACAAAGGGGTTTTGGTGACATCCACTGTCCTACCTAACCACGAGCCAGAACACGTACATGTAGGTCCTCTAGATGGGTATGCACTAGAGCATCCTAGGAGCAGTGAGATGATGAAGGCCCCGTCCTAGAAGAGGGCGGGGGACGAGCTAGTGAAGCTGGAAAAGGCGACGACTTGGAAGCAGCTCAGGAAGCCTGAAGGCACCCATGTCGCTCATCCCTCCTCGAAACCACACTGCTCGAACGCCAAAACATCATTCGAGTTCAGACGAATTTCAACACCATCCCCGACTATGCACCATATCACACTACTCGACTACCTGAAGTATCCCGCGAGGGCCAACATCCGCCAGTGATCCCAAGGGGATAACTAGTACCACTCATCTCGAATCGTCCATCAGTAGAGGAAAACAAGAAAAGAATAAAAATAAATGTGATGGACTCACCAAGAGCAGGTACCCATAATGATGCCGGAATAGAGACCCACCACAGTGAATCTAGAACTAGAACGTCACACAATGCTCAGCTATCCATAGTAGCCCACCGATGCCCAATACCGACCAACGATCCAAAAATAGAGTTAGACCCAAGCCTCTTAAAACTCCATGGGCATAGCAAACAAAGAGACAATATGCTAAGCACAACAGACCCGAAACCTATATCAACCATAGAAAAAGAAGAAAACAAAAAATATAAAGAACCAGAAGGGTAGCTCGCTCAGATATAAAGAGCTCAAATGAGAAAAATAATGGGGGAGAAGGATTGGGCAAGAAGAATCCCCTACCACACCCTACCAACAAACCATGAAAATCTCACAACCCCTAATACGTTCTAATTAAAGTGAGAAACCCTCACAAAACTAACCCGTCTCAAAATTTAAATTGAAGGCGATGGGAAGTACACAAAAGAAGTAATTAGATAGAAGAGGCATATGTATGTCTAGATTGAGGGCAATAAGGTGGACGACATCAAACCCAAAAAGGAGCAAGAGAGAAGATAAAGGGAGAATAGCAAGGAAATATGAGGTAAAAGTATAACTCCAATGGCCACAAAGAACCATGGGAGCCACCAGAGGGGATGAGACCAAGGAACCCTAGAGATGAGTGGTTTTGAGAGAGCAAAATGTCATTGATAGGCTCCGCTATCGTAATAACAATGTCTAAACCACAAACAATCTAAACAATAATTATTTATGTAATTGATTAACATACTTTAAAAATACGTATTGAATCTAAAATGACCAAGTCCATATAAAAAACTAAAAATAACAAAGAACTGTATCCCAACTCAAAAGAATACTCAAACCCAAATAATAATAAAAGTTGTACTCCAAATAATAAAGTATAATACCAAAAAATATAGTGTAAACATCAAATAAAATGTTCGAATAGTAATTATTGAAGATTAGGGTTGTTCGTATTTTGGTTCAAAGCGGAAAACCGTTTGGATTCGGCCGACACCGACAATAGAATTACCGGATTAAGCATTACAGGTGGTGACTCCGATAGTTGTTGATGGAAACCAATAATGCTCGGTTCTGGTATCGGGTCATGTGCGTTGGGTTTTGCGAGTAACCGATACACCAAAACCCGGTTACGCATTGATCACGTGTGTGCATTTGGAGCGTCGATATATGAAGATCAATAAATCTCATTTTCTTTACTCTCGTGCGTAGATTTATTCAAATAAACATCAAAAAAATATTGTTCTATATCTAAACCTAGTATCATAGATGAACTTCAAATATCAAACCTCGCTTATCGTAAACGAAATCATCCTTTCTCTCTACTGTCCATTTAGGGGTTGCTTTTAGCTCTCTCTTCTTGTTGACTATGTCTATCTCTTCATATTCTTTCTTCATGTCGGTTATCACGGGAATGGATCTGGTTGATTTTTCTATTACAGTTGTAAGGAAGATTGGAAGCGGTTACAAATAAAAGTAGAGGGTAGATGGAAAAACACATTTTGAATCTGTAAGCTTTAGATTTACAGATCCGTATGCTTCGACCAATTTCGTCGAAGATAGTTCGTTGGCACAAATGGACACTATTCAGGTAATTATTATCGCTTCTTCTTTTTCATTCAAATTTACCGTGAATATTACTTATGTTTCATGTTCTTTTTGTATTTATAATATCATTTTAGTGTTTTTTCATGTGACATTATTTTCGTTCTTGTTTTCATGTGATATTTTCATTCTGATTAAATTATTTCGCATGTTGTGTTTGTAGTTAGGGATTTAAAATTCTTTTTTATTTGTTTAATATATTCGTATTTTATTCTACGACTTTTTGTTTAAGAAATATATAATTTAGGGTTTTAATACGGAATGTAATTAAGGGATGTTTTTTACAAAAAAGAAAAATAATTCACCTATATGATTTATAAGTTGTACATAGCTCATCTTAAGTTTTTGCAATTAATCATGTATTGTATTACCTTGAATTTTTATGGTCAAAACAATCAATTATGGGATTCACACCATTTTACATGGTGTTTTCCCCCCTCCTATGGTAGTTATGGTATATAACAACTCATAACCAATTGTAGTTGATGGCTTCGATGATGACCGTTATACCCACAAATATCAATCGGATCGCTTAATAAGGTCTTAGGTCACCTTTCAATGATCGTCTCAGTTTTTAATGACGTGCATCTCAATGGTCTTCAATATTATGAGCAAGACTGCCCTCAAGTTCAGCAATTCGTTTTTTGGGTTTTGGTCGGTAACATCGATAATAAGCATGAGAGGTCGCCATTATGGACATGGAAGGCGGTACCATAACATATCGTGGAGAAGAAGGCTCATTCGTGGGCTTGTGTGGACGAGAAGCCAAAATACAAATATTTGGTCATTTAGACCATTTAAACCAGCAAAATACAATTGGCAAGTCGGGTGAGTTTTCTGAACCACAATCTGTTGGGTTTTGTGCCATAGGACTAGCCACATTTTGTATAAAATGTCATTTACGATTCATAAAAGTTGACAAACATTTTATTATCATTAAGTTGTAATGTTAACTATTAGGATACACCACTATTTCTAGAACATCGGGGCATCGTTTCCCGGTAGTAGAACTCTTAGAAATAAATGAGTGTGTATATTCATTCATCCCTAGCCATACCGATAGTTGAAGCTAGTGTGATGATTGATTGAATGATCACGTTTTACTGATCATGCATATAAAGATATGAGTCAACGTCACGAATGTCGAAATAGTTTTGATATTGGATGACCCGCCTTGAGAATACTCCATAGAACATGAGACATAGGTATATCTCAAACTACCAAAAGTAAACTTTATTCCTAAAACCATGAAACCACCATATTAACTACATGTGTTGATTCATGTCATTGACACAATCAAAGACTATTCTTGACAAGATAATAGGTATGAATACGGACATATGAGGGGTGTGGATGATTGATATTGGATTTTTCATTTGTGTTTTCAATACAAGTAAGATGTCAAAGACCCACCTTGATGAGTAAGGATTGTGAGACAAAATGCATGGTCATGCAAGTGAACAAAAGAGTGTTACTTACAATCCAAACTCAAGATCAACAAATACATGGACTAAACTAGAACAAAGATGATGCTTCTATGCCTTGTTGTTTAGTCATTACATCGCCAAAAATGACAAGAGATAAGGATACTTGAGGTAACAAGTTATGGCAACGATAAGAGTCAAATTCATATGACTTGTATGGTTATGAGTCTTGTTATAAGTTACTTAAAACTTGTGAACGAAATAACAATTTGGGACTCACTATCAACGTCATGTGAAACCTAAATGGTCACATACAAAAGATTAAAGCCCATCACAAATTGGACCTTGAAGGTCCGACTTAAATAAATTGAGAAAGTTGTACTTGATACAATGAGCCCCATTTATTTGTTTACTTGTTCACAAGATGATGTCATAATTTATTTAATTAATACATAAGATAGATTAGTTAATGCATGATACATGAGATCTAGGATTAGATGTAAAATGGTAATTTTTCATATTAAAGTCATAATGTTGATATGAGTAAGGTCAAAATCATTATTTTACTCTCAACTAACTGTCACATGGGTAATAGAATGAAATATTTCGTCCATTTTCACTAACAAAATCGCGTGACCAATAGTTTATGTATGACATATGTAATTTTACAAATATGGATAGTGTAATGTTTGTGGCCAATACTTAAGAGTAAGTTTTAATATTTAACCCCCAAAAAACAGAAAAATAAATAATAAATAGTTGGGTGGAGACTGAGAATAGATAGAAGTATATGGGAGGAAGTCATAATTAAAAAGAGTACAGGCCTTAATCAACCATCTTCCTCTTACAGAACGCTAAACGAACTTCTTGGCTGACTCTGTGAGTGAGAGCTTAGAGCGAGCGACCAAGCGGAATTTTTCTGAAGAAGTAGCGTTTCGTTTCGTTGGAGAAGATCGCATCCCCGAGCTTACCCATCTCCCGAATCAATGGTTATTCTCTTGAATTTATTGTTCTTGCAATGTCTCGGAGGATTAGGGCTTAGTACTCCTCGACTCATTTCTTTCTGGGTGAATATGTTTCAGGGTTTCAAGTTGGGGTAGATTCAGATGAATTGTGTAATTCATTTATATAATCTATTAAGTTAATCAGCACTTGAATAGAATTTACGATTTGGGCTTGATTTATGAAGATGGATATCTTGCTAGGGTTGTAGCAGTTCATGAAAAGGTGAAATTAAGGAATTGAATGATGTTTGGTTGATTTGTAGTGGGCATGGATACTAGTACCAAAGAAAAAAAAGGATTTTTTTTTTCTAGGCAATTATGTGACAAACTACAGTTCAAGTACCAGATATTTTTTGGAGGATTAATGAACTCAGGGGATGATTAAAATTTTCAGTAGTTAACAAGTTACGCAACTTTAATAGTGCCAATCAATAAAGTATTTAACAATTTTCTGTATGGTGTGAGATACTATAGTTCGAGTACCCAATTCCCTTGAAAGGAATAGTGAACTCACTGCAACTTTAAATTTTCAGTATTTAACAAATTATGTAACTTTGGCAAAGATTGGAGCATCTATGAACTAGGGTAAATCAGAACTTAGACATTTTAGATTATGAGAAGGTTGTTAGGAAAGTTAGCAAGAAATATTATGAACTGGAAGTTGGGGTTCTTTAGACTTATGTTAAGGTTTCAATATCTTGTTACATCCTAATTTGTAGTATTTGTGTGTGATTGTCATGTAATACGGTTTTGGATACATAAGGTGTATGTTTATAGTGTTTCTATATCGTGGTTTTCTGCTGCTTGTGTAATTTGTTCTTAGTATGGTTAGTCTCATGACTATTATAATGTAAATATACCGTTGATTCTGGATTGGGCCATTTTAGGAAGTGTAATTTTGTTGCATCTTTATTATCTAGGCTGATCCCGAGTTAGAAGCGATCAGACAAAGGAGAATGCAGGAGCTTATGGCTCAACATGGTGGGGTAAGCAAATATTCCGAATTTATAATGAATAATTCTCCCCTATTGTTTATGCTTTATGCCAATGTCACTAATTTTAAGCTTACTAATCTACAGGGAAGTCAGCGCAGCAGTGAACAACAGAAAGCCCAAGAAGATGCTAAGACGTTGGTTTGCTTATTTATAACCTTATTCTTCTAATCTAGTTACTCCTTCCCATGCACATTCCTTTTGGAACAAGATTATGGACATTCTACAAATCATTGATCTGACCTGAAAAGTGAATAATCTAGGGAGGCAGATGAACGAAGGCAAATGATGCTCAGCCAGATTCTTTCTGGTGAAGCACGAGAAAGAAGTAAGCTCTACTTTATATGTCAATTTGAATAGTTGATTACATGTAACCTGTTTTACTTCTCTAGAAATTTTTGTTTTGCTTCATGTATGTTTGGGGTTCTCAAGAGAAACTTGCCTAGTTGCTACTGCTTACCTTAAAAGGCATCTTTTTTTTTGTGAAATATTTTTTTATTCTGTTGATTTTTGTTGTTGGTTAAACATGAAAGAGATGTCGTGCACTGTATTTAGGATGTTACTTATGCTTTAGTACTAACGTGTTTTATAGAGTTTACTCCTATCCAACTATGTACTGCCAAGATGATCTAACTATAAAAATAGTGTTATGCTGATGTTCTCTTTAGTGCACCTATGATCTCTTTCTACCACACAATTAGACAGATTCATCAATAGGCTTATCATACCATAACTTTACACTGAATGCCACGGCATTGTGATGCTTGATGATTGGGCAAAAACTAATATTAAAAAATAATATGCTTGTCAAAAACACATACCAGTGATGAATGATTGAGCAACACTAACATTCAAGAAAACATGTTTGTCAAAAACTCCACTCTCTTCCGGTTCTCTTATGTCATTGTTCTAGCCTACTCCACGCTTCTATGTAAGCAATGTGTTGTAATCTGACTCAGGCAACACTGATGTGTGGCATGGATGTTTTGATGGACACAAGTTTTAGTTGGACTCTATTAATTTTTTGGTGGAAAGTTGACATTTGTGATTCTGTAATAGTTGTAGAAGTACTGCTTTTTTACTTAACCTATGGATTCTTTTATCACGATGTACATGAATTTTGTGTTAAGAATATCTTTTATAACAATGTACATGAATTTTGTATCAGGAATATGTCAGACACAAACTGTAGATGCCATATACGTGTCCCATATGCTTTTAGTTTGTGTTGCTTTGAACTTGCTATTTGCTCACTCTACTCCATGCAGTTGCTAGAATTGCTTTGGTGAAACCCGAGAAGGCTAGGGGAGTAGAAGATGTCATACTGAGAGCTGCTCAAATGGGTCAGATAGTAGAGAAGGTATTGTAGAATGTTCATGAACCTCATACTGGAAGTAGAAACTCTGAACTTATGTCATTCTAAACTACTAGAAACTCGTGGAAGGTTCAGTGTACACGTGAATTAACCAGAGTTTAACTTTTGAATCTATTATAGGTTTCTGAAGAGAGGCTCATACAACTGCTGGAACAGATCAACACCCAAACAACTAAGCAAACCAAAGTGACGGTAAGTCATTCAGAAGTGTAATGCAAGCACATCTTTGTAACCTTGGCATATTTCATTGCAAAATCCTAATTCTCATTGTATTCTCAGATCCAGAGGCGGCGCAGTGTTCTCGAGGATGATGACTAAACCCTATTTGATACTTCTTGTTATGTACTTCTAAAATCTAATGATGCAAGGCTTTGTTTGCTTATATATTTCCTGTGAGCAATTTGTTGACTCCTAATATTTGTGGACGTAATGTATGCTTTGATATTTACGCTATTGGTATATACTATGATGATTTTTGTTTCACCTTCATCGGCCCATTGTAGATGCAATTTGTCTGGAAGAGTTGGAGATATGGTCAGTGTCTACACGAGTTTTGGTTCATCGGAGGTTATGAAAGAGTTGATTGGGAAAAACATTGAAATTATGATTTTCTTTTATCATGACAATGGTAAACAAGTATGGTACACTATCGACCTTTGTAGATTGGTAGTCTCATCTTTAAACCATTGTTGTGGCCTTTGTATTTTGTACTGTTTTATTTCAAAATGACTGATTTTTCTCATGAAATGTAAAATTTGAAAGTTGAAAAAAAATCTAGGAATTTGTTTTAGAGGTATAGCAAGGAGTCTCCCCAAATCCGAAGATAACCACGGCTCCAGTAATTCCTTCTCGCTCCCTTATGCAATTCGTTTCCATGCCCCCTTTGGGACTAACTACTTGGCCCCCATTATGCTTTTCCATATGTAGATACACTGTCTCCCCAACGAGGCCCTCAAGAAATCTGTCCTCGGGTAGTAACGTGCCTTCAGCACCCTCGCGATCAAGCTGTTTGGGTCCGCGAGTAACCTCCACCTTGCTTGCGAAGTAACACCATGTTAAAATAGTGGAAATGTTTAAACTCCGGCCCTCCATGTTTGTGTGATTGTATAAGAGTTCCCACAGCTTCCATCGTATTCCTTTCCCAATTCTTGTATCATGGAACCCACTGCTCGTGAACATTTTACAAGACCGCTTCTCAAATGATGACCATGCCAAGATCAGACAAGTGGAGCTGCCAACTATTGTCCGAAGATAATTGTATTTAGTGTAATGGAGATTGATATACATGTTAAGGAGGCTGGTGCTTATTGGAAGACTTTGGATCAGTTAAAAATAATCTTAACTCAAACTCGGTTTAAATAAACAAATCAGTTCAAAGCCGACTGGATGAAAAATAATCAAACTTGATTCGGATCAATTTGACTCAGAAAAACACTTACTCATCCAACTGATTGATACCTCAGTCTCGAGGCATGGCTAACTGGTTAGGACAAGCTATTCTTATATCAAATATTGAACATATGAGTATCAAACATGTTTCCTTGATATGTTTATTACCTATGGCTATAGGGAAGTGGGAACCATGAAACAGCAATAAACAAAAACCTACCTGTATGATATGGCGCACTGGAAGTGGATGAATCAACAATTTCATACTCATGTAATAGTAAGGAAGATTACAAAGACAGTTAGACTATATCCACACACCACACGCATCTAAATTACACAAGTTAGGTGGTCAAAAGGAAATCAACTTCCGACTAAAGAGCTAGGAGAAACAAGAAAAGAGGAGTGGCCGTAACACGTCAAGGTGATTATAAATAAGTAGTATACAAGCTTACAGCCGCCAGCCAAGCTCTCTGCAAACCCTATTATTCAACAAGAGTGAGAGCGCCTTTGGTTGGCCACTTCCCTGAAAAGCCTAGGATTAGTAGCTGTTATGCCACAGTTGTTGCTGTTGGGACTGCTTTGATGGTTGGCCACCATCTCTGGAGTTCTGCTGCTCCTGGGAATGGTAGAAATTTGGGTACCCATGTCCACCAAACTGTTCTTGTGAAGGTTGCTGGGCTTGCCTATATGCACCACCCTGCTGATTCTGCCCATAATATGAGCTTGCTTGAGCACCAGGCATTGTTCGGGAACCAGGCCCATGAACCCACATGCCCGAGTTATCATTCTTAAATACAAAAGAAAAAAAGCGGCTTTAGTTCCAGACAATATTAAGGCTATAATACCTCTTGACTAACTTTAAAAGATAAATGATACCTGTTGAAGCGAGATGAGATGGTTGTCATCCTTGTACTGAGAGCTTAAAAGCTCGTCATAATTCACGGTATTACCAGTAGGGGCACTTGGCAGGAAGTTCCCAGGAACACTATTTGAGCTTCCAAACCCATAACCGGGAGCAGCAGACTGAGGCAAGCTGCTGACTGAAACACTATTTTTGTACTGAGGGAGCATGGCTGCAAGAGATTGATGATATGTACTGTTACCTGCTAACGCTTGCTGGAATGCTGATGGCATATAGGGGTAATTCTGTGGCAAGAGCGGATAGCCTATCATGTTGGCGAATGGAAGAGTCGCCTGCGAATAAGGATGCACAGGCAGGTGCTGAGGAAGAGCGGGCCCCGTGGCAACACCGGCACTGGGCATGGCCTGCTGAGTTGGCTGTGCTGTAGGACTGCCCCCTCTGAGAGACTAGGAGCATGAAAGGAGCCAATAAGAACAATATTTTATCAAATAAATAAGTTTCTTTGCAATTCAGTATTTCAAAATATTAAGACGTTTTGTATTCTAATTTTATTGTCATTAAAGGAAAGTTATTAGAAAGTGACTAGCTTAGCCCTTCAATAAAAATAATGTCAATTTTGTCCCTCAACTTGCACTGACAAACTGTAATTTAAGGAGGAAATAGTCAACAAGATGGAATAAGAAAGATACCTCTGGCATATTGGCAATATTTGACCCCCCAACAGAAGTCATGTTACCATATTTTGTGGCCATTGATTGTGCCGTTGGGAAGGGCGAGTATGGATGATCAGAGTCTCTTGCACTTTGAACAGTCGATGCCAGCAAAGAACTGGGCAAAGAATTTGTATATACCTCCTGCTTTACAAACAATAAACATAAGATAAAATTAGATGGCACGAAATAAGCATGAAATGATATAACTCCCGAAAGCTGGTTTGAAGTTAGGATTGAATTACCGTTACACTAGAGAAAGGAGTAAGATTCTGCATCGGATTGCTTGTTTGCGAATGAGTGAAAGCCGCATTCAACTGTTGGGCATTGTCAAAGTTATAACCAGGTGCAGAAGTAGGGAAGGCATAATGATTTGCTTGAGCAGCTTCAGGAACATCCTGTTTTAGCACCTCTGGTTCTGAAGGAGAGGGGGGCTCGTAACTCTCATCACTTGCAACAGTTCTATGAGCTAAGCTTCCATCAGAAGGTCTGAGATTTTCATCCCCGTAATATTCAGAGCTTCTGCACAGAAAGTTTCCAAATTATTATCAACAACACCCCGGGTAAAATGGTGAGAAAAAAGAGCGTACCTATTTTCAGAGTGCCCAACTGCCAGAGCATCTGCTGTTGTAGGTGGCTCCTCCTCCACATTACTTGATGAAAATGACCCGGGGAAAGTAGTAGTCAACCCAGATCCAAAACTACCAAAACTCAAGTGAGAGCATTCAGAAGTATGCACTTGCAGGTGATTTGGGATCACAACAGCGGGCTTCTGCTCTTCAGGGGGTGCAGCTTGGTCATCATTCTGTAAGTTCAACTGTTGCATGTTTGCTGCCACTGATGAGGCACCATTTTCAACTACAAGTTGTATGAAAAAATGTAAGTTTGAAGGAACCTCCAGAAACTCATAAGAATCATTTTAAGCATCATAGTTACCTCCGTAATGCTCATGGCCATGCCCATGAGGCTGGTATGAATCCATGTTCTCATACACATCATTATTAAAGTCCTCTTGTATATTTCTATTGGATATGGAAGCCGGACCGCCATGGTTGGTTTCAACGGCATCGTCTTCTGCTGCCTGAACCTCATCCAGCTGGGAGTTTATATGCTGATTAGTTCCATCAAAGGGAAAGTTAGAAGAGTATGCATAAGGCACTGTGTCAGCAGTTGGCTCTAAGATGGAGGACACACTAGCAGTTGAAGGATGCTCAACACTGGGCCATTCGTCATTGGGAGAAATGTGTTGGGTCGTTACAACTTCAGGCTCCGGTTGAATCTCTGAAGCATGATCTCTAGAACGCAAATCATGATACGGTGCTGTTGAAGGCGCTAAAACATGATGCTCATTAACATTGTGTTGAGGTGGGTTTGGCAAGGGAGAAGCCTTTCCATGTGGCCTACCCATCTTAACAATGTCAGCCATTGATATTTGGCTAGGTACCCCTGACCAAGCAGACTGAAATCCTGAAGAAGGCTGAGAAAATGATGAAATATCATCGCCTGAGCCTACTATTGGCATTTTATTTTCCGTGGTAGCGTAATCACTGCAGGAGATTTCAAAACAGCATGTCAAGTGTCAACTAATTATCTTATCATCGGTGCCTAAAGCTGAGAAAAGATATTCTTCTAGCAATGCAAAGATCAATCCAAGCTCAGATCTCTTCTAAGCAAGAAAATTATTAATATAGTCGAGCACAATATCACTAAGATTCTTTTGGGATTTATTGCAGAAGCATAACACTTTGTGATAATCATAGAGAAGACTGAGCAAACACTTCAAAACCATCAACTAAAATTATCCATGTTTCCAATTAACAGCCCTAAAGCTGCAAACCAATCAACCTATATGCTAGTAGATCAATGTATGGTTGGAAAAGGGACTGATCAACATTTCCTAATAAACAAATCACTTGAATCATACAGGCTCCTTAAGATTGGTAAAACATTCTTGTTTCAGTCAAAGAGCTCAAGGTTAATTCATTACATCAAGCCAAAGAAACCAAGGTTTGGAAGTTTTTGTGCAAGAACTCGCAAGTTGAAATCCATGATTAAGTCAAAATTACCTGTAGGATGGGGTTTGCCAGTTTGTGTTACGTCCTGCCGAACAAGAAGTAGATGATGCTGAACCCATATAGCCGTGTGTGCCATTTTCCTTCTTGTATGCAGGTTTACTGTGCAGTGCGCCTGACTCTGAAAAACAGAGTTAGGTGGATGAGAATACGCTTAGCGAGACCCCACAGGCAATGCCAAATAATATATAAATAGAGATTTTATAATAAAAAAATTAGAACATTATATGCACACATACCAGCAGAGCTGAAGTGGGCCGAGCTACCACGTCCAGCATAACGATCTGTTCCATCCCTATTTCCACGGTTGAAAGTGTTGCTAGCACCACGAAACCTGGACTCCGATGTACCCTTAGTCTGATGTAAGTAAAATAGGATAAGTAAAAAGAGCCATGAAAAGTTACAATTGGAGCAATTAACTAAAAGCCTGGATGTGATTCTACAAGAAACACCAGAACATACAAAGTTGTGCACCCATAACAAAATTGCAATCATTTGGAGTTAAATGATCATGACATGAATGATATGGCTATCAAACGAACGTCGGGCCATTAACAAGATAACTTTTGTGTGTTGTTCGCACACACGCACCTCTTTTTTCTTTTCGCGTTTGCTCTTCACCTCATGAAAGGGATCTACACAATTAAAGGATTTGATAATCAAAAACAAGTATTTAAGTCCTGCAATCCTGATTCATAAAATGATAGTTGTTGACAAGTAGCAGCCACATGGCAAGGAACATAAAAGGCACGCATATATGTAATTCTTTCATGGTCCATCGTTAACAGTTATTGATTTCTTCATCTTCCCCCTTCAGAGATTGCTTGTAAGTTTCGATCTTATATGCAGTATAACCTCACGCGCACACATGTCCCGAATTCAAGAAGATGTTCAGTCTGATCAGTGGCATTACAGTCCCGTCAATAAGAAGTGTAGTACCGATATGGTATAAGTTCATTATTCCCCACATTGCATTACAAAACAAATTGAAAGATGGGCACTACAACCATAACATAAGAATGATAAATCATATACCAATCAAAATAGAGTAGCATCAAGGATTGGGATACACAAAGAGGTACATGATCACACATTTTCAAATCCATAAAAGAGGGACATTTCCCCCTTGTATGGGAAATACCTACATTTCATTGGACAGAATTACATAACCTACATAATAGTAGTTGAAATGGTATAGAACAACTTCAATTCTACATCCCACAAATTTCAACACAGTAATATAACTGATATACTGCCACTCAAATTCTCCAGCAAACAGAAAGAATGACACCCAAAATACAACACCTTTGATCCCACTTTCCACAGCCCGAACACACTAAAAAACCCATCATCCAAAAAGCAAGACTTTCAACAACTAGCATTCACACTTCACAGTAAAACTCTAATCCCTCCCAGAAGCTAAAAACACCAAAGAAGAACAAAACCCAGAACTCCACTTAAAAAAAAACAGTAGTGAGGATAGAGGGAGAAACAAAAACGAACCTTGGACGAGGAGGCGATTAACGGCGTCGTTAGGGTCCATATTACACTCTTTAAGCATAGCGTAGATCTCGGTCTCGGGGCAGTTGACAATCTCCTTCAAGCTCTGCACCATCTTCCTCGACGCCGCCGGGATGGCTGAAATCCCAGTATTCCCCTTCCCTCCGCCGCCGCCGCTGACGACCTTGCCGCTCATAATTCCCCCGACAACCACAGATCTGGAAAGCCTATCTGAGTCGGAATTTTTGTTAGCTCCTCAACAGGAAGACGAAGAAGACTGTAGAAGAGCTCTGAAAAAACCTCTTCTCTCCTGCAAATTTCCTTTTATTCTCTTCCGCTTTTGGAAAGAACGAAAAAAAATTAAGTGAGGAGAAAAACAGCATTTTTCCTAATTATTGTAATTCTTTTTACTTCCATAATCGATAGTATAAAATATTTTTATATGGATTCCGACAATGCAAGTATTTTACTATCACATTATAAATAAATAAATAAAGTATTTTACTATCACACTAAGGTGTGTATTTTAAAAGCACAACCAAAAACTCTCGTTGGCCTACTTTAGCCATAGTTTGTCCTTGTTGTTATAGAGCTTCCTCCTGTTGTCGTCGTTGCTGTGTCACTTGGGCTTGTCGGCTTTGTTGTTGTTCCCGTGCTCGCATGTCCTATCGGTGTAGGGTTCACATACAGATGGGAGTGGTTGGCTCCTCCTCAGCCCTCGGCGTCTCATCCCCTTCATGTCCCTCTTGTGGCTTCGTCGACTTCCAGTCCGATCGTCATGCACCTTCATACCTTCCCGCCGATGTCGCGTTGCCTATATGCTCCGTGTGGTTTGAAGATCCCACCACCACTCTCCCCTCCCCTCCCACATGTTTCGGGCCCGCCTCCTCTGTCGGTATTCTCTGTGGACTCGACTTCGGATTCTCTGGGATCGACGACGTGTATCATCCCCGAGGAAACCCTATGTACGCCGCATGCGTTGCCCGGTCCGGTCATTCCACTATCTCTGCCGCCAACGGAAGGTACTGCACTGCCCCCACCAACACGGTCTCCTCTGCCTGACGTCCCTCCACCACGCTCATCGAGTGATGTGGTTCGGCCTTTCAGGGTTCGACGGAAGCGTCAACCAAGAGGTACGGAACCACTGCTCTCTCCACCCTCTTTTCTTGTGTCGTCTTCAACGGCGTGGTTGCTTATTTTCCCGGTCTCGCCTCAGCATCACCGGCTCACCAACTACCAAAGCGAGGATGCCCTCCTACATGTCTGATCACGACGGCGTCGCCTCTGGTACCGATCCTGTCAGGCCCTTGGGGTTCGGATGGATCGGGGTCCACTTGCAGCGGCTCTTTGTGGTTAAAGGCGGGAGGATCGTCGCTTTCCCCACTCCTTGGGGAGCACGTTCTCTCACCTCTGGTGCACTTACCTAATGCAGTGAGGATTCCTTACATCCTTTCCCTTCTTGCGATCCCAGCGTATCTGATCCGGCGTGATGGGGTGGATCCTCACCCACTAGAGGGAACCATAATCCCTAATTCTGCGTCGCCGCTACCGTCTCCACCCACCAATCAACCGGCCGCGAAGCCGAGACGAGGGCGGCCCTTGCGACGTCCCCCAATTATGCTCTTCCCATGCAACGTCCTCTTTGGCCTTCCCCCTCCAAACTCTGCTCTACAGACCCAACCGTTTTGCCAAGACCTATCTCTGGCCCCTCATCCCCCGGGCGGCGTGGTTTCTAGGGTTTGCCAAGAACTTGCTCTGGCCCTCATCCCTTGGGCGGCGCGGTTTCTAGGGTTTTCCAATAAATTGCTCTAGCCCCTCCTCCCCTGGGCGGCGCTATTTCTAGGGTTTTCCAAGACCTTGCTCTGGCTAGGGGTGTCCATGGGCCGGGCCCCGACCCTATGGCTAAATTTTGGAACCGGCCCGGAGTGATTGGGTCCAAAAACAATAACCCATTTCCGACCCCAGGCCCAAAAAGCGACTTTTGAACCCACCCGTATGAATTATGGGCCGGTTCACCGGGTTGGACCGATCCACCCGAATTGCTTAAAAAATGATCAAATTAATACATTTACAGTAACACAATATAATTTCAAAAAAGAATCATTGGACAAAAAACCATTGATAGTAACACATCAAAGGATGTGAATAAATCTATATACACACACAAGTCGGAAGTGAATAAATCTACTCAGTACTCACATGAACCCTCGAAATGAATGGAGGAAGAAGAAGAGTTGCATGCGGCGCCGACATTGTTTATTTATAGCCCTCAATTTCCAAGGAAAGTAGGATAGGCCCTTTGGGTCGCGTGCGGTACAACGGTAGTCTACTATAGTATTAGTATATTAAATAAATGTTTAAGGGCCAAGGGCCATTAAGGCTTATGAGTTATGACCAGGTGGGTCGGGTTCATGTGGTTTTAAAACTTTCAACCCGGCCCCGGGCCCATTCACTCCGGATCAAGCTTTTAGAGAACAGGTACCGCCCCCATAACCCATGGGGCTAGGCCCAATGGTGCCGGTTGGTCCGGATTGACCGGGTGGGTCGGTTTCCGGATTAATTTTGGACACCCCTAGCTCTGGCCCCTCCTTCCCCGGATGGTGTAGTTCCTAGATGGGATCCATGGCCAGGTCTCCTTCCGCCACCACATCGACCACTACAAACACCGTCGCCACCGCCGCCTAAGCATCGTGCGGCGGTCTCCCTAATAACGTGTGTTCCAAGGAAACCTCATCTAGGGTTTGCATTTGGGTCTCTACAACCCAAGACTGATGGGCATCTGCAACACAAAACTGATGGGCAGCTACATCCCATTAGTGGTGGGCCCTCCCGACCCACTAATGGTGGGTCTCGTCAGCCCATTACTGGTGGGCCCTCGGCACCCCCTACGGTGAGTGGAGAGGGAACTGGAGCAATCAAGAGGGCATCTGTTGGAGCATCTCGAGAGGAGCAGGTCAAGGCGGGGAACAACCCTGCCAGGAGGAATGAGTGGTACGCCGTGCATCAGGGACTGGCTCTGGGAGGGGTCCTTGTACGATGTACTGCCTCCCCCCTTCACCATTACCGTCCCTCAGGATCTCCAGTATCTCATTCCCCCTCTCCGTCTTCTGTCGTGGCCCATGAGGCATCCCAGCTCAGTGATAGCTGGTCCATCCAATACCGTCAGCGACGGTTATAGTATGAAAAGAACTGTGACACCATTGTGTCTGTTCTTGGTCTTCGTGGTCAGGGAGTTATTCCTGATGCACTCATATGTACTTGATTTAAATTAATGAATTTCACATTTCGCTAATAAAAAGTGTGTATTTTCAATCCGCCCGTAAATTGATATTTATAAAAAGGATAAATTTTATTTTATTATCTTAAATTTTTTGATTTTATTTTGATTATTTAAAAAAAATCACGCATCGTTGTTCTAAAATTTAGTTTATATCACTTTATTACTATGGTTAATTTCACATTTATTATTCTATTTAAGACATTTATAAAGTTTATAATATCCCCTACTAACAGTTAAATTTTTTAAAACATAGTTTTAGTTTTCAAAATTTATTTTTATTTATTTATTTTATAAAAATCAACAAAAGTTAGTTTTTATCTTAAAAAATCATTTTTTAATTTCAAAATCAATTTTTACTTTTAAAAATCAGTTTTTATTTTTAAAAACCAATAAAAATTCTCTTAATTTATATAAAAACAGATTTTATTTTTAATATATATATATAATCCAATTATATCAATGTTTTAACTTTTTAAAATTCTCTCTTTAACTTTCGATAAAAATAATATTTTTTTTTTATAAAACAAGTTTTTTTTAAATCAAATTTTATTTTTTAAAATCAAATTTTATTTTTTAAATTAAATTTTAATTTTTAATAACTTCTTGTTTTGATTTTAATTTTAAATAAGTTTTTATGTTGATTTTTATTCCCCAAATCTATAAGTTGCAATCATGTTGTACCAAATCCCCTTTGTCTTCACGCTCCTCCATGTCTGCCTAAATTATCTAATACAAAGAACCTGATTTAGGAACTCTTATAACCTCTTTTAAAATTGTAGATTTGCCGACAAGTTCTCAAAATCCCCATAGCAACAACCATTCCGACAAGTCCAACGGGATAGGTGGGTTGTAGGATTGGCTTTCTCTTCGATCGTCGTTTCGGTCTTTGTGGTCGTGGGTCTCGCCTGACCGCCTCACCCCTTGTCTCCTTGGAACGAGATCTGGATTTTGACTCCAGATCGAGGGGTTTTGTTTTCCGTGAAAGCTTGCACAAGTTCTAAAACGACCTCTACTCTTGTGAATGAACGTGAATCCGCCACCATCATCCACCGCCTCCTCCTTCTCACCATCCTCTTCACGGTGACGGTTGATTTCGACGAGAGAAGATGCTGGATTTACTAGTTGAGGTGATGGTAGTGTGAGGAGAGGAGAAGAAGAGAAGTGGCGTAGAGGAAAGGAAAATGGAGGGGATTTAAGGTTTTAACATCGCAAAGGGTAATTTTGACATTTTTGAAAAATGTTAGGGTCATGTGCATTGCACATGACTATTTTCTGTCCAAAAATGGATGAAAGGTACTAATTTGTAAATTTTAAAATTCTAAGGTAGAGAGATGGAAAAAAATTAAGTAGTGGAATTGGAAAACCAAATTTTTTGGATATTGAGATGGAATTTAACCTTATAAAAATGAAACTCATCATTTATCATATTCATATATGTTTGCGTTTTTCATCTAACAAATTGCAGTTGGGTTAGACATCATCTATTTATTTAAGGCATATTACAAAATTTAAAAGCTTTTTTTTATTATAAGATCAATAAGGGACAAACCTAATTCCAAACCCGATCTAGTTTAAGATGACATATATTATGTAAGGGTGATTATATTGAACTATTCAAACCTACACACGTATTTGGGATACCTACCCTCACCCCTAAAAACATAACGATCGCATACCCAAACTTACCGAATTGTAACGACATTCAATTTTTTTATGTTCTTACTGTTCACTTTTTTCTGAAATACCAAAAATGCACTTAAAGTTACAACTCTAAATCCAACTCTAACCCTAAAGAAACCCTTAAATATCTCTCTAAATCTAAATTCAACACTAAATCTCCCTTCAATCCTAAATCCATCTTTATTTTTTATATTTTTAATTGAAAGTTTATTTATATTTTTGAATTCAAAATTATTAAAATAAATTTATAAAACACATATATTTATAATTATTTTGAATAAAAACAATACTAAATTATAAACAAATAAAAAAATTAAAATTACATATTTCAATTTCAAATAATCTATATCTATATTATATATAAAAGGAAAATGAGTCTGCATAACACACACTTCTTTCATAGCCTCCCATAGTATTTTGACGCGCTTCACTTGCTCTCATGCACAAGTTCTAAAATTTCATCCTCTTTCTTATTGTGCAGATACAGATTGTCGATATTTGTGGAGAGGATGACCTGAATCCCCTTCAACTCCTTGATCGACCTACAAGAGAGCTTTCTAATGATGGTGTTGGGTAAGAGGCCGCTCGGGAGACTGTACTCTAGGAGGATGTCGTAGACCGTAGAGGTGTTTCCAGAGAGAGCGAGTGACGGTGTTGTAGTGACGGA
Source organism: Erodium maritimum (assembly GCA_963921825.1). Classification (NCBI taxonomy): domain Eukaryota; kingdom Viridiplantae; phylum Streptophyta; class Magnoliopsida; order Geraniales; family Geraniaceae; genus Erodium; species Erodium maritimum. The sequence continues at coordinate 138,951,239 of OY997588.1, read as the reverse complement.
GATGAGAATGGTCAGAACTTAGATGGAGATTCGAGTTCAGATTCATGGTTGTTGGGTGGGTCGCTTCTTCCCAATTTCTCATCGCCATGGAAATTGGACATGAAGATGCCTCGAGCATTTGAAGTTACTGGTAATATTTGTGATTCTCGTCTAGAAGGATGTTACCTTTTTGTGAATTTTGAGAATTATGTTGGATACATATGATTTTGTGTCCTTTCTCTCTATTAGTAAATAGATTATAGCATAAGATGGATTGACAATCTTGTGGTAATTTGTAATGGGTAATTTCAAATTGGCTTGGGGATATGATGTGCATTAATTTGATTTTGTGATGCGGGCCGAACCGTACTGTTGTATTTTGTTTTGTAAAAAACTGGAAATTCAAGTTGTTGAATGTGTATTGAGTTGAATCTAGCAATATTATTTCATCAAAAGCATAATTCAAAGTCCAATAAGAACTTGATCAACATTCCTCGAGCATTGTCTTAGATTTAGGATTTCAATTTGATTGATTTTCATGTATTTGGCATCTCAATTAATAGTTGTGGTCGTTTAATTCTAATAAAATGAAAAAGGAAGAAATTTTCAGAATTGATTAATTTAACTGTGGGTTTTGTGAACCAATAAATAAATTATGGAGTTTGCTTTGCACGTGGGTTGAAGATTTTTCATAAAGAAGAAGAGAAGTGATTGGTTTTTGTGCTAATCATGATGACCTTTGCAAACATAAGAAGAATGTGTTTTGCATCGACTGTAATTTGGGTTTCTGTTGGCATTACCTAAAAACTCATTGTCTTCATCGGATGCTACAAGTTCTCTTCTACAACGTCCATTTCCATCACTAATTTGTTCGTATGTATTCGATATATTCCTCATACTTTTTCTCGATGTTTTTTATCTGCTGTCGTTTGAAATCAATTGGGGTTTTATTTGGAATATATTGCTGCAAAAACCTGAAAGAAATATCTCCTATTAAGTGATATGAATAGGTTGAACAACTCGAGGAATTGGAAGGATGAGTTTTTATGCGGGAATTCGTGGCAATGAATGGGTGAACAACTATCTTGAGGTAATTTTTTAATCATGATTCAGAAACTTTTCTTAATTTCATTCTTACATGTACATTTTTGGTTCAAAGTTGGTGGAGGAATCATTAAGGATAAAAATGATGATATCGATGCTTTTTTAATGAAAAACAGCAGGCATCAATTTTATATGTCAGTCAAAGTGACATACGTACAATCTGATGAAAGTGCACAAGCGAACGATAAATATTACAGACTCCAGACTAACTAGCCTATAATATTACCGACTCCCTATAGAAACCAGAACGCAAAACATGGCGCCCTAGAACGTGCACACAACGAGCACGTCAAAAGTGCAACAACGTGCACACCAAACTGTGCCACATAACGGACACACCAAACCGTGCAACAAGTGCACACCAAACGTGCAACTAGTGCACCCCAATCTGCACTAAGTGCAGTTATTGAAGAACAATAACACAAAAGGAAAAAATAAACCTTAGCCGATTCAGAGTCACCACCGTCCGACAAGGGAACTTGACCCGAGGAATCCAGAAAGCACGCACTCCCGATCCTTGCTAAAGGTAACCGATAAGGCCCAATCTGCAGCGTGACGAGCCGCCGGAGCTGCCCACTCCGCCGATGCTTAACAGTGAAGGAGTTAGGGAAAATATAATTTTCTTCTGTATTAATGAGTTCTCATTATTTATTTGTTTGTTTTACCATTAGATATGTTGAAACTAAGGGAAAGATTTTGATGTGTTTTGTGTAGTTACCTTGGAGAGGTGAAAGATAGATTTGTCTCAGAAGCATGCTAAATCCGATCCCGAGGTTAATTTTATGTTCTTGATTGAGAAATTTAGTTTGTGCATTCTTCACAATTGGTGTTTGTTTGGTTGGAAAGCCTGGAAGTATTAAATGAATGTTTTTGAGACATTTTAGATGTTATTTTTTTTATCAACAGAAGCATATTATAAAATATCAATCTTTGAAGAGCATATTGAATGTGAAGGAAATACAAACTAAAAACATTTCATGAAGGAATCTCAACCAACAAACCTCAACAGAATGAGGCATGAACCAAACTACAAAACCTAAATAACCAACCACAATCAACAGAAATACCAACAATACAACCAGAAAAGTTCCAACCAAGACAACAACCATCAACAGTCCATAAGACAGAGGATACACCCAAAAAAAATACAACCCAGGGTCTGAAACCCGAATATGACTAACATGAAGCCCAAATTTTTGGAAAAAAGGTCTAAACTACCCAAGTATAACTACCATGAAGCACGATGAGGGAAATAATGCATCTGCAAGGCCAGCAACCAGAACTAACAAAGCCCAAACTAAGCTTAATTTGACAATCTCCCAACTCAATAGTACTACCAAGCTTCAAACTAGGAAGGGTAGCCACTATTACGTCGTCGGCCAACACCGTGCACGGTAAAGAAAATTCTGATGGAGACCCACTGGAACCCCTTATGAACAAGCAAACCTAAAACGAGAGACTTTAAAGGAGGTTGTACAATCCCTAAGATCTCGTTGACGGTCAACGCCTTGAACCGGCGAGCTCGATCCACACCTTGGTCAAGAAGAAGAGAAGTCCACTCGAAAAGGCTTGCATGTAAGGGAGGATGTGGAGAACCAAACAGAGAAAGGGGAAGAAAGTGTACCTCACTTGAGCAAAGCGAGGATCTGATGTCAGACCTTAACCCCTACTCGGTCCTCCGAAGCCACTTTCGACCTACACTTAGAAAGGGCCAAAGAGGAGAACCAGTATTTCTACATGAGCATGGGGGAGGTTGAGGAGATCGTTGAATCTGCTCTTCCAATAAGGGCGAGCACCAACGAGACGCCACGTTAGAGAAAAGTGACGCCCGGAGGATGGCAGAGCAGCGTAAGCCATAGATCTGACCTTGGGAAGGCCAGATCTACCATCAACAAAGCCAGACGTGGAGTCTTCTTCAGCACGAGCATGAAAGAAGCCACCAGATCTGCATCAAACCACTTCAGAGAGGAGAGGAAAGACGTCCCACGGTCGGATCTGAGGGAATCACCACCATCGGTGAAAAGAGGCTGACACCCAGATTCACCGGAGCAAGAACGGAGATGAGGAAAGCAAGGAAAGTCGACGAAAGGGGAGAGGGAAACCACCGCCAGCAACCTCCATGGTCAAGGTGACCATGAGAGTCACCGATAGTGAAAGGGAAAAGAAACGACAATGGGTTCGAACGAAGTGGGACATGGTTTTCTAGAGAGAGCTCAGAGACTCCCTCTAGAACCCTGAGAGATTTTTCATATTTTAGTTGTATTTATGGAATTGATGGCATCTAATGAATTGAAATTCAGTTGGTTAAAGGAAAAGAGTAGTTACTTTTTTGTGTTTATATAGGTTAGTTAGTGATTGATTGTGTGAGGCCGATAGTTATACGTATTATCAGAAATCGATTTTGGTGATGATCGATTGATGTGAATGTTTGGTTTGGGCAGCGATGGTGGAGGAGACGACGAATTTTTTGTATATAACAGCATAGAGTGATGAAAGAGAAAGAGAGGCATTCGTTTCGGTATTTATTTTGTGAGTTGGAACTGCAGGTGGCTCTTCAGTCGGACTTCACCACTTCTTCTCTTGGGGCTGGCCGGAGAGGGTCTTCTTCAGAGCTTCTCGCTACTATTCGTTCTGTTGGAGTCTGTGGTAAGATGTCTCTCTCTCTCTCTCTCTCTCTCTCTCTCTCTCTCTCTCCCTCTTTTTGGTTCAGCCTCTCCCCCCTCTTTCCCTTATATAGTTTCGATTTTGTCTTCCTTCTTCCCGGCCTGATTGGCTCGGGCTCGCCGGTTAGGGTGTTGACCATCGGCGAGAGTCTTCGGCTTTTAGGCCTGTTTGAAGCAAACCGTCTTTGTAGATTGGTCTTTGGGTTCAGGTGGATTGACATCGGCTTAGTCTCTGTTAAGACACCGATCCTCTTCAGGATATGTTGTTCCTAATGAGCTGGGAGGGGTCTAGTTCCTCTAAGATTTAGAGTATAGTTCATTCTGGTCTGGCTGTCTTCAGAGCCCCTTTTCCTTCTCCTTCTCTTTTTTTGGGGGGTTAAAGGTTGGTAAATCCGGGTTGTTAGACCGTTCTTTCTCAATTTTTTCAGGGCTTCAAGGTGGACAAGTACGAGTTCAAGACCCTTCAAAGTTTTAAGCTTCTGTTTTCTTGTGGTTTTTGTTGTAAGGTGGTTCTGCTGTTAGTTTGTAGTTCAGGTAGGATTGTTCTGGTTGGTTTGTGTTCCTATTGTTGGATATTGTTCTTGTTGTGGTGGATCTTGTGTTGTATTTTCTGTTTTCAGCCTCGGGTATGGGGTTCTAGTGTTTTTTATTCTTTTAAGGAATGCTCCTAGCTTGTTTTTTTGTTCTATTCCGAGCTCTTTATTTCAAAGAGCCAGTAATTTCAATATGTCTTTGCTGATAAAAAAATGCTATTTTTTTTCTAAGGCATATTTGGATTGCTCTTTTATTTTTTAGTTAGTTTGTTTGTAATATTATCTTTGTTAAAGCTATCAATACTTCGGTAGAACTATATGGAATTTTACCAATAGTTATACAAAATTATATGAAAATTTTGATGAATAAGGTAACTAACTAGGTGGAGTTGTAAAAAAAACACCTCCAGGTGAGGTTCTCTCTACCCTATTTAGGGTTTACTATTGCAGCCCCCGGCCAACGCTCCACCGCCAGCCACCGTCCTCCCCACCGTCGTAGCATCCTCCTTGTCGCTCCCCCTTACCTTGCAACTAGTCTTCTTCCACCAATCATGGTCTTCCCTGTCTCACGCCGTCACCATGGTGGATCGTACCCTAGGGCGTCATGGTCACCAGAATCTCCTTCCCATCCTCGCCCCATCACGCTCGGTCGTCCAATACCGTCAGTGGTCACGAACAACTGTGGTGGGTGGCCCATGCATGGAGAAGCTCAGGGTTCGATGTGGTCGTACCTGCCACTCTGGATCCGAGCATCGCAGATGAAGCCTGACCGGCTTCTCGCAGCCAGCCACTAGAACGACCGTCCCCGACCGATCTGGGACCAGAGGGCCCCTCGTCAGGGCTTCTACTATCAGGGCCTGTCCCCCGTCCCCCCGCCGGAGCACTCTGCGTTCTCGCCTTATCAGTGGGATCCGGTGCCTCGTCTACCATGGCCGCCAGCCCACCATATGGGGTATGCAAGCCCTGGGGTAGCTGCAAACCCTAGGGTGGACACAAACCCCAGGGTGCATACAAACTCTAGGGGGATCACAAACACTATGGGACATGCAAGCTCCAGAAATCGCGGTATTCCTGCTAGGGTTTTGGCCCCGACTCCAGTGGTAGCCAAACGACATGGAGAGGAGTCCACACGACCCAAGCCACAGTCGAAGCTCGGCTCGAGGAAAAATTCACCTGACCCTAGGCTGAGAGAGCTGAGAGACTGCCCCTTGGCCCGCCGGGGGATCCTGAGATTCACTACTGCCCCTTGCTGCTGCCAGACAATACTGAGCATGAACAGGAACGAGAAGTCATCCCGGGGGGCTATAACCCCCCGGGGGATGAATGATTCCCTAGGGCGGGAGTGGGAAGGACCGTCTGGGGCCTATACCCACAGACCCGGGACAACTGCAGCCGGGAGGTCTTGGGGAATCCGCAGTCAAGGCTCTGTTTCAATCTAGTTTCCTTGGTTTAGGTCGAATAATGTTTTGGCTAGTTAGATTCTGTTTTGTTAGGTACTTTTCGTTCGAAACGTTGGATCGAGGTACTCTTGAGTTCGGATCTGCGAAAAAAGCAGACTATATGTATGGAACCATGTGCACCCGATGGGCCACGGCCGATTGGGACAAAAGCTGGTATCCGGGACTGTTAAGTCCCTCTTTGTAAGCATGATATGATCGTAATACAAATTTTTTCCCGTTTCAAAAAAAATTAGCTGGAGTTGTTTTAACCGTAAATAAATGTCATAGACTGAATATGCAAAATTCATCAAAGATAGTGTAGAGGTGGTTACCCACTATAATTATACTTTTAATTAATTTTTTCTTCTAACTATGTTTGTCCAAAATTTTGTTGGACCAGTTTTTATTATTATTTTTATTTAAGGTCAAAAGTGAGATTACAAATTCATTTATAGTGATGAGAGTTATAAGCTCTGTTGAAAGGTGAAGAGCATGGACAAGGGTACTATGTATTGTTATCTTTTTTTTTTATGGTATATTTACAGACGAAGAATATAAGATATGAATATTGGATCTTATGCTCTCTTCAATTGCTAGTATTTAGTCTTCTTTAACAATATTAATTTTCTCTATATTAGATCTATTTTTGATATATAAAGCGTTTAACAATACTAATGTCTCTACATTAGGATCTAATTTTAATATATAAAGTTTTGTAACAAATGTTCTAATAACTAAAAAAACTAATCATTTTTATGACATCTACAAGTTTGAAGAAGGTTAAAAAAATTATCGGAGATATAAGTACATGTTGTATAAGAGTGGAAATACCATTGTTGATGTTAAAATCGACAAATATTTTGATGTAAAAGAAGATTTTTTTTTTGTTGTAACAACTTGTCTCCCAAACTCTTTGTTTAAACATAAAATGTTATAAATAGCTAACCCGCATGGTCAAAGTTATTATTCGAGTGCAAAACATTACAAATAGGATGCGCCACATGCGATGCATTGACCTTCTTAAACGCCTCTCTCTTCCCGTTACAAAAACAAAACAAAAAAGAAACTCTTATGTTGCTTTTAAACACATTTTTTAGCTCAGAAAATTGAATAGCCAGTATCCGTTATGAAAATATGAAAATGTGCTGGATGACTACTTCATTTCATGGAGACTTCTAGACTTTTGGCTTTCCATTCCCTTCTTTATGTGTAAGTTAATATGTCATTAATGTTATGACCTCTCATGTGCATGTTATGAGCCTATAAATAGAGGTTATTGTGAATGATGAAATCATATCAATGAAATAATATATTCTACTCTCTCTATGTTCTCTTATTCTCTTTTATATTGTTCTTCTATTCACAAGTATTGTTCTTACTTTCACTATACGTTATCAACATGAATTGCTCTACTATCCAGGTATCAAAGTTTTGTATTATCGTGGTATTATTTGAATTTGATTCATTCTTATTTATACAAGTTTATTAACATTTTTCGATAAGTATGCTCTGTGATTGCCAATATACATTGGATCTTTCACATCAGAAACTTGATGTTTTTTATATACTTGTATTTTATTTTTTATACTTGAATGTGAGATTTGTTGAAATTGAAACATTTGGACCTGAAGATCCAAGATATGAACCGTTTTCTTATCACATGCAAATTGGCTTAAAGGCATAAAGCTTGAAAAATATATATATATAGGGTAGCTATCCAGTTAAAATCACCCTTATTGTGCAAACTACAACCCAGTCTAAGCCACAGGATGCGGTCAAAGTGACGTCAGCAGAGCGCGCACGATGCTGACACGTGGCCGCTTCGCGCGCGCCTCTGTCCGCGCGGGTGCTGATCGTTTACAAGCACGGCGCTGATAGTTTAGTACAAATGCAAACTATCAGCACTTTTTGTGCTAACTATCAGCACTGTGCTATTCAAACTATCAGTACTGTGCGCACGCGCACCAGCAGCCGCACGCCCACGTGTCAGCACCTGGTGAGTTCGTAGTTTGCACAATAAGGTGCGGTGTTTTATATATTTATTGCCCACGTGTCAGCATATCTTTTAACATCTTTTTAATTAATGCATATCTTATAATTGATTTCGTAATCAATCACCACCCCCCTGAATTTCGGTGGCCATCCGATCTGAGTAATCAATGGATCAGATTAGTTCTACGTTCTGACCCGAAATAAGGTTTGTACCCGAAAGCCCCCTATATATATATATGTTTACTTTCGGGTGCAAACTCTTCTTATGGTACAAACTTGCGAACCAATCTGGTTCATTGGATATAAACCAATTTCGCAGCATCCTAGATAGTGAGCATTTTTTTTCTTCCAATTTCGCTAATTTATTCATTCCCGCTTCGTTTCAATTCCAATTTTTTTCATTCTTACACCATTATTTTTGTTTTTCGAAGGGATATCCATAGAGATGCATATTGAGTATATTTGAAGCACAGCAAATAAAAATAGGATAAGTCCAACGTAATTGTAAATCGGATGAACATGGTTTGTAAATCTGCAGAAATGAAATGTAAATATATAGAAATGAAATGTAATATCGCTAAAATAAAATGTAATTACATTTTATATCTGCAGATTTACATTTCCGATTTCCAATTACATTAGACTTATCCTATTTTTATTTTTTGCTTAAAATATATTCAATATGCATCTCTATAGATATCTCTTGGAAAAATAAAGATAATGGTGAAAGAATAAAAAAAATGGAATTGAAATGAAGTGGGAATGAATAAATAGTGGAATTGGAAAAAAATAAATGTTCACTATCATGCCCCAATTTCAGTGAACCGAACTCGGGACGCGAACATTTAAAAAGATAAAATACTTGAAACCTGTTTTCATTAAATCACTTTGAAATGCCAGTTTAGTTCAACAAAAGAATAATATTTACATCTCAAAAAAATATAGGTACCAACACTTGGACAAAAACGAGGTACACGTCACTAGACTCAAAACACCCAGAAACCCGCTTCAAGCTCTTCAAGCTTCAGAAGCTCACCTAGTCCAGCCTGCGAACGGTACCTGTAGGAAAAGCAGCTAGGGGTGAGCGTTCGCTCACCACCACAGATAACAGACTGACTATGGCATACTTAGCAGACAAAGCCAGTGACACCAACCACGACTCAAAGGACACACACACGACCCAAAACCTTCCTCAGCCGACTCAATACTCGGACACGTGATGTAGACCCCACATAACAATTGACGACCTCCTCCAAAGACACGACTGACAACCACGCAATACCAAGATCACAAAGGATCGCACACCAAACAAGATCACAAAGGATCGCAAACCAGCTGCTCAGTAACCATCTCTGTCTCTCGCCCTTTCCGATGCCAGTCGGGCCAGGCGGTCGACCTGTCTTAGTAACCTCTCTGTCCCTCGCCCTTTCCGATCCCAGTCGGGCCAGGCGGTCGACCTGTCTCACAACTTCCCCCGATCCCAGTCGGGGAGCTAGCCCACAACCTCTCCGCTTCTCCCGATCCCAGTCGGGAGGCTAGCTACACCACACAACCTCCACCATGATCAAGTAACCAAACACAATCACAAACAAAGTTCAACAGACAGTAACGACACTAGTCTCAACTCCACAGACACTCAAGGCCACCAAGACACCAACAACAAAACACGGGTTCAACAACCCTACGGGCCCTCATGGCCACCCAAGACTCCAACGGTAAAGTACGGGTTCACAACCCCACGGGCACGCACGACCACCCAAAACACCAATAATAACAACACGGGCTCTCATGGCCACCCAAGACTCAACAATAATAACACGGCTCTCAAGGCCATCCAAAACTCAACAATAATAACACGGGCTCTCAAGGCCACCCAAAACTCAACAATAATAACACGGGCTCTCAAGGCCACCCAAAACTCAACAATAATAACACGGGCTCTCAAGGCCACCCAAAACTCAACAATAATAACACGGGCTCTCAAGGCCACCAAAAACTCAACAATAATAATACACAACAACCTCCGGCATACTCAATGCCTCCAACAGTCCTAAGATCACTAGTTTCACAAACAACCTCCGGGCATGGTCATATGCCTCCAGTAGTTCTAATCTCGCTAAGTTCTCTGCTCCTACGACACTACTAAGTGTCACATGCATTCCCAATAATTGCTACGTTCCCGTATCATGCTTTTCTAATATTCGATAACCTAAATAACCCACGACAGCCCGGTGTCACATGCAATTCTACAGGTAACTTTCCCTAGTCAGGGCCGAGATCCGGCTACTTTTCCCTACCTCGTATACAACTCCAAAAGCGCTCCACTAAACCTCGATGTGATCCCAGTCACTCGCCGAGCTTCCCTTTGCCTCGGTCCGCAGCACGATCTAAAAGAATACAAATTTAAGGCACTTTTAAACTAGTACGAATAAACCGAAATTCAATAAACTGAACGCCCAAACGTAGCCCCGACAATGTCGTTAAAGGACCCGTAAAGGCCCGATTCGGCCGACATGACGAATCTGCCCGGGTTTTGTGAAAGGCCTTCCGGGGCTCCAAAAGCCCCCGTTTTCGTTTGTACGGTCTTAGAATAGTTCAAGGGACCTAATGCACTTGACGGAATCGAATTCCGACTTCCGAGTCAATTAATTAACGTTTAAAGTTTCGAAAACCCGTTAATTACAACTTCTCCAATTTAATTCCAAATTTCGATTCGGTTATGGATAAATGGTCCGGGGAACGTTTTAAACCTCCCGAACACTAAACCCGATCACCCGAGCACGTGGGCCCCACCCGACCCACTTGGCCGTGAGCCCTAGGGTTCAAGGGGGGCTCGGCCACCATGGTGGTGGCCGGCCATAGCTCCGGCCAGCCACCTCCTATGGTGGCCGGCCACCTCCTAAGGTGGCCGGAGCTCCTCCCGAGCTCTCGGTCGCCGGAAAACGTTCAAACAGCCCTCTTAACACCTCTAAAACGTCTCCCATAAACCCCCAACCTTACTACAACCCTAACTCATTAATTAAACCCAAACCCTAACATTTGAAAATTAACAAAACGGGAATCGGTTCGGTGCTTACTCAAGAGGAAGACGAGGGGAACACGATTGCTCATTGTCTTGAGACGATCCAAGGGATAGATTTCTTCCAAACCCTAGCTCTTCCTCTCTTCTCTCTTCTTCTTCTTCTCCTTCTCTCTCTAAACACTCTCTTCCTTTTTATAATTCAACAACTAACACAATTTCTATTTTTTTTCTCTTTTAACCACATGTGGCCGGCCATGCTTCCTCTCCACTCATTTTCCCCCCAAAACTAACACCACCACAATTAGGACAAGTGTCAAGGTGGGTCCCACACCTTGTGGAAAATGTCTACTTGATATTTTCCAATCAGATTCGCGGAAAACGGACGTTTCGGGCCCCGAACGGGCACTTTTCCCAAGAAATTACGAAACTTGGCGGGCTACAAGGAAACGGCTCAACTAAGACCGCTGGGACGACGACTAAGCTTTTTGGATCCCAAACGGTCCTCGAATGGACCAAAACGTTGCTCGGTTGACTTTTCCAACGAAAAGTCAACATTTCCCAAAATGATCAGAAAGTTGCCCTGAGTCCCCCGGAACTCATTTTGGTCGGTAACGGGGTCAACTTAAGTCCGGTAAGACCCTTAGGGTCAATTTAGGTCAATTAAGTGTCTGTCTTAAATTTTTAAAAATTTTCTGTTTTTCGCAGGTTTGACTGTCGTTGACCGGGAGTGGTTCTTACATTCACTATCTAGGATGCTGCCATGTGGTTTATATCCAATGAACCAAATTGGTTTGCAAGTTTGTACCATAAGAAGAATTTGTACCAAACTCATGAGTCTTATAACTTGCTGAAATTAGTGTAACCCAAAGTTCACATGTACCTAAAGATGACAAAACCCGAAGTTTTGGTTCAAAGTATAAACTTGAAACTTACTTTTATGACTAAATGACATACCACAAGCCCGAAGCTTGTAACTTGTGTCCAAGGTTTGAAGCCTAATTTTTTTTCTATGCAGTTATTTATATATTGTTTACCCCACGAGTTTGGTCGATGTATAATCATGTTTGGTTCTAATTCTTATATTCACCTCACGAATTACTCGGTGTGCAGTGATGTTTATTTCTTACATTATAATACGTTCGTTCATTGTTTAATCATAATATATACTTATTCATATTTGTGTGGACATTATGCATATTCGATATGTGTAGCCTGAAGTTTACACAAGACATGATGTTTTGAACATAAAGTTCTATAATCACCAAGAAAACGAGTTCCTTGAACCCGTCGTTCAAGATGTGTGAAATTAATGAAAATTGTAACCTGAATCTCACATAAAGACCTGAAGTTCTAAATTGATGATCCTTGTAGAATAGATCAAAGAAAATATTTCCACGCGTCATCATATTATCGATAAAAAATGTTTTCCTCTACATTTCTTCCATCTAGGATGCTCCTTAAGTAGCATTACCGAGAATACAAAAAGAATCAGATTTAATATATTTATTGCTGAAATAATGAATTATTGTTGAAAACCATCAAGATCGCCATCTTGGCAGCACTCCATTTCCTGAAGTGAATGTGATAGGATATGGGTAAATCTAGAGCCAAGCAAGGCTGATGCCTTAGACGTGGTCACGGCCGTGGTCATGGTTATGGGCGTGATAATTTCCAATTCCATGAAAAATAATGTGTACCACCAGAAGTGGAACGAGTATGAAAGGCACAAGAAAGAATATGACCCACCAAATGAAAACTCGTGAACATGATGGAAGTTATATTGTAAATGTAGTTGGTCGCCTAACTAAAATGCGATCAAAGATTTGATTGAAGGAAAATAATAAAGGGTAGAGACAAACTTTATTGATGACCTAGATCTTGAAGATCTATTCAAATGTCTCTGACTCGTTTGTAGATGATGACGGGAAAACAAGTATCATGCATATGAGCCAATATTTGGATGATTTGTATTAATAAATCTATTATATTCTTTTGTAGTATGTAAACTAATACATTAATTTTCTCATATTAAAGGATATGGATCCCAGAAGTGATCTATCTAATTACATAAATGATAAAGATATGTGTATTATTGATAGTGCTACAACATCAAGGCAAATGTAAACACCATTATGAGTGTTGTAAATATAATAGAAGGATCCGGAAGAGCTACCCTGTTATTGCAAAATGAAACATTTGGAGTGTCTTGTTTCAAATTTTATTTATTTATCTTATGAAGAACTATGGACAAAAGTCTCCTTAATTATGTTAAAAACAACGGGAAAATATCTGGTGCATCGGATCTTATTGAAGGCTCCAGAAGAGCTAATATAATGTTACACAATTTATCATCAATGATGCAATGTTCTCAACTAGATAAAAAAAACTTGTTAAGTTTCAAAGATATTCGCCGAAATGGTTATCACATTGAGACAACAAATGAAAATGACGTTTAATGTTTATACATCACATCCATGGTCCCGGGGAGAATAGAAATTGTGGAAAAACTCCTTTCATATAGTTCTGGATTATACTATATTTCGTTATTTCAATTGATTCCAGTATGGTACGTGATTAACCAAAAACCAATGGACCCATCAAATTTTATGATATGGCATGATCATTTAGGTCATCCGGGTTCCATAATGATGCGAAGAATCATTGAAAATTCACATGGACATACCCTGAAGAGTAAAAATGTTCTTTTTTCAAAAGATTACCCATGTGTTGCATGTTTTCAAGAAAAACTGATTACAAGACCATCTCCAATGAAAGTTGCGACTGAATGTCCAACATTTTTTTAAAAATAATTCATAGAGATATATTGGAATTCATGACAGGTGATATGTTTACGGCACGATTTGCCGACAGTCAATTTAATGAGACAAATTTCCATGTAGTAGGGGGAGATAAAGAAACGTCTGAAAGAGAAAGACAAGAAGTTTCATGGAACACATTGACATTGCCTCATTTTGATCCTCGTACAAATAAATGTGAACTAGAAGTTCAAAAGATTATCCACTTACTCAAGGTTGCAAAAACATTGTCTAATGCATTTACGAATGTTAAGAAAATTGATAAAATCACAGATAGCGGTTGCTAATGTTCCTTGTATAATTACTCTTCCTGATGAAGAAATAGGAAATATGCTAGCAAATGAGTCTAAAGCACGCCAGAAGCATGGTAGACCTATTGGATCCAATAGATAAAAACCCAAGAAAAGGAACAAGTTCGGCAAGTTGGTACATCAAATGATATCACAATTCCTAAAGAAATAAATGTGATAAATGAAGAGACGTCTTCAAAATATGATGAAACACCTGAAAAAGATGACAATGAAGAGATCTCGATTAACTATGTCACTACAGGTGAAAGATGAAATATAAAATAAATTGTTGTGGATGATATATTTGCACATGTAATTGCATTAGATATTTCAAAATAAAACTAGGATCATGAATCAAGATCGGTCAGTGAATACCGACGAAGAAATAATTGGCCGAAATGGAAAAATTGTCATTGAGACGGAATTGAATTCACTCAATAAGCGCCAAGTCTTTGGACCTGTAGTCCAGACACCTGAAGATGTCAAACCGTAGGATATAAATTAGTATTTGTGCACAAAATAAAAGAACGAGGTCGTAAGATACAAAACGCGACTCGTCGCATAAGGATTTTCACAACGACCAAGAATTGATTATGAAGAGATATTCATCGGTTGTGGATGCAATTACATTTTAGATTTTACTTACTTAGGATGGATCACTTGATAATGACATTTACATAAAAGTCCCTGAAGGATTACAAATGCTTGAAGAATGCATCTCAAAACCTCAAGAAATGTACTCAATAAAGCTTCAAAGATCTTTGTAAGGACTAAAAGAATCTAGTCGAATGTGGTATAATCGTCTCAGTGAATACCTTTTGAAATAAGGATACATCAACAATAAAATATGTCCATGTGTTTTTATTAAACGGATGGAAACCGAATTTTCTATCATCGCGGTTTATGTTGATAATTTGAACATCATTGGAACACAGGATGAACTTGTAGAGACGGTAGAATACTTGAAAATTGAATTCGAAATGAAAGACTTGCGAAAAACAAAATTGTGTATCGACCTTCAGATTGAATATTTTTCGAAGGAGATTTTTGTTCACCAGTCATCATATATTGAGAAGATCCTGAAACGATTAAATATGGATAATTCACATCCTTTGAGTTCCTCCATGGTTGTTCGATCACTTGATGTGAAAAAGGATTCATTTCGCCCCCGAAAAGAAGAAGAAAAACTCCTTGGTCCCGAAGGACTATATCTTGGTCCAGAAGTACCATATCTTAGTGACATTGGGGCGTTAATGTATCTTGATGATTGCACCCGTCATGATATAGCATTTTCTGTTAATTTGCTAGCAAGATTTAGTTCTTCTCCGACTCGAAGACATTGGACTGGTGTTAAACAAATTTTAAGATATCTTCGAGGAAAATGCTGATGCATGATATTTATCTAATCCCCACAAAGAGCGGTCACAAACTAGGTATGTATTTACATATGCTGATACCGCTATATCTTGGCGCTAAACAAAATAGACCCTTATAGCCACTTCTTCAAATCACGCTGAGTTGATAGATCTTTATGAAGCAAGCCGTGAATGTATATGGTTAAGGTCTTTAATCCATCATATCCGAGAATCATGCGATCTTTTAATAAATAAAGGAAGTCCAATTGTCTTATACAAAGATAATGCAGTTTTTATAACTCCGATCAAAGGAGACTACATCAAAGGAGATAGAACGAAACACATATCTCCTAAGTTTTTCTTTACTCATGAACTTCATAAAAGGGGAGATACCGATGTTTTTCAAATTCGTTCTTATGAGAATCTTGCAGATTTGTTCACTAAAGTGCTTCCTATAAAAATTGGTCTACAAGATCGACATGAGAAAACTCCGTGATTTATGAGGAAATCAATGGAGATGTTGCAGAGCGAGGCGGCACATGAGGTACATCTGAGAATTGTTCTGACCCTGCTACGCACGCATCAGTTATATGCCAACCTGGAGAAGTGCGAGTTCTGGCTCGCTGAGGTGAAATTCCTAGGTCACATTGTATCCCGTGACGGTATACTGGTTGATCCGTCGAAGATCGACGCGGTTTCGAAGTGGGCACGGCCCACGAGTGTCTTCGAAATCCGCAGCTTTCTGGGGTTGGCAGGCTATTATCGGCGATTTGTCCAGGACTTTGCGCGACTAGCCGCGCCGATGACTCTGTTGACGCGCAAGGGAGTCGGGTTTGTGTGGACAGAGGATTGTGAACGTGCGTTCACGGAGTTGAAGACTCGTCTGACTACCGCTCCAGTGTTGGTAGTGCCAGAGCGAGGGATCGGGTATGAGGTCTACTGTGATGCGTCCGGGGAAGGACTGGGTTGTGTACTGATGCAGTTGGGTAGAGTGGTTGCTTATGGCTCCAAGCAGTTGAAGACACACGAGCGCAACTATCCTACCCACGACTTGGAGCTAACAGCAGTCGTGTTCGCGCTAAAGGGCTGGCGGTATTATCTGTATGGAAAGGGGTTTCAGGTGTTCTCGGATCACAAGAGCCTCAAGTACATCTTTTTCCAGCGAGACCTGAACATGCGCCAGGGGCGATGGATGGAGCTGCTTGAGGAGTACGACTTTGAGCTACACTACCATCCGAGTAAGGCGAACGTGGTCGCCGATGCCTTGAGTAGGAAGTCGGTTCCGAGTCTTGCTAGCATATCAGTCTGAGAGTGGGACATGATGAGGGAACTGAGCACGTTCAGGCTTGAGCTAGAGGAGATTACTGGTGACATGGCCATGTGCTCATTGGTGGCTCAGCCCTCACTACTTGCCCAAGTGTTGGAGGCGCAGTCGGATGACGTCGAGACGGCAGAGATCCGAGAGAGGGTCGTCAGCGGTGACGAGGTGGTAGGCTGGGAGATCAGTGCAGATTGGGGGTTACGGTATCGAGGAGGGTTGTTCGTGCCGGGCAACTGTAGAGACAACGTGTTGCGAGAGTCACATCATTCGCGTCTTACAGTGCACCCGGGGGTCACCAAGATGTACCGTGACATCAGGCGGCACTTCTGGTGGCGCGGGATGCGGAGAGCAGTCGCAGAATTTGTGTCCAGATGTCTCGTCTGTCAGCAGGTGAAGGCCGAACATCAGCGTCCCGCAGGATTGTTGCAGCCACTGCTGATTGCCCAGTGGAAGTGGGAGCATATCACGATGGACTTCGTGTGTGGACTGCCTAGATCGCCGAAGGGACACGACGCCGTATGGGTAGTAGTCGATCGGTTGACCAAGTCGGCCCATTTCCTGGCTATGAGGATGACTGATCCGGTCGACAAGTTGAGTAGCATATATATTCAGGAGATACTGCGTCTCCATGGGGTCCATGTGTCGATAGTGTCTGACAGGGATCCTCGTTTCACGTCCAGATTTTGGCCGAGTCTGCAAACCGCATTGGGGACCGAGGTTCTACTCAGTACAGCACACCATCCCCAGACAGACGGTCAGTCCGAGCGCACTATTCAGATCTTGGAAGACATGATGCGGGCATGTGTGCTGGATTTCAAGGGATCATGGGAGACCCACCTGCCGTTGGTCGAGTTCGCCTACAACAACAGCTACCAGGCCAGTATTGGGATGGCACCGTTCGAAGCATTGTATGGGAGGCCGTGTCGATCGCCAGTGTGTTGGGCAGAGGTGGGGGACAAGAGTCTGTTGGGGCCAGATCTTGTCAGAGAGACGACAGAGAAGGTCGAGTTGATACGCGAGCGGTTGAAGACCGCACAAAGTCGGCAGAAGAGCTATGCCGACAGACGACGTCGACCTCTTGAGTTCGCAGTCGGGGATCACGTGTTCCTGAAGGTGAGCCCGAGGAAGGGACTGGTACGGTTCAGACGCAGCGGGGGCAAGTTGGCTCCGCGGTACATTGGCCCTTTCGAGATCTTGAGCAGAGTGTGAGCAGTGGCTTATCGTCTAGCATTACCACCGCAACTTGGGAGAGTTCATAACGTGTCCCAGTTGCGGCAGTACAATGCGGACCCCTCCCACGTCATTGAGTGGACAGATATCGAGGTGGCTGACGATGTCTCCTATGAGGAGCAGCCGGTTCGGATCATGGACACACGGGAGCAGGTCCCGCGTGGCAAGATTATCCGCCTAGTACGGGTGCAGTGGAGGCATCACGGGGCTGAGTCGACTTGGGAACGCGAGGACGGGGTTCGCGCAAAGTACCCTGACTTGTTCGACTCCCGAGGTACGCCTGTTTTAAATTTCGCGGACGAAATTCCTTTAAGGGGGGTAGATTGTAAGAACCACTCCCGGTCAACGCCAGTCAAACCTGCGAAGAATAGGAAAATTTAAAAAATTTAAGACAAACACTTAATTGAACCTAAAATTGACCCCGAGGGTCATACCGGACTTAAGTTGACCCTGATATCGACCAAAGTGAGTTCCGGGGGACTCAGGGCAACTTTCTGACCAAATTGGGAAATGTTGACTTTTCGCTGGAAAAGTCAACCGAGCGACGTTTTGGTCCATTCGAGGTTCGTTTTGGATCCAAAAGCTTAGCCGTCGTCGCAGCGGTCTTAGTTGAGCCGTTTCCTTGTAGCCCGTGAAGTTTCGTAATTTCTTGGAAAAAGTGCCCGTTCGGGGCCCGAAACGGTTGAAAAATTCGCGAATCTGATTGGAAAATATCTAGAAGGTATTTTCCCAAAAAGGCGTGGGACCCACTTTCCACTTGTCAAACAAGTGGTGGTGTTACGTTTTTGGGGCAAAACAAGAAGACTAGAAAGGGAGGGGGTTCGGCCAAGGCAATTCAAAAAGAGAAAAAATAGAAAAGGGAGTAAGTTTTAGAGAGAGAAGGAGAAGGAGAAAAAGGGAGAGAAAGGGAGAGGTTGCTATGGTTTTGCCACTATTCACTAGCATCGAGCCGTTGGATCGTCTCAAAGCTAGAAGAATCAAACTCCCATCGACATTCTCTACGGTGAGCACCTAACCGATTCTCGTTTTGCTTGAGTTTGAAAGTTAGGGTTTGAGTAAAACTAGTAGTTTCTGGTGGTATTGAGGTGTGGGGATCGTTGGAGACGTCTTGGAGATGTTTTGGAGCGAAGAGATGACGTTTTACGATGACTTGGAGCTCGGGGGAAGCTCTGGCCACCGTGTGTGGTGGCCGACCGGCCATGGGGTGGCTGGCCGAAGCTAGGGCCGTCCACCACCATGGTGAGCCGGGCCCAAACCAACCCTAGCCACCCACAGCCAAGGGTGGCCCGGTGGGGCCCACACGCTCGGGAATTAGGGTTTCGTGTTCGGGTGGTTTAGAACGTTCCCCGAGTCATTAATCTACACCCGGATCGAAATTTGGAATTAAATTGTAAAAGTTGTAATTGACGGGTTTAGAAACTTGAAACGCTAATTAAATTACTCGGAAGTCGGAATTGGATTCCGTCGAGTGCATAGGAACCCTTGAATTATTTTAAGACCGTAGAAACGAAAACGGGAAATTTCGGAGCCTCGAAAGGACGTTTCCAAAACCCGGGCAGATTCGCCATGTCGGGCGAATCGGGCTTTTCCGGGTCCATTATCGAAAATGTCGAGTAATTGGGAAGTTTGGGAGTGATCGACATTGTCGGGGTTACTTTTGGGCGTCAGGTTTATTAAATTCCAGTTTATGTCTGCGAACTTAAAAGTGTTTAAAATTGTGTTCTTATTAGATCGTGCCGCAGACAGAGGAAAGGGAAAGCTAGGCGAGTGATCGAGATCACGACGGAGCTTGTTAGTGCGCTTTTGGAGAAAGCATACAAGGTGGGTAAAAGTAGCCGGATCTCGGCCCTGATTAGGGAAAGTTAACAGTAGAAATGCATGTGACACCGGGGTGTCGTGGGTTAAGTAAGTTTATCGATTATTAGAAAGGCAGGCGACATCGGGTGGTGTCGTATGATACGGGAACGTATCGAACAATAGAAATGCATGTGACACTTAGTAGTGTCGTAGGAGTAGTGAACTTTCGATATTAGAATTAATGGAGGCATTTGGTTATGCCCGGAGGTTGATTGTTTAATTTATGTCTTGGGTGGCCATGAGAGCCTGTACTTTAATGTTTGTGTCTTGGGTGGCCATGAGAGCCCGTATTTTACTGCTGTGTCTTGGGTGGCCATGAGAGCCCGTGTCTTTACTGTTGGTGTCTTGGGTGGCCATGAGTGCCCGTGGGGTTGTTGAACCCGTGTTCTACCGTTGGTGTTTTGGGTGGCCATGAGTGCCCGTGGGGTTGTTGAACCCGTGTTCTACCGTTGGTGTTTTGGGTGACCTTGAGTGCCCGTGGGGTTGTTGAACCCGTGGTTTACCGTTGGTGTCTTGGGTGGCCATGAGTGCTTGTGGAGTGTCAAACCGGTGTTGTTGCTGTTTGTTGAACTTTGCTTGTGATTGTGATTGTGGTTACTTGGGGTTGGTGAGTGACAGGTCGATAGCCTGATCCGACTTTGTGTCGGGAAAAGTGCGACAGGTCGACTGCCTGATCCAACCGTCGCGTTGGGAAAAGAGCATTAGGTCGACAACCTATCCGATTGGGGTCGGGAAAAGTGCGACAGGTCGACAGCCTGATCCAACCGTCGCGTTGGGAAAAGGGCAGGGGGTTACTGAGCAACTGGAGTGCGATCCTTTGCGATCTTGTTTGGTGTGCGTTCCCTTGTGATCTTGGGTGTTGCGTGGTTATCTGTCGTGTCATTGGAGGAAGTCGTCAATCGTTGTGTCGGGTCTACATTACGGGTCCGAGTGTTGAGTCGGTTGAGGAAAGTGACCGTTTGTGTGTGTTAGTCGGGTTATTGTTGGTGTTACCGGCATTGTCTGCTAAGTATACCACAGTTAGTCTGTTATTCGTGGTGGTGAGCGAACGCTCACCCCTAGCTGCTTTTCCTACAGGTACTGGTCGCGGGATGGACTTGGTGAGCTCTTGAAACTTGAAGAGCTAGGAGCGGAGTCCGGGTTTTTCTTTTGAGTCTAGCGACGTACACTTTGCTTTTGTCCGCTTGTTGGGACGTACTTTTGAGTTGTAAATAATTATTTTGATTAACTACTTGATGGTTTTAAAGTGATTTATTTAAAAGGCTTGAAATGTTTTATTGTTTTAAAAGTTCGCGTTCCGGGTTCGGTTCTACTGAATTTGGGGCGTGACATATAAAGGTTTTAACGAGACATAATAATATTTGTACGTGTCATCCAAATGGGGAGTGTTATGAAAATATGAAAATGTGTTGGATGACTATTTCATTTCATGGAGACTTCTAGACTTTTGGCTTTCCATTTCCCTTTTTTATATGTAGGTTGATGTGTATAGGTTAATATGTCATTAATGTTATGACCTCTCATGTAAATGTTATGAGCCTATAAATAAATAGAAGCTATTGTGAAAGATGATATCATATCAATGAAATAATATATTTTACTCTCTCTATGTTCTCTTGTTCTCTTTGATATTGTTTTTTATATTCACAAGTATTGTTCTTACTTTCACAACAATATCTTTATTTGTAGTCTATATTTTTATAGACTAATTTCATGATAACAAAATCACCATATATATTACCTTCCATTTAAGTGTTACTAGAATTGTTGAGGTTCAAACTATTTTGAACAATCAGTTACTTCTAATTTTAGACGATTTATATTTAAAATTAGATATATATTACAACTAGCATCGCGCAACAGCGCGATGCTATCACCTAAATAATTAAATTAATAAAGGGAAAACCTCGGATTAGTTCTATGTTTTGACCTTTTTTAAATGACTGTAGACACCTTCTAAATCATGTCCTAACAGTCCACCTTTTCGATATTATCAAATAGAGAAAAAATCCGTAGCGACGCTAATGGTAATACTATAAAAGTCTAAATTACCCCTAACTATTTTTGCACGTCCTAACATTAACTTTATGATATTTATTTTTTATTTTTTGATACATGAATATGAAAATATTCATATTATTTTTTAATTTGTCTTTATTTTCTAAAATTCATCATTTTTATATTTGATTTTATATATCAGATTTAATTTTTAACGACCATTGTTTATATTTGGTTTTATTTCTTAAATCACTGTAAAACTATTTTTTAATTTTGTTTTGAGAGGAAAAATATTTTTAATTAATTTTATCATATATTTTTATATTGATTTTAAAAAATTAGTTTTATTTTTGAAAATTCATTTTTATTTTTAAGATACAGTTTTTATTTAAAAACTCATTTTATTAGGAAATCATTTTTTTAGAAAATCAATCTTTTTTTTTTATAAATGATTTTTTATTCAAAAGCTTTGAAATAATGGATTACAAAGCACGAGGTAAAAACCCCCAAATAACCTTCAAAGAACAGAAAAGGAGCTCAACTCCTAACAGGAAAACTGAGACATAAAGATGGGGATGACAACCAAAGAGCAAGAATGGAATCTCCCTTAAGGTCGTCAGCCATCCTGCAAATACTGAAGCTGTGCAACTGGAGCTTGCTGAAAACGACCTCCACTGGATCAAACTGCTGCCTGAAAACACCAGAGTTCCTCTACAACCAAATATGCCAGAAACAAAGATACCCAACCTTCACCCAAACTCTCCACCACCTCCTACTGCCTAGGCCTCTCCAAGCATCGATCAATGACACACAACCTCCAGGAGATACCCAAAGTATCGACCACCAAGAATAAAGCCGAGACCACAAATGCCAAGCGAAAGAACAACGCAAGAAGAGGTGCGAGGTATCCTCAAAAACATCACCGCATAAACAACAGAACATGTCATCGAGGGAAATACGCATACCTCGTTCTTCCAGAAAAGTCTTGGTAGGGACCGCATCATGAGCCAGTAACCAGACAAGAGAGCTATACTTCGGAGGGAGGTTTTTGATCCACAACAACCCCGCCCGAAGGCATAGGAGATGGAGCCGAATCATCAAGCAGGAGGTATGTAGCTGCCGAAGAGAACCCACGTTCACACTGAGACCAAACAATCGAGTCGGGAACAGTAGGCCGGATGTAGACCGAAGAGAGGATGTCCATGAGTGCGGAAGAGTCATCCCACTCGTAAGAGAAGATGAAAGAGCGACGATAGTCAATGTTCCAAGTACCATTCTGCCAAATGTCACAAATACGGGACCACTTCCCCAAACAGATTCTATATAACCGAGGGAAACGGAAGCGAAAAGCAGTAGGACCAACCCACACATCTTGCCAGAACCAAATCCGGTCACCCCCTCCAACACGCCAATGTAGGCTTTGGCTACCTAACAATCCTCTGAAAGTCGGGGACTCTGATAGACTCATGATATGTCCAAAAAAGAAAGAGGACCCCGGCTTATCAAGAGCTGTGAGGTCCCATTCAGATAAGTTCCAACCAAACTTAGAACGAAGGACCCGCTTCCAAAGAGAGTCTTTTTCAGCAGCAAAGCGCCAGAACCAATTTGCCAGCAAACTCTGGTTTATCTTCTCCAACCCACGGATACCCAAACCCCCATCACGTTTGGGTTTACAAACAATGGACCAACGCACTTTGCAAAAGACACGAGAGTGAGCCCTATTATGCCACAAGAATCTCCGCCTCCAAGCCTCTAATTCCCGAATGACCCCTTTTGGGGCCCTGAACAGGGACATAAAGAATACAGGCAAAGATGATAAAGTAGATTTGATCAAAACCAATCTACCTGGCATGGAGAGGTTCTTTGTTTTCCACAAGGCAAGAGAGTCCTTGAACTTCTGAATCACAGGGGCCCAAAAGGAGACGCGTCTGAGATTAGTGCCAAGGATGAAACCAAGATATTTGATAGGCAAAGTGCCTACAAGACAACCTAAAGAAGTGGCAACCGATTCTAGCGTGCAGGATCTGGCGTTCAGGAGGATGGCAGTAGATTAATCAAAATTAATCTTCAGGCCCGAACTCAGCTCGAAAGTAAAAAGAGTGGACTTGAGCCTCAATAGATCCTCCGGAGAGCCTTTCACAAAGAGCAGAGTATCATCTGCAAACTGCGGATGAGAAATGACTGGTCCAGAGGGGCCTATCTGAATACCAGCAAAGTTACCCAAAGAGATACCCTTTTCCAACCCCTGGTGAAGGCCTTCAGCTGCTAGTAGGAAAATGAAAGGGGAAAGAGGACAGCCCTGGCGAATGCCATTCAAGAGGGAAAAATCTTGGCTGGGGGAGCCATTCACAAGCACAGCTACAAATGCTCTGAAACATGAAGCCATCCAAGCACGCCATTTAGGGCCAAAATCCATAGCAGTCATTACCTCTTCCACATAGTCCCAATGCACCTTATCGAAAGCCTTCTCAAAGTCCAGTTTGAGAATCACAACCTCTTCATTCGATCTACGAACCATGTCTATGACCTTAGAGGCGATCAATACCCCATCAACAAGTTGCCTACCGGCTACAAAAGCTGATTGGGAATCACTGATAACATCATCAAGTACTTGCCGGATTCGAAGAGATAGAACCTTAGCCAAGATTTTATAAGGTCCCGTAATGAGGCTAATCGGTCTATAGTCATGAAATGAAGCAGCATTCCGGTGCTTGGGAATCAAAGTAAGAAAGGTGGAATTGAGCCCCTTACCCAAGTTACCGGAAGCATAGAAATCCGAGAAGAATCTCAAAATGTCATCCTTGATCGAGTCCCAACAAACTCTGTAGAACAAGAGAGAAAAACCATCCGGTCCCGGAGCCTTGTCTGAACCACAAGCAAAGATGGCAGAGAAAATTTCCTCAGATGAAAAAGGTTCCTCAAGCGCAGAGACCTGAAAGTCTGTCAGACGAGCAAAGGGGAGCGGAGGGAGGGGGACCCTATAGGCCGACCTACTGAAACGGGAACTGAAATGGGCTGCAACTAGCCGCTTATTATCAACATGATCAGTGTAAGGAATCGAATCAACCAATATATGAGAAATCTTGTTTCTCGAGGCTCTCACGTTCGCAATCCGATGGTAGAAGCGGGAGCTGACATCGCCATGTTTGTTCCACTTCAGACGAGCCTTTTGGCTCCAGATTCGTGCCAAGACTTTCTGCAAACGGATAAGGCGAACCCTAAGCAAAGAACGAGCAATGCATTCGGGTCTCGACAAATCCCGATCGTCAAGAGCTCCATCAAAATCATTCAATTCAGCTTCAATAGCTTCAATGTGACGATCAGTGCGTCCAAAAACCTCCCTGTTCCAGCGGCTAAGGTCAGATCGTAGGCACTTCAGCTTATACCAGAGGCAATAACTCGCCGAACCCTGACAAGAGTATGAAGCCCAAAAATGATGGACATCTGATTTGAAACGCTTATGCTCCGTCCATACGTTGAGAAAACGTAATGGCTTGGGTCCCCAATTAGTGTCAGCCGAGGAAAGTGTTAATGGTCGATGATCAAATAGAGAACGAGGGTGACCACGCTGTACCAAATCCCCAAAACTGTCAAGCACCGAAGGCGATACAAGAAATCGGTCTAGTCTCGAAGCCTTCGATCCCCCTCCATACCAAGTGAACGAAGAACCAACAAGATTTAAAACCAGTAGCTCCATACCCTGTAAGAAATCAGCGAACAAGATACAGTCCGATAAAGAAGTGTGTGAATTCCGGCGTTCTTCAGAGAAGAGGACAGAATTGAAATCCCCCCCTACGATCAGGTTGTCGCCCATAACATGTCGCTCCTGCAATAACAAATCCCAGAGAAGGCCACGAGCAGGAGAAGTAGTTGGGCCATAAACATTCAGAATGGAAAAATCAATGCCAGAAGCAATAACAGAACCTGTCCACAACATAGTCGATATGAGGGGGCGAGAGGAATCAAGACGCAGAACAGAGTGTCGCCAAGCCGTTAACAGACCCCCGGATGCACCAGAAGAAGGAAAACTGATAAATTCCCAGCCCGAGAACAACCCACAATCCTGGAGAAAACCTGCGGTAACGTCGCCAATTTTGGTCTCCTGAAGCAAAACCAAATCCGGGCGAAGCCCCAATAGAACCCTCCTGATGTCTCTCCTCTTGTGAGGAGAGTTTTCTCCTCTCACGTTCCATGAGAGGAGCCGCATGAATCAAGCTGTGGGAGAAGAGGCGCCGGAGACGCCATCAGTAGCACCGGGAAGATCAGAGCCTTCTAATAGAGGATAGCCTGCGACTTCAGCTTCACTATTTTCGAATTGTTCGTGTACATCTGCCCCAGAAGTCAGTGCTTTGAATCTAATCTTCTTGACGTGATTCCAGGAGATTTGGATCGAAACATGCTATTTGGACGGCCCTGAGACACGGAAAGGTTGCGCACGGGAACGACGCTTTCCCGAACTCGAAACAGGGGTAGTTGCTTGAGGCCCACGCAACTTAGATGAACTAGCCTCAACGGGCTTCTGGGAAGCAATTGGGACAACGGCAAGGCCCACTGAATCAGGAACAATCTCTAGAGAGCCAGACCCAAGGAAGAAGTCTTCGTACTCGTTGAATCCTTGTTTGGATAGGGGCGAGCGATCCTCATCTGATACGGGATTTGAATTTTGAGTGTCAGAGACGCGCGTGGGATCACGCGTAGGAGATGAGGACCGGGTCTCAGAAGAGTCTGAGATGAACTCATCAGAGAGACAGTCGCCGAGACGATTCACCGGCAACGGGACATCGCTGGCCGCAACAGGTTCAACCCAAAGTTTCAAGACTGAATCACCGAGCTGGAAAGCAGAGTACATTGGGGACAAGCGGTCTTGGCGATGAACAAGGACATACAAACTCTCGAACTCAAAGACAATAACCTGCAGAACCTCGCCCAAGCTTAAACCAAAGGACTTGCAATTGTCGAAATTTCTGCCCTGAATTGGAAGACCCGAGACAGCTAGCCATTGAAAAAAACCCGCCTTCGTGAGCAGCTCGCCAGATGGTCGAACAATGTCGAACCAAGGTACAAGAACAGACCAGTCCTTGATCTCATCAGACGAAGAAATCATGAACATTCTGTTGCCACAACTCTTTAATTGGAACTGATCAAAACCTGCACTACTAAGAGCTTCACAGAGCTGAGAAGAGCTCAAATTGGTATGAGCTATGCCAATTGCGCTAGATAGAGCTCTGGTGGATAAATCATCCACTACGATTCCAGACGGAATCGAGGAAGCACTAGGAACATCGCCAGTCGCAGGGACCGACTTGGACGCAGATGCAGAAGATGGTCTCCAGGTCGAACGGGATTTGCGAGCGGGTTTCAACCATGCTGGCACAACCAAGATCCTTTTTCCACCATAGCGCTTACCATTGAGAGCGGCGATCATCTTCTGGCAATCGGAGGGAGTGGCTCCGTGGATAAAGCAAAATGGCCGGCCGGAAGAGACTAAACGAGGGCTGAGATAGATCCCTGTTATCGTGCCATGGACTGCAAAAACCCTATGAATCCAGGGCTCCTTAGCCAAGGGAGGCAGGTTCATGACGAACAGCTTGCACGGATCTTCCCGGTGATCGGCTGAATGAGATGGTGAAGCAGATTGACGATCCTTATCTCTAGGCGGAGCTACGACAAGGGAAAGAGGTCGGGCGGATTCAAAACGCGAAATCAAGGATGAGACAGTGCGCTGAGGAGCGCCAGACGGGGAGCAATCCTCTCCAAGCGTGGGGGTGAGAGCTGAGCGACCGGAGATCGTGGTGGAAGCCGGCGACCAGTCTGAAGCCCCAGAAGAGAGAGAGAGAGTCCCAGACGACATCAGAAAATCAATCTTATTTCATAAAAAAACAGTTTTAATATTTTTTTAAATATGTTTTATTTTGAAAAATCAGTTCTTATTTTCTTATAAAATCAGTTTTAATATTTTTCTAAATCAGTTTTATTTTGAAAAATCAGTTTTTATTTTTATCAAAATTTGTTTTTATTTAAAAAAACTGTTTTTATTTCTTTTAAAAAGTAGTTTCTATTTTATTAAAAATCTATTTTTATTTCTTAAAAAATCAGTTTAAATTAATTATTTTGAAATTAATTAATTTTATAATCTTAGTATTAATCTTTAATGAATCTTAATTAACCTTTAATTATTATTTTAAACCTTAATTAACCTATAATAAAAATACCTAAGCTACTCCAAAATCCCCTCACCTCCTCTGCGTCATCTTCATCACACCATGGCTGAGAAGTTATGACATTAAAGCCAATCCCTTTCTATAGCATACAACTCCCAAAAGCACAACATTATCCAGAAAAAGAGATCATGGTTGGTGAAGAGGATGAGACCATGGCTGGTGAAGAAGAGACCATATTTCAAAAAAAAAAATTGGACATATGAGCTGTACTTGTATTTTCCATCCAAAAAAACGTTATGTTTTTGTCTTTTTTGAAAATGAAAACCGACTTCCTGGTATGACATAATACCAAATGTAAAGGACTGTACATACTTGAAAAACGACTTTTATCCATAGCACCGAAATATCGTTACCCTATTAATAAATGGGGTAACCCCATTTCGGTACAGTGGACAAATGTCGTTTTTCAAGTAGGTACTGTCGAGCTTTCATGATATTATGTCACTACAGAAAGTCATTTTCCATTTTCAAAAAAAGACAAAAACTGTTAAACTTAACGGTTTTTTTGGATGAAAATACGTGTGCTGCTCACATGTCCAATTTTTTTTGGAAATACCAAGTCTACCCTTCCTCTCTTATAGAAACTCTCTAACCCTCATCTAAACCATGTCATTTCTCTCTTCTTCCCCGTGAGCTCACCGGAGCTCTCCACATCGGGTGAGGACGTATTGAGCGGCGCTTTTGCCATTCCCCAGAGCTGCTCCTCTTTGCTCTCTTCTCGTTCCCTCCGCCGCCACATCGGGTGAGGACGTATGAATCGCTGAGGTTGATTGATAATTAAAAAAGAAGAAGAAAATGTTCACTGTATTTTGGTTTTATTCATTTGTTAATATGTTTTAACATAAATAAAGATACCGAAAAGAAAAGGTTTAAAAGGGAATGAGATTATGATTAAAAATAAAAATGCTTTTTGTAAAAATGATTTTTAAAAATAGAATGAAATTAATTTTTTTATAAATAAAAACTGATTTTTATAAATAAAATTGATTTAAATAAATAAAACTGATTTTTTTTAAATATCTGATTTTTTTAAATTAAGATTAATAAAGAATTATGAAAAGAAATTAATATTTTCAAATAATTAAGGATAATTAAAAATTAATATGATTTTTTTCATATTCATGTATCAAAAAATAAAAAAAGGTCAAATTATAGGTAGGACGTGCAAGAATAGTTAGGGGTAATTTAGACTTTTCTAATACTATCGTTAGCTCTGTTACAAATTTTGTCCTTATCTGATAATATCGAAAAATGGACTGTCAGGACATGAAAACAAAGGTGAGGACAGTCTTTACGTGCGAAAAAAGGTCAAATTATCGGACTGATCCGAGGTTTCCCCTTAATAAATTGGTCAAACTAAAGAATAGACACTTATCCACATTACATCATGCTATGCTCTTGTGTATGAGGAAAATGATGAAATTAACATATATTTTGGATGACATGATAATAATAATAATAATAATAAATAAATAAATAAATAAATAAATAAATAATAATAATAATACCAATGCAGAAAGCATTGAGGTGTGGGGTTTCACAAAGTAATCATGTGTAATGGGTATTTAATCCCTTGATATTTTACAGTTAGTTAGCAAGTTAATATTGCATAAGTGAATGGCGGGTGTTCATCTTCACCCTAATCCTCACCCATCTGCAGACGACCCTGCTTATTTCGAGTACGTGAGGGACGATCTTAACAGCTATGGAGTTTCACTGCGAGCGACGTTCACCTCCCACCAAGCGTTCCTGACCCTTCGTGACAATCTCCTTCGCAGCCATCCCGGCTGCACAGTGCATTTCATGGAGGAATGGAGGAGATGGACGTCTTCGTCGACTCCGTGGATTTCCTTGCTTTCCGGCAGCGAATCCACCATGTGGACATTCGCACCGGTTCGGTAGTAACGTCTGAGGCTAATGATTCCCCCGGTGAAACCACGGAGTCCGATAATTAAGTATATATGCAGCCAAACAAATATATTTTATAAAATAAAACCTCTTGTTTCAAGTGATTGAATGCTTATTTATTTTTCTAAAAACCCCGGCGAAACTGGCCGGACCGGTTTTACACCGGCGTATCTCAGTCGAGTGCAGCTGCACACTACACATTACACAGCAGCTCACAGCAATCGCGTCTTGCTTGTTTCACTGGACGTGTCTCGTGAGAGACGATCCCCACACGACCCGAGGCTTATCCACTCTCCTCTACGCGCCTTTTTTAAAATAATAATAATTGTTATTATTAGGACTTCCAAAGTTGATTAAGTTGCAGGTTTTGTAAACTCAAAACTCTTTTCCTATGTTAATCTTCATTTCCCTTTTAATACCTTTAATGTTTTTGAAAAGAAATATTCATTAATAAACCTTACACGCCATACAACAAAAATGTTCCATCTATTGGTCAGTCTCGAGAACCTGAGAGACGACCAGTAAAATGATAACTCTCAAAACTTAGTTTTGACGTCCCTAATACGAATAGAGTCTCGAATACCAAAAGTGTAACACATCGTCTAAACAACCAACTACCAGGTTGTTTTTTCGTATCGACGATCGAGAGAGATCACAAATAGAGAGACCCGACTAGACAAGCTACTAAAGGCAACAACAACACTTCTCTAAAATCTGTAGGACAAAAATAGGTCTGTGACGACGAGATTCCGATAAAGGGAACCTATACGAAAAAACAACAACGAAGTATATGAAATACTCAAGGCCGGCCTCCGATGTCTGGGGCTGCGATCGGAACGAGGGGAGAAAGGCGGACGGCGTCGACGGGGGCAGATTTGAACCGCTTGGGGCGTAGGGCACCGATCAGGCTAGATGAGCACGGTGAGCAGGAGCACGACTGAAAGGTGGTGTAGATATGTCTGTATGGCCTGATGAGAACCGTGGCGGAGATCCTCGTTCGAAGGAGCTTAGGTCGTCATCGTTGGGAGATGATATCAGAGGGGGGGGGGGGGGACTTGCGATCGGCCATCGACATCGGGAGATGAAGTCGGAGGGGGAAACGATGATAGGAGGGATGACAAGGATGGCTGCCTCCAGTGCCGACGAGCTACCAGATCGGTAGGGGGAAAATCCGACAATTGTCGGTCCGACAACGAGGGGAAGGTCTCGAGAGATTGAGGGGTGTCTGGCGGCAACGCGACGAGATGGGGGTCGTCATGTCTGACGAGCTCCTTGGGACTGGTAAGGGAAGCAAGGAAGAAGACCCTCTATTAGGTTGCATATATGTGAACGTGGTGAAGGTGAGGTTCAACGTCTCCAGAGCACGGGAGCATCGTTAGCGTGTTTGGGGAAGCTCATCTCGCCAACGTATAAGGAGGAACGAGATGGAGAGCACAATTCGTCAACGACGATGAAACGAACCACGACGTTTCGACTAAGATCCAAAACAACTGACCAACACGAAGGCGAGGGGAGAGGCACGAGAAAGGGAGGCCGGATAGGAGGAAAGTAGTTCGTCGGAATCTCTCATAGCCATAGCCACGAAAACTGTTGGAAATGATGGTGGAAGGATGAAAGAGGAGCACTGATTTAGGGTTTTCGAAACAGAGAGAAAAGACAACTTGTTTGTATGATATTTTAATAACATTACCTAACATATTATTTTCTGAATAGTACGTAAAAATATATCAAACCAAGCTAACCTAGATGGGTGCATAACAATAAACTAGTGTTAGATTATGAGGATAAGTAGAGACTAAATAGGCAGTCCAGGGAATTAAAAAAAATCAGGCACTATGAAGTAAAAGGTCGTTCGGTCGATTTTTTCCCGGTTTGATAGTTTTTTCACTATAATCGTCGTCGGTGACATTGGTTACGGTGATTTGAGTGATGGGGACAAACTGTATACAGTGACGGTCGAATATTTTCCCAGCCCTAATTTTCTATCCTGCACATCTGACTGAAGTTCCGTCTCTCTTATTCGTCTCTACCTCATTTCATTTGTCTTTTCTTCCGATAGGTCGATTTAAACCGATTACCGACCAACATATATACCAATTTGAATTTGTGGTTATTTCTTAACGTTGGTGTTGGTGCAACGTGGATTCCCGAGTTGATATTTTTAAGGGAATACTACAAATGCATACCTTTAAGCTGGCACGATTAACTGATGTTTACCCTTAAGTTTTTTTAAACTGATACATACCCTGAAGTTACAACTCATAATCAGAAACCCCTTCCGTCCACTTTCCCATCCATAATTTGTTACCTATTTTCTAAATTACCCAAAATACCCTCGATTGTTACTCATTTACCCCTACCCTTCTAACCCTAAACATAATTCACTTTTTAATTCTTTTTCCATTATTTGTTTTCCTTTCTATCTCTTTTTTCTTTAAAAACTGTATAAATCACAATACAGTTTTTATTTATCTAATATATTTTTTTTTCAATTTTATATTTTAAATTCTAATTCTTTATTTATAAAATTCAGATTTTAATTTAAAAAAATATATAAATCCATCCCACCAATTTTTAGTTTTACTTAAAAAACGTATCTTTATTAAAAAAACATATTTTATATTTTTAAATAATTTTATTTTACATTAATTCCAAAATTTTCGATTTTTTTTTTGGGTTCATCCTCCACAACTCCCAAGTCAACCCCCAAATCCTTAAATCAAACCTCCAGGAGCTCATCGCCACCCCCAAATCAAAATTTTCCTCAATATTCCCTAAACCAACGCCACTCCTCTCTTGAGCTCGAGCTTGGTCAGCGTCGAACCCGTGTCCGTCTTCAACCTCCATGGTCGGTGAGCAGAGCGGAGGGGAGAAGATGCCCGGAGGAGAGGGCAGAGCTCGTCGGCGGCGACTTGCAGAGGGAGGTTTGGCATAGATCTGGTCGGCTACTAGTTAAACCGTAGTACAAATGAAGCCCGAACACCAGATCTTGACATCGTGGTCTCTCCCCAAGAAGCCCGGCCACCAGATCTCGACGCCGTGGCCTCGGCCCAGGAGAGCGACCTCGCCAGATTCGTGCACAAAGGCTGTTGGAAAAGCACAAGTGGTGGCGGAAGAGGATCACGACGAGGATGGTGTGGCCGGAGGTAAACGAAGAGAGGTAGTAGATGCTCTTCTCAGCGCCAGCGATTCCACGACCCCAAGCTTCTCCTCAGATCTATGTGTGCTTGTGTGAGGGTTAAGATAAGTGTAGGTTAGGATGTAATATGTAATTTGTTTTATTTATTTATTAATTAATTGAATAAATAAATGAATAATGGTATTTTTGAAAAAATGAATAATAAACGGACGGAAACAACTAACG
Source organism: Erodium maritimum (assembly GCA_963921825.1). Classification (NCBI taxonomy): domain Eukaryota; kingdom Viridiplantae; phylum Streptophyta; class Magnoliopsida; order Geraniales; family Geraniaceae; genus Erodium; species Erodium maritimum. The sequence goes on along the minus strand of OY997588.1, from coordinate 138,918,147 downwards.
GAAAGGGTTTCTGGTTAGGAGTTGTAACTTCAAGGTATGTATTGGTTTAAAAAAATGAAGGGTAAACATCAATTAATCGTGACAACTTAAGGGTATGCATTTGTAGTTTTCCTTATTTTTAATCCACGTCGCCCACAAAAATAGTATATTTGGCAGATTTACGAATGCATCAGGTAAAATCCGTCTGTTTCATGTACAACTACAATTCGGAAGGGAAAGGAGAAAAAAGAGATGTTATGATTTGTAAAAGGATGGAAGATTTGAAAGGGATGATATGATTTGTAAAAGGTTTTTTGAGAAAGATAACTTAAGAGAGACAAGGTCATTAGTTTGTTGTGAGACTCAAGCGTTTAGTAGGTTATTGTCTAAGGATTATGAGTTGGATTTGACGATGGTTCAAAATAAGTGAACTTATCAATAGAAGTGGGCGGGTGGGTGATCTGCAAATTTTATTCTTGGGAATCTGTCCTCAATAAGACGGTTTCATGAAATGTGTTCCGCAAATTCACCTTCTTTTTTGTGGATGGATATTGGATTAGGTGGACTACCGAGTGGATCAAATGTAGCATATTTTTTTATCACCCTGCGTCTGGTCCAATGCTAGGACTTGGGGGCATAGTCGGTAAATCGACCAATACCCACGACTAACTGTTCAGTCGAAAATCTATTGTCTAACTTTTGCTCTTCGCTCGACCGAAATCTAGCTTATTCCATTCCCTCTCCTTGGTTGTCTCCATTATTCACTCTCTTTTTTGGGTAAATACTTTTTGGTATCTTTTTATTCGGTCCACAATTTTTTTTTCGATTTGGGGTTAGAAAACTAACAGAATTACGTAAAATAACCATACTACTATTTTCCATTTCAAATTAAAGATCTTATGAATTGAAAGACTATCTTACCATTTTCATCATTGATTCTTTAAAAGTTATTTAAAATTTAATTAATTTATAATAATAGTTATTAATTATTTATAAAATAATTACTATCTAGTTTATTTATTTTAGATCTATATATTTAATTATTTATTTTAGTTAATTTAATAAGGTATATTCAATTATTTTTAAAATTTTAATAATATTTTATATTTTTAAGAAACCTTAAATAAAAACTAAAAATGTAAGAGGGATTAATCTGGGATGAAGAATAAGACGAAGAAAAACAATTCGAACAAAAAAAACTACGTTCAACAACCAGTACTCAACCGTTCAACTTACATTTTCAAAACATATTCATCAACATAACAAAATATTCATCCATTACCTCTCTAGATTCATCAAATAGAATTTAATGGTAGAGATGAAGATCACGAATAAAAATCCCATATTGAAATTAACAATACAATCTCGGTTCAGAACCCATAAAATCGAACCATCGCTCTCTCCTCAACCCTTTCTCTCTGATTTTACCAACACCGAGAAATCTCATTTTCTCGACGTCGATGAGGATTGCAGGTCGAGGAAGAGAAGCGGAGGATGATATTCAAGCCATAGTGGTCGACATCGCCCCTCGAGCGCAAGATATCAAGATCTAAATCTGTCAGGTGTATGGGATTTCAGCCTCGTCGCTTCGGCCGATCTGCATCTCTTCGTGGTGTTCGTGGTCGACGATGGACGCGGTGTGGTCGGGCTTGAAGATGGAGATGAGTGTGACTTGGTCTAGATTTGTGTTCTTGGTTTGGAGATGTAGAGAGCTCGCCAAATTTACAAGCTCCTAGTCCAGATCTGTGTCCTCGACTTTGTTCCAGATCCACCAAATTAGCCTTAGTTGAACCTAGTGAAGAATACTAGAGTCTCATCGTTGATGGCCCTTCATGACCACATATAAGAAGACCATCGTTAGCCCTTCTTGCTCATTAGAGAAGAAAAGACCATCGACGGACCAATCGCCTCACGCCGTGGTTCTCTCCGTGGCGAAGCCATCTCCGCTTGTGGTCTTGTCGTGCCCAACGCCGAAGATAGACTCTGAACTCACTATCGTCGGAGACAGGCCCTTCAAACGAGAGAGATGCGAGGAAAATGAACATGTTTAGGTTAGCTGTATTAGGTTTAAGATACATGTATAAGTGATGTATAGGTTAGATGTATCAATTAAGAAAAGTTATTTTTATATCTTTTTTATATAATTAATTAATTATTTTATTATTTTTATTTTATAATTATTTCTTAATTTTATTTAGTATTGAATAAGGGTGTAAAGATAATTTTATCTATACCATCCTTAAGGTTTAAATGAGAGAGTATAATCAGAATTTCATTATCAACTAACTCGCACATGGTTTCATATGACTAATAGAGTGAAATATTTTGTTAGTTTTCTAACTTAAAATCGATAGAAAAATTCGTGGACTAAACATAAGGATAGAAAAAAAGTCATATCCAAATATGTGAAACATGTTCATATAATTTCGGAAGTAGCATGGGTAAAAATATTGTTAAACCCACAAAACAGAAGGTAATTAATTAAAGAAAAAAATCGTAAAGACATGTGGTTCTCGCAGAACGTTATGAGTTTAATTCAGTTATTTAAATTATTTTTAGCGCTTTTTAAAACCCTCGTCAACAATCCGCTCTCTGGTAAGTTCTCGCAGCTTTAAGGTTTACTCCTCTCTTTTCCACTTTCCTCTCCATCTTGATTGTATGCACCATTACAATAATTTCCCCCCCTTCAATATTGCATCAACACCACCTTTGTCGCCTTCTTCCTTCTCTGCGGTCTCACCAGCCGCCCCATCACCATGATGTTTCGCTATCCCACAACCGCATGCGATCAAGCCCCACCACCTTCTCTTGCACCATTGCGCCCTCATCCACCATCACTCACGACCTAGCACCACCACTTCATCCTCTAGCGTCACCGCCACCTCCTCCACTGCTAGCGCCACCACCGCCACCCCTCTGCTGCCACCAGAGCCACCGCCACTAGAGCCGCCTTCGCCGCATGTATGCTTCCTATCTCTCTGGTATGGATCAGTTGAGATCACACATCTTCTCTGCTTCTCGACCATCGTCCAAGATCAACGATGTCCCAAATCAGGGCCCAAAGCTAGGACTCTGGTGCACCAAATCAGTCGGGGAATCCGTACAAAGGCGCTCCATCCCTATCTATTGGATCGGGATCCTGACGCCCCCGCTCGGAGTTAGGGAAACTGGAATCAACAATTGCTCCTGCTGGTCACAGGTGCGAAATCGGCGCAACAACCCCATCTACTGGAACGAGACTATGCCACCCCGAGGTGTGTGTGGGGACACACACCTCGCCCTATCGAAGTCGGTTTAAATTCGACATTTTGGTTCCCCCATTTCCTGGTGTTCTCTATGCATGTCTGTTATTCCTTCAAACACCACATATCAAATATCCCAAACATTTTCAGATCGAATCAGGAAACGAACATCCAACATTTACTTAAATTATGTTGCATACGTGACTTTTTTTTTCTTTGTTACATAAAAGGGCTGATCTGTTATGTCCCTTGAATTTCATCAGAGAAATTTGGAAATATATGCTCCATAACATAGCATATTTTTTTTAGTATGCCACTATGATTCAATATTTGTAAATCTATGCTTTTGAAATATTTTAGGACAAAAATACCCTCAGTACTATTAGTTTAAATTCCAAAATAAATTGTATATGAGAGGATTTGAACCATGGTTGTTCAAAAAAAAATGTTTAGACTTAACCACTTGTGCTAAATTATTTACATGTATTGTAGCCTTTTATTATTTTTTTACTATACTTTATTATATACTAAGTTCTCGTACTACACCAAAATTTAAAATAAAAATATAAATAATTGAAAAATACTTATGGTGAACTCTGCACGTTTTGCAAATACGTACGGTGTATTATTTTTGTTACAAATACTTATAGTGTATTATTTTTCATGCGTTAAAAGTGTGAAAACTAACGAAAAATTGGGATTTTAAAGGGTGTGCAACTTTAAAATTTTCAAAATAAATAAATAAATATGGGTATACCGTAAGTATTTCAAAATAAATAACTACGTGTATACCAAAATAAATAAATAAATACTATTTAAAATTATATTTGTATATGTATACATATTTATTTGTTTTGGAAATTTTAAAGTTTTACATGCTCTAAAATCACAATTTTCCGTTAGTTTTCACACTTTTTGCACATGAAAAATAATATATAGTAAGTATTTTCAACAAAAAACAGTGCACCGTAAGTATTTACAAAACGTGCAGAGTTCACCATAAGTATTTTTCAATTATCCGTATTTTTATTCTAAATTTTGGTGTAGTACGAGAACTTAGTGTATAATAAAATATAGTAAAATAAATAATAAAAGGCTATAATACATATAAGTAATTTAGTACAAGTGGTTAAGTTCAACCATTGTTCAAATCCTCTCATATATAATTTATTTTGAGATTTAAACTAATAATAAGGGTATTTTTGTCCTAAATTTTTTCAAAAACATAGATTTATAAATATTGAATTATAGTTGTATACTAAAAAAATATGTTATGTTATGAAGCATAAATTTCCAAATTTCCCTTTCATCAAACCCCATAGTAAATCCAGTTCTATAAGGGCAGGCCCATTTTTTAGTACACAGGTAATTCATAATTGTAATATTTTCAGCAGCAGAATCGTAATTTGGAAATATGAATGAGTAATTATCTCCCCTGAAAGAACAAAGAAACCCCAAATCCAAAAATCCCCAAACAACAATTCACCGGCGCTATCTTCGAACTCAGTTCACCGGCTCCAATAATCGTCGCCGGAGCTTCCTTGTTCACGGTAAGCCCTCTCCCTTATCCGGTACTGTTCATGATTGTCTTATAGTTTCTCATCTCTTCGTATATGTTCAATTTTTTCCTTTTGCCTTTTGTTTCTCTAATTCGAATGGGATATGACGAATCAAACCGAAATCTATCCTGAATGGAAAGATTTCATAAATTTAGGAACTGGAATTACAATTTAAATTTCAACTTACTTAATGATTATTGTTTTGTTGATTGATCTTGTTATGATTATTGTTTTTATTTCCAGCTTATACAATTACCATACAGCTATTATAAATTTACCAGTTTATAAATGGTTTTGAAGAAGTCAATTCAAACAGGCTCTAAATCGATGTCTCTAGGTTTTCAAAGCAAGTCTAAACTATGAAGTTAAGGTGTCTTTTGTGTAGTTGGATTGTCAAGCACAAAACAAGTCTAAACTATACAATTTATACTGTTGTTGATTGTCGTGTGACCGATACATAATGTATCTTATTGTTGTATAATATAACATGCCTGGTTGTTGTGGACGATTTATAGGCGGTTGTTTATAATACTTGGAGGAGAAATTAATAAAAATCTACAATGTAGCTAGAATTTGGCCACTGGATATCATGAAAAGAACCTTCACAAAACATACAATATGCATGATTTTTTTTTGTATTTGAAAACAGAAGTTGTTTCATTTTAACACGGGTTATCGTTGGAGAATGAAAGGAAATAGTAATGACACATCTGAAGTTGGAGCTTCACGCACAAGATGTGTTGGAGCTTCACGCACAAGATGTGTTGGAGCTTCATGCACAGATTTGGTACACATCAGGACTGAGTTGAGATTATAAGTAGGACACTTTTGCGCCTGTAAATTGAAGTTTGCTGCTGAAAGATTTTCCCGAGCTCCAAGTTTGAAGTTAGCAAGTATATATACGTATAGTTTTTTGGGGGGTTAATTACGTCTACCTACCCAAACATATACACGCATTACACATGCACACACTAACGTTTGGAAATTACGGATGCCTACACTTACCTTTGGTAGTTTAGTGTATGCATCTGTAAATTTAACAGATAGGTTAGTTTAGGTATCTGTTAAATTTTTTAAAATATATAAAGGTTAGTGTAGGTATCTATAATTTTGAAAGGTTAGTGTATGTATCTGTAAACTGTGTATAGGTTAGTGTAGGTATTTGTAATTGTCCTTTTTTTCCTCTTTCTTGTCTTGATATTCTGTTTGGTTAATTACATTTACCTACACTAATGTATACATGTATTACACATGCAACACTAACATATAGACAAATTCCGGATACCTACACTAACCTTTATATATTTTCAAGATTTTAACAGATACCTACACTAACCTATCTGTCAAAATTACAGATGCATACACCAATCTACATACCAAATGTAAAGGTTAGGGTAGGTATGTGTAATTTCCAAAGGTTAGTGTGTGTATGTGTAATATGTGTATACATAAGTGTAGGTAAGCGTAATTAACCCTATTTTGTTTGATCTGCATTGAATTGAAAGTCATTATAATTGCTTTTTTGGTTGCAGTTCCATGGCACGCCCAACTAGTCAGGAAATGATCGAGCAGATGGGATATTTCAAGATAATCAAAGACGGGGATGAGAGTAGCCAATTTGTTGTGTCACGATATGTATTTACTCATCGGAAGACCGCTTCTATATATCTGGGTATGTATTCTGATTTGAACCCCGGCTGCAAGGTGAGGTTCATGAGGAGGACAGCAGATGGAGATTTGGTCGTTATTCCCAAAAAGGAAACACGCGATTTCGTCTCTTTCAGAGAGAAGGTTGATTACTTGATGATTACAAGTAGGTGATGATCACAACAAGTCCAGCAACACTATGATCATGATGGCATTTTAGTAGCTATTCTATAGTTAATTTCTGTTTTAATCACTAATTTCTATCATGGATTATCTGCACTGGATTGTGTTTCATATTACTATGATGCATATTCTCTTGTATTATGACTATCTATGATACGTAAGGATTAATATTTGGTTTTTAAATTCCTTGTCCACTACTCGTTAGTTGTTTGATTTTTACCGCTTGCATTTGAATTTCGAATTTTACTAGATTTGCATGTAAATTGTAGGGATAATTGCAAAAAAGTACCTTAGGGTATCATTTTTTTTGCAAATTATAACCCTCTTCTTTGACATGATTATTTTATGTGTATATTGACTCATTCTGGATAGAACAATTATGCAGTTGAAGAATAGTTCTATATATCTTGTTATTTGTTCAGTTTTAAACTATTCCATTCCCAAGTTTTTGAGCACTACACAGAAAAATTATTTAACCGACTGACTTAAAGCGTTGAGTTGGTAATGAAACATTCACTACCGGCCCAATATTATTTAGTTGGCGTTGTTACAACTACTCCGACTAAAAATATTCAGCCGGAAATAAATGTTTCATTACCAACTAAATGTTTATGTCTCTATCATGACAATGTCAACGACTTGTTTTCATTCTTTGTTCATTCTTTTTTTAGTTCGATGGTTCTGACATTATTGCATAGTTTACTCAAAACACTCTTAAGGAAAGTTTAATTAATAGTAAGATCAAAACACTCTTAAGGAAAGTTTAATTAATAGTAAGACTAATTGCATATGACCACGGTGATGAACATTTTATGAACACATGAATATGCGCCTGATTATGTAAGGAATAATTACAAAAATTGCGGTAAATATGCACTCCATAACGATTCATAAGTACTTTTTGCTTGCAAATCCGTTACGTTTAATAGACTTTAGTCATGTAGTTGTAGTAGAGAATATATTACAAACAGAACTTATGCCTTTTGATTAAGTGATATAATGATTTTTCTTTTATATTTCACTCTATGCATGTACATTATATATACATATATATATATATATATAGGCAAAAGCCTTAGACCTTAGTCATTAGCCATGGAATGCATGGCTGCCATGTGCTTCATAGGTGATGGCCATTCAATACACACACGTGTATTTATAACACTTCTCATTGGACACCACCATTAGAAATTGTTTCAGGTTGTCTTCTTAAAAACCTCCTCAGGAAAATCCAGTGGGACAAAAGCCTGTAAGGAAAAGAGTGCAACACGCAAAACGTACTTGATGTTGTGCTTGATGCTGCCTCGTTAAAAATCTTTCCAAGAAAACCCTGTGGGACAAAACTTGGGTAAGGGAAAAAGATTGCAGCGCACAAAATTTATCTCCCCATGACTTCAGGCAGACTACTTTGGTTGCTTGCTAAGGCTTTCTCATCGGCTGGTTCTTCTAGAACCACCACTTTCGTATCCCCTATATTCGTCTGACATTTCCGCTTTCGGGGAACAATGTCTTTTGATCCAACTGGTCTCCCACGCTTCAGGCTTGCACTAGAGGAATCGATAGCTGCTTTTGCAGTATCACCAGTGACATTAATTCTAGCTGGTACATTGATTGCATCTATATAAGACCTTGTCATCTTTGACGTGTCTGCAAATGCATCAGGCATTTGATTTGCAACATTTTGCAAATGAATTATTCTCTATACTTCTGTTTCACATTGTGATGTGTGTGGGTCTAAATGAGACAACGAACTCACTTTCCAAGAAAGTTCATGCCCAAGGAGGCTTATCTTTCTCACCTATAAGTGGAAATGTTGTCTCATCAAAATGACAATCTGCAAATCTTGCAGTAAACAAATCACCCGTCCGAGGTTCAAGATACCTTATAATGGACGGTGAATCAAAACCAACATATATCCCTAACTGACGTTGGGGTCCCATTTTTGTGCGTTGAGTAGGTGCGATCAGCACTTGCACTGTGCAACCAAAGGTTCGCAAATGGAATATGTTAGGTTGATGACCACACACAAGTTGTACAGGAGAATATTGATGGTATGCACTTGATCTTATACGAATTAAAGATGCAGCATGTAATATAACATGTCCCCAAGCAGAAATAGGTAATTGTGATTGCATTAGCAATGTACGTGCAATTACCTGTATACGTTTAATAAACGATTTTTCTAAACCATTTTTGGGTATGGACATGTGTAACGGGATGTTCAATATCAATCCCTAAAGACATGAAATAATCATCAAATGCTCTTGATGTGAACTCACCAGCATTATCAAGACGAATCGACTTAATGGGATGATCAGGGAAATGTGCCCTCAGTTTAATGATTTGTGCCAGCAATTTAGCGAATGCAACAGTTCGCGTTGATAATAGGCAAATATGAGACTATCTGCAGGATGTGTCTATCAGGACCATGAAATAACTGAACGGTCCACTAGCTGAATGTATAGGGCCACATATATCTCCCCGAATCCTCTGTAAGAAAGATGGGATTTGAATGTTAATCTTGGTTTGCGATGGTCGGACCACTAATTTTCCTTGTGAACAAGCTGTACATGATATTTCATTGGACATTAGGATCTTCTGGTCCTTTATTGAATGCACACATGAGTTTTCAACAATCCTACGCATCATGGTCGACCCCGGATGACCAAGACGATTGTGCCAAAGCATAAAAACATTTGGATTAATGAACTTCTGGTTCATTGTTGCGTAGGTTTCAACGGTTCTTATGGTTGTATAATACAAACCTGATGATAGAACCTGTAATTTTTCAAGTACTCGCCTTTCACCATACTTATTAGGGGAAACCATGTATCCTAACCCCATTTGAGCTTTGTTTTTCAATTCCTAACCCAGGTTTACCTTTGGTGACATTTCCCAACTATCACCTTTCAATTTTTTGCATAAAGTATCGTTTACCGTTTATTTTGACGATTCCGTTAGTTTTTTTTGCCACGTGTCACTTCACTGTGACGACACGTGGCCGACACGTAGGCAAAAAACTAACGGATTTGTTAGTTTTGACGATTTTTGATACTTTCTGCAAAAAATTGAAAGGTGATAGTTGAGAAATGTCACTAAAGATAAACCTGGGTTAGGAATTGAAAAACAAAACTCAAATGGGGTTAGGATACAGGGTTACTCCTACTTATTAAAAGTGATACTAAGAAACCCAGTCTCATTTTCACTTCTGGTCTCGACATGATATCCGCTGCTACGAATATCCTTGAAGCAAAGTAGATTTCTTTTGGATCTACTTGCATAAAAAGCATTATGGGTATTTAACCTTGTTCCATACTCTAATATCAAAGTAGCTCTTCCGGAGTCTTCTATTAAATTTTCAGTATCCATAACTGTGCTAACATTTGCTTCAACCAGGGTTAGATAAGAGAAATATTTTTTGTCTCTTAAGATTGTGTGCGTCGACGCGCAATCACCAATATATAAGTCGCCATCATTTCTGCAAATACGTGACCCATAGTTGAGATTCATATCCTTTTATAAAAAAGTATTACATTAGTTTATAAACATAGGAAAGGATTACAAAAACATTATATATATATATATAGGGTAGCTATCCAGTAAAAACCATCCTTATTGTGCAAACTACGAACCAATCTAAGCCGCAGGATGCGGTCGAAGTGACGTCAGCAGAGCGCGCGCGATGCTGACACGTGGCCGCTTCGCGCGCGCCTTTGCCCGCGCGCGTGAGCGTGTTGACCACGCGCGCGCACAATGCTAATAGTTTGGGCGCAAAGTGCTGATAGTTTAGCATAGTGCCAAACTATTAGCACTGTGCGCCCAAACTATTAGCACTATGCGCGCTACGTGTCAGCAGTGTGCGCGCTCACCAACAGCGCGCGCGCCCACGTGTCAGCACCTGGTGAGTTCGTAGTTTGCACAATAAGGGGTGGTTTGTACCTGATACCAACCCTATATATATATGACACGTGGCACGCATAGTGCTAATAGTTTGGGCGCACAGTGCTAATAGTTTGGCACTGTGCTAAACTATCAGCACTGTGCGCCCAAACTATTAGCACTGTGCGCGCGCGTGGTCAACACGCTCACGCGCGCGGGCAGAGGCGCGCGCGAAGCGGCCACGTGTCAGCATCGCGCGCGCTCTGCTGACGTCACTTTGACCGCATCCTGTGGCTTAGATTGGTTCGTAGTTTGCACAATAAAGATGGTTTTTACTGGATAGCTACCCTATATATATATATATATATATATATATATATATATATATATATATATATTTCACATTGACTAAAAAAAGGGGAATACATAAGTTCAATCCACATTTTCATCACGGTCCACATTTCCGTCATCATCTTTATAGTAGTTAGAGACCGTAAGCTTGATCGGAGCATCTTCAGGGCTCACATGATCAATGGAATTTGTCTCAGCGACCTTCTCTTTTCCCTTGGTCGACTCTTGGTATAACTTCACCAAGTGGTTTGGTACACGACATACACGTGACCAATGATCAGCCCTCCACATCGGTAACATATGTTTTCGGCATTTCTGGGAGTCTAGTTCTGTGGGCCTTTTCCTTTATCATATCGGGTCCACTTCTGGTGGTACACCTTATCATCTCTTATATAAGGTTGGAAATTGTTATGCCCATAGCCCTGACTGCGACCATGTCCACGACCTCTAAAGGGTCCTCGGCCTCGTCTGGGTCCAAAGTTACCATCATATCCTGTCACATTCACTTCCGAGAATGGAGCACTACCTACAGGGCGAGTTTGATGGTTCTTCATTAATAATTCATTCTTTTTCTCTGCAACGAGCAAACAAGCAACCAGATCTGTAAATTTATGAAACTTTTTCTCTCGATATTGCTGCTGCGGGAGCATATTCGAGAGATGGAACGTGGAGAATGTTTTCTCAAGGATAAATTCGTCAGTTATCTTCTCGCCACAACTGCGAAACTTGGAAACAATTTTAAACATGGCCGAATTGTACTCATTTATAGACTTAAATTCCTGTAACATGAGGTTAGACCAATCATATAGGGCACGAGGGAGAGCTATTGCTTTCATATGCTCAAATCTCTCCTTGAGCTGAACCCATAAACTAATGGGGTCTTCGTCAATTATATATTCAAGTCGTAGGTCTCTATGCATGTGATGACGGATTAATATTGTGTCCGTGGCTTTGTTTTTAACTGATTCATTATTTCCCTCTTTTATGACGTCTCCAAGATTCTGAGATCTCAAGTGGAGAGTCGTGTCTAGCGCCCATTCATAATAGTTCTTCCCATCTAGTTTAAGGGGTGCATAATTAAGCTTTATCAAGTTATCCATCCTGAACATTGATCAAAATAATTGCATGTTAGGATCATACTCGACTTCAGGTCGTTGGTATTTTATTTTGGAACTTTTGGTCCAACACATATCGGGTCGTTGGTATTATGTATTTGGAACTTCCGGTCCAAACGTTTTGGTTTCAACGAATCTCAAATTCAAGTATTAACGATAAAATACAAGTATGCAGTAAACATCAAATTTCTGATGTGAAATATCCAATGTATATTGGCAGTCACATATCATACTTATTGGAAACCGTAAATAAACTTATATAAATGAGCATGAATCAGGTATAAACAAATTAACGATAATATAAAAATCTGATACATGAACAGTAAAGCAGAGCGTTTGTACTAAATAACGAGTTGAGGAAACTTAACGATTTAAACGGAGCGGACTCGTGCTGATAACGTGTTGTAGTAGAGAATAGATTACAAACAGAACTTATGCCTTTTGATTAAGTGATATAATAATTTTTCTTTTATATATTTCACTCTATACATGTCACGCCCCAATTTCAGTAAAGCCGAACTCGGGACGCGAACATTTAAAATAATAAAACAAAAGAAACCTGTTTTGAATAAACACTTTAAAATCACCATTTAGTTAATCAAAACAATATTTACAACTCAAAAACGTCCCAACAATTGGACAAAGTACAATGTATCTGTCACTAGACTCAAAATATAAAACCCGGACTCCGATCCTAGCTCCTCAAGCTTCGAGAGCTCACCTAGTCCGTCCTGTGATCAGTACCTGTAGGAAAAGCAGCTAGGGGTGAGCGTTCGCTCACCACCACAGATAACGGACTGACTACGACATAATTAGCAGACAATGCCGGTAACACCAACAACAAACTCAACACTGGGGAACACTATCCCCAACCCAAGTACTCCGACTGACACACACCCACTGTTACCTTCCTCGACCGACTCAACACTCTGACACGTAATGTAGACCCAACACCACGATCACGACCTCTTCCAAGGACTCAAAAGACCACCACGCAACACTCAAGATCGCAAAGGATCGCACACCAAACAAGATCTCAAAGGATCGCATACCAGCTGCTCAGTAACCTCCCTCACGCCCTTTACCAATCCCAGTCAGGCCAGGCGGTCGACCTGTTGCATTTTCCTCGACACAAAGTCGGATCAGGCTGTCGACTTGTCACACTCACAACCCCAAACCACACACGCGCGGCCAGGACCCCTTTACTGACGGGCGGGCCCCCTACCCTGTCTGAACATGCAGACACGTGTGCTCGAGGACCCCCGTTTCATGAAGCGGGCCCCCAACCTCAGGTAACCACAATCACAATCACAAACAAAGTTCAACAAACAACAACAACACAAGTTCAGCACTCCACATGCACTCATGGCCACTCAAGACACCAACCGTAAAACACGGACTCAACAACCCCACAGGCACTCACGGCCTCCAAAGATACACCAACAGTAACGCACGGGCTCAACAACCCCACAGGCACTCACGGCCTCCCAAGACACACCAACGGTAACTCACGGGCTCAACAACCCCACGGGCACTCATGGCCACCCAAGACACACCAACAGTAAAGACACGGGTTCAACAACCCCACGGGCACTCATGGCCACCCAAGATACCAACAGTAAACACGGGCTCTCATGGCCACCCAAGACACAACAGTAAAACACGGGCTCTCATGGCCACCCAAGACACGAAATACACAATCAAACTCCGACATAACCAATGCCTCCAACAGTCCTAATATCAATAGTTTCACAATCAACCTCCGGGCATGGTCATATGCCTCCAGTACTCCTAATATCGATAAGTTCACAATCAACCTCCGGGCATGGTCATATGCCTCTAGTAATTCTAACATCGATAAGTTCTCTGCTCCTACGACACTACTAAGTGTCACATGCATTTCCAATCTTCGATAACCTACTTAACCCACGACACCCCAAGTGTCACATGCATTTCTAATATTCGGTAATCTCCTTAACCCACGACACCCAAGTGTCACATGCAATTCTACTGTTAACTTTCCCTAGTCAAGGCCGAGATCCGGATACTTTTCCCTACCTCGTGCGTGTTCTCCAAAAGCTAACCAACAAGCCCCGACGTGATCTCGGTCACTCGCCTAGCTTTCCTTTCCCTCGGTCTGCAGCACGATCTAAAAGAACACAATTTTAAGTCACTTATAAACTCGCAGGAAATAACTGAAATTCAATAAACTTGACGCCCAAATGTAACCCCGACAATGTCGATCACTCCCAAACTTCCCAATTACTCGACATTGTCGATAAAGGACCCGTAAAGGCCCGATTCGCACGACATGGCGAATCTGCCCGGGTTTTGGAAATGCCCTTCCGGGGCTCCGAAAATTCCCGTTTTCGTTTCTACGATCTTAGAATAAATGAAGGGTTCCTAGGCACTCGAAGGAATCGAATTCCGACTTCCGAGTCATTTAATTCGCATTTAAAGTTTCTAAACCCGTCAAATACAACTTTCACAATTTAAATCCAAATTTCGATTCGGTTGTGGATAAAAGGTCCGGGGAACGTTCTAAACCAACCGAACACAAAACCCGATCACCCGAGCACGTGGGCCCCACCCGGCCAAGCTTGTCCGTGGGTGGCTTGGGCCAGCTTGGGCTCGGATCACCATGGTGGTGGCTGGTCCCATATCCGGCCAGCCACCCCATGGCCGGCCGGCCACCACCCACGGTGGCCGGAGCTCCCCCCGAGCTTTCGGTCATCGGAAAACGTCCCCCTTCAACTCCAAACGTCTCCAAAACGTCTCCAACAATCCCCAATCCTCAATACAACCCTAAACTACTCAATTTAACCAAACCCTAACTTTTGAAATTAAGCAAAACGACGATCGGTTTGGAGATTACCGTAGAGGAAGACGAGGGGAGTCCGATTCTTGGAACGTTGAGATGATCCAAAGGTTGAAGACGTGAATAGTGCCACTCCAAGCCCTAGCTCCTCTCTTTTCTTCTTCTCCTTCTCTCCCTTTCTTCTCTCTTCTTTCTCTTTCTAAAAACTAACACATTTTCTTTTTTTTTTCTTTCTGAAACAAGTGGTCGGCCACCCCCCTTGTCTTCTCTTATTCCCCCCCCCCCCAAAAAAAAACCTAACACCACCACATATTGGACAACTCAGATTCGCAAAATTCGGACGTTTCGGGCCCCGAACGGGCACTTTTTCCAAGAAATTACGAAACTTGGCGGGCTACAAGGAAACGGCTCAACTAAGACCGCTGCGACGACGGCTAAGCTTTTTGGATCCAAAACAGTCCTCGAATGGACCAAAACGTCGCTCGGTTGACTTTTCCAGCGAAAAGTCAACATTTCCCAAACTGATCAGAAAGTTGCCCTGAGTCCCCTGGAACTCACTTTGGTCAATAACGGGGTCAAATCAAGTCCGGTATGACCCTCGGGGTCAAATTTAGGTTCAATCAAGTGTCTGCTGAAATTTTTTAAATTTGTCTGTTTTTCGCAGATTTGACTGGCGTTGATCGGGAGTGGTTATTACAATACATGTATATACGACGCTACAAATTCAAAATCGGCTTTTTGGAAGTATACATCCAAGGGCAGAAGATGAGTCCGAGGGTTCAACCTCGACGCCACCACCAAAGCGGAGAGTGATAAAGCGCAATCAAGGCGAATGAAACGACCGTTTGATTGTTAACTACAACCAACAATTTTGTTGACGCTTCCGGATATCGAGGGGATTGTTCGTACGGATCATGAATGCACTGAGTGACCGGTATGCGTACTTTCGTCAACAACATGATGATATAGGGAAGCACGGATTCTCTCCACACCAGAAGTGCACGATAGTACTTCGTCAGCTCTGTTATGGAGGTCCCGCCAATGTCGTTGACAAGTACTTGCGAAAGGCGGAAAGCACTGCTTTGGAATGCGTCAAGAAGTTTTGCATCGGCGTCATTAAAATTTTTGGGTGAACATATCTACGACTCCCGACCGAGAAGGATACACGTTGTCTGCTGGAAATCAACGAACTGCGCAGCTTCCCGAGGATGATATGGAGTTTCGATTGCATGCACTGGGATTGGAAGAACTATCCTGTGGCATGGGTTGCACAATTCTCAAGTAGGGACCACGGGAATCTCCCCACAATTATGCTAGAAACCGTTGCATCTCAAGACCTGTGGATGTGGAATGTTTTTTGCAAAATACCGGGTCCAACAACGACATCAACGTGCTCAATAGTTTTGCATTGTTTCACCATGCATGTCGAGGCTTCGCTCCAGATGTGAAGTTCACGGTCAACGGTAACGAATACAAAACCCCTTATTACTTGATCGATGGAATTTATCCTCTTTGGGCTATATTTGTGAAGACAATACCAACATCACAAACAGCGAAGCAAAAGTGCTTTGCTAGAGTCCAAGAAGCGTGCATGAAGGATATCGAACGAGCATTTGAAGTTCTACAAGCTCGCTTCCACATCGTCACTCGTCCGAGCCGAATGTCGGATAGGCACTCACTCGTAATCATCATGACTTGTATTTTTCTGCAGAACATGATTGTTGAGGATCAACGGAGGCCGTACACCACTGATCCGTTTGCAGATATTGGTGCCCCAGATCCATCGCCCCGTAGAGGACCACCACCGGCGGTGGACTATATAAGTATATTAGGGCATAGAGGAAGGATCAAGGATCAGGATTTTAATAACAGCCTCCACGTCGACATCATCGAACACATTTGGGCTAAATTTGGAGATGGCGTCGATAATTAGAGTAATATTAAAATATAATGTATTTCATATTTGGCATTAATAAAAATAATAGTTTTATTTTGGATGTTTTTTTAAATAGTGAAAGTACAAACCACTACTCCAAACCACTAGTAGTGGGTTACCATTGGAGGTGTAGTGATTGAAAGTAGTGGTTTGGAGGAGAGAGAAAACCAAAAAAGGCCCAAACCACTACTCTAAACCACTGTGCAGTGGTTTGCCATCGGAGATGCTCTAACAATTTCAAAGTCTACCAGATGGAGCCAACACTAACCATTGTAAACTCAATGTTGTGCATTAGGTGAATGAGCGATTACTGTATCGTAAATTGAAGAAAGATAAAGAAAGAATAACCAGTTCATGGTCAGGTTCGGCTTAAAATCATAATCAGAGTTGAAAACCCTGATTAAATTTCAAGTTTCTTGGGTTTGATGTAGGAAACCTAAGCTTATTTTAAAATTTGATAGGCCCGAATAATTTTACTTTAAAATGTAGATGATAATTTTGATAGGCCCAAACAACCATACTTCAAAATTTGGGACCTAACTGTATTTGAGGCCTTTTTAATGGTATTACGTTGATATCATAAATTTTATTGAACGCAAACATAGTTGGGTAAAATTCGTAGGTCCGGGATTTTAATTCGAGACCCCATTAAGGATAGGTGTATCGACATTCTAGGCTACATAAGACTCCTAAAAGGAAAACTATGAGAACAACAACACATACAACAAATAAGACCAATAAGGCAAAGCCAAGAATCTAAAAACCCTTTCAGATTGTTATCTTGGTCTGCTGAGGTAGAAAGAAGTACCTCTCCCCAGAGAATATGACTTGACCAGATGGCCCCACAGTCACACTAGAAAAACAATCTCCTTACCCTCGTGTCCAAGCAACCGCCAATCATGGCTCATGATCAGGCTGCTTTTTAGCCTTCATCGATATTCGAGAGGATGTGGGAGTGAAGGTCGTCCTTTGCATCCGGATCGACGTGCAAAAATAAGGGGTCCGGGGATTTGACTAGGGCACCCGTGGTGGTTGCAAAGCGTAAAGACCTGCTTTCAAGGTTGCCTTCCTAGCCGTCTAACGTAGGTTAGGGAAGGATGTAGGTCGAGCAAGTATCGGGGATGGGTTAGGCACTATCGATCCCTTCTCGTCCTCCCTGTCCCAATGGTAGGGCACACCTATAGACTAGGAAATTAGGCAAGACTGTAAGTCAAGAATTCAATGACATCCAACTCAGAGAGTCCGAACTCTGTACAAGAGGCGATAAAGGGGGGACCACACAATTTCTCTCCTGAGAGCTCCCCAACAACATTGAGGAAGAATGTCCTCCTCCGTCTACATGAGTGTTGGATGGTAGGGTGCCGGTGTATTTGCCTTCCAATCTATTTGGAGGTATCCATCGGCTCGTAGACCCCTAAAAACCCAGAGGGTGAGAAATGTATTGCATGTCGTTCCACACCTAGTTAGTTGTCATGCATGATCGGTAGGAGTGTCTAAAACGTCCACAACGTAACAAAAATCCGACAACTTCTCGTATTGTAGTCGGATGGTGATGGGGTCTTTAAAAACATTCCAAGAGAAGTCGGAGGTGGTGTTGGAATGACCTTGTAATCTCGAGCTCAACCCGAAACTAGAGATAGTCGTCCCATCCCCATCGTCGGGCCTGGTTCCCCATCAAGATTTGTGTTCCCAGATTCGGGATTATGAGGTTTCGCATCTGCGAGGTGCGAGCTTCCACCGGGATATCAAAGGCTTGGATAGAGATACGAAGAGTTCGAAAGTAGAGGGCTTCCAATTGGGTCGGCATCGACAATGGCGTAAGTAGAAGGGCTGCACCATGAAAAATCCACGGCTTAGTGGCCCAGATACTCTCCAGATATTCCTAGTAAATGAAGAAGAACGAGATGATTCGGCTTATAAGGGCTTAGATAACAAGGTCTAGGATGTCCCACGTCCCCGTTAGCAAGCCATAAAGATCTTTGGGGCTAAGCCGTTTGTCGGAGTAAAGGCGGTCAACCAAAGAAAACCGGTACCTGGCGTCGTCAAAAATTGGGACCATGTTTACTGAGACCTTGATTATTTCAACGTTCGTCGTCCATAAAATCGGTCGGAGGTTGAGGCAGAGGGGTAGAATAACGATGGGAGGGATGGTCTAACTCCCAAAATAGATTCAAAGGATCAAGAAAAGAGGGAGGTGATGGGAAAAGAGAAGTCGGGATGAGATCGAAAAGGGAATGACCATCATTTAGCGGGAAAAGAAGGAAGTGGTGATGCACTGGTTGCAGAGACAACTGTTAAAAGGTCCATAGTCATTTTCTTGAAATTAGAAAAGAAAGATGAGAGGAGAAGGACATAACAGGTTTGAGAGGTTCTGAGGTTTTTTTTTTCAATTGATAGCAATTAAAGGTTTATGTATTTGAGGCTTTACACAACTGCTTAATTCGCAAAGTGTATAGGCCAAACCTGAGCTTAAATATCCAAATTCAAGCATTCATCATCACCCAAGGTCCAAGGGGTCCATAAAGGGTAAAAGAAAAGTTAACCCGTCCAAACTTGACGAAGAACAACTCGGTGAGTATAAAAGGTTGAGTCAAAGAGTTAGGGTAAGTAATTTTATCTATCAGTTAACATTAAGGTTTCTAGGGAGAGAAGCTCTCGCCTCTCTCTAGAAACGTCACCGTTCTCTCCGCTTCAACCCCATTCCACCTCTCGTCTTCGACGGTGGTCGCGATGGCTCAGGCTGCCATGGCCACCGCTGGCTCTCCCCTTCTCCTTACCTTTCACCCATCTTCCTTTCCTCCCGCCTTCTTTTCCTCCCTCGCCGGTCTGTTTCCTTCTCAGATCTAGCCTCCTGGACGCGGGCAAGGGGTAGATCTGGCGTTCTCAAGCTGGTTTCTACTCCTTCGCGTGGTTTCCGTGAGGTCTGGTGAGGTTTAAGGTCGCTGGCCGTGCTTCCCGTTGCAGGCTCGTGGTGGTTCCGTCTGCTCCTGATGCTTGTGGGTTCGCTTCGGTCCTCCTCTCGTAGATCTGGGCTCTCCTAGCCAGATCTACGACTTTCGCCTTTGCTCTGCCGCCTTGGTCGATAGCTCATCAGATCCGGCTACCCTTGGTGGCTCCTCAGGTTTCCCCAACCTGTAGGAGCTTCCCAAGGTCAGATCCGTGGCTCCCCTTTCTCGGCTCTGGCTTGGAGAAATCCTGGTTCTCTGCCCGCGTTCTCGGTGTTGGCCGGAGGGATTTGAAGACCCGCCGTGAGTCGAAGTCGTTCTCGCGCGAGGCTCACTTATGTCCTTCACCTGCACCATGTCGGAGTGGCAAGGGTTCGGGTCGCTCTGCTCAGGGACTCTCCGGCGAAAGTTGGGATGTGTGAGGCCGTGGGGAATCAGTTCAGTTCGTTGTTAGGCGGGGTTGTCAGTTCTATGGCTTGGACGATGTGGTATGCTCTTTACCCTGATCGATTATCATCGGTTTCTCCCCTTTCTCCCTCATCTTCTTATTTTAAAGGAAAAACTGATGTTTTTGGCCACCTTGGTGGACCGACCTCGTCGGATCTCGATGCTGGCCGCCAGTGAGGACATCGGGCTTTAGCCCTCTGTTTTCTCCTTTTTAATATAGATGTTTGCACTTGATTCTCGGTCGGGCGTGTTGGCGCCGGAAAAACCTCGCAATCTCCCAAGGTTGCTGGTTTGAGATCAAAGGGTTATTGTAAATCCGGTTTTGATTTGTGTTGGGGGACCAAGGTTGTTGGAGACTTAGGTCCTTCAACGCTTAATGTTGGTTAAATCTGGTCTCGAGGACTGTTTTCATCGTAAGGCTTCATGTTAGTCATTTCTGTTTCTGGTTGTATGGTACCTCTCATCTGTTCATGGTACTGCCCGAAGATGAAGGTTGTGTCCTTCTAGGGTTGGGGGCTTCATTCATTCTCCCCTGTTGTTTCGTGGTATGTTGTTCTTTTTTTTGCTTTGATCTGTAGTGAAAGATCGGCCTTGTAGTCCTCTATTCCCTCGTTGGAGGTTTTAATTTAAATTGTCTTGCTGATAAAAAAAAAGAGTTGGGGTAAGTAATAGATTTCTGTATATCAGGAGTTTCAACTAATTAGGAATTGAGGAAGATTTTGGAGACGGTATGATTGTCAAAATCGGTTGTGGTTCAAACATTATATTCTACTTGGCTCCAAACCCTTATGTTCATAGCCTTTTAGGTGACACGTCGGGTAACAACAGTCTCCTCCCAACTTCAAAAAACTAGAAACCTAGCTACAGTAAAACTCGCTCTAGACTTTTCAAATCCCTAGCCATCCTTCAGCCCCTGTCGCCCCCCTTTTTTACCCTTCGCCGGTGACGGCCATGGCCGTGGTCGTTGTCGGCGGCGGACTCTAAAGTTCCTCTGTCTTCTCCTCTTACCCTTTTCCCCCCTTTTCTTCCCCCTCGTCTATGACCTCTTAGTCCGGCACCGTCCTCTTAGTCCGGCATTGACGATGTGGAGGTTCGTGCTCCGGTGACAGCCTCTGCAGTTACTCATGTGTTCTCTTCAGAAAACGACAACGTGCCTTCGTTTCGTGGTCACTGGCTCAAATCTAGAAGGACAGCTTCGCCACCGACGAACCTGTTTCATCGGAGTCTGCTCGATCTTCAGACCAGGTTGGGAGTGCTTGTGCAGGTGCTTCGCTTTCCTGAGATAAGTCCAGTTCAGGTCACTTTTCCCCCACTTCGTTAGTTCCCCTTCGGTTCTTAGGGACCGCCTTATCCAGCTCGTTGCTTCCATCGACCCTGTGTCTTTGGAGGTCGGCCTCTTCCTGCTTGGATCTCTGGTGTGTCTCGCCAGCTCTTCTTCGTCTTGTTGTGGGATGCGCTTCTTTGCCCCAGTTCGTAGATCGTGGGGATGTGGTAGAGATTGTTCTGGTGTGGTTGTTGTAGGTGTTGGCCCAGCTGGTTCAGAGTGCTCTTGACCTGTGGACTTTTTTGTTGTTTCGAGGTTTTGGCTCTCGGTTTTGGTAAGAGCCTGGGTAAGGAGCTTTTTCGCTGTTTGTATCAGTAGTTCTTATTCTTAATTTTAATGTTTTTCCGTTAATATACTTGTCTCATTTATGATTTCTCTTATCCATATTCTCAATCGGTTGAGATTGAGGGTCAAATTCGCCTAACTCTCCTGTTGGATCGTCGGCGAGTATTGGCCGCCGATGGATTATCTCGTTAATTGAGTTAATTGAGCAGTGTGATATTTGTGAGTCTCGGTTAAGTAGTGGTAATATTAGGTTTCCGGTTTTGCTTCAGTGTTGAGGTGGGTATTATCGAGCTCGACTAAGCCTCCCCATTTTGATTTGTCATGGTTGGTTTTGGGGTCGGCATAGTCAACTCCTTCCGAGTCGATCTGTGGTATAGGCCCGGATTGGGTCTTCCTTGTGAAGACTGAGCAATGCTCATTTGCATCGCCTGAAACTGAAGTTAGTTCTGATTCTCTTGGCATCTATAAGGTTGTGTTTTGCGGCCGAATGTGTGTTGAGTATCGAGACGTCGATCTTCCTGATTCGATCATTAGTGCTTCATGTTTTGTAATATTTGGTAGTTAGGCCATAAAATATCGCTCATTCCCTAGTTTTGTTTTCTTTCAGTTCTGTGTTGGTTCATTTTCTGTATTTCTGGGTTGAGGTGTCTTATGATATATTTGTGGTTTTATTTAGAGCGCCATGTGTGGCAAGCTTTTGGTTGTGGTTTCTTTGTGTTGTGCCTTCATTTCATTTTCATTAGTTTACCCTTATAGTTGGTTGCGTCTTTCTTTGGGTTTATGGGTCTGTAGTTGGACTTCTTGTACTTCTCTTTCACTTCGGGAGAGGTTTTAATGTAAATTTATTTTTCCGATAAAAAACAAATGTCTCCTCCATCTCACCTAGATCACCCATCACATCCATTTTTCAAAGGACGGCCAAACTTGCACCCCTACACTCACATTGCAATTAGACTCTAGGAAGCATTTACAGGCTATCATCAACCAAAATAGGTAGCATTCGACTCTCCATCCAAGTTGCGTAATAGACCTTGGGTCTACCTCCACACACCTCCTATGCAGTTGTATGTTCGTTGACTACACATTGGGTAAAGATCTTTACTTAGGGGGCACCACGATAAGTCATATTTCCCATAAGATCGACAACATATACGTTTCAACAAACAATACAATATAATATTTTTTGGGATAATTTACAACGGAAATTACACTTTATTTTTTATCAGCAAAACAATATATAAAACATACTCTCCAAATTGAAGAGCAAGGGTGAAACACAATGAAGGATGTATCCTCTCTAACCAGATCCACATGAACATCCTCATTCATAAAGGGAATACAAGATGAAAATGAACAACAACAGATGAAGATGAAGCCCATAAAATGAAAACCAAGGTCTATACACCCAAATCTAACCACCATTAAGCACAAAAGGAGAAGCAACCGTCTGCCAAAGCCACACAAGCAGGAATCCACAAAGCCTCAATCTCACAAAGAGAATTCTACTCCCATTTCATAGCTGCTCGCGGCCAGCACCGCAACAACAGAGGCAGGCCCTATACCTACTAACCAAATCAGGGGATTCTGAAGCGGACCAAATTGTCCTAAGATCTCGCCGGTAACCAACTTCCGGCGAGCCCAAACCCAAAGGTTCGAGATTAATGAAGCAAAACTGAAAAGGAAGAAGGTAAAGGATGGGAGGACATAAAACTCAACAAGAAAGGGGCAAAGAGATTCCCTCCAAGTCAAACACCTCCCCTGCCCAGAATCGCACCCTATTCTCCTTACGAATCAGGTCAACACCCAAAGACGCCAACAGGAGAGAGTGATATTTCTACCAGTACAAACTAGGCAAGAGGAGATGAGAAAGCTTACCTCCAAACAGTCGAGCAGCGCGTCCAGAAGAGTAGGGCCGTGAGCGGCAGCGGAGCATGGAGCCACGGAGGAGATCCAAAGGGATCAAATCCGAAGGTGAGGTCACGACAAGGAAGCTTCTAGCCACACGAACAAAGAATCCAACCCAAACCGCGAGGATCCACACCTTAGAGGTCGGGGAAACTCGTCCCACACTGGATCTGAAGAGCAGCGACTGTCGGCGGTAGAGGCTCAAAGCCAAGATCCACCCGAGGGGGCCAAAGAGGGCCGGAGCGGCGAGAGAGGAAAGGGAAAGGGGCGAGAGAGAAGCTAGAATCGCACCAATCCAAGGGGAAAGGGATCCCACGCTAGATCTAGGGCTCTCGAAGGAGGAAGGAACCAGGTGAACGACGGATCTGAGACTGGCCGTGAAACCCTAGGGGGGAGAAAGACCGGAAGACAAGAGGGAAAAGGAGGTGGAGAAGGCGAAGATAGGGAAGGAGAACCTCCAGTGACCTCCAAGGAAGGCGATCGCCGGCGGTGGGTTCAGGGCAGCGCAGCGAGAGGGTGAAGAAGGAAGGATGAAAGTTTCTAGAGAGAGGCGTGAGACTCTCTCTCTAGAAACTTATTCTACACATTAATATACATACGGAAATTACACTTCACTATCATCATATACGTGTGACTTATCTATTAACTACCATATATGTTAAAAGTCGTATCAGTTTCACCACGTGAACTTTATTTTTCAATTCACCTTAATTTATATTTTTATTATCAGAACGATGGTATATTATAAATAACGAGTGCTTACAGAGAAAAAAGAAATAAAACATTGTATATTATAAATAACGAGTGCTTACAGAGCAAAAAGAAATAAAACACTAACAATTAAATAACAGAAATAGAAAACTCAGACAATAGCTTAAAAATCTCAAGGCACCGACTACCTCTTGAAAGCGCATGGAAGGTGAGATTGCGGTAGCGTCTGACGACACCGATACATCGAGTCCAGACTGGCGGAAGCTAGGATAGAGTAGACCCCTTACCGGATATAAATGTTGGTGGACAAGATACTCTCCCAGGTTGTCAGCGAGCGTCGTCCTCCATTGAATGATAAAGGTAGGGCTCCAAAACGCGGGATTGCTGACCTACGAGCTGGTAGGGAAGTACCGTGTCGGCTTTTGGTGGAACCGATGCAACCTTGCGTCCAAAGGGGAGGTACAACCGGCCGACCCACTCTGGACCACTTCGGATTCATTCCGTGAGGCGAGGGTTCTTAGAGCCCCTCGCTGCTGCAATGTTGGGGCTGACCAGATTGTAAACTCATGCGCGTTCCGATACGTGTTTGGATCCAATACCCGATCTGTCGTGGGTCGGCCCAGCAACCTGGTTTGGAAGGACCCGAGCGTGACCTGACCCAGCGAGGACTGAGTCTCTGCCTCCTCAGGCCCACTGCTTGAGCCTCCGTGGTTCACGGGCCAAAGGGCCTCGACCCAAAATCCTATCAGGATCGAGTTTGTCTGGGCCCATCTAGTGGTACGACCCATTGTATTGTCCCCACCTGACATAGATCCTCCTTAGTCCTACCTTGGGTCGGCCCTTATCTCCCCGGGCCCTTAGAGCATGCACAACGGGCCGGCCCTCGCCCCCGGCCCGTGTGCGCGCGGTCCGCAGCCCTCGGGCCGTCCCATTGTGGGCCGTATTTCACGTGGTCTGCGGCCCTGAAACACGCGGCCCTGGGCTCGCCCCTCGATCGAAGGTCGGGCTCGCGGGCCTCGCCCCTCGGCCACACTGGCCCTCTCTCGAGCCGACACCTAACATCCCGTTTTTTTTAAACAAATATTTTTTGTCAATGATGGGATTTGAACCCTCAACCTCAATGTTTAAAGCCTTGTGTTCTACCATTGAGCTAGATGGGCTTTTGTTACTATGTTTTATTATAATTAATATGATATAGTTTTAATTTTGGAGTGAAATGCATATTAAAATTTAAAATCAAAACTTCTTTTTAATAGATTATGTATTATATAATTTAGTGTTGGATGATATTTCAAATAAAATAACATATTTATGTAATATATATTTGACCATATTATCATTTTTGTGTGTATTTATATCCGGTCCGACTCGAAGATCTTTCGTTATAGCAACTACTATGAATATGACATAGTTGACCATACTATTCCATACACATATTTTATTGTTTTCTTTTCCATTATTAAAAAGTTCATTTTTATTCGTGTTAAATTTATTTATTATTTTTTTATTGTCATTATTTATTTTTTTCACATTTGTTTATATAATTTAAACGGTTTCTGATAAAGAATTAAATAAAACAACAAAATATCAATT
Source organism: Erodium maritimum (assembly GCA_963921825.1). NCBI lineage: Eukaryota > Viridiplantae > Streptophyta > Magnoliopsida > Geraniales > Geraniaceae > Erodium > Erodium maritimum. The sequence continues at coordinate 138,892,228 of OY997588.1, read as the reverse complement.
AGTAATCCAGCCAGCACATGGCCTCACTCCCAAGGCCTCAGAGGTCATCTCCATTGCAAAACACCCACTATTCTGCAGCCTCAGGGCCTCACTTTTGTCCAGTCAGCACAAGGACCTCAGACCTAGGACCTCACCAAGGGCCTTTTTTTTGTTCGTGCTCTTAGGCCCACCTTCGGTGGACCTCGACCCCCAGGCCTATGTTGAGATCCCAAAGGAAACGGGCCCATGTCCAAAACCCTAATCGGTTCTGTCCCTGGCCGCCGCCACCAGGTCGCTTTCTCCTCGCGTCCATCCCGCCGCCGACCTCGGTGTTGTAGGGTTCTGTCCTCCGATGCCGTGAGCTTCCTTTTGGCTTCTCCAGGAGGAAACGTGAAGCCGTCTGCCTCCCTCACCCCGAAATTGAGAGGGGGCACTCGTTCCATCGTCGACGTGACGAGAAACACAAGACCTCGCCCACTTCTACAACTCCTCCGTTCGATGGGGACGTTGAGAAGGGAAAGGAGATCTTTGCGCGTGGAGGTGAGACCACCAGATGAAGTTCTTCCATCAACCTAGCCCCTGTCTCTTCCATCGCGTTCTCATGCTTAGTGAGGGAAGATAACTCGCCCCCGCCACCATGGATTCACAGAATACCTAGAGGAAGGCGGGTCTGCGTTTTCGACGCGCCATGACCTTAATTTATTTTAAATCAAACATAAAGTTGGTCGTCAAAATTTTCAAAAATGGCGAAAATCACACTAGGTTTTAAAACATGTCTTTGGAAACACAAAAACAAATATGCTCTTTTATTTATGAAATTTAATATTTAAAATTTAATTTTAACTTTTAATAATAAAAAAGTTAGTAAGAATAATAATAATTATTATTATTATTCAAACTAACACTTAAAAAGGAAAACCAAAAACTAGTAATAGAGTTATGTTCTCTCTTTCGTGATTGTCGAGATCTCCTCCTTCCTTAGGAAACCCTACCCTACTTATGGAGTCTCCTACCCCTATTGTAGACTTGACGTTTGCTAGCCCTCTCGTCGGTCGTGTCTCATCGCAGTCAGCCCTGGTGCAGTCTTTCCCATGTGTGTATCCACCTCGCCCCTCGTCGGCCTTGAGACTGCCATTAAACCGAGGCGCAGGAGAAACCCTAAGCACTCTTCTACTGCCCTGGTCTCTCCTTCCCCCTCCTCCGTGACGCCTCTCCTTCATCCTCCGACTACGACAGTTGTGGCATTCTCCCCAAGTACGTATGGACCTCCGAGTAAAGCTCGATGGGGTCGTCCTTTGAAGAACCAAACCCTAGCTTCCTCTAAAAGCAACGCTAGGTTTTTGGTGAATTCAACTCTACCGTCCCCCACTGTTGAGTTGAAGGCCCTAGCATCCGCTCCTGGCGACGTAAAGGTTGTAAAACCCGGTTTGGTTTAAAAGAGTACTAAAGTGCAAACTATAACTTGGGGTTTGTTTTTGCATCGAAGTTGGTATAAAAAAAAACAAAAAAAAGAGAGCATTTCTGGGCTGGACAGAGGCAGACACGAGTTGGGCCCGAGCCAGCAGGCCCACGCCACTCGTGCGCAGGCTCGGATGACCCAAGCCCAACCCCGTCAAACCCTAGCTTTAAAAGGGCCCCTGACCCTTCAGCAGCCTCAGTTCGTGGCACGCCGATCGAGACGAGACCTGTCTCTCTCTCTCCCTTCGAACCGAGACCCTTCCCCGGCGACCTCACCCTCTCCTTCCCCGACGACCTCACCTTCGTCCTCACCGAGCTCCCTCACACCCTCCACTTCTTCTTCTTCCTCTTTTCCGTCTTCTTCTACCCGACGTGCCAGAAACCCAACACCCTCGCCCACCGTCTTCCTCTTCGATTCGACGCCGCCGCCGACGAGGGCGAGCTCCACCGCGCCGGACTCAGGCGGAGCTTCAAACGGTGAGTCGCTTCTCACCGGTTCCACCTCCGTCTTCTTCTTCTCGCGTCGATTCGAGGGGCGCCAGGCTCACAGAGGAGGTCGGGAGCGTCGCCGGAGCTCTCCGAGTTCCAGATCCGCGATTCACGTCGCCGGCGAGCCTGTTGGCCGTCAGATCTGGCCGGGAGGGTTCGGACCTCGCCTCAACCTTCGTCCCCGTTGAGTCCTGGCCCTCCGTCAACCCACCGCTGCCGGAGCCGCCGTCGAAACCCTGACGCCACCGCCGCCAGAGTCGCCGGAAACCTAACCCCAGCCACGGCGTCTTTAGCTCAGACCGGCCGACGGCGAGACCTTGGGCTCGGGCCCGGAGCTCAGCTGGGCTTCGGCCTGGACCGGATCTGGGCCTTGGGCTCGAATCTGGTCTGGGCCTTGGCCCGGACTGACTCTGGTCTTCGGGTCCGGACTCGGGCCTGACCCCGGGACTGGATCGAATACTTGAGACTAAGTCGGACTTTTATCGGATTAATCGGTTAATCAACGGAAATGACGATCTATTAATTAAAAGAACTGGGTAATCTGGTCCCGATCTGATTTTGGATCGTTTGTGTGTAAACCCAGATTCGTAGCTGGGACTTCGCCGAGGTGACGAGGCGAGCCGGACAGCTGTTGATAGGAGTATTTGTTCGTAGGAAGACCGTAAGGTAGGGAAAGTCTTAATTACGTATTTACCGCTTAGAATGCATGATCAGGATAATAAAATCGGAAAGGTCCTAGAATTGCCTATAGGACACGAATAACTAGAATAATCGGATTTCAATTACTAATAAATGGACGAGTCTAGTATGCATGTTTAGGACGATGACAATTAGTGAAGTGTGCTTTCGATACTTGGGAACTTGATTGTACTGGTAGAGAGGCTGTGAAGAGCTCTCGGATTAGTTGTGTGTTAGGTTCACATGTTTGGTCGCTAATTGCTCGGTTAACTTAAGAGTCTAATGAAACTAGTTTAGCTCGTATGATTGAGTGCTATTCGGTGTGTTCACATGATGACTGATTGGTTGAATGTATACTTGGTTGATTTAATATTTATGTTATTATAATTGTCGATTGAACGGATGATCGAGTATGACTGATTGTACCAAAGGGGTACAATCAGGTGATCGATGTACCGATGGTTGGTGACAGGTAAGTGTACGGTAAGTATGAAACAGTATTGGTTGTGATGAAAGAGTGTTCCGACTTGTGTTACTGAGGGATGAATGAATTACTTGTTCCTTTACTCCCATTTCTTGAAATGTATGTTCGTGTATTGGTTCGTCTGCTTGTTGTTTGGTTTGGAACTACACCGGGGTGGGGGGGGGGGGGGGGGGGGTAATCCGATGCCGTTATGATGGTTGACGTCTGACAGAGGCAGTGGTTATTGGGTGATTATGGAGTGGTTAATTGAGTGATGTGAGGAGCCTATGGCTCGGCAGATCCTACGGGATATTGAGTGATGTGAGGAGCCTATGGCTCGGCAGATCCTACGGGATATTGAGTGATGTGAGGAGCCTATGGCTCGGCAGATCCTACGGGATATTGAGTAATGTGAGGAGCCTACGGCTCGGCAGATCCTACGGGATATTGAGTAATGTGAGGAGCCTACGGCTCGGCAGATCCTGCGGGATATTGATGAGATTACCTCATGAGAGTTGAGTTCTAAGGTTTTACTCAATGGTATGCGTCCTACGGGAGCACTACCTTGGTTCCCTATGAGTATGGTCCTTTGGAGACACTTTCGAGAATACCAAATGCGAGCATCCCTATGGGATGGTGTCCGGTACTCTGGCATATATATGTCTCCCTCCGGACCGAGGGAAAATCCGATATGATATGAATACTATAGTGGATCGGGGTGTGGGGACCGAGGTGACACTAAATTCTATTCATGGATCGGAGGCTTGAGAAAGCAGGTGGTTGGTGTAATAACAATTAATCCCCTCTTGTCGTTATGATACCTTATGTTAATTCTGTTATGGAACCTTTCAAGTTATTGTTAGTTTCGAGAATACGATTCTATCGTATTCCATCTCAGTTATACTTTCCTTCATCGTATTTATCTTACTCTACTTCAGTTGTTTATGGTCACATCATACTTATCTTTTCTCAATTGTTACGCTTTACTTCATTGTGGTCGCGTTGACTCTTATTTAATTCATCCGTTTACACAGTATTAATGTTGCTTCAAGGGTGAATTGTTAAGGTTTTTCCTACTGGGCGTAAGCTCACCCCTTTGTTTCTCTTACTGTTTTACAGGAGTATCTGATGTCTAGAGAGGAGAGGCTTGGGAGCTTCCGTGATCTTGGGTTTTAGTTTAGACTTATGTTGGTCGTCGCACTAAACGTTCACTTACTACTTTACCTGTTGAGCTGTGACTCACTGGAGATTCCGAACTTTATTTGCTGATTTGAGGAGATTTACTTATCTATTTCAAAGGTTTATAATTGCTAACTATCCTTTTCTTTACAAATTCCGTTCACGTCTCAAGTTTGGTCAAAACCGGATTTGGGGCGTGACAAAGGTTATACTGCTTCCTGTGAATGTCCCTGCTCTCCAACAACCGGTGGAACCCGCTCCCCCCATCGCTACCTCTGCTCAGATCGTGGCCGTCTCGATCCCCCCATCGTTGCGCCACCTGTGATGGTACCTGCCACCAACTCATCACCCTCATTGGTCCGGGACCCTGTTAAAGGGAAAGCCCACATATCTGAACATGGGAGGTCGGAGCCTAGGAGGGCGGAGGTGGGAGCTCTCTATGAGAGGATTGGGGCTCCTAACGCCGCTCGTGTCCCCGTGATCCCGGCGCTGCTCACACCACCACCGGGGATGACTCACCGCCGTAGAACTTTCACACCTAAGGAAGTTGGCTCAACCTCGGTGGCGCCTCCCTCTCCGAGATCTCTGGACTCCAACTGCTTAACCTTCAGGATGGCCTCTCGGCTTGCTGTTTGGAGGAAGGGGAGGAGATCGAGGTGATGGTACTGTACACTCCGGTGAGCCCATCAATTCTGGATAGGCAACAATTGTCCATGATGGGTAAGTTGTGGATGTCTAAGTCGCCCCGGAAAGAGGTTCTCATTCGGATCATCACCAAGACATGAGGTAAATCAGCTGAGGGACTGGTGATCAAGCATATCGGACCGGGTATCTTCGGGTTTTACTTCGAGATGGAGAAATCCCGGGCATGGTGCTTCGATGGGAGACCATTATTGCTAGGTGACCTGAACTTGATGGCTAGAGATCCCCCACACTGGATAGGATCCAATTATGGGTGCATGCCCAAGGCCTCTCTCCTTTGGTCTATACCAAAATCATAGGAGAAACAATCGGTGCAACGCTGGGGCTTTGTGTCCATGTCCCATGAGATCAATGGGGTACATGCTAGGGAGGATCAGTCAAGGTTCGCTTCTGGCATCTTGTGGAGCGCCCCCTCCGCAGACAGCTCCTGCTTCGCTTTCATGAATTTCCCGACCCGGTTCGTGTCACTCTTACTTATACAAAACTACCCGTGTTTTGTTATAACTATGGGATGATAGGTTACATGGTGGCCGAGTGCGAACGGGAGGTGGTCGATACTCCCCGGCTCTATACAGTATAATGACTCTTCTATTTCGTGGTCGGGGACTTCCTCCTAATACACTCATTTGTAGTTGAAATTTAATTGGAAAAACGTTTTTTCCTAACCCTCTTCAACCTTTAGTTATCACGTCCTGACTTATGTGACCTTCAGTTATCACTTCCTAGCTCAAAATTTTTTCTTTTTTACAATTCCTAACCAAAAGGTGGTACTTTACTACAAAAAGTTGTTGTTTTTTCGCAGTTAGTAATTGTAAAAAATATCACCTTTGGGTTAGGAATTGTAAAAAAGAAATTTTTTTAAGCTGGGAAGTGATAACTAAAGGTTGCATAAGTTAGGATGTGATAAACAAATGTTCAAAAAGGTTGGGAATCGGTGTTATCCCTGTTTAATTTAGGGATAACGTCGAATCCTGACTGTGTTGGAAATGTGGTTTTCACGTCCTAATTGAACCCACCTTTTTTTGTGACATGTCATATACCAAAGGTCACCTTTTGTCACATGTCCTATATAAAATGTGGTTTTTTTTATACAAAAACATGTAAAAATGACACACACAAAGAGTGTTTTTTTTGGTAAATTTATACCACTTACCTCTTGTAGTACACTGATAAACACAAATTATACAAAAATTAAGAGGAAAAACCATCGAATGCGAACGTTATACCACTTTTTTGGTGTCATTTACATGTTTTGTAAAAAAAAAACCATCTTTGGTATAGGACATGTCACAAAAAGGCGGGCTCAATTAGGACGTGAAAACCATATTTCTAACACAGTTATGATTCAGCGTTATCCCTTTAATTTAATAAAATTACACCTTTCGTCCTAAAAAAACACTTCAAAATGTATGAGTAACTTAATCCATAACAAAAAGAACTTGACTATTGTTTAGTCTTATTATAAATAGAAGAGGAAAATAAGTAAGAGGAACATCATCCATGTTGGAGATCTCACCCATACCTATATATATATAGTATGGAGAGTAGAAGCTATTTACATTTATAATTAGCAAGAACATATATGCATGCTACTTAACTGCTTCACTTCTTGGTAGGTATGGTGTTGTTTTTGTCACCTTGGATTCGACCCACCTTCCTCAGGAATGATTTGCTTACAAACTTGTTTCCGGAGTTAGTCGCACTCTCCGGATCCACCACCTCCGCCACGCTCTCTCTCCTCTTCTTGTTTACTGACACCGTCGGAAAATGAATTAACTGTTGCTTCGCCGAGTGAATGGCCAACCCCACCGCTACCGTTACGAATCCCCATATCATGTATATCGGGGCATATTCCGATTTCATGTAAGGACTACTGAAAATCAAAGACATGCGGTTCACTTGAAAGTTTAAATGAACGGCGAATGTTTAGTTAATAGTAAAACGATAATTTGATTATATCTGTTTGACATTGACTCTTACAGAAATCAATATCAAATAATAAAAAAAATACCTAGACTTGGAATTTGAGGCGGTTGCAAATGATCGGTTATGTCCGATTTGAGTTAGCTTTGATCTCCATAATGCCTACAAGTAGCCATTTGATTTAAAATACATATTATCATCTTTTAAAAAAGAAAAGATCTAATTTATAAAGGGTATGGTCAAGTTTTTTGTTGGAGAAACATGCCAACGAACTTATATCGAACAAATTTGTTACAAAATTCAATGACTCACAAAACAGATATTATTGGTAATGAGGTAATTGAATTACACAACAAACAACTTGAAAATTTTGGTAACAAAAATAATGAAATTGTAGGAACTTACAGTTGCTCTCAAAGCCATATTTTATGATCAAAGAAGAAGAATGTAATATTTGTAATGTAAGCTTTTACACAATACTACTATGTTTACAATTTATATAGAACAAGGGAGTGAGAGAGAAAACAATGACACAATTGTTGAGTTTTTGTGGGAGAGATTTGATCTTGACTATAATTTTAATGGCTGTCTTAAAGCTTTGAATCCTTCTAAGTAGCATGATTTTTTGCTTCTTCATGGACGGCTAACAATGCTCATCTCGTTAAATTTGGCTCTCCAATCAATTAACAGAAAAAACAAACAAAAATTGTTATGTTATTTCATGTGCCTAAATGCTCAACTTTTTTTAAATCACATAACACTTTGAAGAGATATCATAATTAAAGTGTATTGGGTTCTTAGGATTGTGGGGGATTGGCTTTTGTTTATGTACTTATTTATTTCTCTGCTATATGTAGTTTGTTTTTTTTGGCTAAAAGTTATAATTTCATTAATTAGACTTTAATCTGATAAAGAAAGTGTATCAGAAAAACTCTTGAATATAATAGAAGAGCTATTATATGGTATCGAGCCTTTAATGTTTGTCTACGCATAACTCTGTGATAAAAAAATCGACATAAGACATATTCTGTAGAATACTATCAAACCTGCTGACACCAGCTTCCAAGGGAGGCAGAGTTTTTCCCAAAGACCCCTCTTAGGGCCAGTCCCTAGAGCCCTTTATCCTTTTCATTCCTCCATTCATTGCCATCTTTCCATCTCGGTCTTGATCATCCCAGGTTCCTCTGCAGAACCCTGTTTCACTGCCCCACATCCCGTTCCACAACTAGACTCAACTCCAGCTCCAAGTCCAGTTCTATCTCTATGCACAGGCAGGCGTGTGGGGTCGGCTCAACTGCCCTTGACAGGTTGGCCGATCACCAAGTTCTTCCAACCTGGGTCAACCAGTCGGGGTTGAGAGACCCGTCGATGGCTCACACCTTGAGGTGCAGTAATCGAGGATATAATTGGGCCCCTGCCCCGAGATAAGGGACCTTGAGGTGCAAAATTCGAGGCACCGGTCGAAGAGGAGTCTGATCCTCCCAGTCCGTCGCGTACACCTTCGGGTGGCAATTCTTTCTGATACTCTAGGACAAAGGAGTCCAATTTGGGCTTACCCACCATTTCCCGATCACAATCAGCCAGCATGTGACCAATCAGGCCACAATTAAAGCAAAATACGAGGAGTTTGGTATAAATAAAGTGACACAAACCGGTCTGGGGAATTCCCAGAATCGGAGCAGGAGTTGGCGGGGAATAGGGCATTCCACAAGGTGCCAAAAGAGGACTTTCATTGCACCGCCCAACAGATCCCTCATTGGTCACACGGGACCTCGACATACAGTCCTAGAGTCGAGCCGATCGTCTCTCCCGTGGTTTTGGTGCGCACTACCGGAGGGAGGCCGTGGGCGTGCACCCATAACTATTGGCGGTCCAGGGCCGTAGGCTCCTAAACTCTTTCTGCATGCACATGTATGGGGGGAATTGTAAGGAATCACATCAACGAGCCACATGTTATAAGGCACGCCACTTGTACCAAACAAACAAAACCCGTATGTGGCTACTACAAGACACAAGTTGCGTTTCTCCATGCGAAATGTAGGATGTAAGATGTTGAACTCAATCCAGGCTTCACCATCAGCTGGATGCCTCAAAATGTCAGGATTGACTGTCCTTTCCTCGTGGCACTTCATTTTTTGTGCAATGTCAAGTGAAATGTATAGCTTTTACAAATGTTCTATGATGAAGAAGTGTCTAACGGTTTTCTTGGCCGTCCCTCTCCCATCGTAGCGAGTTACCGCACAAATAGGACATTCTTTCGAATGTAGATTTTCAGTGTAGTAGGCATCATATGTCTCATAGCCCAACCCAGAGTCCTTCACCTCTTTATGTGCATCAGCAAACGATTTTGGATACGTGTTTGGATGAAGAAAGTTTTTCCTATTCATTTTACACATGTCGTCAAACACGTTATTCGACGCCTTGTATTTTTCTTTATAGGACATAAACTCCATAATGGTTGTCAATCTACCGGAACCATTGCATCCCTCGTACAAGGTGTTTGATATACACTCAATAATCTCCTGTACTTGTTTGCATCTTCCCTTGCAACCGTCTCATCAATATCGTACTCATCAAAATCATCAAACATATCTTCCCGCTCAACCGTGTCACCATATGTAAACGCATTTTCCACATATTTCCTTCTTGCATCTTAATCAACGGATGATGATGCCTCATTATTAATATAATTATGACCGGATGATGACGCCTCATATCTACTCATCTCTTGCATATCTTCCAATCTAGATTCTACTTCAGTAGGCATGAGGCGTGCTTCCCCATTATACTCTCATATTTGGTAATTTTTCATGATATCAATCCATTTACTAGTTAAATGATCCATCAATACATCGATTTTCGACCAACCGTCTTTCGTACAATTTCGACACGGACACCGGAAGTGATCATTCACACCGAAGTTTTGACCAGTAACTATGACATGCTCAAGAAACCCCAAAAAACCTTTCACATACCTTGGATCATCTCTTGATAACTTCATCCAACTTCTATCCATCTACATATATATAAATCAAAAATAATTTTTTTTCCATAAATCTAAAATATATTCATCAACATGAGTATATAAATAATAATTACAAACATTAATGAAAATTAAGTTAAATATTATAGATGCATATTAACAAACTATATATTCTTAAAAAAAATCTTCCACAGAACTAAAATATATCCTTCAAAATGAGTATATATATATATACTACAATTAATTAAGTTAAATACTATATATGCATGCATATAAATAAAAAAAATACTATATATAAATAAAAAATAATCTATTCCACAAACTAAAATATATTCATAAAATATAATTAAGTATATAACATTCCATTAACGAGTTTGTTGACGTCCCTTGTTTTGTTTGTAAGTAGATTGATAGAGGAAAGTTGGGAGAAGAAGATATTGTGGAGGTTTTTTTAGAGGGAAGGAAATTATGCAGAATTTTGAGAGGAAGAGATGTTTTGATAGAGAAGAAAGAGTTTGGAAGGGAGTGTAATGACAGGTTGGTGTGGTATTAAAGATGGTGTAACTTCTGTGATGGTGCAAAGACGTCGTAGAAGTAATGTCTTCTACGACGCCACTAAATGCTGTCGTAGAGGATCACATAATCTACGACGACATACCATGACTTCGTAGAGGAACACATACATCTACGACGTCACAAATGTATGTGTTCCTCTGCGAGGCCATGGTATGTCGTCGTAGATTATGTGCTCCTTTACGACATCATTTAGTGGCATCGTAGATGATACTTATAGTGCGACGATTCAGATGGACGTCGCAGAGGAACTTAACTTTAGAAGCAGCATGGAAAGAGCCCCGTCGCAGAAGTACAAAGCTGGTGATGCACGATCTCCTGACTAACCAAGGTCAGACAAACTCAGGCTCAATGGCAGAGGCCTACAGAGAACTCTATTAGCATCCCTCTGAGTTCCATTTTTTGTTTGGGTCCTCGGCAAGAGATTCAGACGACGGGAAAGCCAAGAAAGGGTAATATAAAGCCCGCTCCCCGAACCCCCACACAATGAACAAAGTAAAGCAGATTCAAAGAAGCAATCCTTAGATGATCCCATCCCATGGGTCCCAGAAGGAATGCTTCCAGAAGATCAGACGAGGCCTATAAAACATCTCCATGTCCAATGAGTGTCCTTCGGAAAAGCGGAAATCGGAGAGGAGGACTATCTCGCCTCGTCACAATAGACCCCATTCGGCCTTCCTCCTCCACCGATCTATGGTTGTTCCTTATACAGTTAGTGCACCCTGCTCAGTACCTTACGGGGCCTCCCTGTGAGACCATCATGTATTCAAGCACCCTAACAAGATTCCACTCGAGAAGTGGGTGGTTGTGTTTTTAGACCTCCGTTTCTATTTTGTAATCGTTCTACTGGAAGTCAAGCTTGTTTAAGCCGACTAGTTGTTATCAGGCCAAAATGTGGGTGCACCCTAGCTCGTTTATTATTTGTCATATAAGTTTGTCCCGATAAAATAATAATATTTTCATTTTTTTGTTGCTAAAAAACAAGCGGAAAGTTATAAAATAAGTTGACATAATTGATCAAAGTAGGAAATAAAATACCATAAACTTCCATTTTTTCTTGTAAACTAAGCAATCTGCTTCTGAAGTTGCAGGCAAGATATTTGAAAATTCTTACTCATGAATCTCGATCAAATGTATTAATTTCAATTAATTTTGTTTCATTCACTTCTTTTATGCTCTATAATATAGGAAATTTGATTTATATGCCACCATACTTTAAAATTTGAAAATATGCTTTTTGTATTTATTATGACACAATTGCCCTTGTTTTAATCCTCTTCTCCGTTTCCTAATTCTCTTCCTTTCTTTCCTGCTCTCCTACATACTCAAGCACTTTAAAAGGAGGTCATACGTAAGATTGTTGAAGAGAGATTAGCACGAACTAATATTGATATCAATTTCAGATGTTCCATTTAAAGTGTGAAAATATGTTATGTCTTCTTCTAGCCATAATTTTCAAGCAAATAGTGTAGAGATTGCTGCAACAATTGTTCCTATGCTCACTATAACAGCTCAACACTCTCACACTCCTCAACGTAAAATAAATGATGACCTTGCAGCCTGCTGTCTAAATAGGTTCATTAGAGAGATTTTACATCCAAAATGCAAAACAAATATATCTTGATTTTAAAAATTGATCTCATAGGCATTCATTTTCAACCAACTTGAAATAACCAAAATCAATTCTTTTGTGCATATTTTGGGTTTTTTTGCTGGACAGTCAGATTTATTTTAAGAAAAATGAGTTGTAGTTGTCACAGGTACGACACAAATGTTTTTCTTTTAAGAATTTTTGCAGGTTCGCTTGAGAGAATCTCTAAATGAGATTAATTGAGCCAAAAATGTTTTGTGGATTAAGGTTTAAGGTATAGTGACATTTTTGGATTAAGAAAATACAACAAGGTGGCTCTTAGGCTGGCATAATAGAATATTTCGAGGGATAAGTTTTATCAGGAATGGACTTTCTGTTAATGTACCGGTGGAATTGAAATTATCATGAATTTCTCATCATCATACGCAACCCAATTCTCTTTCCTTCCAAAACATAGTATCAAAGCATGACAATTAGGATGATTTTGTTTTATAAAACTTTTGGGTTTTGAGGTAAGTCTGGAGAGATGTCTTTGGGTTAGTGTTTGAGGTGTGGTGGTTATTCTTATGTTCAAAAGAACATGGTTGAGGTGTCTCCTAATCTTAATAATTTGTGTCCCTCTTGTACTGGCCTTGGTTAATACTAACGGTTGGGTTTCTAAATTATTTTTGATTATCTATGATAACAAATGAAAATGCTTTAAAGTTATTTGAAGCCTTTTTTTTACGAGAGGACCAAGAAAAAAGCTGTCGGACTGAGTGTGATCAAGGGAGCTAAGATTAAGAAAGAGGATTAAAATAAGGGTAATTGTGTCTTTATAAATATAAAAAGCATATTTTTCAAATTTTAAACTATGGTAGTATATAAATCAAATTTCTTGTATTATGGAGCATAAAAGATCAAGTTTCCCTTTTATTATTATAATCCTAATACTATTTTTTTTCTTCTCATTATCTTAAAGTTTCATTTTCTGCAAGTTCATTTGAATTGAAAATGGTCACATAATCTTTTGAAAAAATGACACAATTTCCCGATCATATTTCAAACCTTACTTTATTCTCTTTAACCTTATGAATCTCAATGTGTTTTTGTGTTTTGGTTGTTTGGAGTGGCATAACAGTGGAACAACTAGACCACAACATGCATCTCCGGCGATGCTCCGAACGGACAAGACTTCATTGACCCACCGCTCGTGCCTCCTCTTTTCTTCGTTGTTCTCCGGCCAGATTTCGCCGCTCGAGTTCTAGATATGTAGCGAGAAGGGTTTCAATCTCCCAAGGGAAGACATGATGGGGGTCGATTTCCATATCTGGCTATGGTCTTGAAAATCTCTTTCGGTGAAAGTTTTGAAACAGGAACACCTACCACCCCTCTCAAAATCCAAAGCTTCCGATCCTCTCTGGTCACACACTTACAAACACAACCCTCCTGAGAATTTTCCAGAGCAACCAAATGTGATTCCGTTTTCACTTTACACAATGGCCAGATTTGGAATTCGATTAGAAATTGCATGCATAAAGCCGAAGAAACATCCCTTCCGAGTGTGTCTCTAGACCAACACTACTTTTCGACTGAGTTTTAAAATTAATCAGAATTGACATTCGTTTTTAACTGATAGTTTCTTTTAGAAGAATAGATACTATTATTACTGAAATATAAAGGCCTTCGATGAGCACATAATTGTACTCATCATACATGTCATAAAACAAGAATCTAACATAGTGCAATAACATGAAAATAAACTTTGCTCCGGACTTAAGGGCGGTCGAAGGGGACATCTGCGGTAGCATCCTGAGATACCGATACAACATGTCACGCCCCAAATCCGATCTTTGACCGAATTCGAGACGCGACTAAAGATTTACAGTAAAACAAGAGAAATAAAAATAAATAAAGTTCCAAAAAGAATATAAAGTGAAGAGTCACAGCTATTAGTAAAATACAAGTCCAACGTAAACGAAAAGATGTACGTCTCTAAACCTAGCTAAACCCTCAGCAGCTCCCCAGCTCCGAGAGTCCGGCTAGTACTGCTCCCGCGCAACACCTGAAAACACCACAACGACAGGAGGGATGAGCTTACGCTCAGTAGGAAAAGTAAAAGGACTCCAACACACCTTTTAACCTCACGGTAAATCAGTAATTAGGGTAAACTAGGAAGAAGATCCAACAAGTTGTCTCTAGGCAAAACCCTTACCAGCCCAACCACACAATATAAAACTCCTTGTAATACACACAGACAAACCAGAGAGAAAGGCACACAGCAGAACACACATAGAGTCCATAGGACGGCACACAGTAAACAACGGGGAAGGCTCCGGACGAAACGCACACAGATGTCGTCAACTCCATCGATTTGCACACAGCTGATTATATCGCACTGGAACACACAGCGTCAGTCACGACATCTTCCTCCTCACACAGACGAAGGGCGCTACTCTCATATGTAACTGGAACTCCATCGATTTGCACACAGCTGATTATATCGCACTGGAACACACAGCGTCAGTCACGACATCTTCCTCCTCACACAGATGAAGGGCTCTACTCAACGTAAATATAAAACCGATTTGCACACAGCCGCTTATGTCGCACTGGAACACACAACGTCAGTCACGACATCTTCCTCCTCACACAGATGAAGGGCGCTACTCTCATATGTAACTGGAACTCCATCGATCAATCCCATCCCGGATTATGAGTCATCTAAACACGCCATCCTTGGTCTCGTTATGATTATCCATCCGGCTACGCCGTCTCTTAAACACACACAGGGTTTCGCACACAGCACACTCACTGATGGTCTCGGTATACCAGCCGAACCATCTTAGCATACACCCGGTCTATCACTCACCCGGTCATTTCACAAACAAGGGTTCACATAGTCACACATGGCACACTTGCCCACACAGTCACATCATGCAACAGCGATGATAGTTCTATTTAGACTCTCACACATCAGTCATAATATAATTTGGATTCTCACACAGCGATTATGACGTTAATTAGACTCCCACACAGCGAGTAAACACACAACACACAACTCTAGGACCTAGACATGGCCCGTCTATCAGCACAGCAATTTCCCAGAAAGTACAAGCAAGTCAAACAGATATCAAAACATGTTCGTTCCAAGTATTATCAAGACTCGTCCAATTAAACTAATAATATAACAGTTTTACCTATGAGTCACTAAGACGTTCCGGTTATTAATAACCCTAGTCATGCATACTAGTTATTCGTCCACAAGTAAGGAGGGGTTCGATACTTTCCCTACCTCAAGACGATACCACAGCAGTGTCTCCTAGCTGCTGACGACCGGCCAACACCGTCTTCTAGGGCGAAGTACGCGCCTGGGTTTAACTTCGGTCTTCTCGGGCGAAGTCCCAGCCTGATTTTAACAAGTAAAACTTACAATCAGTTTCGGTACCAACTGCAACACTCCTCAAATTTTATCTGATTTAAGTCCTTTAGACAGTCCGTAGTCAAGGTATTTACCTGATTTTAAAACCAAATTATTAATTAAATTAATTAATTAAAACTGTTCTGACCCGGCCCGACCCGATTCCAGGCCCAAACCCGGTCCAGGCCCGGTCCGGACCCGGTTCCAGACCCGTCGAACCTGGTCCTGGCCCGAACTCGAAGTCGAACCTGGGCCCAAGGCCCGAGCCTTCAGGCCCACGCTCGGTTGACTGGATCTGATCGAGCTGGAGAGGAGGACGGCGGTGGCGAGGGTTCCGGCGAAGGAGACGGTGGCGGAGCTAGGGTTTCGCGGCGTGGTAGAGGTGCCAAGAGATCGAGAGATGGGGGACACACGGTTTCTGGTGCGGGTTCCGATCTCTCCGTCCAGATCTGACCTTGGGAGAACTTCGCCGGCGGTGGAAATTTTAGATCTGGAGCGAAGAGCTTCGGCGAGCTCCCTCCCGACCAAGCTCAGCCCAAACACGCTTGTTCTTGCTCGAAACTCAGAGAAGAAAAGAGGGGAAAGAAGGACGAGTTGAAGGGGATGCTCACCGGTGACTTTCTCGCCTGAAACAGGCACGACGAGGCTCGAGGACGAGGCGGCGGAGTTGGGCTGTTGCGAGTCGATGAAGGAGAAGAGACGACGGAAAGGGGTTTTTGGGGTTTTGAGGTGTGTTGGTTGGTCGAGGGTGGGAGCAGAAGGAAGGAGAAGAAGCGGGGAAAGACGGCGGAGCTCCGGTGACGAGGAGCGAAGGAAGGGACGGCGTGGAATCGCAGAGAGGAAGAGAGGTCGAAGGAGGCGATGATGAACAGTACCCTCAGAATAGGGTTTGGTACGCTTTTAACACACGAGACTTGGGCTTCGAGGGGGTCGTGGGCCTGTCTCGCGTGCTGGCTCGCCCAAATCGCTGATTGGGCCTGAACCGGCCCAGTCTGAACTCTCTTCTTTCTTTCTTTTTGATTTTTTTTTCTTCTCCAAAATAAAACTTGTTGCAAAAACCAACCCCAAGGTTTCATATTGCAATTTTAAACTCTTTTAAAACATGGAGGTCTTTACAGTCTACCCCCCTTAAAAGAATTTCGTCCTCGAAATTTAAAACGAACGCGCTCCACCTGACCTTAACCCAGGGAACGTCCGATTAAAACTCTCGGTCCTTCAATCCTCAAGCACGCGAAAACACTTAAGCCAGTTAATCGATACCGAAATCCTTAGTCGGTACAGACGTCACACCGTCACACGTACTTGGTCGATATATCGCATACCGGAACCATCCGTCGGTATAGATATCAACTCAGAACAAAACTCACAACGGGCTCAAAAAGGATCCAACTCACCGCCACTTCTCCTCAACTACTCACTTCACTTAACCAAGTATCGCGCACACCACGAACAAAAGAAGTCCACGTCTGTTACTCGGGCAATCGTCAACGGCCTCCAAACGTGGTCACGCCCTGACCAACCACCCACGAACACCCAAGTAAGACATGCCAGATCAACCAGTTTACAAGTCGGTTCACCCACACTACCACGAAAATGAAGACAGTACAAGTACCAGTCCCTCGGACTCCGAACGGCTTGGATACCTCGCGCGTACCTCATCTTCGCGCTTCCGTGTCGACTCGGCGCGGTTCTTAATCGTCCACAGTCACGCGACCCTTCAGTCGCTTCTCGAGCAACTCGGGGCCACACTGGTCACTGTTAAACCTCAAGTGTTCCCTGCTTGGGCAAATGCCCGACCTACCATCCAACGCTTCGTGCGGTGCCATAATGTTACTGGCCTGAAAGCGTTGAGGTAGTCGTACTCAGCGATTTGTTTCCGGATACCTCATGAGGTAATCCCTTTTCTACCATACACTGCACACGCTCGCCAAACCATAACGTACCCAGTCGGGGTGTCAAGATGCCAGAACCGTATCAAGGTTCTACTCTCAGACTTCCACGTCTCCTCACGTGTAAAGAAAACCGGAGAAATCGATGCATGTGGGTTATGGGCCCACCACGCTTCCGCTGCGCCACTCTGATATCATCGTCACGCGGCCATCTCTCCTGACCGGGCTGACGGCTTACTAGTGTTGTTGCGGCCCTCCGCCGCTCGAGCACTCGTCTCCGGTGTCTCGGCTGCCGACCGTGTAAACACACTGACCCCCGTTCTAATGCGAGGACACCTACCGATGTTCCTGATCCTGTCTGCTTCATACTGTCAGCTAGTGCATGTGGTTGGTAGAACCCTACAGTTCTCTGCCCCCCTCAGTTCTCGAGTCTCGTACGGTCTCGCAACACTGCTCGGTCGCTACCGAGTCTTACGGGCCTTCGCGGTCTTTCGGCGAACTCGTTCCACTGTTGTCATTGTATCCACCAACTCAAAACTACACCCGATTCATCCGGTTGAGAACTTGATCCAAACTCCGGGCTCGGGGCCCTCTCTCGAACTTCTTGCATCCATTCGCCTCGACGGCCACTCAAACTGGTGCAAACGATTCATGCCGTACCTCTGGCCTCGCACCTCATCTCTGATGCTCCGTCCCGTTGCAGCCCGGGACCTGCTGGTGTTGTTCCTCTTAGCCTCCCCAATGGGAGTAACCCGAGCATGTGTGCTTCCAACGTCTTACTTCTCCTACCCCGAGGTGCCACGACGTGAGTACCCTCCACACGGATAACATCCACGTTAAGTGTCTCACTTTTAAAGAACGACGCGCTTAACATGACTAACGTCACACACAGTCCACCACACTAGTAAATATAGTAATAGTATACTCAGTATAATATAATCACACAATAGCACACAGCAGAGAAGTTCGCATACTAGTGCGTCACACATATCATATATACAACACAGCGGAGTTACACAGTTTCACTTCCACAGCAAAATCACACTCAAGTCACACAGACTATCACTTATACTTCAAGCAACCTCGGTGATAATTCTATTTAGACATTTACACAACGGTTATAATATTATTTAGATTCTCACCCAGCACTTAGTTTCAATTTCTTATCGCGTCCTCTTTCTAACAAAACATTAGTGTTGATCTCTCATCGTTTCAACCCGATTCAGGCGTCCCCGAATGACGTTGTAACCACTCGACATCCCTCCATTCACGTTTAGCTACAGTGGCCCCTATAGCTGAATCGTGGTGGTACATACACTTCAGTTTCTGCAGAAAATCGGGCATGACCCGTTCGTAAATTAAGTCAACCATCCGCTTATGCGGGACAACCAAACATCACCTGTACACAACACTCAATCACCAGTATAGAACACAACAACTTATCTCAACTTTTACACTGCGGTCCCAATAATTTCACACTTACCACCTGGTCAAGTCCAAACTTGTAAAACAGTTCAATTCCACAATAACTACAACCACACCAGTTCACAAAAACAACCACGACACTTAGGCCGGACGTTTCACAAGTCAAACAACGGCCGATCAAGGCGGCACCCTACTAACGATCAATTCAACAATACCCACACGTAATAACCAGTTCGAGTATCACTCGTTAACCAGCCTCGATCTCAACCGATCGGCATCATGGATCCACTGAGGTGTACAACACACGACAATCAAGGTTCAAATCAGATACGATAAAACTTAAACGACGCACTCAACACACGAGGCTCTCGTCGTTTCGACTCTACGCACAGGATATTTCCGACTCGCGTCACTGAGTGCTACGACTTGAACCACCTAACTCTACCCACCTAATTGACGTACGGTCCGAGATTTGAAAAATCATTTCAAATTGCAAGCAGGCTCTGATACCAAATTGTCACGCCCCAAATCCGATCTTTGATCGAATTCGAGACGCGACTAAAGATTTACAGTAAAACAAGAGAAATAAAAATAAATAAAGTTCCAAAAAGAATATAAACTTCAAAAAGTGAAGAGTCACAGCTATTAGTAAAATACAAGTCCAACGTAAACGAAAAGATGTACGTCTCTAAACCTAGCTAAACCCTCAGCAGCTCCCCAGCTCCGAGAGTCCGGCTAGTACTGCTCCCGCGCAACACCTGAAAACACCACAACGACAGGAGGGATGAGCTTACGCTCAGTAGGAAAAGTAAAAGGACTCCAACACACATTTTAACCTCACGGTAAATCAGTAATTATGGTAAACTAGGAAGAAGATCCAACAAGTTGTCTCTAGGCAAAACCCTTACCAGCCCAACCACACAGTATAAAACTCCTTGTAATACACACAGATAAACCAGAGAGAAAGGCACACAGCAGAACACACATAGAGTCCATAGGACGGCACACAGCAAACAACGGGGAAGGGTCCGGACGAAACGCACACAGATGTCGTCAACTCCATCGATTTGCACACAGCTGATTATATCGCACTGGAACACACAGCCTCAGTCACGACATCTTCCTCCTCACACAGACGAAGGGCGCTACTCTCATATGTAACTGGAACTCCATCGATTTGCACACAGCTGATTATATCGCACTGGAACACACAGCGTCAGTCACGACATCTTCCTCCTCACACAGATGAAGGGCTTTACTCAACGTAAATATAAAACCGATTTGCACACAGCCGCTTATGTCGCACTAGAACACACAACGTCAGTCACGACATCTTCCTCCTCACACAGATGAAGGGCGCTACTCTCATATGTAACTGGAACTCCATCGATCAATCCCATCCCGGATTATGAGTCATCTAAACACGCCATCCTTGGTCTCGTTATGATTATCCATCCGGCTACGCCGTCTCTTAAACACACACAGGGTTTCGCACACAGCACACTCACTGATGGTCTCGGTATACCAGCCGAACCATCTTAGCATACACCCGGTCTATCACTCACCCGGTCATTTCACAAACAAGGGTTCACATAGTCACACATGGCACACTTGCCCACACAGTCACATCATGCAACAGCGATGATAGTTCTATTTAGACTCTCACACATCAGTCATAATATAATTTGGATTCTCACACAGCGATTATGACGTTAATTAGACTCCCACACAGCGAGTAAACACACAACACACAACTCTAGGACCTAGACATGGCCCGTCTATCAGCACAACAATTTCCCAGAAAGTACAAGCAAGTCAAACGGATATCAAAACATGTTCGTTCCAAGTATTATCAAGACTCGTCCAATTAAACTAATAATATAACAGTTTTACCTATGAGTCACTAAGACGTTCCGGTTATTAATAACCCTAGTCATGCATACTAGTTCGTTACGGTTATTAATAACCCTAGTCATGCATACTAGTTATTCGTCCACAAGTAAGGAGGGGTTCGATACTTTCCCTACCTCAAGACGATACCACAGCAGTGTCTCCTAGCTGCTGATGACCGGCCAACACCGTCTTCTAGGGCGAAGTACGCGTCTGGGTTTAACTTCGGTCTTCTCGGGCGAAGTCCCAGCCTGATTTTAACAAGTAAAACTTACAATCAGTTTCGGTACCAACTGCAACACTCCTCAAATTTTATCTGATTTCAGTCCTTTAGACAGTCCGTAGTCAAGGTATTTACCTGATTTTAAACCAAATTATTAATTAAATTAATTAATTAAAACTGTTCTGACCCGGCCCGTCCCGATTCCAGGCCCAAACCCGGTCCAGGCCCGGTCCGGACCCGGTTCCAGACCCGTCGAACCTGGTCCTGGCCCGAACTCGAAGTCGAACCTGGGCCCAAGGCCCGAGCCTTCAGGCCCACGCTCGGTTGACTGGATCTGATCGAGCTGGAGAGGAGGACGGCGGTGGCGAGGGTTCCGGCGAAGGAGACGGTGGCGGAGCTAGGGTTTAGCGGCGTGGTAGAGGTGCCAAGAGATCGAGAGATGGGGGACACACGGTTTCTGGTGCGGGTTCCGATCTCTCCGTCCAGATCTGACCCTGGGAGAACTTCGCCGGCGGTGGAAATTTCAGATCTGGAGCGAAGAGCTTCGGCGAGCTCCCTCCCGACCAAGCTCAGCCCAAACACGCTTGTTCTTGCTCGAAACTCAGAGAAGAAAAGAGGGGAAAGAAGGACGAGTTGAAGGGGATGCTCACCGGTGACTTTCTCGCCTGAAACAGGCACGACGAGGCTCGAGGACGAGGCGGCGGAGTTGGGTCGTTGCGAGTCGATGAAGGAGAAGAGACGACGGAAAGGGGTTTCTGGGGTTTTGAGGTGTGTTGGTTGGTCGAGGGTGGGAGCAGAAGGAAGGAGAAGAAGCGGGGCAAGACGGCGGAGCTCCGGTGACGAGGAGCGAAGGAAGGGACGGCGTGGAATCGCAGAGAGGAAGAGAGGTCGAAGGAGGCGATGATGAACAGTACCCTCAGAATAGGGTTTGGTACGCTTTTAACACACGAGACTTGGGCTTCGAGGGGGTCGTGGGCCTGTCTCGCGTGCTGGCTCGCCCAAATCGCTGATTGGGCCTGAACCAGCCCAGTCTGAACTCTCTTCTTTCTTTCTTTTTGATATTTTTTTCTTCTCCAAAATAAAAATTGTTGCAAAAACCAACCCCAAGGTTTCATATTGCAATTTTAAACTCTTTTAAAACATGGAGGTCTTTACACAACATACTTCTACCAAATGGCACTAGTCGAGCCAACCAAGTGAGAGGGCAATATTGGTGGACTGACATCTCCCCCGATAAGTCAGCGTGCGTCGTCCTCCCTGGAATGATACTTTTAGGGCTCCTGAACGCGGGATTGTTGACTCCGGACTGGTAGGGGAGACTATTGTCGGCTGGAGATGGGACCAACACCATCTAACAGCCAGGAAGGGGTAAAACCGACAAACCCCTTCCTGGGCCTCCTCAGACTCATTCCTGGAGGCGGGGGTGCTTGTGCCCCCCGCCGCCGCTGCATATGAACCTCCATCTGACGCCGTCGAACCCTCTGATTCATCCGGCTCCTCTTCTCTTTCCTGTATTTTCTTCACAGACAAAGACATACCAGCCTCCTTCGACAACCACTCAAAAGGAATGTCCTCAGTCCCCGTCTCATAGGACCTAGCTCTCCCCTTTCTTTGCTCATGACGGGGGGATGGCGTACGTGGGTCCCAGGAGCCCCCTTGCTCCCTCCATCCAGATAGGCCCAATTGGTCCCTGGCGCCGCCTTCCCGTGTTTCGCTTTCTCAAGAGCGGACCTCGGGTCTCCCGGGGCACGTAGGGAGTGTCCTCTGATTCCTCCAGCTATAGGGCATACCGGAAACAAGTGTCCCGCACAGCTGCATCCAACCCAATGATCTGGTAGGTGTTCGTATGAGACCTGGAGAAGTGTTCGTACTTGTGATTCCGACAACCGGAACCATATCTGACTCTGGAGAGGGACTCGGATGTCAGCCGGATCTGAACCTTCATGAAGTCTCCCAGCAGCAGCCCAAACTATCCACATCAACCGCCTGACATACCCCACTCGGAATCCCACCTCCTTGTTCCACGCACCCACCGGTAGGTTAGATACTCTAGCCCAAACCGAGAAGTGGTGGAAACTAAGATCTCCCACCTGCATGTGGGCCCTAAGATCTGTGAATAGCACTATGGATTCCCAGAATGCCCATGGCTCTCCTGCCAGAACTCTCGCCCTTTCCTTGGCCGACCTGAAAAAGAATGCCACCAAACCCCCTTCTAAGGGCTTCACTTCTACTTTCATACCCCACAGGTCCTCCATTCTAACCACCAGCGACTTCCAAAAGAACTTCTTCGATGTCAGTACCTTTGCTGTCATTGCAAATTGAAACTGCCCCCCCCCCCAGCTTTGGCAATGTGCCCCGTAGGTACTACCACCTCCTTAATACAAAGTGACGATAATCTGGACCCAAGATCCCCCACTCGAGCCACCGCTCTCCGAACCCCCCCAAGGTCCAGGTTCACCGGGTCCCCCGACCCGAACTGTCCCCCAGTATCTGACCCGGCTCCACATGATCTACCCGCGGGTGGGTCCGATCCAACCCGCCCCGCTCCCTCGACCCATCAAGCCCGCCCCGAGTCTGCATCCCATCCTGGGTCCGTTCGCCACCCGCCCCGTATCGGGCCGCCCATGTGGCCACATCCCCCGACCCACTTCGAGCCCACCCTAGGTAGCCCACTTGTCCTCGCTCAGCCCGGCCCGCTTCCGCTCGAGGTACCCAGCCTTCTTCCCCTCGTACAACCCGTCTAGCATCCAACAACAGCCTAGTGTCACGGCCCAGACCCATCTCAGGAACCCTAGGGTTATCCCGCGCTAGCCCCTTGCCCTTGCTTCTCCTCCACGCCTGTGTCGCCGGCGACTCCACTGGCGTCACGTCCGTATCCGATGACACGAGCATGAGGTCCGAGCCATTCTCCCCTGTGATCGGCTCCCCCTCCACGTCCTGCGCCTGCAGCACCGACGGTCCCGCAATCACCGATGGCCTCCCCGACTCCCGAGCCACCCTCGGACGTGGTCCCCTCGCTTGCGTCCGGCGCACTCGGGTCGCCGCTGAGTGATACCATCCCCCGCCTCCCTGGTTTTCCTCGATGGTTCTCTAAGTCGAGAACCTCATCGGGGAAGAAGCATCTTCCCTCGGCGACAGAGACGCCGGATCCGTGAGGGATTACCCACCACCCGTCTCCTCTTCCGCCGCCTTCTCCTGCATCCCCTCATCCGATCCCATCATCTGTTGCTCGAGATCCACACCACCCTCCGCACAAGGATCCAATCCTCCCACGTCGTTCACTCCCGTATCGCCCCCGACAATCTCCACGTCCGGCTCCACAAGCCGCACCGAAGGATCGCCGGAAATACTAGACAATTTGGCCGCCGAATATGCCATTGTTTGCCTAGAAAACACAAAACCTAACCCTAGCATAGAGAGATGGTTGTGACAACTTAAAAGAAACTTTGAACCCTGGAAAAGATGAATGTCGCCCTAGCTCGATTCTGGTGGAAATCGCCAGGACTGGAGGGGAAAGGTGTTATTTGGCAGCCATGGACGGCTATGTCGCGGCCGAAGGAGAAGGGAGGTCTGGGATTCAAGAACCTGTACGACTTCAATACAGCTCTTCTAGGTAAACAGTTGTGGAAACTCGTAACGGAGGAACATAGTTTAGTAGCACGGGTACTGAAGGCAAGGTACTACCCGGGATCCTCGACTTTGGAGGCAATCCGGAAGCAGTGATAGGTAATATGAAATTTTTACATGTTTTTTGACGGAATGATTAACGTCGGATACTAAATTGAGACAAATAAAACCACAGAATAGCGAAATATAATAATAATAGCATTTCATAATTATAGGATAATAATGTAGGATTACTCCTAAAATTTTAATAAAATACCAAACCTTTATCTCTCAACTCTCAAATCTCAATAAGAATAAATCTCTCTTCACCCACATAATAATCCACTTATTATACCGAGTTAATTTAATATATATAATACCTGTAAATGTACTATAACGGTACCGTGTGTCACTTTCATACATGTATGTAGCGTTTGTTTATTTAGTTTAACAGTAACGCCAACCCCAAAATCCCCAATCGTGTCTCCATTTGGCTCCTTTCCGCCGTGGTCGCCGCCGTCAACCTCCCTGTCTCCGCCGTAACGCTTCAAGGTAAGAGCTCGATCTCTCTCACTTCCGTATCCAATGTTTCATTTCTCATCTTCTTCTGGCATCACTCCTCGATCCACAGCTCCCCTGTTTTTCAGTGTGAGTCTTGTTCAGTCGTGATTCGAGACCATTTCTCTACCATTCGCCCATTTCTCGATCTAATTGATGAGTGGTTGTGTGGTTTCAAGAGATTTTTGTTCGGTTTTGCTTTAGATTCTCGAGATTCGTTGAGTTATGAAAGTGGCTGTGTACTGAATCATTGAAGTTTTTTTTTTTGTTAATGTGAAATTAATGTTTTTGTTGCAGTTATTGTGTTCTCATTACAATCAAGTCTCACTGGGTACTGTAAAAACTCGATTTCTCCTGGCTCTGATCACTGTCAAATTTCATATGATGGAGCTTTGTTCTGCATAGTTTGCCATTTGGCCATGTGAGTGTTGGATTAGTTTATTGCTAGACTTTGTTATTGAATCTGGAATTAAAAGGAGGTTTGGACTTATTTATTGTTAGACTTCAGCTTTGATCCCTCAATTTGAGATCATGAATTGAGGGGCTATCTTCTCTAAGCTTATTATATCGATTACCTTTGTGGTGTGTTGTAAATAGATAAGGAATGCCCAGCAATTTGGTTTAGGGATGGGGAGTCCTGAAGAAGCCTTACTGTGATTTAAAAACTGCATAGAGGCAGTGAAATTAGACTAAGGTAGCACTGAATTGTCATGAATAATGATGCAAACTTAAATTTTTTGGTGGTAAAAATACATGTTCAGTTCTTGGCCATACATGTATTTGCCAAATTAGTTCCATTAGTTAGAAAGCACCACGTGTAATAAATTTTGTGCTTCTTAGATTACATCTGCGCTTCTAATACCTTCTGTACATAGTTTTGATTGATTTCTGAATGTCCTCCTTTTTGTAGTTTATCTTTCTAAAAATGAATTGATCACTCTTCTCTTGCCACCTATTATGCAAGCAGTCAATTCAGATAGATAGTTAATCAAATCTAAATGGTTAAAACTGAACAATTAGAAAGTTTGTTTCTGATAACCAGGACCCAATTACATGATTTCAGTTTTCTTGTTGAAGTTCCAAGTAACATTACTGTCTGGGTTTATACTTCTTTGGGCTGGATCTGCTTTTTGATTTAAATATCTGAGGAAATGTTCTTTCTTTGGCATGTAGCCTTTTGAGTAGATTGTCAAAGACTAAACAAGATGAACAAGACAGGGATAATGCAACGCAGGTACGAATTATGTTTATACCATCTTTGGTCATTCTCCAGAACTCTATTTTTCACAGGTTCATATCCCTCACTGATTTGTTTTGTTAGCAGTGGAGTTATGAAAAGATCAAATGAGAGTACGCGGATTATTTTCTCGACTATTGTGGGAGTTATCTTTGGATTTTTTATTGGTGTTTCATTTCCATCAGTTTCTCTTACTAGTGTATGTTGGCCTCCATCATTTTTCACTTTATATCATTAGAAACCTATCATCTCTTTGATATTCTTCTTGACTCTTGCAGATGAACTTTATGACTTCTTATGATGCCAGTATCATTAATGAAAATATTACTGCTATATCTGCTAATCCTAATGTACGACTTGAAGATTTCGGATCACGCCGTATTCCTAAGGTACCTACTGTGCATATTTCTTACTTGTAGCTACTCATGGTATGGTAGCCCTCCCATCTTACTTCACATATCTCAGTCTTAGAAGCAGTGTTTCCTTACATCATTATGTCTTCTTCGTTCTTACTCCATACCTACAAAATCACATAATAACAGTTGTTAATACAAGACTATGAAAATAACATATTGTAGGTGCTAGACGATACAGTTTGATACACTCTAAGCCAGGGTGGACAAATGAGCCATACTGGACCAAGACAAAACTAGCTTGCATACCGTATTAACACTACTCCAAAATAAAACCTTAAGTTATCAGCTGGATTGCCCAACTAGTATATCAATCGGTTTGACGTATGCCTAAAGTTTGTGTTCATATTTTTCTCTCTCTCAGATATATGTTCCAACAAATCCACGTGGTGCAGAGTCATTACCTCCAGGAATAATTGTGCCAAAGTCTGATTTGTATTTGCGCAGATTATGGGGTGAACCTGATGAGGTAAACTCTGAGATATGCGATGATAATGTATCCGATTGGGGTTTATAATAATTTCCATTTGATCAGCCAAAACATATAATTATTAGAAGAGAGATCTTGGAGAGAAGCAACAAACTGTCAACCATGAAGCATGGGATACAAGAAGAGAAAAACGAAAGAAGGGGTTTATAATAAATTTATTGGTGTTAAATATTGGAAAAAGTTAGTAACTTTATTTATGTTTTAGTATTTTTAGCTACCTGGTGAAGCTTATAGTAACAGTCACAAACTATTAAAAATTCTTTTCAAAATATAGATTTTGATTCTATTTTTTAGAACAGAAATAGTTTCTATTTGCTAATATTATTGCTGGTTAATTATTCTCCGTTTGGTTAAGTCAATTATTTTGGTTTTAAGCAAAAATTTAAAAATAAATAATTCAATTTGCCAAACAATTGAAGTTTAGGCTTCTGTTTAATTTGCGTGCAGTTTAACTTAACAGCCCAGGAATGGAATAATTATAATGCCTAGCAAATATGTTCGCAAACCTGCAGGATCTGGAGAAAACGCCGAAGTACTTGGTTGCTTTTGCAGTGGGTATTAAGCAGAAATTTATTGTTGATGAAGCTGTTAAAAAGGTGCCTATAAAGTGATTATTCTGCTTTTCTGCTTATTAATTGTGACATTACTAGGGTATTGAGGTTTACATTCTTATGTTTTTTGTTCTAGTTTTCGGATAATTTCACAATTATGCTTTTTCACTATGACGGCCGTACAACTGAATGGGATCAGTTTGAGTGGTCCAGGAGGGCAATCCATGTGAGTGCAAAGAAACAAGCAAAATGGCAAGTATCCTGGCATTTTGTGATATTTTGGACTCCCAACCATGCCACTTCATTATTCTCATTTTCAAAAGTCTATATCTTTCAGGTGGTATGCGAAGAGGTTTTTGCATCCTGATGTTGTAGCGGCTTATGACTATATTTTTATTTGGGATGAGGATCTTGGAGTAGAGCACTTCAATGCAGATAAGTAAGTTCTTGGTTGGCAGCCATACTTCTTTCTCAAGTTTTGTTGAATGATCTACATGTACATAAGCTACAAATAAGGGCATGGTATAAGATCTGGTGAGTGGGACCTCCGTTTATAAACTCCTTCCCTTGTGCCCTATCCTTGTGTACATCTTGTCCACCTCTCCCGTGTCCTTCCAGCCCACATTCAATGGCCTATAGTTAAGGGGAATGTTGAAATGGCCTACATGTTTATAAGATACATATGAAGGCAAAAGCCAAACCCAACCAATAGGTTGACCTTTTAGTTGTAGAGCCTTACCCTTTATATGTAGTGTGGTTTTAAAAGTCTTTGAGTTTCATACTTATGTTCTTCTTGCTTTCCATGCCATTTACCAGGTATATTGAGTTGGTCAAGAAACATGGTCTTGAGATCTCTCAACCAGGTATTGAGCCCAATAGTGGACTAACATGGGAGATGACAAAAAGGAGAGGCGACAAAGAGTTTCACACGTACACTCTCTCTCTTTCTGATCTGATCCAATTATAATATAACGGATTGGAAGATGTTTTATGAGATCCTTTATATCTTGATTCACTTACAGGAACACAGCAGAGAAACCAGGCTGGTGTAGTGACCCAAATTTGCCTCCATGTGCAGCGTAACTCTCTCTCTCTCTCGCCACGAATATTGTTTGTGTCTAAACATAAATCTTTAGCTGATAACAAAATCTGTAATTGAGTCTTCATAACAAATGCTCGAAACATTCATGCGGCTGCCCTGATGTGTTAAGTTCTCTCTGTTGGCACCTTGATAATAAAGTTGCACAGAATAGCAAATACATAATTAGGTTTGTAGGAATGGTCTGATGAACTTATGTCAGTTTCCACCCTAGTGGTTCTTTAGAAGTCCAGATAATGGTTTTCTGTCTGTTGAATTATGACCTGAGATTTAAAATAATGGGAATGCATCAGCAACCGTAGAATTAGAATATGGGAAATGATAGTTATTCTAAACTGTTTTTTCAGGTTTGTTGAAATCATGGCTCCTGTCTTTTCTCGAGAAGCTTGGCGTTGTGTATGGCATATGATT
This sequence comes from Erodium maritimum, assembly GCA_963921825.1. Taxonomy (NCBI): domain Eukaryota; kingdom Viridiplantae; phylum Streptophyta; class Magnoliopsida; order Geraniales; family Geraniaceae; genus Erodium; species Erodium maritimum. The sequence continues at coordinate 138,863,018 of OY997588.1, read as the reverse complement.
CAGGTATGTTGTATGGTTACTTGTGTAGTGTGGCAAGTCACAGTCAGATTTCAAACTTCTGATGGTATGGTTAATAATGCAACTGTAGAATGATTTGGTGCATGGATGGGGCATTGATTTTGCTCTCAGAAGATGCGTGGAGGTTAGTTTAGTTTGTTTATGTTTTATTTTTCATATCAATGACTCATATGTTTCAGGCGTTTTTTTCTTTCTTAATATGCATATTTAGATGGTATGAGCTAGCAGCTGACACTGATCCCTAAAATGTTAAGAATGATACATGTGAAGTCAATTTTGATTACAAGATAGGAATTAAGCTTTTAGAAGCCAAGGCGTTTTTATGTAACAAAGAGAGAAAATTTGCTTAGTGGTTTTGTATTCTGAGAGTTGTTCATCTTCTTTATCAACTAGGTAATTGTGTGTTACATGAATCCTTATTTTGGTGTTGTAATTTTTTTCGACAGCCTGCACATGAGAAAATTGGTGTGATTGATTCACAATGGATAGTTCATCAAACAATTCCTACTCTTGGGGAGGTAAGTCATCAATAACTTTCAAGATACTTTGTCAATAGGCACGTGATTTGTTGATTGAGCTGATCTCTCTCTCTCTGTGTAAAGTAATGCACATGAGATTGCTGAAAATACTATTATAACTATTTTTGCTGATGAACTCATTTTCCTTGTTGGTTTAATTGGAAACAGAAAGTTACATCTACTAAAGAGGCTCTAGATGGTTATAGTTGGATACTGCGTGTGCTGGGGCGTGGGGTGAGAATCATGAATTTAATATCAATAGAAGTGCATCAGAATGCCTGTAAGTTCAAGAGTATCTAAATTGATCTTTATGAAATTTCAGGATGCAGTAGAGAAAGAGAAAACTCCACCTGAAGGGGTATGTATACTTGCAATAATATTTTCCATAGTGTTTCTAGTCTAATAAAAATTCAACTTCTTATATGAAAATATGTCTTTTTTAGTTCCCAAATGTCAACATGACTTTAGTACAAGACTTATCCAAAAAGATCTCTACACTGATGTTCTAATTCATGTGCTTTACTCTCTACAGATCAGAGAAGGGGTATGGATCATGTCATTGCCAAGAAGAAACTCTGCAGAACTGTAGTGAAGTTGTTAGAAGACGAACTCAGAAATCTAAATTGCTAAAGTATAGTGTTTTTTTTTGCTGTGACAGGTAAGAGCAAGGTGCCGGAATGAGTGGGCAGAGTTCCAGAGACGTATTGTTACAGCAGACCAAGAGTACTTCATCCATAAAGGGAGGAGGGGGTAATTTTGAGACGCGGTTCCTTTCCTCTTGTACATTTCGTTCATATATGGCTCTAGGAACCTTGACATAGTAGCCCTTTATGCTATATAGTGAGTGCCTCACTTTCCCTGTATCTTACATATACTCCTGATCTCCACACAAAAAATAACATTTTACGTATGATATAGCTGATTTGTTTTGTTACGTCGACATTTTGAATTGATATTTTGAAGAAGTTGCTTGTGAGTGAATGATAATGCTTTCTGGTCAAGAGTTTGGCCAACTTTAATAGGCCTTTTGGTGATTCATTTATTGTCGTAGATGTAGAAAAATGAGTGTCATTTTTCTGTGGTATTCCTGAAAAATGAGTGTAATAGCTTCTATGGTTTTGCTAGATCCACGTAGTGTTTCGTTTACATATTAATCATCAAACCTTTAGAGAAGCAAAACAAATAAATCCATCTTCCAGAGGATCACTATGGGATTGATTATCATCTGATTCTCAGTGTGGCTATTGCTTATGTATGATCTAATAATTCAGCAACGTATTCAAAGGGTAATTTTTGTTACAGTGACTTGAGTATTGATCACCAGACAGAATGAACACTACAACATTTAACTTCTGGGAATCATGTGCAGAAAAGCAGGCCTGCAATAAAATACTTTAGTATGATGTAATAGACAATAGAAAATGATTAGTTTCAAACAGGGTACAAGAATGGAGTGCAATGATTCATCACTGTTAACTCTTCACCATACAGCCAATATTAATCTCATTCATAGTAGATATGTAGCATGACCAAGTCAAAGCACTACACTTAAAAATCAAAACAAGAAACTATGTGAAAGCAGGTACACTGAAATGCATATGCTCACACAACCAGTAACTGAGAACCTTCAAATGTTCGACCGTCAGGCCTCTTGACTGTTATATCATATCGATTGTAGCTTCAAATGCCATGAACTTCTGTGAACTACAGGCTTCTGAAATCTCTCAGGTTCTGCCTCATCCAGTGGAAGCCCTTTCCGTATACTATTTCTGCAAAACAGAGGAAGCAAATGAGAATGTCAAGCATGATTTAGTTTCTGACTTTCAATCTAAGGGCAATTTGTTGACAACATCACGTTCTCATATAGTATGCTATCAACCATATAAGTGGTACATTTCAGACAAATTTCATGAATTGCCAAGCACATCATAAAGAAGATGGTGTAGAGGTACGGATCCACAAACAAGCCGAAGACAATTTGTTTTGCTCCCTGTGATTTCTTGACCTCAGCAATTTTAATAGAGAAAATGTCCTTCACGCTCCAAAGTCTCTTAGGCCCACAAGAACTTTGAAAATTAAATATAAAAGTGTTCTCCAGCCAGTCGTGTCCTTCAATAACTTGAGTGTAGCTACGACAACAGTGTATAGATGAGACAGTATCAACCCTTTCTCTCCTGAAAGAATTATTGACTTTTCCACCTAAACCCCTTGTTTAATATATACTGATAAAACACTAACTGCCCAAGACAACGAAAACATCAAATAACACACATCAAGGCCTCACTGAGAAGGATCTGAGAATAGGATGGCTCTAGAATAAATATAAAATCCTCCCAGAATACAGTAATAAAGTAAAAAAAACCCAGGAAATAAGCAGAGAATATAGCCAGATAATTAAAGAACAGGTGTGAAATGTCTTAACAATGATTTTAAACAATACAAAAACAAATCATAACCTGAATTTATCTACCAGAGCCAATAAACACTTCAAACAATCCACAGCAACCCTTCCAGGAAGTAGTTTGTACTGGTCGTGGAGCCACCACAGGTAACTGATGCTGCAGACAGAATATGGAAGGCAAAATTCTTAAGTAACCACAACATTCCTTTTTTGTATAACGAATATAAAACCAAACAAGAAAGAAGAAGAATAGGTAAATACCTCGTTCTTGGGGTATTGAGGGATCTCAGAATTTTTGGTATGTTCTGTCCCATTACCAGTTTTGTCATCAAGACAGCTTGATGCTGGCACTAATTTACCCCCAAACTCTTCTGAAGCGGATTTCACAGCATTAAGAGATGCATCACCATTCTTATCCAACATGGTAAGTGTTCTATCCTCCGCATTCTTTGATTCTGATTCCACCTCAGTAGGTGAAGCCCCGGTAAGCCCATCAGACTTGGGCAACAACTTCTCCCCATTTTCTTCTAATACCGAGGTAGCCAGGTCCAAAGCTACTGAATTCTGAATAGAGACACATTCCTTCACATGAATCACCTCCTCAGACGCAGAAAAAACTGGCTTGACTGTATCAGAATCAGGAGCATTTCCCATAACTGAACTAAAGGCCTCCACAACTGCTGCTTCCTCCCTCGGCGAACTCACCTCTTTGGGCACCAAATCAGTAGTAGAAGAAGGTTCTTCCATAACTGAATTACATGCTTCCTCCGTCACTTTCTTATCATCCACCTGAGATTCATCGTCTGAAAGGTTACTACTAGAGCTAGTGTCATCCTTATAATGTAAACAAGAAACCTCTGCAGCCGTTGCTTTCTCTACTAGTTGATTAGCCTGTTCAGAGACCAAATTAGTAAAAGAAGGTTCTTCCACAACTGAGTTCCATGCTTCTTCCTTCTCTTCCTTCTTTCCCACCATAGATTCATCACCTGAAGAGTCACTACTAGAACTGTTGTCATCCTTACCGAATGAACCCTTGGATGACTGAACATCGTCAATAATGATGACTTTATTCTCATCAATTCCATGAGAATCCAATTTCAGAACAACTTCAACAGCACCCTGACCCTCAGCAACTGACTTCTCTGAGGAAAATGATTCAACAGGTGCAGGGTCTCTCTTTTCCAGGTCGTCACCACCCACATCAAATGGGCTCTGGTGGCTATCTCGATCCTGCGAGACAGGGGTGCTTAATCCACTCCCATCACTGTCTTGGGTTTTCACCTCGTCGATTCCTAACACCATTAATTCAATCAAAAACAAGTCCCATAAAATAAAACCAAATTTCAGCCAGAATTAACAAATGCCCACAAAAACCAATCAATGAAAAAGAAAGCTTTACAAACACCCACAAGGCAGAATAGCAAAAGTAATCCAGAAAGCAGATGGGCAATAAAAATCCTACCCAGGAAAATAAATCACAGATGAAACCGAACAAAATAAAGTACAGTAAGTAGAACCCATCCAGCAGAATTGAGATATAAACAAATCAGAGTTCCAGAGCAGGAAGCACGGATTGGAGCTTGTGGGTGTCCCCAAAAGCGAAGAAGACAAAGTACCTGGAGGGTTGTTATTGTTGGATGAAGGATTGGTGTGAGCTCCAGATTCCTTCTTTTTCTTGGCAGCTTTTCTCTTCTTAGCACCAGATGGCATGATTGGAGCTTCTTGGTCTTTGGTGAAGTCGCTGAGTGAGTGACCGAAGATGAAGATGAAGATGGGCAACCAGATCGTGGGCGCTGGGCCTTCTCTCTCTCTCTCTCTCGAAGAGACTGGACTGTGTCTTGAGAGTTCAAACTTAAAAGGAGGGGTTTTGTTTACAGAGAGATGAGGAGCGGAGAATATGACAAATTGATGAGAGGGGTACATATATGTAAGGGTAAATTACAGATACCAAGGTTCTAAAAGTCGTTAGGCGTTAGTCGGATGGTTACGTCTTTCGGAGATTAATCGGGGATTAGACGGAGACTAGACGGGGATTAATCGGAAATTAATTGGATTTGTATTTTTTATTTTAATAGATATATTATTATATATAGAAATAAAATATGAATTTCATTATATTAAAAATGGTAACAAATATTTAAAATACCTAAAAAATAACATCAAACAACATAGAAGTACAACTTCTAATATCACCAACACCAAACAACTCTACATAACCATCTAATTATTTTCATTGAGTCAGTATACTACACAAAGTTGTTGTAACCGTCTAGGCGGCTGGGCGGGTCGGTTAGCTTTAGGTGGTGCCTAGTCGGGATTTTTAGAACGCTGCAAATACCTACTTCAAATTTGTAGCGTTTAACTGATATCTATTTTAAAGTTTATTTTTAATTGATACCTACTCAGATGTTTAGTTATATAACAAATAACCCAAGCCGTCAACTAAAATGACGAAAATACCCTCAACTACACTTCAATAATTATTTTTAAAAAATCACTTTTGTTATATATGTATATTTACTTATTAAATCACTTCAGTTTTATTTAAAAAAATCACTTCAGTTTTATTTTTTAAACAATTATTTAAAAAATCACCGAGGACATTTTTGTCATTTTAGCTGACAGCTTGGGCTATTTGTTATATAACTAAACATCTGAGTATGTATCATTTAAAAAAAATTACTTTAGGGTATGTATCAGTTAAACGCTATAAGTTTGGGACACATATTTGTAATTTATCATATATGTAAATATCAATATTTGGAACATGATAAACTGATGAGTGAGGCATACATGTAAAGACTATAAATAAAATAGAAATCATTCATTAATTTAAAAACCGTGTGAATCCATATAAGTCATCCATTAAATGAATGGATGATATATAATCGAATTGTAGATTTGGAGTTTTTAAATAAAACTATCCCATTATGTTTTTAAAGTGTACATTAAAAGCTCAATTACAAAAGTTAATAAAAGGAATAAATATCTGCTTGATGTTAGTCATACAAATACAAAGTATTGTAGTTTGACTGGATGAAAGTATGCTTATTGGTTTCTTTATTTTGGAATCCAATTTAATAAATCCTTGTTACATAATTTCACACTCTAAAAAAATTCAATTTACAACTAATCTTCAGATAGAAATCACATAATGTATTTTCTTCCGAGACATTATTATCGAAAGAAAAATATAAACCATTTTGAAAAATAAAATTCTTTTTATCTTGATATGAATCATATTAAAAGATCCCTTAACTATTTAAGAATATCTATAATTGAAATAGACAACTCAATGTTATTTAAAAATGTAACATATTGGTATACAAAAAAACACTCATGGTTATTGACACATAATTGAGGTAAGATTACTGATTTCTCTTTATCATGAATGAGATGGGTCTACATTGTGAGTTTTTTGTAATTGGAATTTATATGAAAAAAATCAGGATTGAGAAAAGGAGGGCAATGCCATGAGATAGGAACATGTGGGGGAATTGGCAGTTGGAGAATGGTCGAAACTTGAAATCATTAATGGGATGGATGAAGACAAGTTCGAATTGAGTGGTGTTGAATTTTCCAAAATTTCCCTTGAAATGAAGATAGGATTAATGTGAATATGATCTATATCTAATTGACTAATGAGGCGTGGATCCCACAACTAGAACATTGGTTAAGATTGATAAAATTTCGAGTGTTTTTCGCAATAAAAAATAAACGGTTTTACCTACCGACAACCAAATAGAATAAGCCAAAATAACTTTATAATAATACTAGTGTTGATATGATTATGGGAAAACCTTTGTTTTTATCTTGAGACGGATCAGATATTTGTGACCGGAACAACAAAGATACACGGTAGTATTTGGTGGCAGTACGAAGAAAGTTGGTAAATTTTAAAACATAATATTTTTTTGTTTTTTTGAGGAATCAAAACATAGTGTTAGTATTGGCTTTGAGCTAGTGCATTATATTATGTACAAATAATTGAAAAATGTCTTAGTATTGAGTTTTAATGCAATCCTAAGTTACTATTTTAAATGGTATCCAAAACATTTGGCCTAATATCCTATTCGTCTAAAAAGTTGATAAAATCAGTATTTATTTTTGAAGGACAATAACACCCATATAAAATAGTCCATTACAATTTACAACTATCGAAGACTAATAAACTTATGGGCCGAAACAAAGTAAACCAGGCTAGTCTTGACTATTGGGCCTTCCGAAGTCAGCCCAAATCAAGTGATGTCAAAGAATCTCATCAAGGGGTACATACTCCTGATCACAGCATACCACTACCCAAAATACGAAAAATTTCAAAACAAAAGTCGAAAATATGCAGATTAACTGAAGATGCCAAGAGCAAGAAGAAGCTACAGTTTTTTAGCTACAGAGTCGAAGATATTCACTGTGTGACCCACTTCTGATTCAGATCTGACTGATTCACAGTCCAATCAAAACCCACACGAACCCATCTCTCGCAATTTGAAGTCTGGTTTGTATTGTTCTTCAAGATCGAAGTCCAAGAGCACGCACGCCATGGACGCCTTCAGGAAGCAAGCCAGCAGGCTCAGGGAACAGGTCGCCAAGCAGCAGCAGGTGATTTTATGGAATACCCATTTCCCTTTACTTTCCAATTTGTCATCTTTGTTGTTCAATTGAGTTATAAAGATCTGTTTGGCTGGTGGGAAAGTGTGGGAATTGAGAAATGAAAATATAACTGGGAATGAGATGGTTAGTAGAGCTGAACTCTGAAAATTCGGAATTTTAGTTTCTTTTATAGATTTGTGTGACGTAAATGGTCTAATTTTTTTTTTCTCTTTTTCTTTTCTGGTTCATTGGTACTGAAAATAAGTAACCCTTTTTTTTTGTCTCGCCAGCAACGCGCCATAAGAGTTGATTTTAATTGCTTTATTTGGTTAAAATGGAAAAATTGTCTTGTTATCTTTTGAATTTAGCATATTTTGGATTACTAGTATTTGTGGCTGGTTTCTTGTGAATGACTATACTTAGTATCTAATGACTTGCATAGTCAGAGAAGGTGTGACTATCCCGAGTGTGTTAGATCGTAATGGAAACTTTAAGGTTCAATTATGGGTACTTGTAATGTCAATCACGGGAATAGGAGTGAGGCTTATAGTTTCAAATTCATAGTATATGCTTCCCTGACCATATGCTCCAATCAGATCTCCTACTAATAATACTATAATAGTGTGTATTCCTATTTGTGAAGATTTTCACATATATCTAATGAAGCACTAACCGGAGCAACCGAAGTTGTTTCTTGTCACCTGATTTGAATTATACTTGCTTGGATTTCAGGCTGTAATAAAGCAGTTAGGTGGGACTGGTTACGAGAGCTCAGATGTAATGGTTATTGATGAGGTTGAAATGCAGAGGCATCTACAGCTAGAAAAACTATACAGATCTACACGTTCTGGGAAGGTAAGGGAATGGAGGAACTTTGGTAGTATTTTCTTCAAATGTACTTATCAACTTTATGTGTTCGCTTTGAATACTTTTGCACATTGAGATATGTTGTTGAAGCTTACACAATATCATTTGACTGGAGATTAGCATAGATTATGAAGGATTGCAAGAGTAGATGTAGGAAAAGATATTTGCTTGGATAATTTCAGTTTCTGCTCAAACAAATGGGTGCATTCATAAATCTTTCTATTATATATGATTAAAGAGAAGTATAAGATTCTGAAGGAAAATAACATGTACAAGGTGCGGTGGATATCATGGGCATACTGTTGATGGAAATGCTAATATATCCATTGGATTCAAGGTGGAAGTTGGATGCAGTTTTTCATGCTATATCATTTGCAATAATTACACGCTTGAATTTTCATCTTCTGTTTTTGCTTACTCTCTTTTTCTTTCAAAGTTGTCGTGGTTAGAATGACTTTTCTTTACCTAATGATAATATGAGGGGGAAGTGCACATTGCCTTAATTTTATCTATATCATAAGTTACAGAAGCATAAATTTTTTACTAAAGAAAAGGAGAAAAAGACCTGAAGGAATTGAGTTGACTGTTAGGAATCATGGAATCTGCTTCCATTAGTATGTTCTCATTAGTGCAAAATCCTTATATCCATTTGATTCATGTTCATAATGTGTTTGATTTGATGTTTATTTATTTCTCTCTTCAGGAGTTTCAGAGAGAAATTGTTAAAGCAGCAGAAACATTTACCGCCATAGGGTATAAGCATATTGAAACAGGTGAAGTATTTGTTGATTCTTCAATCAAACACTTTTTTTTGTCATAAAGAAATATTTGGACAGGTTGGGAGATCCATACAATTAGTTTCATTAGCATTCATTCTCCAGGCTGAACATATTTAGTGTTGATGGTTCCTCTTTTCCTGCATCTATCAATGATATGTTCTGGTAATCAGGTACCAAACTGTCTGAGAATTGCTTGAAATATGGAGCCGAAAACATCAGTGACAATGTTTTAGCCAAGGCTGCAGCTATATATGGTGATGCTCGTAAACATGTGGAAAAGGAGCAAGAAGACTTCAACAAACTGTTATCTTCGCAGGTTTGTTTCTGTTAACTCTATGGATTCATCGTAAATACCTCTTTATGCCTTTACATTTCTGTGTACAATATTGAAAATTCCTGAAAGAAAAAGAAAGAAAGAACCTGGTAAATATTTTCAATCTCAAGTGGCTAGATCATGCTTTGAGAAGTTTTGCGTATATGTTGTTGAGATTTGTTTCAACTTGAATCATTCTGATGTTTTTTTTCATCTTGACTCTTGAGTGAGAAAATGTGACTTGAAGAAGCATCAGTACTCTCAGCATATTCACAAGTACAACTATCAGTTAATCCTCTCAAATTAGCTCTCAACTTTTTTGAGACCCCGCCGAAATAACTGAGTTCTTGTATACTTTTAATTAATAATAGGTTGCCTGCTGACAAATAAATAAATAGGCGGCCTATGTATAGCTAGTTTCTCAAATGAATATCTGAAAGAAGAAAAAACACTTGGTTCATGATAAAATTTTGACAGAATCATGATCCCTAACTCTGTATTTTCAGGTTTTAGATCCTTTGAGAGCAATGATTGCTGGTGCTCCTTTGGAAGATGCTCGTCATCTTGCTCAACGTTATAGTCGAATGAGACAGGAAGCAGAGACACAGGTAATGAAAGGTTACATTGCTTGCATCATTGACATGCTATATAGATAGCCACACGTTAATCTTTACATTTTCCCTATCGGGTATTGGCATGAAATCAAACAGGCAGCAGAGGTTGGAAGGCGACAAGCCCGGATAAGGGAAGCTCCAGCTCCAGAAAATGTTGCAAAGCTGCATGCAGCAGAGGCAAAGATGCATGAACTGAAAGCGAACATGGCAGTTCTGGGTAAGGAAGCCTCAGCTGCATTGGCTGCTGTTGAATCACAGCAGCAAAGGCTGACTTTTCAGAGGCTTGTCTCTATGGTCTGTGGTTATATCATCTGTAGTGTGCAATTTTATGTTTTGAACTACGTTACCAATGTTGAAGTAAATATTAATGCTTAAGCAATTGCTTTTGAAGGTTGAGGGAGAGAAATCTTATCATTTGCGAGTAGCTGCTATCCTCGGCGAGGTTGAAGCTGAGGTTAGGTCTAGGACTTATTGCTTTCAGAATAAAGTTGGCCCGCTAGAGAAATAAACTTTATGAAATTTTTCTCAGATGGTTGTGGAGAAACAACAAAAAGAATCTGCTCCTCCTGTGGTTCCAGCAGAGAATGGCTCAGAGAAAACAACATACTTCCTTGCTGAGGTATGCTGATATGTTCCACATCTGAAGCTTCAAATGTCTTGTTTGCAAGTGGCTTTGGGAAAATTAAGCTTTATTTTACCTTTAATACCAACATTGAGTAAAAAGAGTTTCAAAATAGTGTCTGGAGTATCTGCAACAATCTGCAGACAGGTTCTACTCTGCTATATCAAAGATACTCATATTCATCATTCTTAATTTTGTAGCTTCCTATGTTCAAAACTTTTTTAAAAAAAGTTTGTTCCAAAGTGTTTTTTTTTCTCTCCCTTTTGATAATCTAGTTATGCATGAAGTACCACTAAAATATCCCAAAGGTAAGTTAACTCCCTTTAACTTGTGTAAACACTAGGGGTATACGGGAGAAAGTCCACTAAACGATACTTATTTTGGAACAGATGGAGTATTTCTTAAAACAAAAATACCGCTCTCCTGAAATTAGTAGTATGAATGAATGTTTTCTATCCCAAAGCTAGAGCATAAAAATATAAATTTGTCTTACTTTTTGCAGGCAACACATAATTTCAGCGCTGAAACAGAGAAAGAACTGAGCTTGTCAAAGGGTGACTATGTTGTTGTAAGAAAGGTATTATTATTATTTCATAACTTAGAGATCAGCATAGGGATTCAAAAACTCAAAAATGATTGTGAAAGAGACTAAAAAAACGGCAATATTTCTAAAATATTTGTGACGGGTTTCTAGAAGTTTCATTTGCTAATATGTACTCTATCATTAGAAAACTTGGGATTATGTGAGGTGTAATTTGCTTTAACTGTCAACGCAGGCGAGCCCAACTGGCTGGTCGGAAGGCGAATGCAATGGTAAAGCTGGATGGTTCCCGTCAGCCTATGTGGAGAGGCGCCAGAGCATTCCCTCTGGTGATAGTTAATACTGAACGACACTCTTCCAAATTGTTGGGGAAGAAATGGGAGTTTTGGGGGCCTACATGATTTGATGATTGAAGAGAAAAGACATTGCCTTTCTTACGTCAATCCCAGTGTTTGTTTTTTCAACCTAATTAATAGGGCAACAGTTCTTCCAAATTCGTTTGTATATGCTTTCAATTTTGCACTCAAGATGATCAACATGTTTGCAAACATGAGCCTTTTTTGTAGGATCGAGTTTGTTGTGCCAATCAATCCTTATGCATTGATAATTGAATCATGTTCTTGAAAGCATGATAAGTTTGCATGGAATGTAGGGATGCTAACGCCCAATAGTTACGGTAAGGAATGGATGCATGCCAAAGGAAGATTAAATTGTGATATAATGTTAAAACCTTACTCATCAATTAAGCTTTGATGATAAATGGCCTCTAGGGTTTCGCTCTTGTCTCGAGATCTGTTCGGATCGATCAACAACTCGGGTCGTCGGCGGCGCTCCTCAGGTGACTCATAGTTGGCCTGCTCTCCCCACCCATTTCCGCCCCCTTGCCTACTTCTTTCCCATTGTATCGCCCGACTTTGTCCTCAACACCTTCCCCATCTACACGGACGGCGCCGCCTACACCATCATCTTTGGATTTGCAAATTCTCCAACGTCTTACTGGAGGGGATCGTAAAACGAAATTCTTTAGATGGCTCCACAAAATTCTTTAGATGCCGCGCCGCCTACGCCATCTAAATACTATTTACTCTCTCCAAGACAACTCGGGCCAACCAGTTACATGGGACACAAGTATGCGGGAACTGGTCATCGACTACTATACCACCTTATTCATCACTTCCCACCCGACCCTAACCAACTTCCGTATCCACTTTCCTACGAGGAGGGGGGGGGGGGGTCAAGAATATTCAAAATGAAGAACTACTAAAGGAAGTACCGCCAGAAGAGGTCCGTTAGGCAGAATTTCAGATGGGACCCGACAATGCCCATGAACTAGATGGCCTGAACCCCCAATTCTATCAACATTACTGTCAGGTGGTACAAGATGAGGTCATAAGTTTCATTCAAAACACTCCATCAACGATAGTTTGATCGGTCCCTTAATGCCACAAATGTTGTGCTAATCCGGAAGAAGTCCAATCCTTTACTTTTCACCGATTTACGGTCTATTTCTCTTTGAAATGTGATTTTTTCGTATTCTATCCAAAGTCTTGACTAACAGACTCAAGCCCCTTTTACATAATCTTATTGAACCGATGTAAGGAGCATTCATTCCAAGCAGAAGTATCCAAGATGATGCCATTATATCCTTCAAAATCATCCATTCCTTCGACAACGACGATCGGGAAACATGGGCTATATGACAGTAAAGCTGGATATGATCAAGGAATATGACATGGTGGAGTGGCCGTTCTTATTAGTTATCCTGCAGCAGAAGGGTTGCTCATCGGATTGGATGAAGATGTTGGCTACATGCATGTGATAAGTTGAATATTCGGCCAATTTAGGGGGAAATGAGACCCTTGCCTTACTCCAATGAGGGGAATTCTCCAAGGAGACCCCCTTTCACCCTACATGTTTTTGTTTTGCATAGAGGGTATTTCCAACATCCTTAATAAGGCGCAGACCACGAGGCAAATCCAGGATATCTCAATGGCGCGCGCGGGGTAAGGGAGGAGACCATATCTCATCTGTTCTTCGTAGATGACTGCTTTATATTTTTCCACACCACCCAGAAGAGTCTAGGAGGGTACACACCCTCCTCACTTTGTTTGGGGCATTGTCAGGGTAGGTCCTAAACCACAAGAAATCTTCAGTATTCTTCAGTACAAATACAACCCCAACAACTCGTAGGGAGTGCTGTACGACGCTCTAGATTGGGGAGGTCTCAGAGGAATCTTTATACCTCGGGTTCCCAAATATTATTAGGAGGCAAAGAACCAGTAGCATACGATATTTGGCGGATAAGGTAATCCGAAGGGTTCAGTCATGGGATGGGAAGCTATTGTCACCGCCAGAGATGGAGGTTATGATCATATTTGTACTCACTTCCATACCGGTCTAGGTTATGTCTGTGTTTAAGGTACCAAGGAGTATCATAGATCGTATCCACATTGCACTGGCCAAGTTCTGGAGGGTGGGGACAACCCCAAGGAGAGACTGATTATCTGAAAGATTGTGAGATGTTGTTTCGTCTGAAGCAAGATGGGGTATGGGTTTTCGAAATCATAGGATGTGAATCTTGCATTGTTTGGAATCTCCTTCACTGTCAAACATCAATTGCCGCTTGGGGTGTTGAAAGTGCGGTATTATCCGACCTTGGACTTTACCCAAGCAGGGGAGGGCCAGCAACCGAGCTTCACATGGTCGAGTATATATGCTGCTAAGGATCTATTACTCTCTAGGTTGCGGAAATCCATTAACTTGGGTCGAGATACTATGATCCTGGACCAGCCTTGACTGATAGGGACGAGCTCTATTGTCTGCACCGTCGCCCCCAGTCTTATAGATCACTTAGTGGAAGAGTTACTTATTATAGGGACTAGGCAATTGGATGACCCTCCAATTTACCAATTCTTCTCCCCGGAGGACCGAGACGATATGCTCACCATCCTCTTATCGGCTACCTGGGTCTCGAACGAATGGTATTGGTTCTCATACCCAAAATGCAGTACACTACCAAGGAAGGATATAGATACCTACATAAGAATAGAGCGCCCATGGTAAGGTATGGGCCCTCCCCAACCGGTGTCGATATCTGAAAAATCCACGTTCAACTCTATCTCTACATCTTTTTGTGGCGAGTCCTTAAGGGATCTCTCTAGGTTGCAGATAACCTGCTCCGTTGATATGTCCCTATTATACCCACTTTCCCCCTATGCTCCCTCCATGTTGAGACGACCAAACACTTGTTCTTCCAATGTGGGTTTACAAAATATTGTTGGTCCCTTTTCGACGGGGGTGTGGCACTACCACCCCTTGGGACGTTTGGAGAAGGCTGAGGCTTTATTACAACAAGGGCGTCCCTAGACCAAAAGGCACGTCTCCTCTACTAGATATGGGAGATTTGGAAGGCTCGCAACGCCAAAGCATGGCAAAATCATTCCCTGGTAGCATTGGACGTTCGAGCGGTTACACATGCCCATCTTGCAGCTTGGACGCAAGCTCAAGAAAGTAAAACCACAACCAACCTGTTATGTAGCACTCCTCACCCATAAAAGTTCACCCCACAACCACTAGGATGGACAATTATCAACATTGGTGCAATCTTTTCGGATAATGAGAAATCTACGTGGGCTTCATCCCCATATCATCCTTGGGCTCGATTTTTACAGTAGGGAACGAAGTCCTGTCGGGGGTCTGCGAGGCATCCATGATAGAGGCCAGATAAATTGACACGTAATTAGACTTTTCCAGGGTGCACAAATGGAATAGGGTCATTATACGTTCGAATGCTCATATGGTAGTTAATATGATAAATTCAGGGGCACCAGTCATCTACTTGCTGGGTGTCGTTGAAAAATACATCAGAACTATGCTCACTCATGTAGAGGGTTCCTACCTCGTTTTCGTTAAAAAGACAATGCACAAGACCTCTTACTGGCTAGCCAAAGAGGTATGTTCATCCCATGTTCTAATGTGGTCAAGTAATACCCTCTCTGATGCACTCTCATGTATTATTCATTCTGATCAATAAAAATGTGAAAATTTACGTTAAAAGAAAAGCTTTGATATGATGTTAGAATCTTACTCATCTAAAATTGATGTTGATAGGTTTAAATGGAAATATTCTTATACAATAGCGACGAACTCCACTTCTTTAAAATATTAGGTTCTAAACACCTCTTTTAATAATTATAATTAAATTGACATTTTAATTTAAGAATTAATTTAGATAATTTAGAAATTTTTATTGATGTCGAAGAAGAAAATTTATAATTATTATTGCATGAAGACTAATATAAATATCACAAACAGTTGATTGACAGTAATTTAAGTAAAACATTGTTGTCAACAAAAACTCTCTAAAAAAACAAAAGAGGTTCAACCCTAATTTTTTGTCATCGTTGGTGGCCTCTAGGCTCTTTGAGGCCGTGTGTGCTATCGACATCCTCATCTTCTTCTCTCTTTAATCTACTCCTCCTTTCCTCTAGTTCTTATTCACATATTTAACCATCTTTTTTCGTACTTGGTGTGTCTAGCTTCTCCCTACCGCTACGCATGGTTCCACCGTCATCTTGGTCTCTTTGCATCATTAAGATCTTCCATCACCGTGTTTGGAACTTGGATCATTTTTTCATAGGAGCTCTTATATGAGGATACACCAGAGTAAGGCTGCTCGGATGGCTTGAGCTTCCACCAGATCCGAGAATGACCCCCATAAAAAGCCCGTTTAGCCTTCTTGCACTACACCCTACTCATCTCGACAAATAAAGATCCACGCTATGATCCGAGTCCAGAAAGAAAGCTTCATCCACATTCATAGCTAACCATCCTAAGGGCGGTGGGTCATAAGAAATGAACGATTGTTGGGGAGTAGGCGCTAAGATCCCGTGTCGTTCATTGGCTTCTGTCCAATCCCTAAAATGGATCCTTACCATGACTAGCATAGTACTTCGGGAGAGGCCATGGTATGCCGACCTACTAGAACTGGCCAAGGCAATGTGGATTTTGGCCACTAGCATTTGAGGAAGGAGAGAAGCTCTAAGGGCATAAATAGGAACCGAGAGTAGCACGAACCTGATCATAACCTCCTGAGTTCCTTGAGAAATCATTCGATTGTCCCATGAATTGGAGGCTCTAACCCCGTTTATGGATGACTAGATTCGACACTCCCAAGTACATCGAGATCTTAGACATTTCCGAGATGCCTAGTAAAGAACAACACATACCTCTATTTTTCTGAGTTGTTTTAGAGATAAAGAAGATAAAGGATTTGACTTTTTTTATAAGGTGACTCGACCCCAAAATTTTGGAGAATGTCATGAAGGTGAGTAGAATCCTATTGGTGTGCCTGACATAAGATATAACAATCGTTAATAAAGAAGATGTGGGAGATTGTAGGGGCACCCCTAGCAACAAAAACACCATGCAATCTGCTATCTTCCACCGCTTGTCTAAGTATACATGAAAGCCCTTCCATACAAAATAAAAAGAGGTACGAGGAAAGAAGGCAACCTTACCAGATTCCCCTACTCGGGTAGAACTCGTCTGTAGACTGCCCTCTTGATGACACCGAAAACCAGACTGAGATCAAACGAGCCTCCACCAATTTTAACCAGGCCTCTCCAAAACCACAACTTCACATCATTTCCGACAAAAAAGATCATTCCACCCTATCATAAGCTTTTCTCATATCAACCTTGATGGCCATAAGAGTGGCAGCCCCTATGTTTTCTTGTGTAGCACATAAATAATCTTGTAAGACATAAATTTTTTTTTTCCTACGCACCCTGGTGTGACGAGATAAGGCCCTGGAGCAAGAATGGTCATTCCACCTTGTCATAAGCTTTTCTCATATCAAGATTGATGGCCATAAAATCGGTAACCCCTATGTTTTCTTGCGTAGAAAATGAATAATCTTGTAAGACATATTTTTTTTTTATCCTAGATTGATCTACCTGGAAAAAATGTACCATGGTGTAACGAGATAAGGCCCTGGAGGTGGGGTTTTAGTCTATTTTCTAGGACCTTTGACAAGATTCGGAATATAATGTTGTACAGGGCGATAGGTAGCATATCCGTGATGCTCTTGGGGGCATGCTTTTTGGGATAAGGACCAAAGTAATCGCATTCAAGTCCAAGGAAAAGTGTCTCTGTTCCACTTTCAAAACAACGAAGTGTGTGACCTGTCCCCGTAGAGTTCCCCAATACTTATGATAAAAGAATGGGTTCAACCCGCCTGCCCCCGGGGATTTGTTCGCCCCCAATCTAAATAATTGTCGTTCAGGCCTTATTCTCTTCCACCCGAGTAGTGAGGCTCATGTTTTTGTCCAGCAAGATCCCCTGAGGAACTTAAAATGGGAGCGTAATTGGGTCCCCGATGGAGGAGGTGAATATCTCTCAAAAGTAGTTCGAGATCAATTCCTTAAGTCTCGTCTCCCATGTACCCAAATCGTCCTCAAGGGCTCTAACTATGTTGGTGTGTCATCGGTGGGAAGCTGCGACATGAAAATACTTCGTGTTTCGATCGCTCTCTTTCGATCATTGTTGTTTCACCCGTTGTCGCCATAAGCCTTTTGAGCATTAAGAATGTATTCATATCACCTTTGTTGTATTTATTCTAAACACCAAAATAAAATATATTTAAGAGGGTTCAAATTATGGTTTTCAAGACAAAATTATAATAACTTAACCACTTGAATTAAATTACTTATATCCCTAAAAACCTTTATTTCTTATTTGTTCACTTTATCATAATAGTACACCATCAAATGCCCAAAAGAAAAGTACATTCTTAACATACTATTAAACTTTCGAAACCATGTCATCAATAATTTTTTATGTAAATCAACAACATTAAAGATGACATGAGAAGTCGTTATCAAGAGATGTTGTGTATTAATTCTTCAAGCTTAGGCAAAGGTTGATTAGTTCGTCGTCGTATCGTAGGAGACGAATGTAGGATATATAGGTTAGTATAATGATGATAAACAAATTCAAATAAACAAAATAACAAGTAAGAAATAATCTTCACCGAATCAGGTAGCTTACTGATTACGGATTAGGAAATTCGGGTTTAGTCGAGTCCAGGTACTCTTGTCTCCTTAAGACACTTGACTGCCCCGTATGGGCAGCGGTCTCCCAGGATACAACGACTAACGTCAGCGAACTCAACTCCGTGTAGAGAAATCACCAGGACTAAGGAAGAATGAAAAAACGCAAATGGGAGAGATGGTTTTCGATATGTGAAGTGTTTTTGGTATTTGTGATGTGTTTGAAGTGTGTAGAAGATGACTTAGTAGGTTGGTATATATAGGCTCTCTAATAGGGTTAAGAAGGTAACTTTATGGGGTAGCTAATCCCACAAAAGCCTTCCATTAAGAGGTCATGACTGTAATAACCACTCCCGGTCAACGCCAAGCAAACCTGCGAAAAACAGGAAAATTTAAAAATTTTGGTCAGACACTTAATGAAACGTAAAATTGACTCCGAGGGTCATACTGGACGTAAGTGGACCCCGATATCGACTAAGGTGAGTTCCGGGGGACTCGGGGCAACTTTCTGACCAATTTGGGAAATGTTGACTTTTCGTTGGAAAAGTCAACCGAGCGACGTTTTGGTCCATTCGAGGACCGTTTTGGATCCAAAAAGCTTAGCCGTCGACGCAGTGGTCTTAGTTGAGCCGTTTCCTTATAGCCCGTGAAGCTTCGTAATTTCTTGGAAAAAGTGCCCGTTCGGGGCCCAAAACGTCCGAATTTCGGGAATCTGATTGAAAAATATCTTCTAGATATTTCTTTCAAAAAGGTGTGGGACCCACCTTACCACTTGTCAAACAAGTGGTGGTGTTAGGTTTTGGGGGGAAATAAAGATGAGGCATAAAAGAGGGGTTCGGCCAAGTGTGTTAGAAAGAGAAAAAAAATGGAAGCAGCCCGTTCTCATGTGTGGCGGCAGCAACAGGAGTGAGAAAGCTTGCTTGTTGTCTTCCCCCATTATTCTGGTATGATTCTTCATCAAAAGAATCATTAGATCAAGATAAAAGTAACCAAAGTTGGGTGGGTGTTGAGTAAACACGGTGAGATGAAAGGCTAAGATTGGTGGTTGAGTGTTGATTGTGGCAATAATCAAGGAGCAAGACCAATTAATTATCCTGTTGATTTTTGGAGTGTGGGCCACGAGTACAAGGTTTGGTTCCAATTTTGTGGTTCCTGAGTTGATGTCGCAACAAAGTCACAGTGGCTTCAATGTACAAGGAGCAATAATTTTGGGGTTATCTTGGTGATTTTCTGCAACAAATAATAAGGTAAGAGTATATGTTTTTTTTGACATTTAATTGGTATCAAGAGATTGATTTATTCTCTTGTAAATTGCAGAATTGTTTGAGAAATAGGAAATTAGAGTTTGTAATTCGTGAGAGTTCGGAATTTGGGGGTAGAAACTTTAATTGCGGAGTTAGAACGCTCGGGCATCGGAAATTGATCATGCCAAGTGCGTTGGACCACGTGAATTTAATTAGGAATGATGGAAACGAAAATGGAAATTTTCGGAGCCCCGATGGACGTTTTCCCGATCCCGGGCAGATTCGCCATGTCGGGCGAATCGGGCTTTTCCGGGTCCCTTATCGACAATGTTGAGTAATTGGGAAGTTTGGGAGTGATCGACATTGTCGGGGTTACTTTTGGGCGTCAAGTTTATTAAATTCCAGTTTATGTCTGCAAACTTAAAGGTACTTAAAATTGTGTTCTTTTAGATCGTGCTGCGGACAGAGGGAAGGGAAAGCTAGGCGAGTGACCGAGATCACGCCGGAGCTTATTTTGTGCGCTTTGGAGATAGCATACGAGGTAGGGAAAAGTAGCCGGATCTCGGCCCTGACTAGGGAAAGTTAACAGTAGAATTGCATGTGACACTTGGGTGTCGTGGGTTAAGTAGGTTATCGAATATTAGAAATGCATGTGACACTTGGGGTGTCGTGGGTTAAGTAGGTTATCGAAGATTGGAAATGCATATGACACTTAGTAGTATCGTAGGAGTAGAGAACTTATCGACGTTAGAATTACTGGAGGCATATGACCATGCCCGGAGGTTGATTGTGAACTTATCGATATTAGGAGTATTGGAGGCATATGACCATGCCCGGAGGTCGATTGTGAAACTGTTGATATTAGGACTGTTGGAGGCATTGGTTATGCCCGGATGTTGTTTGTGTAATTTGTGTCTTGGGTGGCCATGAGAGCCCGTGTTACTGTTGTGTCTTGGGTGGCCATGAGAGCCCGTGTTACTGTTGCGTCTTGGGTGGCCATGAGAGCCCGTGTTTTGCTGTTGTGTCTTGGGTGGCCATGAGAGCCCGTGCGTTACTGTTGTGTCTTGGGTGGCCATGAGAGCCCGTGTTTTGCTGTTGGTGTCTTGGGTGGCCATGAGTGCCCGTGGGGTTGTTGAGCCCGTGAGTTACTGTTGGTGTCTTGGGTGGCCATGAGATCCCGTGTTACTGTTGGGTCTTGGGAGGCCGTGAGTGCCCGTGGGGTTGTTGAGCCCGTGAGTGCCCGTGGGTTTGTTGAGCCTGTGAGTTACTGTTGGTGTGTCTTGGGAGGCCGTGAGTTCCCGTGGGGTTGTTGAGTCCGTGTTGTGGTGTCTTGGGTGGCCATGAGTGCCTGTGGAGTGTTGAACCTGTGTTGTTGCTGTTGTCGAACTTTGCTTGTGATTGTGATTGTGTTTGCCCGAGGTTAGTGACCCGACTTTGTGTTGGGAAGTGGTGTGGAATTTGGCTAGCTTACGAGTTCGAGTCTCGGTAAGTTGCGAGCGTTCTTTGGCTAGCCTGATCCGTGTTCGAGTCTCGGCAGGTTGTGAGCGTGTTTAGGCGGTGAGAGGGCAGCTCCCCTTTCGACTAGCTATCGGAAAAGTAGCTTGGTTTATCGCCAACAGGTCGACCGCCTGGAGACTGACAGTGATAGGTAAAGCGCGTGGGGCAGGCTCGAGCCCAGCCGGTTAGCAACCGGCACTGAGCAGCTGACAGGAATGCGATCCTTTGTGATCTTGTTTGGTGTGCGATCCTTTGTGATCTTGTTTGGTGTTGCGTAGTATTCTGTCGTGTCTTTGGAGGAGGTCGTCGATAGTTGTGTCGGGTTTACATTACGAGTCCGAGTGTTGAGTCTGTTGAGGAAGGTAACGGGTTGTGTGTCAGTTGAGTACTTGAGTTTGGGGATTGTATTCCCAGTGTTGGGTTTGGTTTTGGTGTTACCGGCATTGTCTGCTAAGTATGCCGTAGTCAGTCTGTTATCCGTGGTGGTGAGCGAACGCTCACCCCTAGCTGCTTTACCTACGGGTACTGATCACAGGAGGGACTAGGTGAGCTCTCGAAGCTTGAGGAGCTAGGAGCGGAGTCCGGGTTTTACCTTTTGAGTCTAATGACGGATACCATGTACTTTGTCCAATTGTTGGGACGTTTTTGAGTTGTAAATATTATTTGATTAATTAAATGGCGATTTTAAAGTGTTGATTCAAAACGGGTTTTAAATGTTTTATCATTTTAAATGTTCGCGTCCCGAGTTCGGTTTACTGAAATTGGGGCGTGACAATGACCAACAAACTACATAAATCATATTTAAAACCATAATTATATTTAATATCATAAATCACATTTAAACCCATAAAATCACATTTTGACCACATTTTTCCAACAACGAATTCCCATACAAGGCAATAATAGTCTTAAGAAAGTGATTTATCACGGCTCGATGAAAGCCTTTCAAACCAAAGTTCGAAGAAGTTGTCCAACAGTTTTTATCAGTACTGTTTACCAGGATGTTTGGACTGAAACTTCGTGCTTCGTACCATAAAGGGAAAATATCACTTAAATACTCTTAACTATGCGCATATTTCATATAACTACACTTGACTATCAAATTTGTTTGGGGATACCTTAACTTCCCACAATTTTCACATTATTCAACGTTGTTTATTTTGCATACAGAAACATAAAAAGTCTAAAATACCCCACTAACAGTAAAAAATTTCAAAATACTATCAATGATTCTTAAAAAATATAAGAAATGTCAATTTAGCTTTCATTCATCTTCACATTTTCAAAATGTTCCACTTATATCATTATTAACCTTACATTTTCCTAATCAATTATCCTTAATTATTTTATTTAATTAACCTTAATTTTCATCATTGAACTTAAATTTTCATAAATTATTATCCTTAATTATTTTGTTTGTTAATTTGTCATTAACCTTAATTTACTAATTCTATTTCAAGTTTTAATTTTGTATATTTATTTGTTTTCAGTATTTTAATTTTCATTTAGCAGCCTCTCTACTACTCTGCTAGGGTTTCGGGCTCTGTTAGGGTTTAGTGCAAGCTTTGCGATTTCCACCGCTTTCATGGAGTTCTCGGGTGAGATGGAAGTTGGGGGCGACGACGTCGATGGTGGGGTTCATTGGGGACCTTGCTTATCAGTGCATGAGGCGGGGACCGAGGGGTTTGTCGGTAGGGACGGACTTCGGGCGCCTGCGGAGGAGGGGCCGGTGTTCGTTGCGACGGTCGTGATGACAGCCACGGGAGAGACATGGTCACTGGAGGAACGAGAGGAGGTCGAGCCGGTGGAAGGGTCGGAGGACACGGGGTCCCTGGGGCCGGTGATCTCGTCCGGCGTGCTGACGGGTCGGGAGTCGGGATCCCCGTCGGAGGACACGCGGTCCCTGGGGCCGGTGATCTCGTCTGGCTTGATGACGAGTCGGGAGTCGGGATCGCCGCTGCATTTCTCGGCCAGGCGTGATGAGGAGACGGGGTGGGTGGTGGGAGGTCGGGTCCGGTCAGGACCGCCTACCCTCCGCCGTACGCAGGCGCAGGGCCCGAGGCCTTGCCGTTTGGGATCGGGTGCAGCTCGACGGGAAGAGGCGGGGGCTGGTGGCTCGGGCAGCAAGGTTCCTACGCAGCTGGTGGTGCCGATCCAGATCTCTTCGGGATCGGAGATACCGCCGGAGAAGATGCCGGAGGAGGTTACTTGGCACCGAAGAAAGGGGAAGGAACCGGTGGGTGAGGAGACTAGGGTTCCTGCTGTGGATCGTGTGGTGGGAACGGGCCTGGGCCGGGGTTTCTTGGGTGATGCTAGGTGGGCCGGGGGTCAGTCTCGGACTGGGCCGGGACATTATACGGGCTGGACTCGTGGTTGGGAAGGTGATGTGGCCGAGTGGGCCGCCCGGTTTGGATCGGGGTGTGCTCAACCGGTAGGGGCATCGGGCTCGCGGGTCGGGGATGGATCACGAGTCGGGGAAGCAGCTGGGCCGGATCATGGATACGTTCGGGTTCCTAACCCGGTTGTTCGTGGGGCCCGACCGGATCAGAGGGGTCCGGAACTCTGGAGTGATCCATCATCGGGAGTTGGGGATTCTCGAGGGGACCAAGCTGCTTTGGACTTTCAAATGGTAGCGATGAGGATTAAAGAAGTAGTGGTGCCGGTTCAGGAGATCACTAGTAGAGGGAGTTCGTACAAGTTTGCACTGGCAGCCAAGGTCCTGACCACTAGGAGGGTCTTCTGGAAGTCGGTGGTGGCACGAATGGAGGATGTATGGGGTATGAAGGTGGAGGCTAAACCTTTGGAAGGATGCCTGGTCGCCTTTTTCTTCAGAACAGCTAAGGAGAGGGAAATGGTCTTGCTGGGAGAACCTTGGTCCTTCTGGGACTCTCTGGTTCTATTTACGGATTTGCGAGCTCATACGCAGGTTAAGGACCTGCAATTCCATCATTTCTCGGTCTGGGCGAGAGTTTCAAACTTGCCAATAGGGGTTTGGACGAGGGATGTGGGGTTCAGAGTAGGCAATACGCTGGGAGTTTGTCAAGCTGTGGATGTGGACAAGGACGGCCTCTACTGGGGGGATTTCATGAAGGTCAAAATCAGGGCAGATATCAGAATTCCACTCCAGAGTCAACTCTGGTTCCGGTTATCAGTATCTCAGGTACGCACACGTTTGTATATCTCGTACGAATATCTTCCTGAGCATTGCTTTGGGTGTTGCTGTGCGGGCCACCTATTCCCGGTCTGTCCGGTTGCTGGGGGAGTCCGGGGGTCCTCACTGAAGGCACCAGGGGACCCGAGGTCAGCACTAGAGAAAGCGAAACATGGAAAGGCCACCCCAGGGACGAACTGGACTTATTTAGGGGGGGTCGGAAAAAGGAGGTCACTCTAAGGAGGTCCCGAGGACACCACCAAGGAAGGAAGGTACTGGGTGGTGGGGACAGAGGGAAGAAGAAGAGGATGAGGGGCCGAGGGGTTGGTTGCCGAGGGATCCGACACCGTCACTATCCGGGAATAAGAGGGTAATGAGGGGGGAGGACCATGAGGAGGATGGAGACTCGGCGGCGTCAAATGAGGCGTCATCTGCAGCGGCGGGGGGCTTCAAGCACACTCGCCTCCAAGAATGAGTACTCAGGCGGCCAGGGAGGGTTTGGTCGGCTGTACTTTCTCCCTGGTGTATAGGTGGAATTGGTATCACCAACAGCTGATATGTTACTTCTCTACCACTTCGGGGTCAACAATCCCGCGTTCAAGAGCCCGACCATTATCATTCAAGGGAGGACGACGCACGCTGACATACCGGGGCAGGCCATCAGAGACTGACACGTGGCGCCGACCAGCCTAGCCGCCAGAGCTCCCAGGACGCGCCACGTGGCGCACTGGCGCCGCCACTCCACCCCTGCGCGACACCTGTCCCTGCCTGACCCACGTGGCGCCGCCTTCTCTCCTGCGTCCGCCACGTGTCCGCCGCCAGCCGCCAAACCCCCCAGTTCGCCGCCACCTGTCCGCTCCAGCTGCTGACACCTGTCCCAGCCTGGTCCACCCAGCCGCCAGTCTCTCGCCAGCCTGCCACCTGTCTGCCCCAACTCGCCCACTCCCCTGCTGACGCGTGTTCCCCCAAAACCAACCCTATTGTGTCTCCATTTTCAGCGCCGCACCAAGGATAGATCTGGACCAATTTTTTCACGTGGCTAAGCTAACAAGTAATGCAAATCAAGCTATTTAAAGCTATTTAAAGCTTGTAGCTAAGCTATTTCTATAAAAAGTTGGTTTTTATGCTTCTAAAATAAACTAACAAGTAATGCAAATCAAGTAGAGAACTCTATGAACCCGATATCCTAGAAATTTCATCATTTGATTCAAGAAGTTAAGAATTCTCGGTTTCGTGCTACGAGTGCTCTACTTGATTTGCATTACTTGTTAGTTTATTTTAGAAGCATAAAAACCAACTTTTTATAGAAATAGCTTAGCTACAAGCTTTAAATAGTAAGTGTTTGTTTATTGCTCCTTTGGGCTCGATATTCCGGACTTCAAATCCGATTACTACTTGACGGCCGGTGCACTTGCCGTGCTCAAGTTTGCGTTTGAAACCCGCAGGGCATCAAGTTTTATGGCGCTGTTGCCGGGGAGTGGGCGAGCTGGCGGCGGACACGTGGCGGACGCAGGAGAGAAGGCGGCGCCACGTGGGTCAGGCAGGGACAGGTGTCACGCAGGGGTGGAGTGGCGGCGCCAGTGCGCCACGTGGCGCGTCCTAGGAGCTCTGGCGGCTGGGCTGGTCGGCGCCACGTGTCAGTCTCTGATGGCCTGCTGCATTTTTGCTCCTTTTCCGCTATTTCGCTCGCTCCGGCTTCGTTTGGGCTCCGATCGATCTCGTTCTTGCGCCAAAAAATTCCTTTTTCCAAGACCTACAAAACAAGACCAGTCATGAGTATATTTCGAAGCGACCAAAATCGACCCTCTTAACGGTCCACATGCACAAAACACTCAAAATACGCTAAGTACCCATCGAAACACTGAACACACCAGGGAAAACAATTATTTATACTAAATCTAAATATATGGTAGAAAACCGGGACCAAAAGCCTGTAAACTCGATATATTGTGGCCCTTTTATGTGTTAAAATGCACCCGCATCAACACCCCACACTTAGACTTTTCTCGCCCCGAGAAAACTAAACATAAATAGATATAAACTAACTAAGATAAATGCCAAGATAAACCCCGCGATACTATCTCCGTAGGCGGAGCTTGGCAACTCCGGGTTATTGAAAGCAGTAAATATGCATATGCTGACTAGACTAGACAAAAAAAATCTCGTGCAAATACACAAGCAAATTAAAGACCAAAAATTTAAGACTCAAAGAAGGTATGTGCTTACACTTGGATTTTATCGGCAATTTGACCTAGAGCATGCATAAGGAATAAGATCTCTCATCATTCTTTTCTACTTTTCACCAACCAATTTTTACATGTTGTAGATTAAGAGTGTATGTGTAGTGGTTTACAAGATGAAGTGCAATAACTAGAAAGATTTCAAGCCTAATTATTGTCATTTAGCCATTTGCTCTCTCGATTCTACATAACATAGTACTAATCAAGAGCATAACGTAATCTCATTCAAAAATCTTATGAGTGGGCGTTGTCATGCAATTACGCTGCCTTGGGACTATGCGAATGGTAAACCCATCTAGTTCCTTTACGAGTCAAGTGGTAGATCAAAGTTTTGCATGGTTTTTTTCGATTACGTGTAGAAACTTTGGATCACTAAGATAGGCTGGGGGGTTCACCTTTTATTACGCTATGATTAACTCAGGACATGAGGGTCTCACTCTGCATAGCGATCCGCCGCAGCCCCTCAAGCCTTTGTTAATACACAGATTTTATTGGATCCCCTTTCCCCGGGACCTATACTTAATTCCCCGTGCATAGTGTGTGTGATTTTGAAAAATTGGTACCACAAATGCACAATGGAACTAACCACTTGAACTCGACTAGATTTCTAATCTAACGAAACACATAGTTCGATCCCAAGACAACAAGCATGTGGGCTCAACCTCCTCTACATGCAACAAGTGAAATAAGACTAGTATCACTTAACTAGGGCTACTATATGCAGAAATCAAGGTAGAATCAGGCCGGTGACAATAAAAAGAATTGAAACCTAACCACACCTAACATTTGGTGTGACCGCCTTCTCGTGTTAAGGCATCTAGCATCACAAAATCATCATGAACCCAATAAGCAATATAGCACAAACACAAAATACAACTCATTAATACTACCAACAGTAAAACATCCAAACATTCCTCAAAAAATCCTCAATGATGAAAATTATTCCCAGCTTGCTCATATTGGCCTAAAGTGCACATCCAAGGTTTACACACAAAATAAAGACCCATAAAAAAAATTACACTAAAAATGCATGCAGTATAGCATAGAATGCAAACATATAAGCATGCATAGAATGCAAACATATAAATGCAAAGCATCCCACCCCATACTTTAAACCTAAGCACTGTCCCCAGTGCGACTCTAAACACATATTTACAAATATTTGCACATGCACCCGATAGATGATAACAATAAATACCCCACACTCAGAGTCAAGCAATATACAAGTCAAGAAATCCTATATGCATAGTCTATCAGCACATCAATTCGGGTGCTCAACACCCACCAGATAGCATATAAGAAATACAATAACGGTAAACAATTGAAAATAGGAAGGGAAGAGATACTGCCCCTCGAAGAACCGCTACTCGACTTGTGAGCTGACGTGGGAGTCCTAGTGTGCATGGATGGATGGAAAGATCATTGCCCGTGAGAACTTCTAAGAAGCTCGGCGCCATGACATGTGACTAAACTGCTCATACTCTTCATCCATTGTTGGGGTGCCTCCCAACTAGCGCGTTTGTTTAACGTCGTTAGCTCGACTCAAAGGTGGCCTAAGCCGCCTACCGCCTAATACTCAGGCTCCTCCAGATATAGACATTCTTCTGGACCGAACACACCCCCAAAGTAGTGCTTCACTCTATGACCATTCACAAGAAAAGGGGGATTCTTCCCATCAGAGATCTCTATCGCTCCTTTGGAAAGAACTCGGGTCACCTTATAAGGACCGCTCCACTTTGAAACTAGTTTACCGGGGAAGAGCTTCAATCTGGAGTTATAGAGAAGAACCATGTCTCCCTCCTTGAACTCTCTGTCTACAATTCTCTTATCATGGGCAATTTTGGTGCGCTCCTTGTATAGCTTTGAGTTGTGGTAAGCCTGAGACCTGAATTCATCCATCTGATTGATCTGTAATAACCTGTTCTCACCACAACTGTTAGCATCAAAATTTAAAAACTTAATTGCCCAATATGCTTTATGTTCTAGTTCCACCGGTAAATGACAAGACTTCCCATACACTAGCTTGTAGGGAGACATTCCAATAGGAGTTTTAAAAGCTGTCCTATATGCCCACAGTGTATCATCTAATCTATGTGACCAATCTTTCCTAGATGCACTGACAGTTTTCTCTAATATGCTTTTAAGCTCCCTATTTGTAACCTCTACTTGCCCGCTAGTTTGGGGATGGTAGGGAGTAGCTAAGCGATGACGAACACCATAATGATTTAAAAGCTTCCAAAATTGTTTATTGCAAAAGTGTGAGCCGCCATCGCTTACTATTGCCCTAGGCGTGCCAAACCGAGAAAATATATATTTCTTTAAAAACGCACAAACCGGTTTGGCATCATTGGTGGCCAAGGCCACCGCTTCAACCCACTTTGACACATAATCCACGGCCAATAAAATGTACTCATAACCATTGGACCGTGGAAAGGGGCCCATAAAGTCAATGTTCCATACGTCAAATAACTTTACCTCAATTGAAATGTTCATAGGCATCTCTTGCCTTCTCGAGATATTACCAGTTCTTTGACACCTGTCACATTGCTTAACGAACACAGCTGCATCATGAAATAAGGTAGGCCAATAAAATCCCGATTGCAACACCTTTTGTGCTGTCCTGGCAGGCCCAAAATGTCCTCCTACTTCTCGTCCATGGCAATGATGTAAAATCTCTCTAGTCTCATACTCGGGGATACACCTTCTCACCATTTGATCTGCACAAATCTTAAACAGGAAAGGATCATCCCAATAATAGTTTTTCACATCATATAAAAACTTTTTCTTCTGATAGGAGGTAAAATCTGCAGGAAGAACACCACTTGCTAAGTAATTTGCAAAATAGGCAAACCATGGGGTGACTTGATTTTCTATACCAAACAAGTGCTCATCCGGGAACTCTTTAATTGGCACACTTAGGTTCTCATGGGGGTTCTCAATCCTAGATAGGTGATCTGCAATAACATTCTCTACTCCTTTTTTATCTCGAATCTCCAAATCGAATTCTTGGAGTAGTAAAATCCACCTCAATAGTCTAGGTTTTGCCTCTTTCTTACTAAACAAATACTTGAGAGCTGCATGGTCAGTGTACACAATAACTTTGGACAAGACAAGATAAGAATGAAATTTATCACAAGCGAATACCACAGCAAGTAGTTCTTTTTCAGTAGTAGCATAATTCATTTGGGCTTCATTAAGAACTCTACTAGCATAATAAATAGTGTGAAAAATCTTGCCTTTTCTCTGTCCCAAAACTGCCCCTACTGCTATATCACTAGCATCACACATTAACTCAAAAGGCAGGGACCAATCAGGACTCACCATCACAGGTGCATTCACTAACTTATCTTTCAAGGATAAGAAACTCTTCAAGCATGCATCATCAAAATCAAAGGGGGTATCTTTTCCTAACAAATTGCACAATGGTTTGGAAATTTCAGAAAATCCCTTAATGAATCTTCTATAGAACCCTGCATGTCCTAAAAAACTTCTAATCCCCTTAACATTTCTAGGTGGAGGCAATTTACCTATCACATCCACCTTGGCCATATCTACTTCAATCCCTTTTTTTGGAGATTTTATGACCTAGAACAATACCCTGTTGAACCATAAGATGGCATTTTTCCCAATTTAACACCAAGTTTGCTTCTTCGCATCTAGTCAATACTTTATGCAGATTATTCAAACACTCATCAAATGAAGAACCAAACATAGAAAAATCATCCATGAACACTTCTAGGTAATCACCAATCATATCATGAAATATAGCTGTCATGCATCTTTGAAAAGTAGCAGGTGCATTACATAAACCAAAAGGCATTCTCCTATATGCAAATGTTCCATAAGGGCAAGTCAAAGTAGTTTTCTCTTGATCCTCAAGAGCTATGGCTATTTGGTTGTACCCACTATATGTTAGTCTTAGTGCCCGTAGTTCAATCCTAAATGTCCAAATGTACATATCATCATTAGCAATAAAATTAAAGCGGCTTTATATTACTTATGTGTTGGATTAATATATCGATGTGTGCTCTGATCTATGCCCACCATGCGAATAGAACCATAGATCGAGATAGAACACACTCGATGGGTCCCTAGTCAACAAAGCTTCACAAGAAGCGACTAGTATGAAAGATGGCTCTTTATGGCTTACGTTCTGTTAGTCATTGGAATGAGATTCCAGAGTCTGATCATAGATATCATGTGGGACATGATATTGGACGACCCGCCCTGAATATGTACCATAGATTAAGTCATGAACATATTCATTGTCGTAGCTTGTCATGTATCCTTAGACCAAGGAGTCTTTGTGATTGCTATGTAGTCAACAACTGAGTTTGACCTGAGCCTAACGTTGTCCGTAACAGGGCTTCCATAACGGCCAGGATTGGCTTGGGGACGGGCTACATGAGTGACACGAAAGGCGGCTAAGGGATTTATCCCTCATACTGAGGTATGGGAAAGATATCGGTTCTCGGCCGCTTGATCGAGAGTGACTGAAAGAATAGCATGGCCATGCACATGATACTGGGTATCATATCTTCAGTCATCTCACATATCAAGGAACGGTGATTGAGAATAATAAGGATGACGGCTCTATGCCTTATCTCAATTAGGATATCGGAGATAAAAGGATAATGACAGGGACGACGGAAAGGTTAGAATCGACAGGGTCGATTCGCTATGCAGTGTCAGGCAATACTAAAGTCTCGTTAGTTGCCACTTAAATAGGATCAAGTAAAATGGGATTTTACGTTTATCTATTGACATGCATAAACCTAAGGGTCACACCGGAGGATGAAACTCATTGACACATATATGGAGAATGGCCAAAAGGGAGTTGTCTCGGGACATGACCAAAACTGGGTTTTGGGTCATGTGCCCGTAAGTGAATAGGACTTTACGGATCGAGACAAGGCTTGGAGTCTTGGGATTGATCGCGTCGGATAATGTTGGACATTTCCGGTATGGAAGGCTTGGAGGCGATGAGCGAATCACGGGACCTCGTTGGAAATGGCCACGGGCCATGTTCCAAGAGGCCCATGAAAGGCCCATGCAACCAAGGCCCATGGAACTAATTAATCAAGTCTTGATTAATTAGTACTAAGTAAGTAAGACAAGGATTAAGGTGTTGGTGATTCACCACCTAACCCAATCTTGTCTTGCCATACTTTGTCCTATTTACACCTTACTTGACACCATACTTGTCCCATGCCTTTAGTTGGACAAGTATGGGTTTTGTTATGTTTAAGTCATCTTTTTTCAACATAACAAACACAAGACAAGAATAGGAAACACATTTTCTCTCCCTCTTCCATGGCCATTTCGGGTTTGGCAAGCTCCCACCTCCATGTTTGTGTTCTTGAGTCCTCAAAGAGAAGAACTACGTGGCTTTGATTCCCATGTGGATACGTAGGCGTCTTGGAGACTCAAGCCAATCATTCGTTAACCGGTGTTCTTGTTTTGGTAAGAAATAGTGCTGAATTTTTCTCTTGTGAATCTATTCTTTGTTAGTTGTTTCATGGTTTAATCGTCTCTTGGTTTTCATTGATTTTCCGCTGCGAGTTGGTTCATCTCCAACCCTACCTCGAGACCCAACAGTGGTATCAGAGCCGTGCTACCTTCGGGATTCACAAGACGGTGTTCAAAGTTTCGGTTTTGCTTGAAAGTTTCGTTTTTGGCATGTTGTTTTGCTAAATTGTTTGATAACATGTTTTAAATTCTTGTTTATGGATTTAATGCATGTAAAATGAATTTTTGAAAATTATTTCAAATCTGGAAATTTTGAAAAAAATTTGATTTTTTGGGTCTCGGGAGCGGGACTCTCGGGGAGCCGAAACCGGGACCGAACGGGGCTCCGTTGGACGGAGCTAGGCCAAGCATGACCATTGGATGGTTGATATGCCAAGGCTAAACCGTTTTGTTAGTTATGACGAGTTTGGAACCGTCATGACGAACTCGAAGATCAAATGTTCAAAAGTTTCATTTTTGAACGGTTTCGATAAACCGAGCATCAAAAAATTTCGAAACTTGGCTATTAATTAAAACCGGAAAATCACATGATGTTTGATAACATGCTTGTTTGATAACACGATGTGTGATGTGATGTTGGCATGGTGTACATAATAGCCCCGAGCTCGATTTAATTATTTATCGCTTTTCACGGCCTGCGAGCCGTTAGAGTTAGCGTGTAATTA
Organism: Erodium maritimum; assembly: GCA_963921825.1. Taxonomy (NCBI): domain Eukaryota; kingdom Viridiplantae; phylum Streptophyta; class Magnoliopsida; order Geraniales; family Geraniaceae; genus Erodium; species Erodium maritimum. Next base: position 138,830,377 of record OY997588.1, on the reverse strand, counting down.
TTCTTTCAAGGTGTGGTCGTCGAACCACTTGTTTGTAATATTTATTTATTCCCGACCTGCGAGTCGTGTATTAAATTGTAATATTTTACTCAAGACGAAGAAAGGGCGAAAAGGTCATTTGGTGGCTTTTCGGGTGTTGGCATCGGCTTGGAGTCGGTGGAGCTCAAGAAGCTAGTGGGAGTTAGTTTAGGGGGCTATTATGTGCACATTTATCGCTTTATGCTTGGTTTAGTTTATGCATGATTAATTCTATGTGTTTTAGAATTGCATGCTTAACTTTATTTACCGAGCATATCACCTCACATGCAAAGATAAAATTAGAATTTTAATCCTTGTGTGTGAACCCTTAGAACCGTCATTACATTGGATGTAGTTGACGGGTTCAAAGGAAGAATTACATTGGATGTAATTTGAGGCATCATTGCATTTGGAATGTAGTTGATGTGCTCATCGCATCTAGGATGTGCCAAAGTTTTGAACACAACTGGACAAGTAAAAGCGGGTCATGTCCGATACCTCCCAATAATCAACACCTTACTACCTCCCCGTCCTATGGGTGTCGTGCGCATTAGCGGAGCATCCATGGGGAAGCGGGGTAGTAGGTTTGGACGACATATGTGGGTGTCGTGCGCATTAGCGGAGCACCTACATAGTGACGGGCCATAGTTGAAAATTGGTGGACCCGACTACGATTCTCAGCCTGAGGTTGAGCTAGGGTAACAGATAGGGTAAGTCGTGTACATAAGTACATACCCTAGCCAAGAGTCACATTGGATGTGATTGGATGGAGTCCTACCTACATAGCTCGATTAAGTGGTGAGCATTAGTTCAGCTTAATCGAGTGAATCAAGGATCTTGGTTTCAGATTCTAAAGGTTTAGAATCGATTGTTGGTGTTTAAGCTTGATCTTCATAAAATTTATTCAGTTTACTGATTGAATTTTATCTGTTGTAGATCAAATGGCAAATTCAGCGAACATTAATAGTTTGTCATTAAAAACCATTCTTGACAGGGTCAAGCTAAATGGGACAAACTATTTGGACTGGTACAGAATTTTGAGGATAGTCCTCAAGTCTGAACGCAAAGAATATGTCCTTGACAAGGCTGTCTCTAAGACCATATCAGAGTTACATGAAGTGTCATTAATTGCTGAGAAGAATATATCAGGGATCTGGGATCCAAGGATATTCTGATGGTCAACAAGGGAATTGGAAGTGGCAAGGGCGGGGCCCATGCGCACTTGGCAGGAAAGATGAGACACCTGAGAATGTCTGCTTCTACTGCCAACAACCTGGTCATTGGAACCGGGATTACAGGAAATTCACGGCTGATCTGAAGAAGGGCAGTGGGACTGCGCCTTCATCAAATAGCCTGGATGATCTGAAGAAGGGCAGTAAGACTGCGCCTTCATCAGGAAACCCGGATGATTTAAGGAAGGGCGGTGGGACCGTGCCTTCATCCGGTATTGACTCTATAGAGCTACATCTCTCTACTTCCAAAGATTCATGGGTATTAGATACCAGGACTGAATCTCACACATGCACTTATATATGGTGGTTGAAAGTAGGAGAGGTTTGGAAAGCACGAAGTGGACCTTAGAGTTGTGGCAACTGCTGTAGGATCCATGAGTCTTGCTTTGCCAAGAGGCCTTGTCTTAGTATTGTATACTGTATATTGCATACCTACTTTTAGTAGGAATATTATATCTGTATCCATGTTTGACAAGGAAGGATATAATGTTAATATTGGAAATGAAGTTTTCAATGTTCTATGCAATGATATGTTTTATACCAGTACTGACTTGGTTGGAGGATTGTACATATTAGATATGGGTAACAATGCCTCAAGTTCTATATATCCCGTTAATACCAAGAGGTCTAAATCCAACGATTTAAACCTAACTCTGTTATGGCACTGTCATTTGGGCCGCATAAACAAGAAGCATCTATCAGCACTTCACAAGTGCGGGCTTTCAGGTTCTTTCGAATTCCATTCGATCGATAGGTGCAAGGTTTGTTTGATGGGTAAAATGACTAAAGTTCCCTTTATCGATCGCGATGAAAGGGCGGGTGAATTATTGGGGCTGATACACTCGAATGTGTGTAGACCAATAACTTCACTTGTCAGGAGGGGTTTTAGCTACTTTATCACATTTACTTATGATTATAGTAAATATGGTTATGTCTATTCAATGAGACATAAGTCTGAAACTTTTGATAAATTCAAAGAGTTTAAGACTATAGTAGAAAACCAGCTCGACAAAGGTATTGAGGCACTTCGATTGGATCGAGGTGGAAAATACTTGACCATAGAGTTATTAGATCATCTAAAAGAGAATGGGATCCTTTAGGAATGGACTCCTCCTAGGACACTGTAGTTGAAACGTGTAGCCAAACAGAGAAATCGGACATTGTTAGACAATGGTCCGTTCCATGATTAGTTGGACTGATCTCCCAATCTCTTTCTGGGGTTATGCTCTAGAGACGACCGCATTCATAGTGAATCGGGCTTCGAGGAAGGGTGTGGAAGGGATACTATTTTAAAATGGTACGGGATGATGCCCGCTTTGTCCTTCCTAAAGATTTGTGGTTGCGAGGCTTATGTGAAACATTTGGTTTCGACTAAGCTCGAACCAAGATCTGAGATATGCACCTTCGTGTGGTATCCCAAAGCAACAAGGGGATACTATTTCTACAATCCCAGTGAGAACATGGTGTTCGTCGCTTGGGGTGGGGTCTTTATGGAAAAGAAGTTTTGTTTCCAAAGACGTCATTGGGAGGACTGTGCATCTCGAAGAAATTCAGGATGGTACAGATCTGTCTAAACCAATTGGCAACCCAGTAGAAAGGAGCCAGAGATTGTCGTAGAGTAAGAACCAATTCCTGTTACAATTCCGGAAGGTCCAAGGCGATTTGAAAGGATCAATCTTCCACCTCCAAGATATGGTATCCGGAGGTGACAATGAAGTCATGGTGGATCACGATGATCCAGCCACCTTTCAAGAAGTCGTAGATGGGCCCAACTCCGAGTTATGGCTGGGAGCCATGAGGGAGGAAATGCAATCCATGTCGGACAACCGAGTCTGAGAACCGGTTGATCCTATCAATGGTGTGAGGACCATAGGATGCAAATTGATCTTCAAGGTGAAGATGGACATGGACGGCAACCCTCTGACCTACAAAGCTCAACTGGTGGCGAAAGGTTATAGGCAGATCCAATGGATTGACTATGAGGAAACCTTCTCCTTAGTGGCTATGGTCAAAATCGATCCAAATTCTTCTTGACATAACTGCGTATCATAATTACGAGATATGGCAAGTGGATGTCAAAACCGCTTTCCTAAATGGAAATTTGACTGAGTACGTTTGTATGTCTCGGCCCAAAGGTTTTGACGATCCGAAGAATAAAGGAAAGATTTATAAGTTGTTGAAATCCATTTATGGATTGAAACGAACTTCTCGGAGTTGGATCCTTCGTTTTGATGAAGCTGTAATTGGATTTGGCTTAATCAAGAACGAGGATGAATCTTGCGTTTATAAGAAGGCTAGTGGGAGCAATATTACCTTTCTGGTTCTCATTGAAAACGACATCCCAACCTTGCACGAGACTAAAGCTTGGTTGAGGAAGTGTTTTTCAATAAAGGACTTAGGCGATGCTTCTCATATCTTAAGGATTAAGATATGTAGAGATCGCACCAAGAGGGTCTTGGATTTAAGTCAGGGAACCTATGTGAACAAGGCATTGAGTAGGTTCTTAATGCTCGATTCAAAGAAAGGACTCTTACCCACTAGTCATGGCATTCATCTCAGCAAGACTCAGTGTCCTAAGACACCTGATGAGCTGAAAAGGATGATGAGAATCCTATGCGCCTCGGGGCAGGATCGATCATATATGCCATGACATGTATGAGACCAGACGTCTCGTAAGCCTTATGTTGTACCAGTAGACATCATTCTAACCCGGGGGAAAGATGATGTTGAACTAGTCGGCGAAGGATGAGTAGACGCTAGTTTTCCAAGACAAATCCAGATGACTTTAGAAGTCAATCAGGATATGTGTTTACGCTGAATGGCAGAGCTTTAGCTGGGAAAGCGTAAAGCAAGATACCATTGCCGAATCTACGACAGAGGCCAAGTACATGGATGCTGCAGAGGCAGCTAAGGAGGCTATGTGGATTTGGAAATTCATGGCAGGGCTGGGTGTAATTAAAAACCCATCCAGTCCGGTGAATCCATTTTGCGACAACACAAGGGTCATTGCGCAAGCTAAAAGCCTAGATCGCATAACAAATCCAAACATGTACTGCGGCGTATCCACCTCATCAGATAAATACTGAACTGAGGTGAAGTGAAGATAACCGATATTGCAACAGATGATAACATAGCCAACCCTTTGACTAAGGCAGTGTCACTGCCTGAACATGTTAGACATGTAAAGTCGATGGGGACATATTGGAGTTTAGATTGGAACTAGGGCAAGTGGGAGATTGTTAGTCTTAGTGCCCGTAGTTCAATCCTAAATGTCCAAATGTACATATCATCATTAGCAATAAAATTAAAGCGGCTTTATATTACTTATGTGTTGGAGTAATATATCGATGTGTGCTCTGATCTATGCCCACCATGCGAATAGAACCATAGATCGAGATAGAACACACTCGATGGGTCCCTAGTCAACAAAGCTTCACTAGAAGCGACTAGTATGAAAGATGGCTCTTTATGGCTTACGTTCTGTTAGTCATTGGAATGAGATTCCAGAGTCTGATCATAGATATCATGTGGGACATGATATTGGACGACCCGCCCTGAATATGTACCATAGATTAAGTCATGAACATATTCATTGTCGTAGCTTGTCATGTATCCTTAGACCAAGGAGTCTTTGTGATTGCTATGTAGTCAACAACTGAGTTTGACCTGAGCCTAACGTTGTCCGTAACAGGGCTTCCATAACGGCCAGGATTGGCTTGGGGACGGGCTACATGAGTGACACGAAAGGCGGCTAAGGGATTTATCCCTCATACTGAGGTATGGGAAAGATATCGGTTCTCGGCCGCTTGATCGAGAGTGACTGAAAGAATAGCATGGCCATGCACATGATACTGGGTATCATATCTTCAGTCATCTCACATATCAAGGAACGGTGATTGAGAATAATAAGGATGACGGCTCTATGCCTTATCTCAATCAGGATATCGGAGATAAAAGGATAATGACAGGGACGACGGAAAGGTTAGAATCGACAGGGTCGATTCGCTATGCAGTGTCAGGCAATACTAAAGTCTCGTTAGTTGCCACTTAAATAGGATCAAGTAAAATGGGATTTTACGTTTATCTATTGACATGCATAAACCTAAGGGTCACACCGGAGGATGAAACTCATTGACACATATATGGAGAATGGCCAAAAGGGAGTTGTCTCGGGACATGACCAAAACTGGGTTTTGGGTCATGTGCCCGTAAGTGAATAGGACTTTACGGATCGAGACAAGGCTTGGAGTCTTGGGATTGATCGCGTCGGATAATGTTGGACATTTCCGGTATGGAAGGCTTGGAGGCGATGAGCGAATCACGGGACCTCGTTGGAAATGGCCACGGGCCATGTTCCAAGAGGCCCATGAAAGGCCCATGCAACCAAGGCCCATGGAACTAATTAATCAAGTCTTGATTAATTAGTACTAAGTAAGTAAGACAAGGATTAAGGTGTTGGTGATTCACCACCTAACCCAATCTTGTCTTGCCATACTTTGTCCTATTTATACCTTACTTGACACCATACTTGTCCCATGCCTTTAGTTGGACAAGTATGGGTTTTGTTATGTTTAAGTCATCTTTTTTCAACATAACAAACACAAGACAAGAATAGGAAACACATTTTCTCTCCCTCTTCCATGGCCATTTCGGGTTTGGCAAGCTCCCACCTCCATGTTTGTGTTCTTGAGTTCTCAAAGAGAAGAACTACGTGGCTTTGATTCCCATGTGGATACGTAGGCGTCTTGGAGACTCAAGCCAATCATTCGTTAACCGGTGTTCTTGTTTTGGTAAGAAATAGTGCTGAATTTTTCTCTTGTGAATCTATTCTTTGTTAGTTGTTTCATGGTTTAATCGTCTCTTGGTTTTCATTGATTTTCCGCTGCGAGTTGGTTCATCTCCAACCCTACCTCGAGACCCAACACTATATCCATCTAGAAAGCAATAACATTCATGACCAGCTAATTTCTCTAACATTTGATCAATAAAGGGTAATGGGAAATGGTCTTTACGGGTGGCATCATTCAACTTCCTATAGTCAATGCATACTCTCCACCCTGTGACCGTCCTAGTAGGAATTAACTCATTCTTTTCATTGGTCACTACAGTCATTCCCCCTTTCTTAGGTACACATTGGATTGGACTTACCCAAGCACTATCAGAGATAGGGTATATAATACCTGCATCTAAAAGCTTTACAATCTCTTTCTTTACTACCTCTTGCATCAATGGATTTAGCCTCTTTTGTGGCTGCACACTTGGCCTTTGATTCTCCTCCATGAGAATTTTGTGCATGCACACTGATGGGTTAATTCCCTTGATGTCAACTATGGTCCATCCAAAGGCCCTTTTATGATCCTTAAGAACCCTCATTAGCTTTCCCTCCTGAAGACAAGACAACTCAGAAGATATTATCACAGGTAGAATATTGTCTTCATTCAAAAACATGTATTTCAAATTTTCAGGGAGGGGTTTTAATTCTAGCTCAGGGGCTTGCTCAATAGAGGGCTTTAGCTTGGGCCCTTGACTTGCCTCCAAAGTGAGGCGAGTGTGGGGTCTATCCCTCTTCCATGGAGGACACGCCTCCAATAAATTGACCACTTCGTCTACAGCATCTTGTGAAAGTTCACAAGTGATACCAATGTCTCTAGCTAGGCATGTAAGAAAAGGATCATCAGGAATAAACATTTCCTGCACTACACAATCAATAGCCTCAATTCTAAAACATGTATCATCACTCCTAGCTTGTTTTATCGATCTAAAGACATCAAACACCACTTCTTCTTTGCCGTAGCGAATGGTCAATTTCCCTTGCTCTACATCAATAAGAGCTCTTGCTGTGGCCAAGAACGGCCTACCTAGGATTAGGGGTATCTCATAATCTTCCTCCATGTCCAATACAACAAAATCAGCAGGAAAGATAAATTTATCAACCTTTACTAGGATATCCTCTACTACCCCCCTAGGGTATTTAATCGATCTATCAGCTAGCTGTAGAGAAATAGAGGTCTGTTTCGGTTCTTCCCCCAATCCTAGCTTTCTAAACACATTCAAAGGCATCAGGTTTATGCTAGCTCCTAGGTCACACAAGGCTTTTGCAAATGAAAGGGTCCCCATCTCACAGGGTATTGTAAAGCTACCTGGGTCTTTCAATTTAGGGGGTAATTTATTTTGTAAGATAGCAGAACACTCTTCACTTAAATTCACCCTATCATTCACATTCATCTTCCTTTTGTTAGATATAATATCTTTCAGAAATTTGGCATAGACAGGCATACTCCTAATTGCATCTAGAAAAGGAATATTAATCTCAAGTTTTTTAAACACATTCAAGAATTTAGCATATTGATCATCATGTTAAGATTTCTTGGCAACAGAAGGGAAAGGGAGAGGTGAAGTCCGGGTTTCTGAATCAACCACGGACTCCCTTACCTTCTTACCTATGGCGTGCTCTCTTCCTCTTACTTCTGATGTGCCCTCTTGCTCTTCCTCTTGAATATGTTCAATAGAAACTTCTTCTGGAGGCTCTTCATCCAATCCCTCATATCTCACTTCTACACCTTTTCCACTCCTAGTAGTTACTGCATTTACATTTTCTCTAGGATTTACTTCTGTGTCACTAGGTAATGATCCTGGAGCTCTCGAGTGCAGAGCGGTGGCCATCTGCCCCATATGGGCTTGCATTGTCCTCATAGCAGAATCTGACTCTTCTTGCCTCTTAGACATCTGATCTTGCTTTTGCATCATCAGCTTGGTGTTCTCCTCTTGCTTTCTAGCCTCTGCATCCTGTCTTTGCATCAGTCTCAATATGAGATCCATAGGTGAAGGTTCTTGAGGTTGTTGGCTCTGCTGAGGTTGAGGATCTCTTTGCTGCTGGCCTTGGTTCTGAGGCCTTTGATGGAATCCAGGAGGTGCTAAATTCTGATTCCTTTGACCTTGATCTCCTCCCCATCTCAAACTTGGATGATCTTTCCAACCAGGGTTGTAGGTGCTAGAGTAAGGATCATATCTTCTTCCTTGATTGTTGTTGCTCACATAATGAGCACTTTCATGAGCTGGATGCCGCATCTCCTCAATGCAATCCAAAGGGTCAGGTTGTTGGGAGTGAACCTGTAACCCCTCTATCTTTGCACTCATCACTCTCATCATCTCCATAACTTGGTTCATGTCTGCTGAGGATGAGACTGAATTGACTGCACCAGTAGGTCCTCTCTCAGAGTGTCAATCATTATTGGACATAATCATTTCTAAAATCTCTAGGCACTCTTCTGGGGTGTGGTTTTTGAAGGAACCACCTGATGATGCGTTCAACTCCGATTGGCTTGCCGGTCTCAAACCCATATAAAAAATCTGCATTTGCAACCACAACTCTAACCCACAGTGAGGGCACCTCCTTATCATCCCTTGAAATCGCTCCCAAGCTTCAGCTAATGACTCCATATTTGCCTGTCTGAAGTTTTGAATCTGGGACCTCAACTCTTGAGTCTTCCTTGGTGAGAAGAATCTAGTTAGAAACTTTTGAGCCAAATCCTCCCAAGTTCTTATCGCATGGTAAGGCAAATTGCGAAACCATTCATAAGCTTCACCTGATAGGGAGAACGGGAATAATCTTAATCTGACAGCATCATCAGACACACCATTGTACCTGAAGGTGGAACATATTTCAAGAAATTTGGTCAGGTGTAATGACGGGTCTGGACATGTAGAGGTGTTCCCGCTAAATGAAGATTGCTGAAGTAGTGAGATCACTGAAGTCTTAATCTCAAATTGGTGAGCTGTGATCGCTGGTGCCTGAATGCTCGAATGTAATCTGTTGGTTTGTGGTGCACCGAACTCACACAAAAGTCTTCGTGGTCTTTCTTGCTGATTATCATGTTGACCTACATTTGCAATCCACCCATCTTCACCAAATCCCGGTGGGTCTTCCATATTATGCAATTCTTTAGCTTCCTTAGCAGCTTTCCTTGATGCTTTGAATCTAAACTCAGCTTCTCTTAACTCTTTGTCACTAAGCAGTTCACTTGAAGAAGATTTGGATCTTGTGAGCATAAAACCTTCAAATCCAAACACAAGATGAGATTAGAACCGAGAAAACAAATTTAAAAGACAAATAAGTAAATGAAATAGTCGTAGCACAAACTATATAGCAAGGGTTGCCTAATTGCTCCCCGGCAACGGCGCCATAAAACTTGACGCCCTGCGGGTTTTAAACGCAAACTTGAGCACGGCAAGTGCACCGGCCGTCAAGTAGTAATCGGATTTGAAGTCCGGAATATCGAGCCCAAAGGAGCAATAAACAAACACTTACTATTTAAAGCTTGTAGCTAAGCTATTTCTATAAAAAGTTGGTTTTTATGCTTCTAAAATAAACTAACAAGTAATGCAAATCAAGTAGAGCACTCGTAGCACGAAACCGAGAATTCTTAACTTCTTGAATCAAATGATGAAATTTCTAGGATATCGGGTTCATAGAGTTCTCTACTTGATTTGCATTACTTGTTAGTTTATTTTAGAAGCATAAAAACCAACTTTTTATAGAAATAGCTTAGCTACAAGCTTTAAATAGCTTGATTTGCATTACTTGTTAGCTTAGCCACGTGAAAAAATTGGTCCAGATCTCTCCTTGGTGCGGCGCTGAAAATGGAGACACAATAGGGTTGGTTTTGGGGGAACACGCGTCAGCAGGGGAGTGGGCGAGTTGGGGCAGACAGGTGGCAGGCTGGCGAGAGACTGGCGGCTGGGTGGACCAGGCTGGGACAGGTGTCAGCAGCTGGAGCGGACAGGTGGCGGCGAACTGGGGGGTTTGGCGGCTGGCGGCGGACACGTGGCGGACGCAGGAGAGAAGGCGGCGCCACGTGGGTCAGGCAGGGACAGGTGTCGCGCAGGGGTGGAGTGGCGGCGCCAGTGCGCCACGTGGCGCGTCCTGGGAGCTCTGGCGGCTAGGCTGGTCGGCGCCACGTGTCAGTCTCTGATGGCCTGCCCCGGTATGTCAGCGTGCGTCGTCCTCCCTTGAATGATAATGGTCGGGCTCTTGAACGCGGGATTGTTGACCCCGAAGTGGTAGAGAAGTAACATATCAGCTGTTGGTGATACCAATTCCACCTATACACCAGGGAGAAAGTACAGCCGACCAAACCCTCCCTGGCCGCCTGAGTACTCATTCTTGGAGGCGAGTGTGCTTGAAGCCCCCCGCCGCTGCAGATGACGCCTCATTTGACGCCGCCGAGTCTCCATCCTCCTCATGGTCCTCCCCCCTCATTACCCTCTTATTCCCGGATAGTGACGGTGTCGGATCCCTCGGCAACCAACCCCTCGGCCCCTCATCCTCTTCTTCTTCCCTCTGTCCCCACCACCCAGTACCTTCCTTCCTTGGTGGTGTCCTCGGGACCTCCTTAGAGTGACCTCCTTTTTCCGACCCCCCCTAAATAAGTCCAGTTCGTCCCTGGGGTGGCCTTTCCATGTTTCGCTTTCTCTAGTGCTGACCTCGGGTCCCCTGGTGCCTTCAGTGAGGACCCCCGGACTCCCCCAGCAACCGGACAGACCGGGAATAGGTGGCCCGCACAGCAACACCCAAAGCAATGCTCAGGAAGATATTCGTACGAGATATACAAACGTGTGCGTACCTGAGATACTGATAACCGGAACCAGAGTTGACTCTGGAGTGGAATTCTGATATCTGCCCTGATTTTGACCTTCATGAAATCCCCCCAGTAGAGGCCGTCCTTGTCCACATCCACAGCTTGACAAACTCCCAGCGTATTGCCTACTCTGAACCCCACATCCCTCGTCCAAACCCCTATTGGCAAGTTTGAAACTCTCGCCCAGACCGAGAAATGATGGAATTGCAGGTCCTTAACCTGCATATGAGCTCGCAAATCCGTAAATAGAACCAGAGAGTCCCAGAAGGACCAAGGTTCTCCCAGCAAGACCATTTCCCTCTCCTTAGCTGTTCTGAAGAAAAAGGCGACCAGGCATCCTTCCAAAGGTTTAGCCTCCACCTTCATACCCCATACATCCTCCATTCGTGCCACCACCGACTTCCAGAAGACCCTCCTAGTGGTCAGGACCTTGGCTGCCAGTGCAAACTTGTACGAACTCCCTCTACTAGTGATCTCCTGAACCGGCACCACTACTTCTTTAATCCTCATCGCTACCATTTGAAAGTCCAAAGCAGCTTGGTCCCCTCGAGAATCCCCAACTCCCGATGATGGATCACTCCAGAGTTCCGGACCCCTCTGATCCGGTCGGGCCCCACGAACAACCGGGTTAGGAACCCGAACGTATCCATGATCCGGCCCAGCTGCTTCCCCGACTCGTGATCCATCCCCGACCCGCGAGCCCGATGCCCCTACCGGTTGAGCACACCCCGATCCAAACCGGGCGGCCCACTCGGCCACATCACCTTCCCAACCACGAGTCCAGCCCGTATAATGTCCCGGCCCAGTCCGAGACTGACCCCCGGCCCACCTAGCATCACCCAAGAAACCCCGGCCCAGGCCCGTTCCCACCACACGATCCACAGCAGGAACCCTAGTCTCCTCACCCACCGGTTCCTTCCCCTTTCTTCGGTGCCAAGTAACCTCCTCCGGCATCTTCTCCGGCGGTATCTCCGATCCCGAAGAGATCTGGATCGGCACCACCAGCTGCGTAGGAACCTTGCTGCCCGAGCCACCAGCCCCCGCCTCTTCCCGTCGAGCTGCACCCGATCCCAGACGGCAAGGCCTCGGGCCCTGCGCCTGCGTACGGCGGAGGGTAGGCGGTCCTGACCGGACCCGACCTCCCACCACCCACCCCGTCTCCTCATCACGCCTGGCCGAGAAATGCAGCGGCGATCCCGACTCCCGACTCGTCATCAAGCCAGACGAGATCACCGGCCCCAGGGACCGCGTGTCCTCCGACGGGGATCCCGACTCCCGACCCGTCAGCACGCCGGACGAGATCACCGGCCCCAGGGACCCCGTGTCCTCCGACCCTTCCACCGGCTCGACCTCCTCTCGTTCCTCCAGTGACCATGTCTCTCCCGTGGCTGTCATCACGACCGTCGCAACGAACACCGGCCCCTCCTCCGCAGGCGCCCGAAGTCCGTCCCTACCGACAAACCCCTCGGTCCCCGCCTCATGCACTGATAAGCAAGGTCCCCAATGAACCCCACCATCGACGCCGTCGCCCCCAACTTCCATCTCACCCGAGAACTCCATGAAAGCGGTGGAAATCGCAAAGCTTGCACTAAACCCTAACAGAGCCCGAAACCCTAGCAGAGTAGTAGAGAGGCTGCTAAATGAAAATTAAAATACTGAAAACAAATAAATATACAAAATTAAAACTTGAAATAGAATTAGTAAATTAAGGTTAATGACAAATTAACAAACAAAATAATTAAGGATAATAATTTATGAAAATTTAAGTTCAATGATGAAAATTAAGGTTAATTAAATAAAATAATTAAGGATAATTGATTAGGAAAATGTAAGGTTAATAATGATATAAGTGGAACATTTTGAAAATGTGAAGATGAATGAAAGCTAAATTGACATTTCTTATATTTTTTAAGAATCATTGATAGTATTTTGAAATTTTTTACTGTTAGTGGGGTATTTTAGACTTTTTATGTTTCTGTATGCAAAATAAACAACGTTGAATAATGTGAAAATTGTGGGAAGTTAAGGTATCCCCAAACAAATTTGATAGTCAAGTGTAGTTATATGAAATATGCGCATAGTTAAGAGTATTTAAGTGATATTTTCCCTTTATGGTACGAAGCACGAAGTTTCAGTCCAAACATCCTGGTAAACAGTACTGATAAAAACTGTTGGACAACTTCTTCGAACTTTGGTTTGAAAGGCTTTCATCGAGGCGTGATAAATCACTTTCTTAAGACTATTATTGCCTTGTATGGGAATTCGTTGTTGGAAAAATGTGGTCAAAATGTGATTTTATGGGTTTAAATGTGATTTATGATATTAAATATAATTATGGTTTTAAATATGATTTATGTAGTTTGTTGGTCATTGTCACGCCCCAATTTCAGTAAACCGAACTCGGGACGCGAACATTTAAAATGATAAAACATTTAAAACCCGTTTTGAATCAACACTTTAAAATCGCCATTTAATTAATCAAATAATATTTACAACTCAAAAACGTCCCAACAATTGGACAAAGTACATGGTATCCGTCATTAGACTCAAAAGGTAAAACCCGGACTCCGCTCCTAGCTCCTCAAGCTTCGAGAGCTCACCTAGTCCCTCCTGTGATCAGTACCCGTAGGTAAAGCAGCTAGGGGTGAGCGTTCGCTCACCACCACGGATAACAGACTGACTACGGCATACTTAGCAGACAATGCCGGTAACACCAAAACCAAACCCAACACTGGGAATACAATCCCCAAACTCAAGTACTCAACTGACACACAACCCGTTACCTTCCTCAACAGATGGATGTCTGATGGGTGTCTATTTTAAAATTTTAATTTAATTTTCTAATTCTTATTCATTTTCATTAATTCTATTTGTAGAGATCGTCTGATGGGTCTAAATGGACTTCAGGTATTTGTCTCGAAGGTCGTCAAAGATCTGGAAATTGCTGGAAACATAGATGGATGTCACATCTCTTCTTTACATTCATTAACTGGAAATGAGAAAAGATTCGCTCATCACTTCCTAGAAACTAGCCACAATCCTGTTCGGATAATAAGATAAAATCAACAAAGTGAACCTATTTTACTAGCAAACTGAGGTGTTAAAGGCTCTGGCTTGGGAATCGCGCTTATCTCCCCTTCTCGTTCCCTAATCCTAGTTCTCCTCTCCCTCTCCGATGACGGCCACGGCTTCCATGGTTGTGGTTGTCGCCGGTGAGGATCTCGAGCTCTCTCCCCTTCCTCCCCCTTTCCCTTGATTCTGAGCTAACCCCCACTTCTCTGTTTCCTCTCCTCCCAGATCTTTTCTTCCCTTCAGATCTGTTCCTTCCTTCCTTCCCTTTTCGTTCTCTGAACTCTCAGCCTCCATCCTCTCTTCTCTCCATCTTCTCGGCGCTTATGAGTTCCTGGTTTCCTCCCCATCGGCGAAGCTCAGCCTCCTCCAGGTGTGGGAAGTCGTTTCCTCGCCATTTTTGGTGGGGATCGATGTGGTTAAGGTTTGGCCTTGAGCGGATCTGGTGGTGGAGGCCAAGGTTCTCTCGCGCTGGGTAGATCTGAGTTTCTCCGGTTCAGATCTACCACCGCCGACAAATGGCGCGTTTGGTCGTGGGTCGGCTTACCTCTCCCCGGTGAGGTTTGACGTAGACGTTGCTTTTTCTGGGGGCTTTGGCTTCAGTCGCCTTCGGATTCCGGGAGAAGAAGGCGCCTCTCTAGTTTCTGGCGATCTGGACTTGCATCGGGAGTGTGATGCGCTTCCTCTCAGAGGATCAATGTGGTGCTCGTGTAGAGTCGCGGCTGGCAGGACGCTCTTTTCTCTCTGCGCTTCTTGCTCGAGTGTTGGCCCTTGGCTTGCGAGGTTCGGGATCTGGTAAGGGTCTTCTCTTCCTCATCCTATTATGGTTTTCTTCTCCTATTTTCTTCTCTTCTATCCTTTGATCTCCTGTGTCCCCGATCACCTTAGTGATTAGAATCTCTGGTTGGTGTTGGCCTTTGGAGATGGCATGGGGCCTTATGGCCCTAGGATTTTCTCTGGCTAAGTCGAGATGGAATGTCTCTGCCGTGATGTGGTGCTGGCCACCGGCAAATGCAATGTCCCGGTTCCATTTTGGTTTTGGGATAATTATGGACATAGGAAAAGTTATAATGCCATCGGGGATTTTGGAAGAGGGGACAAGGTGCTTGGTGGCTGCTGTCTGTTGTGCTTAGTGGTTTTATCTGGGTTTTGACCCTTTTTTTTGTTTGAGCTTCAAGGTAGTAAAACCTGGGTAGTTAGACCACATTTTAGAGCTTCAAGGTTGGAAATTCTGGTCTTAGCCCTTTGTTTTTTTTTGGTTTCTTGGCTTTTCCCTTGTTGGTTTCCTTTGTTGTAGTGTTGTGTTCCTTGTTGTGGTGTAGACTGAGGGGTTCTTTACCAAAAGGGCCTTATTTTTTGTAAGTGTCACTTATGTAGGCTTCAGTTTTTATCTCTAACCAAAGTAGCCCTCTCATTTATGGTAGTTCATTAATGCAAACCTACCCTTTTATCTGATCCATGTCAACAGCCAAGTGTGCTCCATGTCAGCGCCCACTCAGCAAGAAGTTTGGCGCGAAATCCACGTCAGCACGATGAGGCAGTTGAATTGGGCGTGGTTTGGGGGTTTGTTCTCGGGTTCTCGTTCACCTCCTTCTCCTTCATTATTTGCTGATTCCTTTTGTCCCGTCCATTGCTGGTCCTCTTATTTGTTTTTTCTTCTTCAATTGGTCGTCCAAGTAGCTCAATTAATTGGCAAAGAAGCCAGCACAGAAAAGCCCTAGGTAGAGATAACTAATTGGGAAAGGGCTAATTTGTAGTTTATGAATACAATTTGAAGATTTTTCGCAATATGTTTGTATAAACTTAGTTCGTATAATCATGGAATGGTTTTGAAGCATATTTCGAACTTGTATTGAACTCCATTTCACGATTTTGAGGTTGAAGGATCGTAGAGTCCTCTCAGTTTTATACGTTCTGGTATGAGGTCTTAGCAGGTCGGCATGTCGATCTGGTTTTATGTAAACTAGACTCGGGTGTCCATCCAGTATTTAATGTGACAGAATGTTGTGCTAATCCGTTATTTACTCATCATATCCGTAATAACTGAGGCCTTTTTGGTTTTGTTTTAAAATATTTGTACAAGTCCTTTATTTATTTACAGATTCCTTTTGGTTTTAAATTGTTTGAAAACAACTTTTTAAATATTAGTAGAAGTCCATTATGGTAAATACTAACTTTATATGTTCCTAATTGTTGTTAGAATGGTTCGAGTGCTTATACGTGCTTCTTATGGTGGAGAATATAAGGAAGAGAACGAGAATTACAGGTGGATACCACGTAACTCAAAGTCGATGAATATCCTTCTGGATGAGTCGAATACATCATTGAAGAAAAGTTTATGGGATAAACTATATGAGAAGACCGGTGTGGATGAAAATGAAATGGAACTTAAAGTGAGTTACTTAGTACCGGACATGCCTATCGATATTGGAGCAATGGATCCTGTTATTTTAGAAGACGATGAAATTGTTTGGGGTTTTCTTGTGGAATATGGACTTGGGAGTCGAAAGAACATATTGCGTGTGGAGGCCAGTAAGAAAGTTTCACGTGGTATGGAAATAATTCCGCCCCCGCTGAGTACTTTGGGAACATCATGTGTAGTCCCCCAGTAAATACGGGATTGTCCGTTGATATGATGAGTGGTGTAGGTGGGCAACGCGTTTATCTCCCACGTCGAGCTGGTAGTACGGGTACTACTGATGCACCAATAGCGGGGTCAAATACTACTCCACAACAGTTAAGTTTTGATGATGATTTGTATGAGGATGATGAAGATGAAGACGAATACGGACGTGAGTATGAAGAACACTACGATTCTTTTGATGATACGGATTATGATGATATGGAAGAAGAAGAGTATTCAGAACAATACAGTGATGATGATGATGATGATGATGATGATGATGATGATGATGATGAGATGGAATATAGGGACCATGAAGACGAACAAACACATTATGATCCTGTAGAGCACTTTTACCCGCCTAAAGTGTGTGATGTCGAATCAAACTCGATTAGTTTCCAAGATGGGTCAGATTTAGCAGTTGGTGATGAATTTGACACAGAAGAAGAGTTTCAAAGTCTTTTGTCACATATTGCTGTGAAGGCCAGGTTTGGCTATCGAGCTGCCAAATCTAACAAGACGGTATATGCGGCAAAATGTGTTGACCAGAATTGTGGATGGAGAGTGCGTGCTGCTAAAATTGGAAATTCAGATAAGTTCACCATCATAACATATTACAATACTCACTATTGCTCTGCGAAATCAGCGACGGTCCACTATCGAGCTGCCAAATCTAACAAGACGGTGTATGCAGCTCGCAGTGCTTTATGTCATACACAACTGAGTCTCCTCTGCACAATAAAAGCGAATTAGTGACAATAAATATTAAGTTATAAATAAATTTGAAGATGAAAACTGTTTATGCACACCCATACTTCAGCTCTTGTTGAGGCACACCCGATGCCCTTTCATACGTCCAACTCGTCCCCGAATTCAGTAATTCCCCGTGAAACATCTTCGAAGCAATGAGCATGGGTGGGATCATTTCCAAAAAAGGTTTCATCATGCCGTCTAAGACAGATGCTTCTGGAACAACTCCTGTATCGCTATCATACACAAAAAGGATGCATCGAGATATGTCCGCCACGACCATAACCCAATGTGCCTCTTGTTTGGCCAGCTCCATAGGAAAATATATTTTGTCACACCCTCCCCAAGCCTTACCAGCATGCAGCGGACGATCACCTCTAACATACGCCATTAAGCATTGTGGTACTTTCCATAAATCAGTGATGCTGCATTTCACGTGCTCTTCCTTGATTGCAATAGCAAATGTTGTGTCCAACACCACGACATCTTGTGCATAGTGCTTAGTGAAACGCCCCTGCCGCAACGTCGCTTTCTAATTCCCAACAGCCCATCATTCATGTGTTGCAGTATACATGAAAGTGAATTAAATTCCTAATAAAAGTAAATTGAAAACAATGCAAATAATAAGTAAAATTACACCTTACCTTGTCAGTCAACTTGTCGTGACACCGGGTTAACAGATGGAAGTAATACCGGTTGAGCTCCCCGTAAGGTGTACGTGGGATTTTTTCCTTGGCTATGTTCTTCATCCGCAGTAGTGTTCTTGCATCCGCATACACCTGGGCTGTGGATGGATCAGGTTTTAGAAGAGGGTCCAACTTCTCCAAATTGACAAGAAGTCTCCTCTTTTTGGTCTTTGTTGCTTCACTGTCATCTTTGTGTATAACAGGTTTTGGCACTTCAATCTTTGGTTCTCTCTTCCGCTTGTTTGTTGCGACGTGCTTCTTTGTTGTGACAGGCTTCTTTGGGGTGATCTTGGCAGCGAGACGCTTCCGCCTTGTTCTTGTAAGTGGAGCTTCCCTCACAGCAGACAGCTCCATCTCCATCTCTTGGTTCACATCCGGCATTTCCATTTCACCGGCATCTTTTTCAACAGGGACATCCTTTTCAATGGGGACATCCTTTTCAACGGGGACATCATTTTCCATTTCCAGATTTTCAGCAGCCATTTCTTCATGTTGGGCCACTTCCTCAACAACAGCCTCTTGTTCTTCCTCTTGTTCTTCTTCTCGTTGGGCCACTTCCTCTACAACAGCCATTCCAATTTTTACGACCTCCTCTACATTGGGCACTTCATCTTCTTCTTCTTGGTTCACAACAGGTACATCAGGTACTTCTTTTTCTTTTTCTTCTTCATTTTTTTCTTCTTCTTCTTCTTCTTCTTCTTCTTCTTCTTCTTCTTCTTCTTCTTCTTCTTCTTCTTCTTCTTCTTCTTCTTCTTCTTCTTCTTCTTCTTCTTTCTCCTCTTCTTCTTTATCTTCTTCAGCAAGTACAGCAGGTACGACAGGTATAACAGGTACTACTTCTTCTTCTTCTCGGTTCCCTTCAACTTCAACTCCAGCGGGCAGTCCTTCTAACCCTCCTTCTTGGTTCACATCCTGGTTGTCTTGGTTCACATTCCCATCCGTCAAATTCTCGAACATGTGCATGTCATCGTGGTTGTTCTGGTTGTCCTGATCAGGAATTGATGCTTCAGAAGGTGGATGGAAGTCGTTTGATGCATGATTGAATGCATCATGCCGGATGGACAGAGCATCCATGATCATATCAAATTGTTTCTTCTGCACTTCCATCGACCTTTCCAGATCAGCCTTCAGTTCCAGGAATTGTGTCTTTAGCATCTTAATTTGCTCCATGACAGCCTTCGAAAGTCAATCATCGGACTGTGGATGTGACTGAGGCTCTGACGGTGGGTGTGACGTATCAACCTCTGGTGGGGTTGGCGCTGCCACATGGACGGTCTCATCCTGAGGAAATGAGGCTACATAGCCTTGCTCCAACTTCTCAACCATGTTGTCCAGCAACGGATTTGGATGTTCTTCTTCAAGGTTTTGGAATTCTATCATCCAAGGCTGCTTCTTTTCTTCCTCATTGGGGACCAACAGACTTACTATTTCCTGAGTACAAAAAACAATTAAAATTAGTATGTTAAAATTTATATCAAAAGTGGAGTTGCAACTAAATTCCTAACCTCCGGTGTGCTTTGTAACAGTGCTTCCTTAACAGCACTGTAAGAGGGATTTCTACTCCACGTTGTCCTCCATTTCAAAATCCTAGGTAAGTTTGCGTAGAATTCTTGACGAATTGTTGCAAACTTCCTTGCTAATGATGGTATGCATTCAAATGCAAGTACCTACGACATAAGATACAAATCATAAGAGAGCATGTATACTACGATATTTATTTGGTATTAATGAATATCTACTTACCGTTAGAGGAAGAATAAATCCGGTATACGTCATACTACTGTCATTTCTTGGGTTCTTCTGAGCCATAGTTGTTTTACTTCTCAACTTCTTTGATTTTATTTGTTTCAGCAGATACTTGAAGGATAGATTACCCCAAGGGTATGTGTAGAACATCTTTAGGTTATCTACTAGTGCCAAATAGCCCCGATCCAACTTATGGTATCGTCTGTCCAATGGCATCAATACTCCCCCGATCATCAACAGCAAACACACCCTAATGATATCCCAATTACGCTTCGTCTGAGGCCTAACAAGCATTTGTTCCTCAACCAAGTCCGTCAATTTCTTCTCTAAGGTCACCATACTAGCTTCTAGGGTCAAGAAGTGTTTGGTAGAAAATACTTTGGACTTCAATTGTTTTTTATAAACTTTTTCCTCTGGAAAATTTCCACAGCTCAGCCCCGATATTAAACAATATTCCTTCAAAGATAATCTCACTGGCCTACCTTGGACCAAAAATCAAATCTCGGACGACCGCTCCAATTTAATTTCTCGAACTAACAACGCCCAAGGAATTTGACAAGAGTTATCACTATTCGGTTGGACGTCCAACAAATGCTCGAATGAAGATCGTCGCAACTCTCTCAGGTGGACCTCTTCATCATTTAACTTCTTAAGTTCTCCCTTGATGAACTTGGAAGTTTCCCCTAAATGACTTTTGACTGAAATCTTGCAGTCAAAATGTTCATTCTCGGCCAAAACAGGTTCAAAAGGAGGCACCTCAATTTGTACTACTTCTGCATTTTCTCGGCTTGAGCTGGAACTTTCTCCCTCAAAACTAGGAATTTCTTGTTCGGAGGAAATTGTCCTAGCACTTTCAACTTCTTCATCAAATGAGTTTGACCTAGGATCTAGGGATGACAAACTTGCCTGGAAGGGTACACACAAGGAATTACACAAAACAATTCAGCTGCAAAAATGTAATAACACACATAGAACCACATAGAAGGGGGATATAATTTCCCGACAGCTATCCAGAACCAGTCTCAATTTTTCGTCCTAACCATCCATCCGGGGAGATAATTCCCTGACGTCGACCCCGAACAGACTACGACCTAGAAATCCCCTGAACCGTCCAAGCATACAAATCCCATAAATGCATACTTTCAGACCGAAATTAAATGTATCTACACAACAATTAAACCTATCTAAGCTATCTAAGCATACAAAGGAATGGAAATCAGATGGTTAGGGATTACTTACCATATCAGATCAGTGGGTAGCTCAGACAGTACTGAAACTGGTCGGAAAAGGAGAAGAAATGCAACTGGAACTTGATCCTCCAAGCTTGGAGATGACGACGACGAAGGAGAAGAGCAGAGATGAACTGGGCGCCGGAAATCAGTTGGGTTTCGTGGGGTTTCGTTTGAGTTCAGATGAAGAAACGTGAAGGAGGGAAAAAAACAAGGCTGACTGGGATGGAGATTGGAGAGATTCATGGTTTTTTGGCCAAGTGTTGAAAGGGTATAAGGGTAATCTTATATTTTTTAGATACAAAAAGAAAATCAAAATGAAAAGAAAATAAGTTTGGTATATTACGAGGTCTACCCTCCTAACACTTACAAAAAATAAGGCCTTTTCAGTATAAATCTCGTAGACTGAGGTGGTGTTGCCTGTGTCTTCCTTGTTGTAAGATTCAATGGTTGTAGAATTCAAGATTCAAGTGGTTTTCTCTGCATGTAGAGAAGTGTGGTTGAGGATCCATTAGGGGATTGCTCGGGTGTAGTATCAAACTCTGTTCTTCCTTCCAAAGAACAGTTTCAATTTAAATTTTCTATGCCGATAAAAAAAGATAAATCAACAACAACATATACTAAAAGGAGAATAATATTTTTTGTTCGAATCTCGAAAGAGAAACCAAAATCCAACCAGAATCTCACAAATTTCAAGAACTCATTTCCAATTTTCTTTCTAAGCTTTCATATTTTTGTATAAGCAAGGATTTTATTTATGACTTTATATTTCAAGATAAAAGTACAAATCAAGGTGATTCAACCCTATGAGGATCGACCTTAGAACCAAAGAAACAAGAAAGAAAAACCACCAACGAGGTTGATTTGTTTTCCAAAAAAAAATTACCTCTATAAAAATGCATACATAAGTGTTTTAAGTATCAAATAACACATACATGACAATTACAAGTAACGAAACACATACAATTCAAAATCATTTTAAAAAAAGAGTTCATGTTATATAACTGTTACGTGACTAAATTCCGTTAAAAACTCAGTTTTCGCAAAATAAAATAGTTCACCGCAAGTTTCCGCAACTATCTTTTTTTTTAATCTATGTATGTATTTCTATGCATCAAGATTTTATTTGAAACCAATAAAACGATATAAATAAACTATTTGAGGTTTTATATATAATTTTTTAGCTTAACACGGGGATATCATGTAAAGTAAAAAATCCAACCCAAGGTGGACAAACCAAACACAAAGTAGAAGATAATATAATAAACGGTCCTAACATCTTGAGATCCAAAACAGAAAGAACGATCTGAAAAGTAAAAGTGCTCAAGTTGCTGAATTGTTACACTGAGATGCTCGGGAGGCGATACTACGGTAGTGTTCAAAGACACCGATACAGCTAAGCCAAACTGGGAGCTAGGACAGAGCCGACCCATTTCTCGAATAGCGTCGAGGCGGACTGTGTACTCTCCCGGGTTGGAAGCGTGCGTCGTCCTCCCTAGAATGATAAAAGTGGGCTCCAAAACGCGAGAGTGCTGGCCATCGAGATGATAGAAGAGTACCGTACCAAAACTTGATGGAAGCACTGCCACCTTACGTCCGATGGGGCGGTGTTGTTGGTCGACCCCTCACAGGACCTCGATCTCCTCATTGATCGAGTCAAGGAAGCTTACTACCCCTCGTCGCTACCCGTTGTGCCCCCTCGGAGCGTTTGAAGTCCTCAAATCCCAAGACTTGGGTCTCCCCCAAAAGGACCTATAGGACCTTCCCCCCTACTTGGCTACCAACGCCCTTGCCTCTCAAAGTCAACCCGTTCCCCGGCCGACTCACCGGGGAACTGTCACGCCCCAATTTCAGCGAACCGAACTCGGGACGCGAACATTTAAAAAGATACGATACTTGAAACCTGTTTTCATTAAAACACTTTAAAAACACCACTTGTTCAACAAAATAATATTTACAATTTAAAACACGTCCCAACAAGTGGACACAAGTAGGTATCCGTCACTAGACTCAAAAACAACCCGGACTCCGTTCCTAGCTCCACAAGCTTCGAGAGCTTGCCTAGTCCGTCCTGTGATCAGTACTTGTAGGAAAAGCAGCTAGGGGTGAGCGTTCGCTCACCACCACGGATAACAGACTGACTACGGCATAATTAGCAGACAATGCCGGTAACACCAACAACCAACTCAACACCGGGGATCACTATCCCCAAACTCAAGTAACTTAACTGACACACAACCCGTTACTTCCTCAACAGACTCAACACTTGGACTCGTAATGTAGACCCAACACAACTATCGACGACCTCCTCCAAGGACACGACAGAAAGCTACACAACACCAAACAAAATCACAAAGAATCGCACACCAAACAAGATCACAAAGGATCGCAAACCAGCTGCTCAGTAACCTCCCTCACGCCATTTACCGATCTCATCAGGTCAGGCGGTCGACCTGTTGCATTTCCTCGACACAAAGTTGGATCAGACTGTCAACCTATCACACTCACAACCCCGAACCACACACGCGCGGCCAGGACCCCTTTACTGACGGGCGGGCCCCCTACCCCGTCTGAACATGCAGACGCGTGTGATCGAGGACCCCCGTTTAATGAAGCGGGCCCACAACCTCAGGTAACCACAATCACAATCACAAACACAGTTCAACAAACAGCAACAACACAAGTTCAGCACTCCACAGGCACTCATGGCCACCCAAGACACCAACCCTAAAACACGGACTCAACAGCCCCACAGGCACTCACGGCCTCCCAAGATACACCAACAGTAACTCACGGCTCAACGACCCCACGGGCACTCACGGCCACTCACAACCACCAAAGTAACTCACGGGCTCAACAACCCCACGGGCACTCATGGCCACCCAAGACACGAAAACGACAACACGGCTCTCATGCCCACCCAAGACTCAGCAATAGTAACACGGGCTCTCAAGGCCACCCAAAACTCAACAATAAACAACACGGCTCTCAAGGCCACCCAAACTCGACGATAAATAACACGGGCTCTCAAGGCCACCCAAACTCGACGATAAATAACACGGGCTCTCAAGGTCACCCAAACTCAACAACAATTAACACGGGCTCTCAAGGCCACCCAAACTCAACAACAATTAACGCACAACAACCTCCGGCATAATCGATGCCTCCAACAGTCCTAAGATCACTAGTTTCACAAACAACCTCAGGGCATGGTCATATGCCTCCAGCAGTCCTACTATCAACAGTTTCACAATCAACCTCCGGGCATGGTCATATGCCTCCAGTAATTCTACTAACGCTAAGTTCTCTGCTCCTACGACACTACTAAGTGTCACATGCATTTCCAGTATTCGCTACGTTCCCGTATCATGCATTTCTAATATTCGATAACCTAAAATAACCCACGACACCCCGGTGTCACATGCAATTCTACAGTTAACTTTCCCTAGTCAGGGCCGAGATCCGGCTACTTTTCCCTACCTCAACCGAAGAACACCCGCTACGTTTTCTAGCTGCTGACGTTCTGGCTCGCTACCTCCGGGCTTCACTTCGATCGAAGCCGGACGCTAAAGATAACACGAAAGCCATAATTAATAATGGTTCCACCGTTAAGTTCAAGATTACGATTTGTCCAGTTTAAATCCGACATTTGTCTTTTAAACTCGAGCGGGCTAAAAGCGGGATTACAACGAATCGGGTTCGAGCATCAACGCACCGAAACCGGTGCATGTTCCCGAGGGATATCGAGGCACGAGTCCCAATACACGGATGTCGAGGCTTCCCGAGGTCTGATTCATTGTTCCGTTATTATCCCGTTCAAGGTCCGATTTAACGTTCGTTTTAGTCGATCCACACTTTCTAAAATACGATCACAGATTGGTTTAATCACATTCAATTTACTAGTTCTTATCAAAACGCCCGGTTTCGTTTAAATCTGATTTTAACCCTTTTTAATTTAAAACCGTTTTGATTTTCCAAAGTTGATTCTCGTTTTTAAACCCATTTTTCTTTGAACTGATAGATTAAAATCCTTTGTTTTGGTTTGCTTCTAAAACGATCTAACATCAACAGACAGAAACTCAAAAAAAACCTAACTGCTTCTAAACAATTTTCCTTTCATTTTCTCCTTTTACAACTCGAAGATTGAGTTCAGAACAAGATACAAAACAACGGTTTTAACAGTTGAGACAGAAGAAAACAACGGGAAGGAGAGGCACGGGTTTCGAGTCCGGCCGGCCAAAACCTCACAGCGGTGGGCTCACCGTACAGTGGTGGGCGGTGGCTACTGGAGCGGCGGAGCACGGCGGTTCAGCCTCGGATCCGGACGAGACCGACGATCCCGTCCCCAGATCTGTCGCGCTCGTTGGCAAGTTCGTTCGGACGGCACGACGACGGGGCTCAGGCGTGGAGGTGAAGGTCGGCTGGGCGATGCACGGCGGCGGCGGCTTTGGACGGCGACGCTCGAGCGTGGAGAGGAGCGACGGTGGCGCGAGGAGAGAGGGACGGCAGTGTTGGTCTCGGACCCGAGCTGGTCGGAGGCATTGGTTCGGGCGGCGGCTGGTGCGTGGAGAGAAGGGTCGGGATTTGAGGGGGAGCGGTGCAGAGGGAGACGAGGGAGGACGGTGGTGGCCGGATCCGGTGAGGTGGCTGGTCAGGGAGGATGTAGGCGAAGACGGTGGCCGGCGAGGCGTGAGGAGAGTGGGGGCAAGGGATGACGGCGTGAAGACGAAGAAGAGAGGGAGAGAGGGTGTGTGCGTAGAGAGAGAGGCAGGACATTTAGGGTTTTAACCCTAAATGTGGGTATAAATACCCAGGGTTTGGGCCAGCTGGTGGCTCGGGCCCAATGACGGTTGGGCTGGGCTGGGCCTGCACGCCTGGCCTGGTCCAGACCTGCTTTTTTTTACCCTTTTTACCACTTGTTTCAAAAACCTACCCTAAGGTTTTCAAGTTGCAATTTAATACCCTTTTGAAAGCGAAGCGGGTTTTACAGGAACCACCACAATTTGGCCCTTTGATGGCCCAATATTCCAAATCTCGGTCATTTGAATCAGCAGCGGATGCTATCCTCTTCGATCAAGTCCCACTGCCATTTAAGATGGCCCGTGATTAACTGCCGCACCGAAGACTGAAACACCCGGGGCCACAAAAGCCAACATGTCCAGAACACCCGTTTGATGGACTAGGGCTACAACGAGTGACAGAACTTGGTCCGGCCAACTCCACCACCGTTCGGTCCAAACAACCAAATCGCATACCACATATTCCAAAAATCTTAATCAAAAGGTAGGAGTGCGAGAATACCTTTCCTAAACCGACGCAAAAGCCATCGCGTGAGGGGGTCAACGACCTTATGTTTCTCGATTCGACCACCTGAATCTCAGCCCCAGGATAGAACCGACCGCCCAAGGTCAGTCCTCGAGCCCTCATCACTCTCGGCACGGTGGAATGGCTGTCGTATCCACCATCACCGAGTCCAAACACCGTTCCCCCTTACACCCTAGCACCTGGCTCCAAACTCCCTCTATAAACCACAATGATCGTCCAGACTTGTTGCACACCACTTAGAGGATTGAAATCCCTCCATGGAATGATTTCTTGAGTTATGAATCAATCACTTATACCTACACTCACGACGACAGTGTATGAACTCTAGCCACCGCTTTCTCACTATATTATTCAATAGGTTTTATATATCATTGTATATGGAACTTACATAAAAAGGGTTACGCTTCTGCTCCCTCTCTCAATTTGCCCCGTCGCCCCACCCACACTACTCGCCGTCTGCCCTAGTCATCCTCGACGCTGCTATGAACCCTCCCACCAACAACCACCCGAAGATATCTCTCTAAACCCTACCAACTCTGACATATGAAGCCCGTGCTCCTCCGAAGAAGGTACCATCCACACCAGATCGAGCCACGCTGGTGAGCACATGCACCGCCCTCCAAGGGATACCTCTGCCAACATCCTCGGCCAGAAAATCGTCTCCCAGAGGACCTTTGAGCCCCCTCCTCCATTTGCTGGCTAGTATGGCATGGAAAATATCATCCCCTCCTCGACCTGCCCTTCAGAGAGACACTCGAGCGTGGCCGCCCTTGCAACTCCAACATGAAGCCCCGATGGGGACAAGAATCCAACATGCAGCCCCAAAGGGGACCACCCATGCCTCTTCGGAACCCTATAGGGTAACCACCACCAGACCGCGCCTTTCGAGGTCGTTGCAATCATCGATCCTCCCGAAAAAACCGAGAGATATCCTCAGGCACCGTGTACCGCCACCAATTGAAGACGATCTAGATGAGGAGGACGACATCGTCTATGTCCCGATCGAGGCCATTCCAGCAGCGAAGAACGGTCGTTATTGGCACTCTTTAGACGTCCAGATTGTGGGAGACACCAACTATAGTGTCAATGCTTTAAGCAGCCTCATGATTCGGAATTGGAAGGTTTAAGGACTAGTGGTGGAATGCCTTACAAAGGAGGTCATGGATTTTCATTTCCCGTCAAGCTCGTCTATAGAGGAAGTCCGCCACCAGGAACCGTGGAACTTTAATGGCTACCTGGTGCTGCTTGTGCCCCTACTCTCGTGCATGCAACCGAGCACCATCCCCTTCCAATTCATGGAGATCGAAGTCCGAGCTTTCAATGTCCCGAGGAATGCGAGGATTGCTCCGACCAGATCCATCTTAGCCAATGCCCTAGGCACTAAGGTAACATCTGACCCTATACCGACTCAACGTAGACGTGATACTTTTTTGTGGTTTCGGGTGAGTATTGACAGACCGTTCCGCCAGAAAATCGGACTCATTTTCCCGATTTGTGCTGATTCTACCACGATCTTTCTATAATATGAGCGCCTCTCAAGATTTTACATTTGGTGTGGTCAGCTTAATCACCGGATAAGGAAATGTCAGACACGAATTTAGGGCGTTGGCTGAGAGGAGGTGCAATGACTCGATGAGAGTACAAATGGGTTTCGACATGGACCACTTGCTCCGGACGGAGTGGCAAGCACCCAAGGCACCGTGGGTGCTTCCGGTCGATGAGCTCCTTACTTCCTTATCTCTGGACTCGACTGATGATCTTTGGGGTGGCAGTGGGACCCCTTACTTCCGCACCAGGGATTCCCGACCCTCAAGGAAGGAAGGGAGGACAGATCAGAGACATGTGACTTGGCTAAGGAATGCTTTGAGAGGGTATTTCCAAAAAATTAGGGGCACATCCAGGATCGTTAATCGGGCTTCTAGGGATCACAAAGACTTGTGACCTGGCTAACGTCTCCGAGGATGAGGGCCTCCACTTTTTTGCAGGACCACTGACAAGGATGTTGCCTAGCATGAGGAAGCTGAAAGAACCTCGTGCATATATGGAGGGTCTGGGACCGATGCGGATAAAGGCACTGAAGCCAAGGGAAAGGGAAAGACGGGACAATGCAATACCCAAAACACCCAGTTGAAGAGGGCCTTGGACCTCTTAGGCATTCCTATCCGTCAATTGGTGGATGAGGAGGACATCTATGACCAGCAGGCGAGTGCTCCCAAACATCCATACCAAGAGAAATGAGTAGAGACCATTAGGGGGAGAAGGGCCTGCCGTGGGCCTCCTTCCCAAGGCTTGGGACAGGTGGTGCTTGGTCGTCTCGGGGAAACTATGGAACCATTGACAATTTATCTATGTTTTTATCTCTTTTCTATTGTGGTACTTCTGGTTTTGTGGACTTTGTTAGTTGTTGGTTTTTTGGTTGTTAGGATGGTAGATTAAGGTTTCTATTTGTTCATGTCTCAGATGCAAATCAAACTATTTCTACGGGTTCACGAATACTGGGTACCTTGCTAGGGACCAAACATATTCTAGAGCTCAGGACCTTTGGTCCTTTTGTAACCGATATTTGACAGTAATGCATAGTAACCTCGTTGCCGTTTAAAAAAAATATCATGGTATATGTGAGATGATCCTTGAAAATGCGTTGGCTGCAAAGGTGCTTACCACTTGTACATTCTACTAGAGGGCTATGGAAAGCCAAATGGAAGACTTGTGGGGTATGAGGAACATGGACGCCAGACCGTTGGAGGACGGGGTCGTGGCGTTCTTTTTCAGGATGGATAAGGAACGGAAAATAGTACTGGCTGGAGAACCGTGGGCTTTTCGGGAGTCGCTAGTCATTTTGACTGATCTTCGGGCCCACATGCGACCGGGGAACATTGCATTCACCCATTTCTCGGATTGAGCGAGAGTGTCCAATCTCCCGGTTGGGGCATGGAATAGGGAGGTAGTGTCTGACTGGGCAATGCCCTAGGAGCTTTTTAGGCAGCGAACACAGATGCAGAGGGGATATGCTGGGGCGATTTTATGAGGATCTGAATCTGAGTGGATATTCGAGTACCTCTCCAACGAGAATTGTTGTTCCGACTAACGGAATCTCAGGTACGTACTTTGCTACACATCTCATATGATCACCTTCCAAATCATTGCTTTGGTTGTAGCTGTGTGAGTCTTTTGTTTCCGGCCTGTTCGGTGAGTGGTGGAATAAAGGGACCCTCTTTGAAATCCCCTACGGATCCGCGTAAGGCCTTAATGAAGGCCAAATACAGGAAGGCGATCTTGGGGACGAAGTGGGCATATCTGGTGGGGAGCGTCTGGAGTGTCGTCTCGCCTATTTGCCCAGTGGCTCCAGGTAATGAGAAAAAGGGCGACCAAGGAAAGAGGCCCAGGGACATGGGAGGCACAACCACGGGTGGATCACTCCTTCCTAGATAGTCAGAGGCAATTAGGAGGTCAGGCGGGTCAACAGAGGGAACCCACATCAGTCTCGGCAGGGGGTAAGAGATTGGTGAGAGATGACGAGGTGGAGGACTCGGAAGGCTCTACCCGATCGGATGAAGCATCATATGCAGCGGCGGGGGTCAATAAGCACCCTCGCCTCACAGAATGAGTCCGAGGTGGTCCAAAGAGGGGTCGGCCGGTTACACCGCCTCTCTGGACGTAAGGTGGCAGCGACACCCCCAAGAACCAACAAGGTACTTCCATACCAGCTCGTAGGTCAGCAATCCCGCGTTTTGTAGCCCTACTACTATCAGTAGACGGGAGGACGACACACTCTGACATCCTGGGGGAGTATTTAGTCCACCAGTATCTATATCCGGTAAGGGTTCAGCTCGATCATAACTTCCGCCAGTCTAGACTCGCTGTATCGGTGTCGTCAGACACTACCGTAGTACAACCTCCAGACGCCTTCAGGAAGTAGTCGAAAAATTAAGCTCTTTATTATTTTGTCTAAGTATCCTCTATCGCGGGAACTCGTTTCATTTGAGTTATTTACTTTCAGCTATATTTGATGTTTTAGTACTTTTCTGCCCTATAAACATTTTTTTAATTATTATTAATATATCCAATCATTTACTAAAAAAATAAGATACGGAAATAAAATATATACTGTGTACGTTCCAAATATCATATTTCTTTGGGATAATTCCATTTTAGTACCCTAAAACTTTCGGATTTCATTTTTAGTACCCTAAATGTTTTTTGTGCCACTTCAGTACCCTAAATCTTTGTTTATTCCAGTTTAGTACCCAATGTCTGATTTTCCATCAATTTTTGGATGGAAAAACGTCATGTTCCTTGCACATGACCCTATCTTTTATAATAATACCAAAACTACCCTTCGGTAGTTTAAACAAATTGAATTTTTGAAAAATAAAAATGATTTTTTATATATAAAAAATCAGACGTTAGGTACTAAACTGGAATAAACAAAGATTTAGGGTACTGAAGTGGCACACAAAAACATTTAGGGTACTAAAAACGAAATCCGAAAGTTTTAGGGTACTGAAATGGAATTATCCCTATTTCTTTTTATATACATATACTTTTCAATTGATTAGACTTGGATCATATTACAATCCTGGCTTAGAAATTTTTATCCCACGTGGTCTTAAGTATATAATACGTATTAAAATTTCAAATAATAATTTCCCATTCACATAGAACTTGGGTGGGTATACCAAACAAATCGAAAACATCTCTCTCAATTCTCACCTAATGGTTACCTCTCTTTGAATTTGTGTCTATTAAATCCAATTTTAGTTAGTCACTAATTAACAACTTTTCACTATAGTAACCACAATGATCTTTTTTTTCATTTTCAAGTCTTAACAATGACTTTTAGTTATTTTCAAAAAATACATGGTCTTTTTTTGTAAATGTCAGCGTCACCTTTAACAAATTTCGTCATTTTTTAGAAATCAAATGTCGTTTTCTGACAGGACTTGAACATAAAGGTCGCCACAGTATAGACTTACTACTTTCACCTTTGTCCACAACACGGAAATGTCGTTACCCTTTTTTTTCCCTTCAAAAACAATGTGTGGTCGTCGTCATTATTTTATAATTGGACGAGGAACCTTCTTCTTTTCGGCTTCCCTCCCCTTCCTCTTTCTTGTATCTTTCGGGGTGGTCATGTAACTATTTTCTGTTAATACTTTCGCTGCCATTCCATATTTATATTTTTTTCCCACCCATGTTCAACCGCTCTTCCAGCACCATCGTATGCTAATCCAAAGAGATACAAGACTTGGGTGCCTATCATTAACAAGTTCAAGAGGAGGTTGAGTTTGTGGCAATCTAAGTTCTTATCATTTGGTGTCAGGATCACACTCATCAAGTCTTCCTTGAGCTCACTCCCACTTTACCCTATGTCTTTGTTTAAAGCTCCTGTGGAAGTCGTCTAAAGATGGAGAAGTGGCAGAGAAGGTTTCTCTAGAATGAGACTATAACTAAGAGGGATCTACATAAAGTTCATTGGGATTTAATCTATAGGGATAAAACACTACGTGGCTCGGGGGTCAAGAAACTGTCTTTCATGAATCAGGAACTACTTGCCAAGTGGTGGAAGAGGTTTTTCATTGAAAATGACTCTCGGTAGAAGAGAGCTATTTGTGCTAAATTAGGATGGGATGTTTGTGACTAAAATCTTTCTATGGTTCTGATCAATAATGGTTTGAGCTTTATTGTACATTTCTCTTCACTATTAAATGACTACAACATCTCTACATTTATTTTATCTTGGGATCATCTTTATCTGGAAAAAAATGTGGAAGAACATTTTCTTTATTACTCTTTAGAAGATTTTGTTGGGTTATTTTATAATCTAACGTGTGGGCTTACAAATTGGACAAGTATATTTGGGTCAATGATTCGTATTGGGCTACTAGTTGGGAAGCCCGATTTAAAACATTAATGAGTATGGGCTTTGTAATGTGTGATACTCATATAATACTGATTAGAGTAATGACTTTTATTCAGATTCTATATATAAAGGCATATTAGGGTTTGGTCCCCAAGTTCAATCAGTCGTCTCTCTTTTCTCCTCCATCCCCATCTGTAGAGCGAGAGCATATTAGGAGAGCTTAAGGGATTGAATTGTGGAAGGCCAAACCGATTTTGTTCTCGTCATAAACATGGAATCATCAGGTACGTTTTCTATGTTGTTTTATATTTAAATCCTGATTGTTTGACTAAGCGTTGAATTCTTAAGGGATTCGATTAGGGTTCTAACAAGTGGTATCAGAGCCACGCTTCAGTCGAATAGTTGGGGTTTAATTTGAATGACTTTTATTGCATTAATCTTAAACTTGTTGCCGCTGCTTATATATTTGATTACTGTGTTTTGCGACTGCGATTTGTTTTGTGGGTTCGGTACTGTTTCAGGGGTTAAAAGTTAAAATTGGTTCCGACTTTTCCTTGTGTGTATATGTGTTGTGCGTGATTGACACCTTTTTTGGTATATATTTTTTTTAATATGCCTTGTGTGATTGTTGCGGCTTCATCATGTGAAGAATCTGTTTTTATAATATTACCATTCCATTACAGTGAATGGTGTTCATGTGATAAACTGTTGCCGACAACTTGTTTTGGCATGTTAAACTTTTTTAGGTTTTGATCATTATGTCATGATTACATATGACATGAGTTGATGATTACATATGGTGTTATATACGGTTGATTATTTGTTTCATGGATTAAGTATGTTTATATATATGTGATTAATGTATAAGATGTTGATTCATGAAATTTATTTTATGGATTAAAAGTAGGTGCTTAAATTAATTTTAAGCTTTTGATATTTGATATCAAAATTTCAGTTTTGAACACTTACTAATATTATTTTTGTCCCCTATTTTAAATAAGTAGATCGATGCATAAAGTTGCCAAAGTAACCTCTTGTGTGTAGGTTTATTTATTTTAAAATAACGGGATATGTGTGTTCATTGTTCATGCGATCAATGCATCGGCCCAAAGGAAGGTCATTGATTGGCCGAACAATGAATACACGTGTGGTGATATATGTGAATGATAATTACAGTAACCACTTGTGACATATATTGAACTGTTAATATGTATGTATTTATCTTTAATGATACATATTGGTACTGTATATTTGATTCATATATCTAATCAGTAAGTGTTTGAAATAATTTCACTTTTGATATTGGTATCAAAATTTCAGTTTTGGGCACTTACTTATATTAATTTTGTCCCCTATTTTAAATGAGTGGATCGACGTATAAAATTGCCAAAGTAACCTCTTGTGCGTATGTTTACTTATTTTAAAATAACGGGATGTGTGTGTTCATTGTTCATGCGGTCAATGCATCGTCCCAAAGGAAGGTCATTGATTGGCCGAACAATGAATTCACGTGTGGGAATGGTGTGTGACGATTGTAAAGTTTTCATGTGGATAACATACCGGCCCAAAGGAAGGATGTTATTTGACCGAATTTATTGTCAGCACTTGATTTCTGCGTGCAAGAGTACCACTTACGAATTAATGATTCTATCCAAAGATAGACATTAATGTTATGCTAGGTATCTTGGTTGTATGGGCCCATCACTTCTGTTGATTGAAAATTGTGTATCACATGAGAATTGTTTGCTTATTCTTAATGTGTTATAACATGATTTTCAATGTTTGAGCTTATGTATTTATTTGTTCTGTATTGATAGTTGTTATCTGCTGCTAATATCACTGCCAACATGAATTCAATTATTGTGCTTAACAACACAAACTTTAGGAGATGGAAAGAGAACATTCTGTTAGTTCTCGGTTGTGTGGTCTAGACTATGCGATAAGGTTTGAACAACTTGCTTCTCTTACTAGATAAAAGTTCCACTTAGGATAAGGTGAACTTTGAGAAGTGGGAGCGTTCGAATCGCCAAAGTCTGGTGATGATCCAACACAATGTTCTAGAAACATTTAGGGGCGGTATGTCAAATGAGGTCATTGTAAGGGGTTTCCTTGAAGAAATTGAAAGTCGTTTTGCAAAGAACGAAAAGGCTGAGACAAGCAAGCTTTTAGCTGACCTTGTCCAGATGAGGTATAAGGGTAAAGGAAACATAGGGAAGTACATTATGGAGATGTCTAACATCGCTTCAAAACTTAAGAGGGTCAAGTTTAGTCTGATGACTTGCTTGTCCATTTGGTCCTTATCTCACTTCCTGCACACTATGGTCAGTTTATAGTTAGCTATAATACTCGGAAGGATAAATGGACTCTTAATGAGCTCATTTCTCATTTTGTGCAAGAAGAGGATAGGTTGAAGCGTGAAAAGACTGAAAGTGCTCATGTTACAATGACCTCAATGGGCAACAAAAGAAAGAGGATTAAGGATAAGGTAACTGCAGTGACAAGTTCACATTTATACTTGCCTTTGCCAAATTCCTAGAGGAGTGCGGAATCATCCCGCAATACACCATGCAAGGGCAACCTCGCATGAATGGTGTCGCGGAGAGGAGAAACAAAACTCTTAAGGACATGGTGAGAAGTATGATTAGTCATTCTTCTTTACCGGAATCACTCTAGGGAGATGCAATTAACACTGTAGTGTACATACTGAACATAGTACCTAGTAGAGCGGTAGCTAAAACCCCTTATGAATTATGGACAGGAAAAGGCCTAGTATCAGGCACTTGTACATTTGGGGTTGTCCAGCTGAGGCGAGGCCTTACAGGCCACGTAAGGAAAAACTGGATTCCAGAACGGTTAGTTGCTACTTTGTTGGGTATCTTGAACGGTCGAGGGGTTTTAAGTTTTATGATCCCTCAACTAAATCGTTTTTCGAAATGGAAAATGCGAGATTTCTTGAGGATGTTGTGTTTGAGGGGGGAGAGAGTATTAGTAGTGTTGTCTTTGAAGAGGAATTCGTTCCTCTACCGGATGTTGTTATTGACAATGTTCAACTTGTTGACATTGTTCAAGACACAACAGAAGACAACAATGAGGATTCTCCTCTACCACTCCCTGGTCAAGTTCAAGAGGTTGTTCCTGAAGAGCAAAACATCAACCTCAAGAGAAAGTGCCACTTAGGCGATCCACTAGAGATAGGAGGAGTGTAATCTCTAGTGATTACATTGTATTCCTTCAGGAACACGAGTTTGACACATGGACAATGGAAGATGATCCAATCACCTTCCTCTAGGTCAAACAAAGTGTTAACTATCAAAAGTGGATCGATGCTATGAATGATAAGATAAAACTCATGCATGATAATGGCGTTTGGAAACTCATCAAGTTGCCTGAAGGTGCGAACCCCATTGGTTG
The DNA here is from genome assembly GCA_963921825.1 of Erodium maritimum. Lineage (NCBI taxonomy): Eukaryota > Viridiplantae > Streptophyta > Magnoliopsida > Geraniales > Geraniaceae > Erodium > Erodium maritimum. Next base: position 138,794,787 of record OY997588.1, on the reverse strand, counting down.
CAAATGGATATTTAAAACCAAGTGGGATTCGAACGGCAATATTGAGAGGTATAAAACGCGTCTAGTTGCTAAAGGTTTTACTCAAAGCGAAGGTATTGGTTATAAAGAAACTTTCTCTACGGTATCGTCGAAAGATTTTTTTAGAACAATAATGGCACTTGTAGCTCATTTGGATTTAGAGCTGCATCAGATGGATGTTAAGATGACTTTTCTCAATGGTAAAATTGAGGAAACCATATATATGGAACAACCAAAAAACTTTGTATCAAGTGACCCAAGGTTTATGGTTTGTGAACTCAAGGGTCCATCTACGGTCTCAAGCAGGCTTCCCGTCAATGGTATCACAAGTTTCATACTATCATTACCTCGTATGGCTTTGAGGTCAATGTAGTGGATAATTGTGTATATCATAAGTTCAGTGGGAGTAAATTCATCTTCCTAGTGTTGTATGTCGACGATATTTTGTTGGCAAGTAGCGATATAGGTTTGTTGCATGAAACCAAGGGATTTTTTAACAAAACATTTTCAAATGAAGAATCTTGGTGATGCAACCTTTGTGTTAGGAATCAAGATACACCGAGATCGCTCTCGTGGTATTCTTGGGTTATGACAAAAGAACTATATCGAAAGGGTTCTTGCTAGGTTTGGCATGAAAGATTGTGCACTAGGAGTTACTCCCGTCGCTAAAGGAGACAAGTTTAGTCTCAAATAGTGCCCCAAGAATGAATTAGAAAGAAAGGAAATGCTTAAGATTCCATATGCTTCGGCTGTTGGGAGTCTTATGTATGCTCAAGTATGTACCCATCCAGATATGGCGTACATACATAGTCGGCATGTTGGGCATATACTTAAGTGACCCAGATATGGATCATTGGAAAGCAGCCAAATGGGTCATGAGGTACTTACAGAGAGCAAAGGAATACATGCTCACCTATCGGAAGTCAGAAAATTTGGAGATCATTGGGTATTCTGATTCCGATCTTGCGGGTTGTCAAAATACTAGGAGATCCACCTTTGGTTATGTTTTTCTGTTGACAGGAGGAGCTATATCTTGGAGAAGTGCTAAGTAGAAACTTATAGCTTCTTCCATTATGGCATCAGAATTCATAGCTTGTTATGAGGCAACCAATCAGGCTATATGGCTGCAAAATTTTGTCACCGGGCTGTGGGTTCTGGATGGAATCGAAAAGACTTCTAAAGGTCTATTGTGACAATCTTTTGGCAGTCATGTATTCGAATAACAACAGAAGTTCGTCAAACTCTAAACACATTGACATCAAATTTCTAGTTGTTAAAGAAAGAGTTCAGAGTAGGATAGTGTCTATTGAGCGTATAGGAACAAACTACATGCTAGCGGACCCACTAACTAATGGCTTGACACCTAAAGTGTTTCATGAGCATACTGCTCATATGGGTGTTGTCTTAATTGACGATATGCGGTTTTAGTGGGAGTTTGTTGCCTATGTTTGCTATTCGGAATGACACTATACTTGTTAAGTATTCTGCAGAATAAAGTTGATGATGTTAGTATCATTATAGCTCTGAATGTTTTGTCTTTCAATTGCAGTTTAGCATAAGGTTTGAAAGACTAAATCTTGATCTCACTTAAGCATTAAGGACCAAGTAGAAATAGGCTTGAATGATATCTCAGTGCATGAAATTTCCAATCACACATCCATACTTGATCTATGTCATTGAATGTATTTGGCATGATGATCATTGATGGGTCTAGTTACGATTGTTGTAGCCAAAGCCGCTTTGGTCTCATGTTGGTACAGGAGATGGACCAGATTGACTAAGGGGGAATGTTTTAAGAATATTGACCATTTTGTGCGCACATACAGTTTTCAAATATAATTGTCATTAGGATTCGATTTGTATCCCAAGTGGGAGATTGTTGGGTTATTTTATAATCTAACGTGTGGGCTTACAAATTGGACAAGTATATTTGGGTCAATGATTCGTATTGGGCTACTAGTTGGGAAGCCCGATTTAAAACATTAATGAGTATGGGCTTTGTAATGTGTGATACCCATATAAAACTGATTAAAGTAATGGCCTTTATTCAGATTCTATATGTATAGGCATATTAGAGTTTGGTCCCCAAGTTCAATCAGTCGTCTCTCTTTTCTCCTCCATCCTCATCTGTAGAGCGAGAGCATATTAGGAGAGCTTAAGGGATTGAATTGTGGAAGGCCAAACCGATTTTGTTCTCGTCATAAACATGGAATCATCAAGTACGTTTTTTATGTTGTTTTATATTTAAATCCTGATTGTTTGACTAAGCGTTGAATTCTTAAGGGATTCGATTAGGGTTCTAACAGATTTGTCTTGCCATGAATTTTTTGGACTCCAATAACACTTTACTCTCTCTCAATGACAAGTTCAGCATTCTTTCTATGCTCTGGAATGGTTTTTATTTAAGAAGAATGTTTGTTTTCTTTTTAGTGTCTGACAATTCTCTCCACAATTTTGCTCTAGAGTATTGAGGACTACTGGTTAGCTACTGAATATTCTTGAGCTGGTTGTGTTTTTTACTGATGGGGGTGTTGAACACAAGGTTGGGTTTGGTATTATTGGGTTGGGACTACTATAGTTGAGCTGATTTGGGTATTTGTACTCTCTTGTTCCTTTGGGTTTGGTGACTTGTGTCCCAAGATACTGGTATTTATGAAGTTGGTAACTTGTGTCTCAAGATATTGGTATTTATGAAGCTCCTATTTAGGAGGGCTCTTGTTTGTATGAGAGGACACTCCCTCCTTTGTTTAGGCCTTATTTTTAAGCCTTTTAGATTTTAATACATATTCCAAAAAAAATTATAATACCAATCAACTTCTCCAAAAGTTCCTCCATCCTACTACCGATCGTCTACTTGCCTTTGCTCGTTCGCTTCCTGCACTTCAAGCGTCGCCGTCGATGGAATGGTACTCCTCAACCAAGTGATGGAAGCAAAATTTGACTAAACACATAAAGGTCTATTCGATTTGCTTGACTGGCTTGTCTCTACCATAAAACGTGTATATATGTTTAATATGAAGTGGTCTACATAATACTTAGTCGGTCCAAGACTACAACTACTAATAATAATATTAAGAATTCACAAATTGACACGTTTTGTTTTCTAAATTACTTGTTTAATTGTATGCTACTATAAAATGTTCACTCGGATAAGAACATGACAGACATGATATGATGATGACCACGTGAAACTGACTAGTTCGAGTTATTTAATCACAATTGATCTCACTCGGTTGTGATGATGAAAAATCCAAGGCATCCGGTCCTGTATCAAAAATCACCTCAGATAATTATTGGAAATAGGCACTTGAACGAAGCAGATAGCCCTCGTCTTTGTAACGAACTGCATCACTTAAGTACTTGGACGACGTAGCCTGCGTTGCCAAAATTGTGTCGTCTAACAACTTAGGCAACCTATTGATCGTACTACATTGCTTATGCCCACCACTACGCCTTTGAAGCTACTTTTTTTTTGGACTAAAAAGCTATAGTATTTTATTAACCAAAAGATTCAAAAACGAAAGAGTGTATCATAGATTTTCTGACCACGAAAAACAGGCTTAGAACATTTATAATGTTCACTGATCTTTTCACAATATGACCGTTCTTGACGGTTTTGGATGGGATGCCACAAATACGACATAATAAAATTAAACGAAGTTGACTACGAATGCTTGAGGTCTTGCCTAAACACTGCATGCCCAATAGAGTATGACCGAACTTGCTATCATCCACTTCTTCGGGAGGTAGTGCTCTTCCCAATGCCCCCTCCCAGGGCCAGTCCCTAGAGCACTGTTTTCCCGTCCGTTCTTGGTCCTCCTGGTGTTCGCCAGTAGAACCTCGGTTCACTCCCCCAACTCATGCCCTTGTACCAGACCCAGAAACAGTTTCAGGTCTACTTCTATCTATGTGCATAGACAGGGTCGGGGTGTCAGGCTTCCAGCTACTAGAGAGTTGGCCGACCTCCATATTTTTCCAGCCCGGATCCACCGAGTGGGTCTGAGTGGCTCCCCGAGGACTCACACCGTTAGGTGCAGCATTCGAGGATACTATCGGGACTCTCCCCGAATATAATGGTTCCTTAGGTGCAGTAGGCGAGGATACCGGTTTCCAATCTGTCGCGTAAACCTTGTCGTCCCGATCCCATTGATACTTTAGCATGGAAGAGTCGAACCGCCCTCAGGGTCTCTTGTCTCGGGGCAGGGTCCCAATTGTATTCTCGGATACTGCACCTCAGGGGGTGAGCCCTCGGCGGGTCTCTCAACCCGGGCTGGTTGATCCAGGCTGGAAGAACTTGGTGATCGGTCAACCTATTAGGAGTAGTAAAGCTGAACCCTCACGCATGCATGTGCACAGAGATAGAACTGGACTTGAAGCTGGAGTTGAGTCTAGTTGTGGAGCGGGAGGTGGGGGAGTGAAACAGGGTTCTGCTGGGGAACCCCGGGATGATCAAGACCGGGCCGGGAAAATGGACCGAATGGAGGAATGAAAGGGATATTGTGCTCTAGGGACTGGCCCTAAGAGGGGTTCCTGGGAAGAGTTTTGCCTCCCTTGGAAGCTGGTGTCAGCAGGTTCGGTAGCATTCTACAGAATTGTTACGCCCCAAATCCGGTTTTGACCGGAATCGAGACGCGACTCAAGTTAAAATAAATTAAATAATAACGATCGATAAAAGTGCTCGAATCTCATAAAAACTCCATCAAAATGATCTAAGTAAATGTTCGAAATCCTCCATGAGTCACAGCTCGTAGTACAAAGTAAGGTATAAAATGTTTAACAGAAAAGAGCAACATAAATCCAAAACGAATCCCAAAAGGAACTGAAGCTCCCAAGCCTCGCCCACTCTAGACATCTGGTGCTCCTGTAAAACAGTAAGAGAAACAAAGGGGATGAGCTTACGCTCAGTAGGAAAAATCTCACTAACTCCACATTTAGATCAATACTTAAACTGTTCAAACGGATAGACAAAAGCATAATAATAAGATTAACAAAGTAGTACAAATGAATAAAATATAAAATCAAAGCAATATCACACTCTTGAAGATAACCGTAATTCGAACGAGTTCACAAAAAGTTCCATAACGAAAAGATAAGAGTAAAATGGGAGTATTTAATATCGTGCCAACCACTCGCTTTCTCAAGCCTCTGATCCATGGATAGGTTCTGGGATCACCTCGGTTCCCATAATTCCAATCCACCAAAGTACCCATGTCATATCAGATTTTCCCTCGGTCCAGAGGACGCACATGCGTTGGGGCACCGGAAACAATCCCAAATGGGCGCTTATCATCGGGATTCCCAGAAATGCCTCCAAAGGACTATATGTCATAGGGAACCAAGGCAGTGCTCCACTGGGACGCACATCCTTGGGTGGAACCTTAGTAACCATCTCTCAAGTAGTAACCCAAATAATATCCGGTAGGATCTGCTCATAATCAAACTATATCCCGCAGGATCTGCCAATAATCAATAAATATCCCGCAGGATCTGCCAATAATCAATAAATATCCCGCAGGATCTGCCAATAATCAATAAATATCCCGCAGGATCTGCCAATAACCCATATTCGTAGTATCAAGTAAGCAATGCCCTCAGGCTCCAATTCTCAACCAATATCTCACTGTATCTGTCAAACTCCACCTTTACCACGACATCGGATTACCCCCCCCCCCCCCCCCCCCCCCGGTGTAGGACCGAACCAAACAAGCAATTCAAACAGGAATAAGAATAAAGGAACACCATAACTGGGTCACCAATCAACACTCATCAAATCACACTTTCATCACAACAAAGACATCCAATACACTCCATACTTACCGTATACTTACCTGTCACGAACCAGCGGTACATCGATCACCTGATTGTGCCCCGTGACACAACCAGGCATACTCGATCATCCGTTCAATCAACAATTATATGAACATAAACACTCAATCAACCAGTATGCATTCAACCAATCAATCATCAAGTGAGCGAACCATTTAGCATTCAATCATACAAGCTAATCTAGTTTCATGACACTCTTAAGTTAACCTAGTAATTAGCAACCAAGCATGTGAACCTAGCACACAACTAATCCGAGAGCTCTTCACAGCCTCTCTACCAGTAAATCAATTTCCCAAGTATTGAAAGCACACTTCACTAATTGTCATCATCCTAAGCATGCATACTAGACTCATCCATTTATTAGTAATTGAAATACGATTATTCTAGTTATTCGCATAACTTTGTAAGATCCGTTGATTTCGCTCTTTCAAACTCCAGGAATATCTCCCTTGATTTGGTAAGATCCGTTGGGGAGGATTCTATCCGAATCCCAGCTGTGATTTCCAATGATAATGCCAACTCTTATGAAGAAGAAGGGAAGTCGACTTCGTCTGCTTCGGGGGAGAGAGGTTTTGAATGGGTATGTGTTGTTGGTCATGAGCCCTCCATCATGTGTTGGCCCAATAGTGGTTGGGCTCGTAGATGTGGTTCGACCCGAGCAGCTCCCAGCGGTTGAAGCGAGTTCGAATGTTTCGGTCAGTCAAGACTCTTTTGTTGGGTCTCAACCGGGCCAGGTGGATGGGCCTCAAGATCCATTGGAAAATGGGTTACTTCTAAGTCAAGTAACCCAAAAAGCCCCTTTGTTGGTGTCATGCCCCAAATTCGGTTTTGGCCGGACTCGAGACGTGACCTAAAACAAACGAGGTAAAAGTAATAAAACTGTAATAAATTCCTTTACAACTGAAAACTAGTCCAAAGTATTTCTCAATAATCAAAAAAAAGATGTCAAAACTTGATAAGTAACATAAGGTAAATAAAGTTCAACAATGTGGACCAACACATCTCTAATACAATCCTCAAGACATCCGGAAGCTCCCGAGCCTCGAATTTCCCCAAATCTCAAGCATACATGTACACACAATAAATAAACAAATAGGGGTGAGCTTACGCTCAGTAGGGAAAATCGTAAATGACCTTAGTCTCCAAGTTTAATATTAAAACTGTTTTAATTCGATGTCACAAAAGTATTTAAAACCCTTAGACCAAAGGATGTAATAAACAAATAAGAAGTAACAATATCATTAGTGCATTCTCAAGGATAACGATAACTTCCCAGAGAATAGATGGAGAACATTATAATAAAATAGAAACTCATCACACTGGAAACAAGTAAATACTATTAATCAAAGAAATGTTATGGAATCCGTTGTGATGGAATAACATCGCTTCTTCAAAGATGACAGTAACTTAAAAGAAGTTCATAATAAATACTTTAACGGATCAATAATATTAAAAATGGGAATAATCGATATCTTGTCAACCACTCGCTTTCTCAAGCCTCCGATCCATGGATAGATTCTGGGATCACATCGGTTCCCACATTCCGATCCACCAGAGTATCCATATCATATCAGATTTTTCCCTCGGTCCAGAGGAAGCACATGCGTCGGGGCACCGGAAACAATCCCAAATGGGCGCTTATCATCGGGATTCCCAGAAATGCCTCCAAAGGACCTGATGTCATAGGGAACCAAGTAGTGCACCCACTGGGATGCAGTTCCTTGGGGTGAAACCATAAGTAATCCTTTCCCCAGGGTAAACTGTCCAATTGCCCACAGGCCCAATAACCAATGCCCCGCAGGGTCCAATAACCAATTGTCCGCAGGCCCAATAATCAATGAATATCCCGCAGGATCTGCCAATACTCAACTCTCATAATATCCAGTAACCAATGAATATCCCGCAGGATCTGCCAATACTCAACTCTCATAATATCCAGTAACCAATGAATATCCCGCAGGATCTGCCAATACTCAACTCTCATAATATCCAGTAACCAATGAATATCCCGCATGATCTAAAACTCAGTCAATAACTCACTGTATCTGTCCAACTCCAACCACCTCATCGTCACCGGATTACCCCCCCCCCCCCTCTCCCCCGGTGTAGTACCAAACCAAGCAAACGAACAGACAAACCAATAAACGAACATACATTCAAGAATAAGAATAAAGGAACAAGCATTTCATTCATCTGTCAAGCAACACACATCGGAACACACTTTCATCACAACCAAGACAACCCACACCATTTCATACTTACCGTGTACTTACCTGCCACCCACCATCGGTACATCGATCACCTGATTGTGCCCCTTTGGCACAATCAGTCATACTCGATCATCCGTTCAACCAACAGTTATAGCAACATAAACACTCAATCAACAAGTATACATTCAACCATACCAACATCATGTGAACGAAAAAATAGTCATTCGATAAGGAAAGCTAATCTAGTTTCATTAGACTCCTAAGTTAACTCAACAACTATCAATCAAGCATGTGAACCTAGCACACAACTAATCTGAGAGCTCTTCACAGCCTCTCTACCAGTAAATCAAGTTCCCAAGTATTGAAAGCACACTTCACTAATTATCATCGTCCTAAGCATGCATACTAGACTCATCCATTTATTAGTAATTGAAATACGATTATTCTAGTTATTCGCATCCTAAAGGCAATTCTAGGACCTTTCTGATTTTATTATCCTAATCATGCATTCTAAGCGGTAATTAAGTAATTAAGACTTTCCCTACCTCGAGGTCTTCCTCTAATAAAACTTTGATGAAAAGCTCGAGTGATCACAACTCCGTTCTTCACACGGTTTCCGGCGTGATCTTCGTTCTTCTAGCTCGGGTCCAAGCCCTTGATCTCGGGCGAAGTCCCGTCTAGGTTTGACAAATAAAACGTCTAATCAGAACCAGTAAAAGTCCAAGGGTCCACTGATTTAACCAAAAAGTCCTTTAAATTCTCATCTTGAATTAAATTAAATCAATTTATTAAATCTGATTTTAAAATTATTTTCTCTGAACCGGGTTGACCCGGATCCGACCCGGATCCAGACCCTGACCCGGACCTGACCCGAATCCAGACCCTGACCCGGACCTGACCCGAATCCGGATCAGATCCAGCCCGAGGTCTGCCTCGTTCAGGCCCAGGCCCAAGGCCTGTCCTTTGTTGCTGTTTGGCCCGAGACTCAACCGAAACGGGCCTGGCCCCAAGGCCCAACTTCTTTTCTCGTCCGACCCGCGTCACCTGGCCCAACAACTCTTCCAGGCCCAAGCCCTTCCAGCCTCAACCCCGAGCTCGTTCGGCTCCGGCGAGGATCGCGTGTTCCGGCCACCGTCTCCGGCAGCGACAACACCCAGAACCCGTGTGACAAGCTGACGGAGCTAAGGGAGAGGACGGCGGATCTCGGCCGTGGCTGGATGAGGACGAGGGCGTCAGGAATTGCTGCTTCGTTCAGATCTGGGGTTTCGTGAGGTCGTCAGCTACGGTTCCGACCTACAACGCTCAAATCGAGCTCGGGTGACACGAATCCTAGAGAGACGAGGTCGGGGAGAAAGGGAAACGGGGAGAGGAAGCACACCCGTACATTTTTCCCGTCGCCAACGTGGGTCGGGATCGGGAGCTTGAGCCAGAGGCGTCTTCAAGCGAGTCCTTCTCGCTTCCGAGCGCGATGGGTTCGAGTTGAAGAACGAGGTGAAGAAGACGAAGGGAAAGGAGGAGAACGAGGCATAGGATAGAAGCGCAGGTGACGGAGAAAGAGCGGCGGCGAGATCTGTGCTCGTTCGCGAGAGGAACACGAGAGGGGGGTGGGTGGTGACTCGGGAAGCGTGTCCAGCAATGGGCACTGAAGGGACGCGAAATGCCCTTTTGTGGCTAGGGTTAGCTTCTGCTACCGGGCCTGGGTCAAGCCTTTCTGATTGGGCCCAATCCACAATTCAGTCCAAACAAACTCTTTCCCTCTTTTTCTTATTTTTTTTTCTCCAAATACAACCTGTTGCAAATAACCCCTCCACGTTTCTGATTTCACAAACTACCCCTTCGTAACGGAGTGGGGTTTTACAGTTGGATTCCTTAATTGAAACGGTCGAGGATGGGATCGTGGTTCAACCTCCGGTCCAGCAGCAAGTGAGCCCTTGGAAGGACGTTATCTTGAAGACGTCTCTTAAGGGTTGTCCTCCGGGGAAGAATCTCAAGAATTACGAGATTGTTGGTGGTGTGAAGCTTCCAATCAAGGACCTCCCGCTCGTGTCTCATGGGGTTATAGACCAACTGATGTCTTTTAGTGGGTGGGTGGATGCAACCCTCAAGCTTAAGGCCACTAAGGGTCGAGTCCCTCGTATTCATAAATCCTAGGTCCAAGACACGGGCTCTCAAATTGAATATGTATTAGTCCTCTGATAGTGAGTGGTATGAGGAAGCGTAAGCCCCAAGAACTCTTTTCAGGACTTTTGGTCCTATGGTTACGGGTTTCACCCATGTAAGCTCCCGTAGATCGAGATTTTATGTAATCGTGTCTCTTTGGATATTTTCCATTTCGAAAAGTTTCTTTTGATAAAATTTTGCGTTTATCCAAAAAAAATAGGTCTATAATTAGTTTTTGTTGTTATTCCAATATAATACTTTATTTACGACGTCAACATTAGAATGACAAATGACAGAGAAATATTTGAGTAATTTGTTTCCATGGTATCTTTTGACTAAAAATAAACCGAAGTGGTGGCCAGGCCAAGTCTTTAAATAAACAAAGAACCGAAAGAGGCAAGAAAAGGGCAAGTATGAGCTGCGAATACCAAGTAGTGAGCCTTCAAGAGCTTGTGGCAAGAGACGCCACCCTTCAAGTCCCACAAAGCTACGTTCGTCATGATATTCAACAACCACCTCCTCTTGCCGTCCACCAAGCAGTCCCAACTATTGACATGAACCAACTCACCACACATGATCAACTGCAAAAGTTGTACTCGTCTTGCAACCAATGGGGTCTTTTTCAGGTATCCACAAAACCTTATTTATAGATACATCACTCGAGCACCGATTCATCGTCCTTTTGTAATACATATGTAGTTGGTGAACCATGGGGTGAGCTCTTCAGTGATGGAGAAGATGAGGTATGAGATTGGAGAGTTCTTCAAGCTTCCGATTGAGGAGAAGATGAAGTATGGGATAAGGCCCGGTTTCGTTGAAGGGTATGGGCATGCGGTTTCAAGAGCAGACCAGAAGCTTGATTGGGGAGATAGGTTTTATATCATAACCAATCCTCTTGAGAGGAGAAAGCCCCACCTCTTTCCCGAGCTCCCTTCATCCATGAGGTACTCTCTCCTCTCTCTCTCTTGTAGAAACATATAAAACACAGTTCAATATACGAGACTCTGATTGAGATCTGGTCTCTCTTGTAGAAACATATAAAACACAGTCTAGTATACAAGACTCTGATTAAGAGTTGGTCGAGTCTTTTTGGGCATGTTTAAGGAACGAGTCTTTTCGGGCATGTTTAAGGAATGAAGATTTCCTGTAGTAGGTCAGAGCTGTTATACATTACAAAAGCACACCCGTATAAGTTGTACACTGAGTTCTAATTTGATCCCTTCCATATACAAGTCAATATAAAATATTAGTTCAAATTTATTTATCTTAATTTATAAACCCGCATGGTGAGTTGTTAAAAATAATTCAAGAGAACACATATACACACATGGGGAGACAGAGAGACATAACCAATCACATATGCATTATTGGGGACCACTGAAGCACAAGCCTCTCTTGTCATACAAATAAGGAACTAATTAAGTCAACTAAATCGGTAGACCTACTGATCCATAATTTTTATTAAAACAATTTCAATATAATATTCTTATCAAATATTTATTTATAAAATAATTTTTTAATATAATTTTTTTGTAATATATTATTCTGCTAAACATTTATTTTCAAGTTAATAGTCTTACAACTTTTTTGCAATATATACCCTGTTAAATATTTAATCACAATTGGATACTTAATTATAAATTTTTTGTTATATTTCATCCAAAATACCCATCAAAGTGAATTATCAAAATTTCCCTTCATTCATCTTCAAAATTTTAAATCTCAATTTTGAAAATTTGAAGATGAATGGTGATTGGTATTTTGGACTTTTTATACTCTTTGACTGGAAAAATAACAGAAAATTAACAGTTAGATACTAAACTGTGGTTAAATATTTGGTAATGTATTATATTACAAAAATAATTATGTCAGAATATTATCCTGAAAATAAATGTTTGACATAGTATTATATTATAAATAAAAATATATTAGAATATTATCTTACTAGATAAATATTTGACAGAATATATATTGAAATTTCCCTTTTTTATAAAGATTTTGATTATAGAATAAATTAAAATTCGATATATTTATAATTTACGTCATTAAAGATTTTTTTTCTGAAATCTGAATATTTACATGAAAGCTAGTACATATACATGCACAGCAGCCACTCATAATCATTCCAAGTATGTAAGTCTAAAATACACATTATGGTGATGATGAAAGGGAGACGTTTGAGGATTACTTCACAGAAGCGCAAAAGGTGGCCATGAGGCTGCTAGAGATATTAGGAGTCCCGTTGAAGATGAGCAAGAGAGAGATGGATGAGCTGTTCGAGAACGGGATGCAATCGGTGCGGATGACCTATTATCCGCCGTGCCCGCAGCCGGAGCGCGTGATGGGGCTGACGCCGCACTCCGACGCTTCCGGCATAACAATACTTTTCCAGGTCAACGGCGTCGATGGCCTGCAAGTCAAGAAAGATGGAGCTTGGCTTCCTGTGGAGTTCCTCCAAGACGCACTCGCGGTTAATATGGGAGATGTTCTTGAGGTTAGTCTATCTTCTTCCTTTTATATGTTGTACAAACCTATCATTCAATAATCATCTTACATAGTAGTAATTATGTTATACTAACATAATTACTTATAAATAAGTTTTTGTAGTGTTGGTAGTTCTTCTGGTTTTGTTTTTTCTTTTATCAGCAAAACAATATATTAAATACCTCCTTTTTCTAAAATGAAAAAAAAAGACAAGGGAGACCCTTGGAAACTCATACACCAAAACACCACTCTAGAAGAGGACAACAAGAACAACAAAAAAATCAAGACTAAACCAAAGAAAAAGGACAAAACTACAGAAACTATCAGAGGAAACAACCACAAAAAGAGGACAATCCCCGAAACACCAGAACAAGAACCAAGAACCAAACACCAACCCAACACAAAACCACCAGACCCAAACTCGAGCAAAGCCAGCAACAAAAATAGTCAACCCACTCCTCCAACTAAATCAGAATCAGAAGCGCCCTCCAAGTCCTCGAACTCATCATCAGAGTCAACTTCAAAATCAACACACTGGATTGTAGTCAGAATCCAACTTTTGAAGCTGTTGAATAACCTCCTTATCCGAAACAGAAGCTTGGAGCCCTAAAGCTTTACCAAACTGCCAGGCCTTCTTAGCTTCAGAGAGGCCTTTAGAAGAGAAAACCTTTCCAGCACTCTTGAAAGAAACAACTTCTTTCTCCAAATTCATACTAGACCTTGTAACATAGGTGCGAGTAGAAGCAACTTTCTTAGAATTTTTCTTACCTCCTCTGATCTTTTTAACAACAACCGAGGATTTAGAAGTAAAGCCCATAAGATCCGAGATATCAGCTACTTGCGCCTGCACAACCTTTTTACAAACCAAGTTAATGTCTGGTTCAACCTCCTTTTCAGAAGTCCGACCTTTCAAATTCGGAAGGCTAAGTCCAACAAGATCTTTACAACCTTCCACAACAATGCCTGAAGAAGTGTCGTCTTCCCTCACATCAATAAAAACAAGGTTTTGAGGATGAAGAAGGTTGACGGTCACTTATTGCTTGAAAACCTCAACTCCCTCTTTGCTGGATTGAACACGATTCACTCTAGAACCCAACACTTCTTCTCTTTGAGTAGAGGCCTTCTTCCCAACCTCAACTCCCAATAATAATAAAATAGTCAGATTTGAGGAGACAGAGCATTGGTAGTTGTAGGATCCTACCATGGTTCGTGTCGTCAGTTAAAAGCAATTTAGAGGAGAGATAATGCTAATGCTATTTTGCTCTTCCTACCACTAACCCTACCATGGCTCTTAACCCACCCATTGGAGAGGTAGTTGTAGTTTGACACTCCTACCACTGTTCCAAACCACTTCACAGACCATTACCATTAGAGCATAAAATAATGAATTAATTACAATTTAAAATATTAAACAATATAGTATAATTTGTTCTTATTTTAAATTTATTGTGTTTCAAAAATAAATAGCCTCACTGCTAGAAGAGAATGAGGGTGGTAAAAAAAACTGTGAGCTCAGAACGGGGCAGGAACACAACTATCAATCCAAAATACATTACTTATAATTATTTTGTTGCTAAAAAGGTTTCATACTTTGTCAACTAAAATTGATCACTAACTATGAATATGCATTTTATATTTGTATATAATACCTCATGTTTCTACCAACCATTGCAGATATTAAGCAATGGGCAATACAATAGCGTGGAGCATAGAGCAACGGTAAATTCAAAGAAAGAAAGAATCTCCCTAGCTATGTTCTTCAACCCCAAATTTGAAGCGGTGTTTGGACCAGCGCCCGGTATGATAGACTTTAAAAACCCACCAATGTTCAAGAAAATATGGATGGAGGATTATGTCAAGTGTTTCTTCTCTCGTAGACTCAATGGCAAGACGTTTTTGGAGCACATGAAAATCAACAACAAGGAAGAGGACGCACCTAACTCTTCATAATAGGTCTATACATGCATGGTTTTGCTATGGAATCACCAGCTGAAGCTTTATCCATTGTTAATTTGGGGTATTATATTACTCTCACGTATTTGTTAATAGGCGATGTTTAGTTTAGACGACCATGATAATCTCTCTATCTTCTATAGTTTTCTCCACTTCAGAATATGCAAAATGGTTGTGTCACCTCGTGTTGTAGATATATTAAGGAATAATAACAAAAACTTGTGATTGTTGTGAGGTGGCAAGTAAAATGCCACATGTGGCCATCACAATTAGCATGTCACCACTAATTGTATTTTAGGGGATTATGTGGCAATGTCTCATGTATTTTGTTCTCCTATAAATAGAGGTGTCAACCCCTTGTATTAGATGATCTATGAATACTTACAACTCAATACAATACCTCTTGTAAGATACTCTCTTGAATATAAATTCTCTATACTCTTAATCTCCAAGTGTTATTTCTTGTCTTGCTTGGTGACAAACCCGCAGACACCAACCTTCTTATTATTCTTGGGCCATTGGTGTCTTGGCGTTGGTTCCGATCAAACTTGATTATTACAACACGTTATCAGCACGATCTTGTGATGGATAACCTGAAAAAGTTCAGTTATACACCCCTCAAATTGGACGGGAAGAATTATTATGAATGGGCGTTGGATACGACTATCCACTTAAGATCTCAGAATCTTGGAGACGCTATAAAAGAAGGGAACAACGAATCTGTTAAAAACAAAGCCTTGGCCACAATCTTAATCTTTCATCATATGCACAAAGACTTAAAGATTGAGTATTTAGTTGATGAGGATCCCTTAAGTTTATGGGTTCAGCTCAAGGGGAGGTTTGAGCATATGAAAGCGATAGCGCTCCCTCGTGCCTTATATGATTGGTCTAACCTCAGGTTACGGGACTTTAAGTCTGTAAATGAGTATAATTCAGACATGTTTAGAATTGTTTTCAAGCTTCGCAGTTGTGGTGAAAAGATAACCGACGAGTCTATGCTTAAGAAAACGTTCTCCACATTCCACCCCTCGAATATGCTCCTACAACAGCAATATCGAGCGAATTTTTTTCAAAAGTTCACAGACCTGATCGCGTGTCTACCCGTTGCTGAGCAAAATAACTTTCTATTAATGAGGAACCATTAAACTCGCCCTGTAGGCAGTTCTCCATTCCCTGAAGCGAATGTGACAAGATGTGATGGTAGTTCTGGACACAGACGAAGCCGAGGACCCTTTAGAGGTCGAGGTCGTGGTCGTAGTCACGGTTATGGGCATAGCAATTTTCAACCTCATGGAAGAGATAACATGGTTTATCCCCAGAAGCGGAACCGATATGATAAACATGAGAAAAGAAAGAGCCCTCAGAACCAGACTCCCAGAAATGCTGAAACTAAGTGTTATCGATGTGGAGGGGCTGATCATTGGTCACGTGTATGTCATGTACCAAGCCATTTAGTGAAGTTATACCAAGAATCGATCAAGGGAAATGATAAGATCGTTGAGACAAACTTTATTGATTGTGCGAGCCCTGAAGATGCTCCGATCAAGCTTGCAGATCATGAGAGCCCTGAAGATGCTTCAATCAAGCTTACAGTCTCCGATTTCTTTAAGGACGATGATGGAAATGTGGACCATGTTTGGACTATGGCTTAACTTATGTTTTTCAGTATTCCCCTTTCTTTTGGAAAGGATATGGATCTCGTACGTGCTTGCGGAAATGATGGCGACTTGTGTATTGTTGATTGTGCGACGATGCACACAATCTTAACAAACAAGAAATATTTTTCTTGTCTAACCTTGGTTGAAGCTAATGTTAGCACAATTATGGGTACTGGAAATTTAATAGAAGGCTCCAGAAGAGCTACCTTGGTATTAGAAAATGGAACAAGGTTGAGTACCCATAATGCTCTATATGCAAGTAGATCCAGAAGAAATCTATTTAGCTTTAAGGATATTCGTGACAACGGATATCATGTCGAGACCAGAAATGATAATGAGACTGAGTTTCTCTGTATCACCAGAAGTGATAAAAATGGTGAAAAGCATGTACATGAAAAATTAAAGGCTCTATCATCAGATTTGTATTATACAACCATAAGGCCAATTGAGACCTACGCTACAATGAAACAGACGTTCATTAATCCAAATGCTTTTATGCTTTGGCACAACCGTCTTGGTCATCCGGGATCGACGATGATGCATAGAATTGTTGAAAACTCATGTGGACATTCTTTAAAGGGCCAGAAAATCCTAATGTCCAATGAGATATCATGTACAGCTTGTTCACAAGGAAAATTAGTGGTCCGACCACAGCCAACCAAGATTAATGTTGAAAGTCCATCTTTCTTGCAGAGGATTCAGGGAGATATATGTGGCCCTATACATCCAGCTAGTGGACCAGTCAGTTATTTCATGGTCCTGATAGACGCATCCAGCAGATGGTCTCATGTATGTTTGTTGTCAACGCGAAATGTTTCATTTGCTAAACTGTTAGCACAAATCATTAAGCGGAGGGCACACTTTCCTGATCATCCCATTAAATCTATTCGTCTTGATAATGCTGGTGAGTTCACGTCGGGGACGTTCGATGATTATTGCATGTCTATAGGGATTAAGGTTGAACATCCTGTTGCACATGTCCATACCCAAAATGGTTTAACATAATCGTTTATCAAACGTATATAGGTAATTGCACGTACATTACTAATGCAATCACAATTACCTATTTCTGCTTGGGGACATGTTGTATTACATGCTGCATCTTTGATTCGGTTGAGGCCTAGTGCATATCACCTATATTCTCCCCTGCAACTTGCGTGTGGTCATGAACCTGATATATCCCATTTGCGAACCTTTGGTTGCGTCGTGCAAGTAATGATCGCACCTCCTAAACGCACAAAAATGGGACCCCAACGACAATTGGGTGTTTATGTTGGTTTTGATTCACCATCGATAATCAGGTATCTGGAGCCCTTGACTGGTGACATGTTTACTACAAGGTTTGCGGACTGTCATTTTGATGAGACATCGTTTCCACCACTGGGTGAGAAAGATAAGTCTCCTGAAGTTAGGCCTGAACTTGATTGGAAAGTAAGTTCTCTGTCTCATCTTGACCCACACACGCCACAGTGTGAGATGGAAGTCCAGAAGATACTTAATCTGCCAAATGTTGCAAATCAAATGCCTGATGCATTTGCAGACACGTCAAAGATGACGAGGTCTTATATAGATGCCATAAATGTACCAGCTAGAATTAAGATCACTGGTGATACTGCAAAGACAGCTATCGATTCCTCTAGTGCACGCCTGAAGCGTGGGAAACCAGTTGGATCAAAAGACTTCGTTCCCCAGAAGCGGAAATGTCAAAAGAATAGAAGAGATGAAAGAGCCTTAGAAATTGTTCCAGAAGAACTACCAGAGCCGGTTCCAGCAGAACCGAACGACCGAGAGGTGTTTCTGACCTGCCCGGAAGTGTCGTCGAGCGACCGAGAAGTGTTTCTGACCGGCCCAGAAGTGTCGTCGAGCGACCGAGGAGAGTTTCCGACCGGCCCAGAAGTGCCGGCGAGCGACCCAGAAGTGTTTCCGAACGACCGAGAAGTGTTTTCAGTCGGCCCGGAAATGGAGCAGACCGAACGGGAAGTAGAACCGGTCGACCCCGACCATGAAGCGTCGGAAAACTCTAATATTGTTGTCGATGAAGTCTTTGCTTTCACAATGGCTAATGAGATAATCAACGAGTTTGATTTCGAACCCCGAAGCATTGACGAATGTCGTCACAAAGATGACTGGCCTATGTGGGATGTAATAACCACTCCCGGTCAACGCTAGTCAAATCTGCGAAAAATAGGAAAATTATAAAAAAATTAAGACAGACACTTATATGAACTTAGAATTGACCCCGAAGGTCATACCGGACTTAAGTTGACCCCAATATCGATCAAAGTGAGTTGCAGGGGACTCAGGGCAACTTTCTGATCAATTTGGGAAATGTTGACTTTTCGCTGGAAAAGTCAACCGAGCGACGTTTTGGTCCATTCGAGGACCGTTTCGGATCCAAAAATCTTAGCCGTCGTCGCAGTGGTCTTAATTGAGCCGTTTCCTTGTAGCCCATGAAGTTTCGTAATTTCTTGGAAAAAGTGCCCGTTCGGGGCCTGAAACGTCCGATTTTCGCGAATCTGATTGGAAAATATCTTCTATATATTTCTCCAAAAAGGTGTGGGACCCACCTTGCCACTTGTCAAACAAGTGGTGGTGTTAGGGTTTCGGGGGGGAAATGAAGAGGAGAAATAAGGGGAGGTTCGGCCAAAACAAATCAAAAGAGAAAAAAATAGAAAAAGAAGAGAGAAGTTAAGACAGAAAAGGAGAAGGAGGAAAAGGGAGAAGAAGAGAGAAAGCTAGGGTTTCGGCTACTATTCACGAGGTTCCACCATTGGATCGTCTCAACGTTCCAAGAATCGAACTCACACCGTCTTCCTCTACGGTAATCACCAAACCGATCTTCATTTTGTCAAGCTGGCCGGAGCTAGGGCCGGCCACCACCATGGTGGGCCGGGCCCACTTGAACCCTAGCCACCCACGGCCAAGGTGGGCCGGGCCCACTTTAACCCTAGCCACCCACGGCCAAGGTGGGCCGGGTGGGGCCCACGTGCTCGGGTGCTCGGGTTTTGTGTTCGGGTGGTTTAGAACGTTCCCCGGATCATTAATCTACAACCGGATCGAAATTTGGAATTAAATTGTGAAAGTTGTAATTGACGGGTTTAGAAACTTTAAACGCTAATTAAATGACTTGGAAGTCGGAATTGAATTCCGTCGAGTGCCTAGGAACCCTTGAATTATTCTAAGACCGTAGAAACGAAAACGGAAATTTTCGGAGCCCCGGAAGGGCGTTTCCAAAACCCGGGCAGATTCGCCATGTCGGGCGAATCGGGCCTTTCTGGGTCCATTATCGACAATGTCGAGTAATTGGGAAGTTTGGGAGTGATCGACATTGTCGGGGTTACTTTTGGGCGTCAAGTTTATTAAATTCCAGTTTGTGTCTGCGAACTTATAAGTATTTAAAATTGTGTTCTTATTAGATCGTGCTGCAGACCGAGGGAAGGGAAAGCTAGGCGAGTGACTGAGATCACGCCGGAGCTTGTTGGTTAGCTTTTGGAGAAAACTTACGAGGTAGGGAAAAGTAGCCGGATCTCGGCCCTGATTGGGGAAAGTTAATAGTAGAATTGCATGTGACACCGGGGTGTCGTGGGTTAAGTAGGTTTATCGAATATTAGGAAGGCAAGCGACACCGGGTAGTCTCGTATGATACGGGAACGTAGCGAATATTATAAATGCATGTGACACTTAGTAGTGTCGTAGGAGCAGTGAACTTATCGATATTAGAACTACTGGAGGCATATGACCATGCCCGGATGTTGATTGTTTAGTTTATGTCTTGGGTGGCCATGAGAGCCCGTGTTTTATTGTTGGTATATTGGGTGGCCATGAGAGCCCGTGTTTTATTGTTGGTGTCTTGGGTGGCCATGAGAGCCCGTGTTTTATTGTTGGTGTCTTGGGTGGCCATGAGAGCCCGTGTTTTACTGTTGGAGTCTTGGGTGGTCATGAGTGCCCGTGGGGTTGTTGAGCCCGTGAGTGATTGTTGGTGTGTCTTGGGTGGCCATGAGTGCCCGTGGGGGTTGTTGAACCCGTGTTTTACCGTTGGTTTTTTGGGTGGCCGTGAGTGCCCGTGGGGTTGTTGAACCCGAGTCTTGACTGTTGGTGTGTCTTGGGTGGCCATGAGTGCATGTGGAGTGTTGGACTGATGTTGTTGCTGTTTGTTGAGCTTTGGTTGTGATTGTGGTTGTGGTTACTGAGGTTGGGGGCCCGTTTCATGAAACGGGGGTCCTCGAGCGCACGCGTCTGCATGTTCGGACGGGGTAGGGGGCCCGCCCGTGAGGAAAGGGGTCCTGGCCGCGCGTGCGTGGTTTGGGGTTGTGAGTGTGACAGGTCGACAGCCTGATCCGACTTTGTGTCGAGAAAAATGCAACAGGTCGACCGCCTGGCCTGACAGAGATCGGTAAAGGGCGTGAGGGAGGTTACTGAGCAGCTGGAGTGTGATCCTTTGTGATCTTGTTTGGTGTGCGATCCTTTGTGATCTTGGGTGTTGCGTGGTTGTTTGTCGTGTCATTTGAGGAAGTCGTCAATCGTTGTGTCGGGTCTACATTACGTGTTTGTGTGTGTTAGTCGGGTTGTTGTTTCTGTTACCGGCATTGTCTGCTAAGTATGCCGTAGTCAGTCTGTTATCCGTGGTGGTGAGCGAACACTCACCCCTAGCTGCTTTTCCTACAGCTACAGGTCGTAGATTGGACTAGGTGAGCTTCTGAAGCTTGAAGAGCTAGGAGCGGGAGTTCGGGTCTAATTTTGAGTCTAGCGACGTATACCATACTTTTGTCCACTTGTTGGGACGTATTTTGAGTTGTAAAATTTATTTTTGATGAACAAATGGGAATTTTAAAGTGATTTATGTAAAAGGTTTCAAAATGTTTTATTGTTTTAAATGTTCGCGTCCTGAGTTCGGTTTACTGAAGTTGGGGCGTGACAGCTTGGTATCAGAGCTCGAGGTTTCACACCTCGGATTGTACGTCAATTAGGTGGGGAGAGTCGAGTTAGTAAAGTCCCGTCGTGTGTTGGGTACGCAAGTCGGAACCGTGTGTAGACCCGTTGTGTTTTGAGTCCTGTTTCTGTTTGTGTGTATGTGCAGTGCGGGGTTTCTAGCATATTGTTTGTGTATTGCTGCGTGAAACATT
The DNA here is from genome assembly GCA_963921825.1 of Erodium maritimum. Taxonomy (NCBI): domain Eukaryota; kingdom Viridiplantae; phylum Streptophyta; class Magnoliopsida; order Geraniales; family Geraniaceae; genus Erodium; species Erodium maritimum. The sequence continues at coordinate 138,773,355 of OY997588.1, read as the reverse complement.
TTTAAACTGTCGCGACTCGACTCAGGGGCGCCCCTATAGTCGAGCGTGACGGTGTTGATATCAAGTGGGTACAATGTAGTTCAGGGACGCCTGGACCGGGTTGTAACTACCTGATGTCAAGAAATGAGGTTTTTAATGAAATGGAAAAAAAGTTTTAAAATTGGTTGGCCCTGTGGGCGTGTGTGACTTTGGTTGGCCGGTGGGCGTGTGTTGTTGTTGTTTGGCCGTGTTGGCTTGTGGTTGAGGTTGAGTGAGTTGCGTTTGGTCTTGAATTGTTGCACGTGTGTTGTTAATTTGTTGGTCGAGCGTGTGTGTCGTTCAAGGTTTCTCTTTGAGGTCAAAAAGGAGTAAGGGTCGAGTTTAAAACGTTTTTGGAAAACAGGTCTGCACGAGCGTCACGGATCTTGTCACGGATCCGTGACGGACCAGAGCGATTTGGCAAATTTTAGGTCTTCGTCACGGCTCCGTGACCCCAACCGTGACGAGGTCTGCCACGGATCCGTGACCCCTGTCTTTTACACCGTCTTGATTACGCAGTTTTTCGTGTTGTCTTTGCATGGCTTGGTGTACGTTTTGCGGTTTAATTGAGGTTTCGCGTACGTATTATTATAATTAAAGTACAAATAGCATGAGCGGTGTGACGTTTAGTAACAAGTACTTTAGAGTAGACGTAGACCGTGCGAACGTTAGTGTATTTGAGCATGTTGTCTTTATATAAGTTCGCAAACTGAACGTTTGCGTGTATCCGTGCAGAGGATACTGACACATGGTTCGCGGAGACGAGGACAATCAGCAGTAACACAGGGACAGGCGCCCGCGCGAGGCAGGCGGGGACGGTCAGCAGGGACACCAGGACGGGTGCCCACCGTTGAGCCCGCGGAGTACGCGGAGGCCCAGGGCACTCCTATCGGAGAAGACATGAGGAGCGACGCGGGACCTTCTACGGGCACGCCCAGCGTCCCGCCGGTCGCAGACCTTCCCGTTACGACTGCCCTGGACGAGCTGACCAGGACAGTCCAGAGTTTGGTGGCGATCATCGCTAGTCGAGAGTCGGCAGCGCCAGCTCCGGAGGCAGCAGCGGTCCCAGTGAGGCCCGTTCAGGCAGAGGACCATACGGCCCGGACCCTGCTGGACTTCCTAAAGCTAGGGATACCCACTTTTTTCTGGGAGCCGAACCCCTACCTAGCTGAGAGGTGGGTAGAGCAGGTCACGCGGGACCTGCATACATCAGGTATCGAGGATGGCCGCCGTAGAGTGTCCTTTGCAGCTCATCAGCTGAGGGACAGCGCCTACCACTAGTGGGGGCGTGTGAGGGACAGTGTCGGGCACGACTACGGTATCTTCCAGACGGTCTTTCTGGCACAGTATTTTCCCGAGTCGGCTCGGTTGGACCGACATCGACAGTTATTGGATCTGCAGCAGGAGGGGATGTCAGTGGCAGAATACAAGGCCAGATTCACGTCCCTGACCAGATTCGCGACCGAGATGGTGGCGACAGAGCAGAACCATTGCCTGCGGTTCGAGGGGGGACTGAGACCGGTGATTCGGGATAAGTTTCTCGCCTTGAGGTTGCAGAAGTATTCAGAGCTCGTGGACACCGCAACGAAAGTGGAGCAGGGTATTCAGGATGCGGCCAGGACCCGCGAGGTTCGACAACGGCCAACCATCTTTGCAGGGTCGTCCGAGTCACGAGACCCGAGGAGACAGAGGACCACGGGGTTCTTCTGACCACAGGCTCATCAGGGTGGAGCGAGACAGCTAGGGTCGGTAGCATCGGTGGGGCCAGTCGCTTCAGATAGACGGCTGAGATGTTTTAGCTACGGGCAGCCAGGCCACATACAGCGAGAGTGTCCGATGGACACGGAGCCGAGAGCCGACGAGGCCAGGTGCCTCCAATGCGGCCGGGTTGGGCACACTATCGCCAGATGCTATGAGCGGTTGGGGGCAACGTCAGCGCAGCGACCGCAGCAGTCGCGTACAAGACAGTCACCCAGGGGTCGCCCTCGTCAGAGTCAGCAGTCGAGGTTCTCACTGCCGTCTACGAGCGCGCCGATTCCGAGGAAGCAGCAGAGACCTGGGTATTCAGCAGCCAGTGCGCCGAGTCAGAGGCAGCAGGCCTCGCAGGGGAGAGTGTACGCAGTTACCGACTCCTGCGCCCCATGATCTACCACGTACCGCGAGACCATCCGGGGTACGTGTTTATTGTATCATTTATGGGCGTTATTCTTATTTGATATCGGGGCGTCGCACTCGTTTATTTCGTTGAGTTGTGCGGAGAGGTTGGGGTTGAGCTTAGAGTCGTTGAGTCCACCCATGTGCCTGGACACCCCAGTTGGGGGTGGCGTATCATTGACTAGGGTCTGTCGTGCCTGCGAAATTAGAGTCGCAGACTGTCCTTGCTCAGGTGACCTTCTCGTGCTGGGAATGACGACCTTTGATGTGATCTTGGGAATGGACTGGCTGGCGAAGTATCGAGCCAATATCGATTGCTACACGCGACGAGTGACAGTGTCAGTAGGCAGTACGAAGGTGACGTGTGTACTGGGTAGTAAGAGCGGAGTCCTCCTGTCGACGTTGTCAGCAGGGCAGGAAGTATCGGCTGTGCAAAGCCGAGAGTTACCGCGAGTGGTATGCGAGTTCCCCGAGGTCTTTCCTGAGGAGTTGAGTGGGTTGCCACCGGAGCGTGAGGTGGAGTTCGGGTTTGACCTGGCGCTGGGAACGGCAGCGATATCGATGGCGCCTTACAGGTTTGCGCCGGCAGAGTTGATTGAGCTGAAGCGTCAGCTCGAGGAGCTTCAGGAGAAGGGATTTATCCGTCCGAGCGTATCGCCGTGGGGAGCACCAGCACTCTTCGTGAAGAAGAAGAGTGGAGAGCTTCGGATGTGTATAGATTACCGGAAGCTGAACCGGGTTACGGTGAAGAACCGATACCCGATGCCGAGGATCGATGACTTGTTCGACCAGCTGAGAGGGTCAACATGTTTCTCGAAGATCGAAATTCGATCCGGATATTACCAGTTGCGAGTCCGAGAGGGGGACGTCGCAAAGACTGCATTCCGGACACGCTATGGCCATTAAGAGTTCTTGGTGATGCCGTTTGGGCTGACGAACGCACCTGCAGCGTTCATGGATTTGATGAACAGTATATTCCGGCCGTACTTAGATCAGTTTGTGGTGGTGTTCGTAGACGACATCCTGATCTATTCGCAGAGCGAGGCGGCACATGAGGTGCATCTGAGGACTGTTCTGACTCTACTGCGCGAGCATCAGCTATATGCCAACCTGAAGAAGTGCGAGTTCTGGCTCGCAGAGGTGAAATTCCTCGGTCACATCGTGTCCCGTGACGGTATACTGGTCGATCTGTCATAGATCGATGCGGTTTCGAAGTGGGCACGGCCCACGAGTGTCTTCGAGATCCGCAGCTTTCTGGGGTTGGCGGGCTATTATCGGCGATTTGTCCAGGACTTTACGCGACTAGCCGCGCCGATGACTCTATTGACGCGCAAGGGAGTCGGGTTTGTGTGGACAGAGGATTGTGAGCGTGCATTCACGGAGTTGAAGACTCGTTTGACTACCGCTCTAATGTTGGTAGTGCCAGAGCGAGGGATCGGGTATGAGGTCTATTGTGATGCGTCCGGGGAAGGAATGGGTTGTGTACTGATGCAATTGGGTAGAGTTGTCACTTATGGCTCCAGGCAGTTGAAGACACACGAGCGCAACTATCCTACCCACGACTTGGAGCTAGCAGCAGTCGTGTTCGCGCTGAAGGGCTGGCGGTATTATATGTATGGCGAGGGGTTTTAGGTGTTCTCGGATCACAAGAGCCTCAAGTACATCTTTTCCCAGCGAGACCTGAACATGCGCCAGCGGCGATGGATGTAGCTGCTTGAGGAGTACGACTTTGAACTACACTATCATCCGGGTAAGGCGAACGTGGTCGCCGATGCCTTGAGTAGGAAGTCGGTTCCGAGTCTTGCTAGCATATCAGTCCGAGAGTGGGACATGATGGGGGAACTGAGCACGTTTGGGCTTGAGCTAGAGGAGATTACTGGTGACATGGCCATGTGCTCATTAGTGGCTCAGCCCTCGCTACTTGCCCGAGTGTTGGAGGCGCAGTCGGAGGACGTCAAGATGCTAGAGATCCGAGAGAGGGTCGTCCGAGGTGACGAAGTGGCAGGCTGGGAATTTAGTGTTGATTGGGGGTAACGGTATCGAGGAGGGTTGTTCGTGCGGGGCAACTGTAGAGACGACGTATTGCGAGAGTCGCATCATTCGCGTCTTACGGTGCACCTAGGGGGCACTAAGATGTACCGTGACGTCAGGCGGCACTTCTGGTGGCGCGGGATGCGGAGAGCAGTCGCAGAGTTTGTGTCGAGATGTCTCGTCTGTCAGTAGGTGAAGGCCGAGCATCAGCGTCCCGCAGGATTGTTGCAGCCACTGCCGATTGCCTAGTGGAAGTGGGAGCATATCACGATGGACTTCGTGTGTGGACTACCGAGATCGCCGAAGGGACATGACGGCGTATGGGTAGTAGTCGACCGGTTGACCAAGTCGGCCCATTTCCTAGCTATAAGGATGACGGATACGGTCGACAAGTTGAGCAGCCTGTACATTCAAGATATAGTGCGTCTCCATGGGGTCCCGGTGTCGATAGTGTCTGACAGAGATCCTCGTTTCACGTCCAAATTTTGGCCGAGTCTGCAGGATGCATTGGGGACCGAGGTTCTACTCAGTACAGCTTACCATCCCCAGACAGACGGTCAGTCCGAGCGCACCACTCAGATCTTGGAAGACATGTTGCGGGCATGTGTGCTGTATTTCAGGGGATCGTGGGAGACCCACCTGCCGTTGGTCGAGTTTGCCTACAACAACAGCTACCAGGCCAGTATTGGGATGGCACCGTTCGAAGCGTTGTATGGGAGGCCGTGTCGATCGCCAGTGTGTTGGGCAGAGGTGGGAGACAAGAGTCTGCTGGGGCCAGATCTTGTCAGAGAGACGACGGAGAAGGTCGCGCTGATACGCGATCCGTTGAAGACCGCGCAGAGTTGGCAGAAGAGTTATGCCGACATACGACGTCGACCTCTTGAGTTCGCAGTCGGGGATCACGTTTTCCTGAAGGTGAGCCCGAGGAAGGGACTGGTACGGTTCAGACGCAGCGGGGGCAAGTTGGCTCCGCGGTACATTGGCCCGTTCGAAATCTTGAGCAGAGTGGGAGCAGTGGCTTATTGTCTGGCGTTACCACCGCAACTTGGGAGAGTTCATAACGTCTTCCACGTGTCCCAGTTGCGGCAGTACAATGCGGACCCCTCCCACGTCATTGAGTGGACATATATCGAGGTGGCTGACGATGTCACCTATGAGGAGCAGCCAGTTCGGATCATGGACACACGGGAACAGGTCCTGCGTGGCAAGATTATCCGCCTGGTACGATTGCAGTGGAAACATCACGGGGCTGAGTCGACTTGGGAATGCGAGGACGAGGTTCGCACGAAGTACCCCGACCTGTTCGACTCCCGAGATACGTCTGTTTTTAAATTTTGCAGACGAAATTCCTTTAAGGGGGGTAGATTGTAATAACCACTCCCGGTGAACGCCAGTCAAACCTGCGAAAAACAGGAAAATTTAAAAAATTTAAGACAAACACTTATAAGAACCTAGAATTAACCCCGAGGGTCATACCGGACTTAAGTTGACCCCAATATCGATCAAAGTGAGTTCCGGGGGACTCATGGCAACTTTCTGATCAATTTTGGAAATGTTGACTTTTCGCTGGAAAAGTCAACCGAGCGACGTTTTGGTCCATTCGAGGACCGTTTCGGATCCAAAAAGTTTAGACGTCGTCGCAGCGGTCTTAGTGGAGTCGCTTCCTTGTGGCCCGTGAAGTTTCGTAATTTTTTGGAAAAAGTGCTCGTTTAAGACCCGAAACGTCCGATTTTCGCGAATCTGATTGGAAAATATCTTCTAGATATTTCTCCAAAAAGGTGTGGGACCCACCTTGCCACTTGTCAAACAAGTGGTGGTGTTAGGTTTTGGGGGGGAAATGAAGAGGAGAGATAAGGGGGGGTTCGGCCAAGACAAATCAAAAGAGAAAAAAAAATAGAAAAAGAAGAGAGAAGTTAAGAGAGAGAAGGAGAAGGAGGAAAAGGGAGAAGAAGAGAGAAAGCTAAGGTTTGGGCTACTATTCACGAGCTTCCACCATTGGATCGTCTCAACGTTCCAAGAATCGAACTCACACCGTCTTCCTCTACGGTAATCACCAAACCGATCTTCGTTTTGTCAAGTTCTAAAATTAGGTTTTGGTTTAAAACTATTAGTTTAGGGTTGTATTGAGGTTGGGGGATCGTTTGAGACGTTTTGGAGACGTTTTAGGGTGAAGGGGGACGTTTTCCGGTGACCGGGAGCTCCGGCCACCATAGGGGGGTGGCCGGTCGGCCATGGGGTGGCTGGCCAGAGCTAGGGCCGGCCACCACCATGGTGGGCCTGGCCCACTTGAACCCTAGCCACCCACGGTCAAGGTGGGCCGGGTGGGGCCCACGTTCTCGAGTGCTCGGGTTTTGTGTTCGGGTGGTTTAGAACGTTCCCCGGATCATTAATCTACAACCGGATCGAAATTTGGAATTAAATTGTGAAAGTTGTAATTGACGGGTTTAGAAACTTTAAACGCTAATTAAACGACTCGGAAGTCGGAATTGAATTCCGTCGAGTGCCTAGGAACCCTTGAATTATTCTAAGACCGTAGAAACGAAAACGGGAATTTTCAGAGCCCCGGAAGGGCGTTTCCAAAACCCGGGCAGATTCGCCATGTCGGGCGAATCGGGCTTTTCCGAGTCCATTATCGACAATGTTGAGTAATTGGGAAGTTTGGGAGTGATCGACATTGTCGGGGTTACTTTTGGGCGTCAAGTTTATTAAATTCCAGTTTGTGTCTGCGAACTTATAAGTATTTAAAATTGTGTTCTTATTAGATCGTGCTACAGACCGAGGGAAGGGAAAGCTAGGCGTGTGACTGAGATCACGCCGGGGCTTGTTGGTTAGCTTTTGGAGAAAACTTACGAGGTAGGGAAAAGTAGCCGGATCTCGGCCCTGATTGGGGAAAGTTAACAGTAGAATTGCATGTGACACCGGGGTGTCGTGGGTTAAGTAGGTTTATCGAATATTAGGAAGGCAGGCGACACCGGGTAGTCTCGTATGATACGGGAACGTAGCGAATATTAGAAATGCATGTGACACTTAGTAGTGTCGTATGAGTAGTGAACTTATCGATATTAGCTCTACTGGAGGCATATGACCATGCCCGGAGGTTGATTGTTTAGTTTATGTCTTGGGTGGCCATGAGAGCCCGTGTTTTATTGTTGGTATCTTGGGTGGCCATGAGAGCCCGTGTTTTATTGTTGGTGTCTTGGGTGGCCATGAGAGCCCGTGTTTTATTGTTGGTGTCTTGGGTGGCCATAAGAGCCCGTGTTTTATTGTTGGTGTCTTGGGTGGCCATGAGAGCCCGTGTTTTACTGTTGGAGTCTTGGGTGGTCATGAGTGCCCGTGGGGTTGTTGAGCCCGTGAGTGACTTTTGGTGTGTCTTGGGTGGTCATGAGTGCCTGTGGGGGTTGTTGAACCCGTGTTTTACCGTTGCTGTTTTGGGTGGTCGTGAGTGCCCGTGGGGTTGTTGAACCCGAGTCTTGACTGTTGGTGTGTCTCGGGTGGCCATGAGTGCCTGTGGAGTGTTGGACTGGTGTTGTTGCTGTTTGTTGAGCTTTGGTTGTGATTGTGGTTGTGGTTACCTGAGGTTGGGGGCCCGCTTCAGGAAAAGGGGGTCCTCGAGCGCACGCGTCTGCATGTTCAGACGGGGTAGGCGGCCCGCCCGTGAGGAAAGGGGTCCTGGCCGCGCGTGCGTGGTTTGGGGTTGTGAGTGTGACAGGTCGACAGCCTGATCCGACTTTATGTCGAGGAAAATGCAACAGGTCGACCGCCTGGCCTAACAGGGATCGGTAAAGGGCGTGAGGGAGGTTACTGAGCAACTGGAGTGTGATCCTTTGTGATCTTGTTTGGTGTGTGATCCTTTGTGATCTTGGGTGTTGCGTGGTTGTCTGTCGTGTCATTTGAGGAAGTCGTCAATCGTTGTGTCGGGTCTACATTACGTGTTTGTGTGTGTTAGTTGGATTTTTGTTGGTGTTACCGGCATTGTCTGCTAAGTATGTCGTAGTCAGTCTGTTATCCGTGGTGGTGAGCGAACGCTCACCCCTAGCTGCTTTTCCTACAGCTACAGGTCGCAGATTGGACTAGGTGAGCTTCCGAAGCTTGAAGAGCTGGGAGCGGGAGTCCGGGTCTAATTTTGAGTCTAGCGACGTATACCATACTTTTGTCCACTTGTTGGGACGTATTTTGAGTTGTAGAATTTATTATTTGATGAACAAATGGGAATTTTAAAGTGATTTATGTAAAAGGTTTCAAAATGTTTTATTGTTTTAAATGTTCGCGTCCTGAGTTCGGTTTACTGAAATTGGGGCGTGACATGGGAAGAAGCAATTCGGGCATAATTGTCTTTGTTAGCAAAACGCCAAGTCTTTGGGCCCATTTCCAAGACACCAGAATATGTCAAACCTGTTGGTTACAGGTGGGTATTTACCCGGAAACGGAATGAGAAAAATGAAGTCACCCGATATAAGGCTAGACTTGTGGCCCAAGGATTCTCTCAACGACCAGGAGTCGATTTTGATGAGACATATTCCCCTGTAATGGATATGATCACTTTCAGGTATTTCATCAGCTTATCAGTCACTGAAGGACTTGATATGTGCATGATGGACGTTGTCACTACTTACCTGTATGGTAATTTGGACACTGATATCTATATGAAACTCCCTGATGGGTTGAGATTGCCTGAAGCAGTGATAGATATCCCCAAAGATTTGTGTTCCATAAAGTTACAGAAGTCTCTGTATGGATTGAAGCAATCTGGTAGGATGTGGTACCATCGCCTAAGCGAGTACCTTACCAGAGAAGGCTATAAGAATGATGACATATGTCCATGTGCGTTCATCAAGAAAACGAACTCTGGTTTCGTTATTATAGCAGTATATGTTGATGACATAAATCTGATTGAGACTCCTGAAGAGATCCTTAAAGCTGCTGATTATCTGAAGAGGAAATTCGAAATGAAAGATTTAGGCAAAACTAGACATTGTCTCGGCCTGTAGCTCGAGCACTTGTCTGATGGCATTTTGATCTATCAATCTGCATATGTTGAAAAGCTCTTGAAGCGCTTTAGCATTGAAAATGCTCATCCACTCAGTACTTCAATGGTCGTCCGATCTTTAGATCCAAAGAAAGATTCATTCCGTCCCAAAGAAGCAGATGAAAAGATACTTGGTCCTGAAGTACCATATCTAAATGCTATTGGGGGTTTTCTATATTTGGCACAATGTACGCGACCTGACATAGCGTTCGTTGTAAATGTACTTGCCAGGTTCAATTCAGAACCCACTCAAAGACATTGGAACGGTATCAAACATATATTTCGTTATCTGAGCGGAACTAGAGATTTGGGACTTATGTATTCTAAGTCCAGGGATAGCATTGGTCTGATTGGATATGCGAACACATGTTATTTATTAGATCCTCACAAAGCTCGCTCCCAGACAGGATATGTTTTCACCTGTAGTGAAACAGCAATTTCCTGGCGCTCTACGAAGCAGACATTGGTTGCAACATCCTCGAACCACTCGGAGATTGTGGCGCTACATGAAGCTAGCCGAGAATGTGTGTTCTTGCGATCTGTTATCAAACATGGGTTATGCTCGATCGGCTCTCCTCTGCCAAGCTCTCCTTCCATTATATATTAAGACAATGCAGATTGTATTGCTCAAGTCAGAGGAGGCTATATCAAAGGAGATAGGATCAAGCACATCTCTCCGAAGTTCTTTTATACTCATGAGCTCCAGAAGAGTAATGAGATAGATGTCAAACATATTCGGTCATGCGAGAACCTTGCAGATTTATTTACTAAAGCCTTGCCGACTTTTACCTTTGAGAAGCTAGTTTAAAAAATCGGCATGTGTCGCCTTAGCAAGCAACCGAAGTAGCCTGCCTGAAGTCAGGGGGAGATAAATTTTGTGCGCTGCACTCTTTTTCCCTTATCCAAGTTTTATCCCACATGATTTTCTTGGAAAGGTTTTTAACGAGGCAGCATCAAGCAGTGCTTCAAGCACTTTTATACGTTGCACTCTTTTCCTTACAGGTTTTGTCCCACCGGGTTTTCCTGAGGAGGTTTTTAATGAGGCAACCTGATCTTGAAGCGCATTGTGGTGTCCAAGGGGGAGTGTTGTGAGGTGGCAAGTAAAATGCCACATGTGGCCATCACAACTAGCATGCCACCACTAATTGCATGTTATGGGATTATGTGGCAATGTCTCATGTGTTTTGTTCTCCTATAAATAGAGGTGTCAACCCCTTGTATTAGATGATCTATGAACACTTACAACTCAATACAATACCTCTTGTAAGATACTCTCTTGAATAGAAATTCTCTCTACTCTTAATCTCCAAGTGTTATTTCTTGTCTTGCTTGGTGACCAACCCGTAGACACCAACCTTCTTATTATTCTTGGGTCATTGGTGTCTTGGCGTTGGTTCCGATCAAACTTGATTATTAGAACAGTGATGGGTTATACGTGTTATGTGAATATTATCACTCAATTGCTTTTCCAGTAAAAACATTATCAAATTGTTTTTTATTTGTAAATCCACCAACAAAACTAACTGTTTGTAACAAGTCGAAAGTAATCGTGCAAAAATATACATAAGAGTTTCAAATTGCAATATGTATATACAGGAGGGTTATAGATTGCAAAACACATATAGTATAAAGGTAAAAGTTGTCATTTCCAAATAAAATATTAAACTAACGTGACTATTGCATAACTAATTTCCGTTAAAAGATAACGAAATTGCATACGAAAATAGTTTTGGGGATGTAAAATAGAAAAGAGAAATAGTTCACCCATAGTATCTGCAAAACACAAATAGTTGACCGTAAGTTTTTGCAATTATCCCATAACAAATTAGGGGTGTTTACAGTTCGTTAATCATTCGATAGGCATTCTCGGGTGTTAGATAAGAGATGTCTTTGTTGTCAGAACCGAAATTGCCATTGTATCTCCATTACTTCTCAGTTACTTACTGATTAGTTCTCAGTCAGAATTATCAAGAAAAGACATATCTAGAAGGACAGGAAGATAGTGGGTGGGAGCGTGAGATAGACATGACAATCGGTAAAGTAGAGCATAAAAACGATAACAAGCATAAAACGCTTGAATAGAAAGAATATTCATTTGGGGATGTCTTTGTTGACATACGCGCCTCACGTGCGCGATACTTCTCCGTAGGGTTTCATAACCATTCATGGACGTTCGTCGTTGCCGCGCTCGGTCTTCCAACAGTGAGAGAATTTGGAGATGGAGTGACGAAGGACTAGCGGAAGAGTTCTCCGACTCCGTTCATTCTTTTGTTTCCTTCGACGCCAATGCAAACGAGATGGATCAAACTGTCTGGCGTCCGACTAAAGAGGATTTGCTCTCTCCCACCGTGGTCGGGCTCACATGTCTGACTTTAGGTCTCGCAGCTCCCCCCCCCCCCCCACACACACACACCCTCATTCTAGCATGGTGGCATAGTGCAGCGGGGAACAACCCACGGGTGTGTGGTCCGGTGCCCAACCGTATCCAGCTTTCTCATAAGCTTGTTGCACCTGTGGGTGTGCCTATTGTTCCATCTGCTCCGACTGGCTTTTTAGCTTTGAGTTGCCCGGTAGAGTTACAGCAAGGAGGGGAAGCAATCGGTGCTTCTACTTTCTAAACCTCTTATGTTGTTCCTACATCTAAAAGATCAGCTCCAAATGTGTTGGTTGCTTCTATTTTTTCTTAAGTGGTTTTGGTCCTTCTCGAAAGAGGGCCTCAGGTGAGGAGGTTGGGTCCGATGTTGTTATTACCGCCACCTCTTTGCTCAAAAGAACTTTTTTAATGATGAATCGAGAGGCCCCAACTGGGAAGCGTGTGGGTGTTAAGCCCATCATCGAGCTACCAAATAGATATTATCCGGTCTTTATAGCTAATCTTCCTTTGTATGCATTTATTGAGCAGTTGAGGAATCTTTTATTTCAGGTTGGGGATGTTGTTGCAATAGATGTTCGTGCAAACCTTGCTTCCAAAGGAATGTGATTTGCTTTTGTGTACTACAAGAATTCCAATGATCTTTCTCGCGTTATTTCTACCTTGAACGGTTTTTTATTTCTAGGGCGCAACATTCGGGTAGAGTACCAAGAATTCCAAGTTGGGTTATCAACGCACCAAAAATGCATTGTCGTGATACGGATGCTTGCGTATGGATGCTCGGACGGATCCCTACAAATTGGGGTAAGTACCATACTCGAATTTGTACACCATTTTGGCAAGGCCGTTGTTGAGGTATTCGGGGTTGAGTACGAGCGTACACCAACACCGGAGGACTTGGCGCGATTACTCGAATCAGGGTACAACCGATGGTTCCCCGGCATGGTTGGGAATCCTGACTGCATGCATTTGGAGTGGAAGAATTGCTCGACCGCATTGCAAGGAGCCCATGGCCGGGGGGATCGCCACAGGGATTTCCATCGTTATACTGGAAGCTGTAGCGTCCCGTGATTTATGGATTTGGCATTCTTTTTTCGGGATGGCCCTTGCAATACCGACAACGCTTGGCTGCTCGACCCAGTGTCACAAATGATCAGATCCACCGACAACTACAAGATGGCTTTATTGACTACATATAGGGTCGGTTTGGAGCGCATTACCATTCCGACGATGAGTAAGAAATCTTTTTATATGCAACACTTGTGTACTTGATGATATTATTCGGGGATGAATAAAATTATAAGTTTCAATTTATTTTAATTTATGTTATAATTAATTATTTTTGTCAAATTTCTTTCGATTTTATATAACATTTACTGTGAGGAAAAATCAAATAGAAACCACTCCTTAACGTAAAAACTGTGTGAACCAATCCAAGCCATTCATTTTAAGAATGGATGGATGAGATGCAATTGATTTGTTGACTGCAAAAAAAAAACATTTTTTAGTAAGGGGTAAGAGCTTTTTAGTAAAACCATCATATTTTTTTTTTACCAATTCACTAATTTAATTTTTCCCGCTTCGTTTGAACTCCGATTGGCTTCAAACTTGCGCCATTAGTTTTGTTTTTTCAAGGGCTTTCTATCAAGATCAGTCATGAATATATTTTGAAGCACGAAAAAAAATTGTTTTCGGGGTTGATTTTTTTAAAAAAAGTTAAGTCTGGGTAATTTTTATCAACACTATACAGTGAGTTTGTCAACACTATACACTGGATTTATCAACACTATACACTGGATTTATCACCTCATTTTCCAGAATCGAACATGATTTTTATCACATCATCACATGTTTTTTTATGAACACTAAGCACTAGTTTTATCAACACTAAACACTATGTTTATCATTCAATTACATGTGTTTTTATCATCCCATCACATGCTTTTTTTATCAACACTAAACTCTAGGTTATCACCCTTATTTCGGGGCTGATTTTAAAAAAAGTTAAGTCTGGGTAATTTTTATCAACACTATACACTGGGTTTATCAACACTGAACACCAGTTTTATCACTTCATTTTCCAAAATCGAACATGATTTTTATCACATCATCACATGTTTTTTTATGAACACTAAGCACTAGTTTTATCAACATTAAACACTATGTTTATCATTAAATTACATGTGTTTTCATCATCCCATCACATGTTTTTTTTATCAACACTAAACTCTAGGTTATCCCCCTTATTTTGGGGCTGATTTTTAAAAAAAAGTTAAGTCTGTGTAATTTTTATCAACACTACACACTGGGTTTATCAACATTATACACTGGGTTTATCAACACTATACACTGGGTTTATCAGCACTGAACACTAGTTTTATCACCTCATTTTCCAAAATCGAACATGATTTTTATTACATCATCACATGTTTTTTTATGAACACTAAGCACTAGTTTTATCAACATTAAACACTATTTAGCACTAGTTTGATACCTCGATATAAAAAATTTATTAGTGAAGATTTATCAACACTTAACATTGTTTTTATCACCCCAATATAACTTTTTATTTTCGTGCTTCAAAATATATGCATGACTGATCTTGATTTGAAGCCCTTGGGAAAAGAAAAATATTGGCGCAAGTTTGAAGCTAATCGGAGTTCAAACTAATCGGGAAATATTAAATGAGTGAATTGGTTAAGAAAAAAAATGGACACTTGTCCACATGGCACCATGCTTTTACAATTATGCCCTTGCTTGTGTGAGAAAGGAAGAAATGGACGTGAGTTTTGGTAGAATTGGGATGATGATGTGGCATTATGGTGAATGTTGGATTTAAAGGGTGTATGGCTAGGATTGATTCACACAGTTTTTAGGATAATGAGGGTTTCTATTAGATTTCTCCTCCATTTACTGTTTCAATAAAGAATTTAATAAATTCAATATCCAGTCTGCATCCACTCACAATTTGAGCCCCAACCCAAACTTCTACTTGATTCTCATCATTGTGGAACAAAGTCGCCCTTAATCCAATCCCTGTGTTGTACATACTCTTACACTGCTTTAGTTCAGAGCAATCGATGGGGATAATATCACATGTTTATCTTCATTCGCTTCCATCAGAAACGCACATTTTCAAATTTACATTCATTGGTGTAATCCAAATATGCCATGCCACCACAACATTCAACGCTAACATGGAAGTTCCGCAGTCCATTTCTACACCTACGGTATCTTTGAATTCAGAAAGAAAGGGAAAAAAAATCAAATCTATTTCACAATTAAAGTTGCAGAATGAACATAAATCGAACCCGACTTGGTTAATCAGGCTACCAAGTGAATCCGAGAAACCCAATCCATCTTCTTGATCTTTTCTGGATATGTTCAACTTCCATGATCTTCAATGAACACAAAAATGGCTACTTATCTCCCCCTTTTGGCCAATCTCATTCATGCAAGTCAACTTAATAGAGGCTCATCTCTCGAGTCTCGTCCAGATTTACTAAAATAGTAGTACAATATCAACTGAAGGATCCCGAGAACCGTTCCAATTCCATTCGGGGCCTGCAGTAAAATGGAAAACAAATCGTTATACAGTTTGTAAGGAACCAGTTTTCTTCCTTCTATTGGAAACTATACACTGAGGGCTACTTACAAAAATAAAAGGATCATGCTTCAGCATTCCATATGCAAAGAAAGAGAGGCTCATCAAGAAGGTTGAGAGTGAAAGATAGAACGGCATGTATTCAACGCTCCTCATTTTGATCACCAAGTTCTGGAAGATACATTTGTCCATAATTGTAAGGATATCCAAACATAAACCAAAATGTATGTATCAAGATTTTTCGATGCACTAACAATGACAAAAAGCGGTGAAGCAAACATGGAAATGAGAGAAGCAACGCTCAAGTATCCAACAAATGTTTGTCTTGCAGAGGAGCCAAGGAAGTAGATGCTTACAAACACTATGGCAGCGAAAAAGGCAAAAACTGCTAACAACAGACCAATAATCTTCAGCTGCTAACAAAACGTAACAATCATGTCGAGTTTTTAGTATGTGATAAGGTAACCGAGATCCGGTTTCAATCAATGTAGAGGAAAACTTGGAAGAATTAGTAATTACCTGTTTTGACCTTACAGCATATCTGATGAAAATGCACACGTAGATTAGTTGGAAAACAGCTCCAATTGAATTGACCGTAGCCACCAGTATGATACCAGGCGATACAACAGGCATTCCGTACCACAGACATATCAAGCAATTCAACAAGGCATATACATAAGGGAGCTCAGAAAACTGTTCCGTCGACTCGTTTCTGATTATTCTCCTAAAAGTGGGTCTAAGAGGATAAGAAAATTCGTAAAAATGAGTGAGCTTCTTGAGAATCATCGCCTACAAACCATTCCATGATAAACAAAGGTGCAGAAGGACTTACATTGGTGACACAAACAACACGAATGCAAAGAGGTTTCCTGCAATCAAAAAATGGGCATCATCAAGAGAAGGATAACATTGCTGGATTTTTAGAACATCATAAATATCTTATACCGTAATCGATGGCACAGTTTAGGTTTTAGGATTCAAGATTCCCAGAGATCTTCTCTTACTAGTACATATGTTATGACAAAATCAAATATAAAGGGTTTAAAATGCCCTCCTCCTTAATGAGCAGTTAAGATTTAATGGGTGTCTCCAAAAACCCATTTGGGAAACAAAAATTCAGAATGAGAAAAGTAACCCATATCCTATAAAAGCAAGAACCATTCAAATTTTGAAGCAAGAACGAATCTTTCAACTAAATATTGGTTATTTTTGCCATCAAATGCAAATTAATCATAACACTATCATCCCAATCCTTCTTCCTCAAAACTACTGTATAAACACCAAAAGGAGTAAAGTATATTTCAATTCACAGAGCTATGAAGCAAAAACTAGAGAATGGCTTCAACCACATTCTTGAGAAAATAAGTCCCAGAAGGTTCAGTCCTCTTCATAGCAGTTCTGGGTCTGCCTCATGGGAACCATAAAAAAAGGTAAAAAGTTCATGGAAGTAAGAATCTGAACCTATAATGTAATGGGCAAGAAGAAAAAACAAAGTTTATTGAAGGAAGAAGCGCAAAAGACAATATTTTTATCTTCAGAGGAGGAGAAGATAAAAATGGTACCAGCAATTCCAGCGGCATCGGAGCAGAGAGAATACGGAGAAGACGACTCATCAGTTGAAAGTGAAAACATCTCTCAAGCTGCTGCTGCTCAGTTGATTCTTCTAATTCAATTCAATTTCAGAAACAAAAATATATGAACTCTGAATGAAGAGGCTTCTCAATTGTAATAGTGAGTGTTTAAAAGGACTCATTTTTGTTGACGTAGGCATTACAGATCATTTTCGACGGGATGGCAATAATGGTGAGATGGGATGAAACGGGATTGAAAAACATGTGTTCGAGATTGTAATATTAAGTAAAAAACATCTTTTCAAAAAAAAAAAAAAAAAAACATAAATGAATCATAAATTTATTTGGTAAGAGATAATATTTCTTAGGGATAACATCCATTTCTAGTTCAGTCGGAATGGTTATTTGCATGTTTTAATCGTGCTCCACATTTTGTAACAGATTCTAACACAAACGTAGTACACGTTTACAAAAGCTACCAATCACGTGTAAAATAATTATGGACAATGGGGCTAGGATTTATAACAAAATACCACATTTATGCTATTTTTTTTGTAAAAAAAATACCACATTCATGTTAGGATTTGTAACAAAATACCACATTTGTGTTAGGACTGTCACAAAAAGTGGAGCGCGGCTAGGATGTGCGAATGACCTTTTTAACTGGGCTAGGAAATGACGTTTTCCGTATTTCTTATCCTGCTTCACATTTAGTCTTCATGCTTTCTTTCGATACCACATTTTATACGTTCCATTTAATTTCTATAGACACTTCATCTCAATTTTAACGACCATCATGATTATGAGAATCAGTTCATCATGTCATGAAGTTTTTTTTGTTAAGTGGGGTTTTATAAAATTCACCAATTTCAAAGGTGAGGGACTAAGGTAAGGGACTAAGGATATGGTAAATAGCAGCAAAAATACAACTCTCCAAAAAAGAGTGTAACCCGTGATTTTGGAGAGAAATAAGAAGCAAATACATGAATCTAATGTTAGGATTAACGATACTACAACACCAATAGATTTGTTCCAAAAAGAACCGAAGTAGACCAAAGGCCACATAACGAGAAAAGAACTCCTTGGGACCATACAACAACGTCGAACCCGATAAATCGACATCGACCAAACGTACCTCCCACCCTCGCCGAGATCATCGGAGTACCAAGGTAGCTGAACCAAAGAACCACCATACAATGAAGTATATTTAAAAGTTATCTTACCAACTGCGACATCTATCTATGTGTTTGGTGTTAAAATAATAGTCAAGTAATTAAATGTATGACACCGAAAATCCTCTTTTTCAAAGTCTTGAGCTCCTCACTCACGTGTTTTGTGTTTGTTCTTTTTATGTCTTCCTTTCTCTCTTTATGAGGTAAGTGGTGATGGGGCTTTTTCTCCTCCCTTCCCCCCACTCTTGTTGTCTGCTACTGGCTGAACTCTCCTCATTCCCACCACCGCCTCGACCATTTTCTCGTACACCCTCTACTTCCCTTTCATCTGTCTCATATCTCCATCCTCCATTGTTACTGTTGGAATCGATCCTGGGAGGAGTAACTTGGGGACCTCCAAACTACCTTTATCAAGAAAGAACTGGATGAGTACTTGGATGAAAATGATGTCATCATACAGGTCCCCGCCAATAAGGTTCCAGTCATTGATGATGCTAGATACCGATATGCACTCAGCGGTCGTCTTTTTATCGTAAAACGAGTAAGGCATAAAGCCATTTGTGGAATAATAGATGTTACTTAGGACGATCGGGGTCTGTCCATCACGTCCCTTACAGACCCTATAATGTCCTTCTTATTCCAATCCCAAGACTCTAAGGACGCTATTCGAGACAAGGAATCGTGGTCCTTCCATGGAACGATCTTACTCTTCACAAAGTTGTCACCAAGAACCTAACTGGAAACCTTAGTTTCCCGTCATGTTCGCATGGTCGTGAAAGCCTTTGATATTTCGGTTAAGGCTCAGACTTCCCAGATGAAAGACATGTTCAGGCTTTGATAGTGGCTGCTTATGGAGGATACGAACGGGGGCAGGAATCCGTTGTTGCACATGATCATATTCTCTGGATAGAGGCACGTACTAAAGAAGGTACAACGCCCTTTCCTTCTTTTTTTAATCCAACTTACGAATCGACAACCTCTTCTGCCTCACAGAGGCAGGATCGTTATGATAGGGAGATGCTCGGTAGAGGAAGGAGGCTGGGAGGGATGGTAGGCACATGCGAATCACTGAAGATCCAAGCAGTGGGGAAACCACCAACGCGATGAAGCGAGGTTTTTAGATTGGAGCCTCACATGATCTGGTTCATCACTATCAGATTGGGGTGGCGTAGTGCCTTCGTCGGGATCCCATCATGGGTTGGTGGTGCGAAGCGGGTAGTCATACTGTCACTTACAATAATAGAGGTGGTCGGGTCGTGCCTTACCGCGTTTCTAGCGGTGCACGAGGTTGGTGAAATCGTGAGTGGAACGCGACCGATCAACGTCAAGGACGAGGCGAATAGGGTTGCGCGAGGCGATGGTACAACTGCGGGTGAACTACGCCAGATCTTGTTAAGGACGAGGTGGTTGGAAATGGGTGTGGTGTTGATCAGACCATGGAACCAGAGAGTGATACGAAGCTCGATGAAGCATCAGACTCTACCGATGAGGGGGGACATGCACCCTCGCCTCAATCAATGAGAAACTGATGGTCCAGTGAGGGGTCTGTTGGTAACACCGCCTCACTGAACATATGGTGGCAATGATCCCACTAAATTCTGGCACATCACTCTCCTACCACCTCAAAGGCCAACACTCTCGCGTTTTTGGAGCCGTACACTATTACTATAGGGAGGAGGACGCACGCTGGTTCTTTAGGTGAGTATACAGTCCGCCTCAATGCCACTCCAAAAATAGGTTTGTTCTGTTTTACCTTTCCAGTACCAGTTTCTTTGGACGATATTATAGTATTACTTTCTGAACATCTCAGTGAAACACTTTGGTATTTGAGCATTTATATTCTGTGTCATTGGTCATATGTTATTAGGACTTGTTTTTTAGTATTCTTTTGTTTTGATTTTTTTTAAACGGGTGACCGGAGATAATATTAATACCCTAAGTTAATCAAACAGGGGAGGGCGTAAACGCCCAGGGTTCCAGATATGTGTCCGGACCGACCGTAGCAAGTCCAACGCTCATGGACCCATAATAGTAGTCTACTTGTAATCGTTGACAAACACTCAAGACAACTCATTACCATCATCTCAAAACAACGAGACATGAAATGAAAAAACCTAAACAACCTAGCTAGCCAAAAATGTATTCGAACTAAAACAAAATAACAATCAAGAAGTAATGCCTTTGGTGCGGATTTCCCGAGACTCCCCGATAGTAGTAGCCCCGGGTCTGTGGATATAGGTCCCAGTGTGACCATTCCACCCCCGCCGGGTCCTATCATTCGTCCTGCGGAGGGTCAAGTCCCTCCAACTGCATTCCAGCTGCTCCTACACGAAACCCTATTCCCGATGCTTGAGCCTTTGTCGGTCCCAGCGGGATCCATTGCTCTCCGTCTAGAGGTGACGCCAGCGGCGGCACTATACGACTGGGAACCCTAATGGGATTCCCTTTTTCAACAGGAATCCAGAGCATCGGCAACGGCGACACAGGGGATCCCAGGACCTCCACCCCCGCCCCCAGTTGGGCTCCGATCGTGCCCGGCCAGCCCAGGTCCCGTCGCTGGTCCCGACCCCCGTCCCCTAGCTCCCCACGAGGGTACAGCCGTGGCGTGTCGTCCCGGTACGGTTGATACGGCCACAATGGCCTGGGTGCCCGCCCCTGCATCGACCAAATTCCCCGGTGTTGCATGACCGGAGGTCCCATGAACAGGTCAAGCGGAGGGGACAGTACCCGTGGATGAGCCATCGTCGACCACGATGGACGAGCTCTGGCTCCGTAGGGCTAGCGACGATGTCCGGAGGGGGGCATCAGTGGTGACAAGCGACTGGAAGGAAGCGTATCGTATGGTGGAGGAGGAGAAACAACACCCGGTTGCAGGTGGGCGGCGTGGATGGCGGCGGCGGCAAGAAAAAACGAAAATCCTAAAAGGGCAGCAGATAACCTCTTTGAGGTAGACGAGAGCTTTTTAATTCTTTTTGTTTTGAATTTAGTTGTCCACTTTAGGTCGGGTTTTTGAGCATTTATATTTTGTTACATGGTAACGTTTACAGCTAAAAAAAAAGAATATAAATTCACTGATCCATTTGCTTGTTCTAAAATGTTCTCTAAGTACATAAGTTTATATAACGAAATGTCACTCATAATTAAGACGTGTAATAAGATAAATATATGAGAGTAGTAGTCACTCTGACTGTATCTTTTGTTACTATTGTTGGAGAAAAGTAAGAGTAGTGATGTGGTGGATAGGCTCGAGGTGGGACTCACGATGCCACCTGCAACACGAGGAAATGTCCACTTATGGTGATATTGATAAGTAAAATACAATATAAAAAGATGGAACTGTTGTCGCTTACCAAATTAATATCATTAATTGCAATTAACTTTAATAGGATTGGTAGAGGATGCTTTCCTGTTCACATTTGAGAGGGGTTTGTTCCATGCTTACACTTCATAACAACAATGATAGGATTAAGCTACTATCCTATTCCTCTACGTTATCCACTGCTTCATTATTGGATTAAGCTTTAAGTTGACAAGTATACAGAATATTCCGTCCTTTTGCATAACGTCCTCCTAAGTTATATATTTTGTTTTTTCTTTTGTAAAAGAAACGATTTTTATTGATATTTTTTTTTTGAGGTAGAAACGATGATATTATAAATATAAAAACATTATGGGTGCGTGCGAATGCAGGAGTCAACATACATAATAACCAATCTATCAAAACTTGAAAGACAAATGTAGAAAAGTAAAATTTGCTCTTAGGCATAAGGGCGGTCGGAGGGGTGTGACTGCGGTAGCATCCAGGGACACCGATACAGTATACTCCAACCATAAGAAACTGATCGAGCAGATCAGATGATAAACATGCAGTGGTGGACCGATTACTCCCCCGGTAAGTCAGCGTGCGTCGTCCTCCCTTGACTGATAATGGTAGGGCTCCTGAACGCGGGATTGCTGACTCCGAAGTGGTAGAGAAGTAACTCATCAACTGTTGGTGGTACCAATGCCACCTATACACTAGGGAGAAGGTACAGTCAACAAAACCCTCCCTTGCCTCCTCAGTACTCATTCCTGGAGACGGGGATGCTTGAAGCCCCCCGCCGCTGCTGATGACGCCCCATTCGACGCCGCTGATTCTTTGTCCTCCGTTGGGTCCTCCTCTCTCTCAGCCCTCTTGTTTCCCGAAAATGACGGCGTCGGGTCACGTGGTAACCAACCTACCGGTATCTCATCATCCCCTGCTTCCCGATGTCCCCACCACCCTTTTCCTTCCTTCCTTAGAGGTGTCTGTGGTGCCCCTTTGGTATGGCCTCCCTTTCTTGATCCACCCATATACGTCCAGTTCGTCCCTGGGATGGCCTTCCCATGTTTCGCTTTCTCTAGCGCCGATCTCGGATCCCTTAGCGCCTTCAGTGAGAACCCCCTTACTCCCCCAACAACCGGACAGACCGGGAAAAGGTGACCCGCACAGCAACACCCAAAACAATGCTCAGGTAAATGTTCATACGAGATATTCAGGCAAGTTCTTACCTGAGATACGGATAAGCGGAACCAGAGTTGACTTTGCAAAAGTACCCGGATATCGGCCCTGATTATGATCTTCATGAAGTCTCCCCAGCAGAGACCCTCCTTGTCCACATCCACACCTTGGCATACCCCAAATGTGTGTGCCTACCCTGAAGCCCACATCTCTCGTCCAAGCCCCCACTAGCAGATTCGAAACTCGCGCCCAGACCGAGAAATGATGGAATTGCAGGTCCTTGATCTGCATGTGGGCCCTTAGATCCGTAAACAAGATCAGGGAGTCCCAAAAGGACCAAGGTTCTCCCAACAAGACCTTTTCCATCTCCTTAGTTGGTCGGAAGAAGAAAGCGACCAGGCCTCCCTCTAGGGGTTTAGCCTAGTCTTTCATTCCCCATACATCCTCCATTCGCGCCACCACTGACTTCCAAAATAATTTCCTGGTAGTCAGGACCTTAGCTGCCAGTGCGAACCGATACAGATTCCCACGGCCAGTAACCTCTTGCACTGACACTACTACCTCCTTGATCCTCATAGCGCCCATCTGGGAATCCAAAACTCCAACCTGATCCCCCGAGGAGCGCCTCTGTCCGAGATATGGGTCAACCGGGTGGACCCTAAAAATCGGGTTCCCCTGACCCGCCTAGGTCGGGCGCCCATATGGGCTCGGGCCAAAACCGCGATCTTGACCCGACCTAGGATTATTGCCGCCCCGCTCGCCCGGCTCGACCCTTAGCCCACCCGACCCCTCAATATTGACCCAACCCGCTCCAAATCTCGCTACCCACCGGGTTACATCACCTCCACCACCCTGGGCCCAGACAGACTTCTGACCCAGCGCAGCAGCCCAACGAGCACCACCCATGAACCCACGACCTAGGCCCACGTCTTCTCCAGCCCGAGCCTGCTCAACCCTACCCGGATCTGCCGCCGCCAAACCCTTCCCCTTCCTTCGTCGCCAAGCAACCGCCTCCGGCATCTCCTCCGGCGTGAATTCCGAGTCCGAAGAAACCGGGATCGGGGTGTTCTCCTCCCTCATGGGCGACGACAGTAAAGGAGCGAATCCCCCACTGTCGACGACTCGATCTGCTCCCGCCTCCATCGTGCTCTTCACAGCCCCGCTGCCCAGCCTCCTCGGCCGGGGGCCTTTTGCCGGCATGCGGTGGAGACAGCTCGGTCCCGACCGAACCCGTCCCCCGGGAGCCCAGCCCGCCTCCTCCATGGCCGAGAACTGCATCACCGGAGCCGACCCGTCCCTTTCCGTCCACGTACCGTCCGATAACACGGGATCGTCGTCCCCCGTGATCACCACCACCGGGGGCCCCGACTCCGATCCCTCCCCCGTCTCCGCCCCTACAGAGACCAGCCGGTCTTCTTCCCCAGCCGTCTCCTCCCGCCCGACCGATCCCGACCCGAACGTCGAGTCCACGGTTTCAAGCTCCGAAAGACGAGGTCATATATGCACCCCGACGTCGACCTCCTTCACCCCTCCTTCCATCTCCTCCGTAAAAGCCATGAAACCATCAAATAAAACGAGAAAATGGAAGAAGAGTAGATCATCTGAAAACTATAAGTAATCTTTTAAAGGATCATGTGGTATAGTCGGATTTTTGAGTGGCCAATCACTTTGTTTTGACATTTAAAAAACTAAAACAAACACAAACTAACAACAGAAAATTAAGACACGTACAACCTAAAAGAAGAATTACACAATAAAATAACTCTAGAATCATAACAAGACGGAAAATCAAAGCCAAAATCATCTTCAGCTCGACCTAAACTCGATCAATGTAAGCTGAATACCAATATGATTTCCTAAAAAAAATCACTAAATTTCTTGGGAACGCGCCTGGTACATGCAGGGATCACATGAGATTCCCAGAGTAGGAAGGGGCTGTTCGTCCTCCGAAACAACTCAGGGTCGGGTGGCCTCATTGTACTTGGCGAGGCTGCATAGCGGAACTCGCCTGAGTCGTCTGATTATTTAGGCCAACGAGAGCCCCTCTTGATGTGACCATATGTTTGCACCTGGCATGAGGGGCTAACACGGAGAGGGCAATCTCCATCACAGTAGGGAGGCGCGAAAAATAACAACACCAAGATTTTAAGGAAGAGACTCACGAGCAGTCTCTTGGTGATGGAGGTCTTATACGATGACGACATCCTGAACAAAGACAGAAGGAGACTAACGACAATGACTTTTGGTGGTTAGGATTGAGAACTCTCAACCCTAACAGTTTCCCACCCTTTACTTTGGTTTAATATATGATTATAAATTTAAAATAATGCTCTGGTTAAGTCTTTCAATTATTATCCGATTTACTTAAATTCATATTTTAAGTGTTATTTTGTTCTATTTATCCCTTAGCTATTTATGAAAAATCCTAGTGCTCACTCCTCTCCCTCGAGTTTGTAGCGATGGACGGTGACAATGGAAAAGCAGCGACAACGAATTTTGGTAGTGGGGGTCCGACGGTTCCTTCCCCGGCTCACATAGTGAGTCTCTTTTCCTCATCTCCGGTGGCAGGTCCTTTTAGGCTCGCGCTGGTGACGGAGGCGGGGCTCGTGCTCTCCGCGTAGGCGGAGGCGGGTGGTTCTCCTACAGCGGCGTCGACGGGGGGACATAGTTCTCGATAAGGCGGGCTCCTAGGGCAGCCGAGAAGGATTTTTCGGGGACCCCGACAAGGGGTCCTTGCCCAAGGAAGCCCCAAGTGGTGGATCCATATGTCCTTGTGCCTTAATCGGTTCCTTGACCAGAATCGACAATGACGTTTCAACTAGTCAAGGGCTAGAGGTGCATGACATCGAGGGCCTTGGAACGGGTTTGCTTGGACGTTGGTGGGGTTCAGTTGAAGAGGAAGACGACACGAAGTTCATCGACGAGTCAACTAATCGAGGACTATCCTCTGAACCCACAATGAGCTTGCCTTAGGGACGAACACGATTGTCACCCTCTCCGGGTGAGGATGGGAAATGGTGGCGGCATATGGACCCGACGGGTCTTAGAGCACCATCACCTCGGGTGAAACATCGGGATTTTAGTGGGTCGGTTCATGGTGGTTCACATGTGGATGGGACAAGGATCTTTGGGGTCGTGATAGGAGACAAGTTCGGCAGCCAGAATATGAGTAAGGCGGTTTGAAGGATCTTAGCATCATAATGGGAGTCATGTCCATCTATGAGGTTTTCGTTCCTCCGATTCAGCTTTCTGGTAGGTGCCTTAACTTCGCCTACGCGGTGGCGACTCGTGTACTGACCTTGAAAACATTCTAGTAGCAGTCTCTGGTGGATTGGTTATCGGAATTGTGGCAACTCCCTGATGTGGGGACTTGACCGCTGGAGGACAGCGTAATCGGTTTTTTCTTTCGATCTGCAAAAGAAATAGCCTCAGTATTGACCTGTGAGCCATGGGCGTTACGACGTTCGTTAGTCCTATTTGCAGATTTACGGCCCAAGTTACGCCACAGAACATTCTATTCACTCATTTCTCGGTATGCTGAAAGTTGTAAGTCCATATTGTGGCGACCCTTATGATCAAGTCATGTTAGTAAACGACTTTTCATTTCCAAAAATGATGAAATTTGTTAAAGGTGACACTGATATTTGCAAAAAAATGACATATATTTTTTGAAAATAATTAAAAGTCATTGGTAAGACTTGAAAATGAAATACAAGGTCACTAACATGACATGCGTACGAAGGTGGTTACAGTACATACATGCGATTTTTTTTTACATAATGTAAATGGGGTTTACCCGAGTAATAATATATGTGGTTTTTACCCAAAAAAATATTCGGAGCCGTGATCTACTAAGAGCATCTTTAGTGGTAGGCGGTTCACTGGCTGATTAGTGATGGCGGAGAAGACGCGACGGAAAAGCAACCCCCCCCCCCCCCCCCCCCACCCCCCATGAAACCAGCATCTGACCTTGGGTAGTTTTGGAGGATGGGTAACCCACGCTAGCTAGGGGTCCCTCCATGATATCTTGTGCTCCCTCCCCGAATCATGCATGTCACTCCGCAAGTTAGAGAACCTCCTTATTGTATCATATCCACGAGTTTTCAGTCTATGTTGGCTGGCTTCAGGTCGAGTTAGATTTGATTTTGTTTTTTCATCTAATCATGCTTTTTGTTTTAGTTGATTGTCAAATACCCGCCTATACTTCGGTTATTCTTAGAGGATTAGTTGTAGTTTGTCTCGGGATGGCTACCTTCCCACGCTTCTTTTCTTGTTACTTTTCAGTTAAAGTAATAAGGGTTAATGCTAATTCGTGTTATGGACAAAGCTGAAAGTTGTAAGTCCATACTGTGGCGACCTTTATGATCAAGTCATGTTAGTAAACGACTTTTAATTTCCCAAAATGATGAAATTTGTTAAAGGTGACACTGATATTTGCAAAAAATGACATGTATTTTTTGAAAATAACTAAAAGTCATTGGTAAGACTTGAACATGAAAAACAAAATGTCACTAACATGACATATGTACGAAGGTGGTTACAGTACATACATGCGAAAAAAACATTTTACATAATGTAAATGGGGTTTACCTGAGTAATAATATATGTGGTTTTGCCCAAAAAAAACATATGGGGGTGTGATCGACTACGAGCATCTTTAGTTGTAAGAGGTTCGCTGGCGGATTGGTGCTGGCGGAGAAGAAGCGGCGGAAGAGAGATGTGGAGGATCCGTTTCAAGTAGTGCACGCGAGGGTTGGGAAGCAGCCCCCTAGAAGCCATGAAATCAGCATCTGACCTTTGGTTGTTTTGGAGGATGGGCAGCCCACCCTAGCTAGGGTCCCTCCATCATATCTTGAGCTCCCTCCCCGAATCATGCATGACACTCCGCAAGTTAGAGAACCTCCTTATTGTATACACGAGTTTTCAGTTTATGCTGGCTGGCTTCAGGTCGAGTTGGATTTGATTTTGTTTTTTCATCTAATCGTGCTTTTTGTTTTAGTTGATTGTTTAATACTTGCCTATACTTTGGGTATTCTTAAAGGATTAGTTGTAGTCTGTCTCGGGATGGGCTACTCTCCCACGATTCTTTTCCTGTTACTTTTCGTTTAAAGTAATAAGGGTTAATGCCAAATCGTGTTGTGGACAAAGGTGAAAGTGTTAAGTCCATACTGTGGCGACCTTTATGATCAAGTCATGTTAGTAAACGACTTTTAATTTCCAAAGATGATGATATTTGTTAAAGGTGACACTGATATTTGCAAAAAAAATGACATGTAGTTTTTGAAAATAACTAAAAGACATTGGTAAGACTTGAAAATGGAAAACAAAGTGTCACTAACATGACATGCATACGAAGGTGGTTACAGTACATACATGCAAAAAAAAACATTTACATAACGGAAATGAGGTTTACCCGAGTAATAATATACGTGGGTTTTTTCCCGTTAAAAGAAGACCTCATCGAACACAATTGGACTAAGTTTGGCAACACATAATTATATTTCATTCTAGTTATTTTGATTAATATGTTAGAATTTAAACTATTTTCAATAAAAATTTCATTTCCATTTAATTTGTGTGCCTTTAAATTTCTGTTAATAATATTTATTTATGTTATCAACCAGCAACTATCAATTATAGAAAAAACATGACCAGACTTGTTGGTTGATAGTACT
The DNA here is from genome assembly GCA_963921825.1 of Erodium maritimum. Classification (NCBI taxonomy): domain Eukaryota; kingdom Viridiplantae; phylum Streptophyta; class Magnoliopsida; order Geraniales; family Geraniaceae; genus Erodium; species Erodium maritimum. The sequence goes on along the minus strand of OY997588.1, from coordinate 138,745,253 downwards.
AGATGAAGCAAATTTAGTATTTTTATTCTATCAACCAACAACTTTATTAAAGACCTGAGATGCTTAAACACATTTTACGAAGATATTATGAAAGGTAAATTTCCCATTTTCTTTTCAAATGAAAATTTTAATTACCTTTTGTACCCATCTTCTTCTTCTTGGGAAAGAAGAAGACCAGATGGGGTACGAGTGACGGAGATGCCTAAAAAATAATGAAGAGGACCGAGATCGGTCATCGCAAATTCGGAGTTGACTAGAGATATGAGTGAGGTAAGTAAAGAGGAAGAAGAAGAAGCGGTTAGGAGAATATCGTCAACATAAAGAAGGAGGAAGGCAGTATGAGAACCCCGCCTATAAATGAAAAGGGAGGTGTCAGCTTTACTGCTTACAAAACAAAGAGAGGTAAGATAGGTAACAAAGCGTTGATACCAAGCACGAGGGGCTTGTTTGAGACCATAAAGGGCCTTCTTGAGACGGCATACATGATGAGGAGAAGAGGAGTTTATGAATCCAGGAGGTTGTTTCATGTATACATTTTCATTGAGATAACCGTGGAGAAAGGCATTCTTAACATCAAGTTGGTGAATAGGCCAAGAAGAGGAAAGGGCAATACTAAGGATGGTTCGAATAGTAGCGGGTTTGACGACAGGGCTGAAAGTGTCATCATAGTCAAGACTAGGTTGTTGAGTGAATCCTTGAGCAACGAGTCGAGCCTTGTACCGTTCAAGGGAACCATCAGAATGGAACTTGTGACGAAAAATCCATTTGGAACCCACAATGTTAGCATTGGGTGGACAAGGAACTAGCTCCCATGTGTCGTTGGCATGTAGGGCATTGATTTCGGAGTGCATAACATGTGTCCAGTTAGAATCAGAAAGGGCATGAGTGTAAGAACGGGGGATAGGCGAGAGAGTGGAGGATTTGACAACAAGATCAAGAACCCGGCGTGGCCGGAAGATTCCGGCTTTCGCCCTAGTGGTCATAGGGTGAGACGAGATGGATGGAGGTTGGGGTGGCGGAGTAGGAGAGGGTGAAGAGGGGGGATCGGCAGAGGGCAACGATGAAGGATCCGAGGGAGATGACGGTGGAGGCGGTGTGGGATCCGATGAAGGCGACGATGGAGAAGTAGGTCGGGATGCAAAAAGAGGAAAACGATGAGATAAAGGAAGGTCATTGTGAGAGGAAAGAAAGTCATATGTGTGAGAAGAGGAAGAAGGAAGAGAAGGATAAGGGAAAGTGGACTCATCAAATACAACGTGACGGGAGATAATGACGCGTCCGGTAGAAGGATTAAGACATCGGTAGCCACAATGGTTAGAAGGATAACCGAGGAATACACAGGGAGTGGAGCGAGGAGCCAGCTTGTGAGGTGCGGTAGAAGATAAATTGGGGTAGCATAAACACCCAAAAACACGGAGGTGAGAATATGTAGGAGGAGTGTTGTAAAGAACTTGGAATGGAGATAAGAAGGAAAGTGTAGTGGTGGGAAGGAGGTTTAAGAGGTGAGCGGCCATATGCAAAACCTCGATCCAAAACGAGGGAGGGAGATGAGCTTGAAAGAGAAGTGTTCGAACAATGTTGTTAGTTGTGCGAATCATGCGCTCAGCCTTCCCGTTCTACGGTGATGTGTGTGGGCAGGAGAAACGGAAGAGAATGCCATGAGATTGGAAAAAAGAATGAAAAGGACCGTTGTCAAACTCACGCCCGTTGTCACACTGGAAAGATTTGATGGGGAGATTAAATTGAGTTCGAACATAAGCAAAGAACGAAGTGAAGATATTAAAAACATCAGACTTAGCACGAAGAGGAAATACCCAAAGAAAATGAGAGAAATCATCCAAGAATAGTAAGTAATAACGAAAGCCACTAGTGCTCAAAACTGGAGATGTCCATAAATCAGAGTGAACAATTTCAAACATATGAGTGGTGCGAGAAACAGATGGATGAAAAGGAAGACGAACATGTTTTCCTAACTGACATGCATTGCAAAGATGGTTCAAAACGACCTTATTACAAGTAATAAAGTTCCTAGAGCATAAAAACTTAAAAACGTGATCGCCGGGATGACCGAGACGACGATGCCACAAAGTAGAGGTGTCTTTAGCGGAGAGGGCTATGGATGAAGCTGGCGGAGGAGTGGATGAGACTGGGTAGAGGTCTCCAATGCTATCACATCGGAGAAGAATGGAACTCGTCTTGAGATCCTTCACAGAGAACCCATAAGGATCAAATTCAACAGAGCAAGAGTTATCACGAGTAAATTTTCTAACAGAAACAAGATTTTTAATTATATGGGGGCTAACAAGAACATTATTTAAATATAAAGGATGGGTAGGGGAGGGAATGTGAGATTGGCCGATAAAAGAGACAGGTAAGGAAGCACCATCTCCAACAATAATCGAACTAGAATTATTACACGAAGTAAAAGAGGAAAGTATACCTGGAGTAGATGCCGTGTGAGAGGTAGCCCCTGTGTCCATGTACCATTCCTGAGACGGCTGATTCAGCGTCATGGTGGAGAATAATGACGAAATATCAGTGGGTTGATGAAATATGGGCTGCTGATCCAAAGTGGGCTGCTGTGGAGGAAGCCCAACACCTGTGTGAAGAGCTGCTGCGTGAGGAGTGTCGGCTGGACCAGTTGGGAACTGCTGCGAAGCCGAGCCGATAGGAGGAGCTGATATGGAGCCGCTTGCCGAGCCGAGGGGGAAGAGCTGCTGCGGAATCGGCTGGGCGCCAAACTAGGGCAGAAAGCCTGGCGGGAAGAAACTGTGCGGTTGGGCTTGTGCTGTGTGGGAGCTGTACGGGCCCAATAGAGAATGTTGATAAGGGTCCAGAACCGAGGAAGTGGGCTGCTGGTGCTGATCCAAGCCAACAGTCATGGCCTGATGTGGCCTGTTTTGCATTGTGTGAGGCCAATAGTGTTGAGGATGCTGATGTTGCTGCACAGGATAAAAATTGCTACCAAAAGAATTACAGTGAGTACCATGAGAATTAAAAGAAGGACGAGTCCCGTACCTACTCTGTCCGCGACCGTAATTTTGTCCACGACCACCACGAGATCTGCCTCTACCATACTGTGGGAGTTGGGATTGATGGTTGTTGAGAAAAAGGGTAGAGTTGTCTGAGTGGTTGGTGAGGAGACGATTTTGACGTTCTTCGGTGAGGAGAAGCATAGAACGAACTTGAGAAAAAGTGGGGAAGGGAATTTGATTAGGAATAATTTCAATAAGGGTGGAAAATGATTCAGGGAGACCATGAAGAGTTTGAAGTACGAGTTCTTGATCCGAGATTGGGTGATCAACATCAGCAAGCAAATCAGAAAAAAGTTTAAGTTTTTGACAGTATTCAGAGATGGTAGAGGTGCCCTTTTTTAAAGTACGAAGTTGATTTTGAAGTTGAAGAGCACGAGACATTTTATTATCCCGAAAAATAGATTCAATTGATGTCCATAAATCAAGGGCGGGTGCATTTGCTTTAAAAATATCAGTGACAAGATCAGAATGAATAGTAGAATAAATCCAAGTGATAACTAGAGCATCAATACGAAGGCACAAAGAAGTCATAGGTGAAGGAGGTGCATCGGTTATGTGATCAATTGCTTCATGACTACGACAGAGATTTTTAAACATTTCACGCCATTGTTTATACATTTGATCTTTGTGATTTAGTTTAATAGGGACAAAATAGGATGGATTGGTAACAGAATAAGCGGGATGATACATACCGGTTTTTGGAGAAGAAGAGAAGTCGGTAGAGGTGGTTGTCACAGCAGATTCAGTGGACATCGTGGCGACGAAAGGCGAAAGAACGGTGGCGACAAAGTACAGCAGGAGATCGCAAGATTACAAACTTTCAATGAGAAAGTTTGTAATTGTTGAAAGCTTTATAGTAGGGGCAACCGAGGGGTACGGTTTATGGTGTATGGGAAGTGATTGTTGGTGATGGAATGGGTATAGTATAGAAAAGGTATGATGTACGTGGGGTAGGTGATTGATATATAGGGTGAGTAGGTTGAATCTGTGGCAAAGAAGGACAGAGATTAGGAGTAGAATTGTGAGGAAAAGACAAGAAAGTTGGTCAGAATAGGAATAGGGAGTAGCAGCATAAGAATTGGAAAAAGGCTCTGATACCATGAAATTAGGTAATTCCCCTTAAGGGTTTGTGTATTATTCATCTCAATATATACATACAAAAGGAATACAAATATGGAAACATAATCACACCATAACTATACAATATATCTAGTATGGAGACAGAATCGAATCCAATCAATATAATATACTCTAACAATACCTTTTGTACCGATGTGTTTTGTAACGTTTAGAGCAGCTCCAATGGTCATTACAGAGCCTTGGTTTGCGTGCCAACGCAGGCCATACCACAGCTCGCTGTCACGGCACGTCGTCGTTGGAGCCGTGGTTTGGCGTGCCGTCGCGGGCTGTCACCTCAAGATTCTGCCACGGCGCGACGAGCCGTCGCTGGCCTAACGGTTAGCCAGTCCCACGCCGACACGTGGCGCCGACTACATTCAAAATAAACCCAAAATTTTCCTATATATACACAACAACCCCCTCCCCAATTTCACACCTTTCTTCTACGCTATAATTCTTCCTTCATTTTCTTTTCTCTCAAACTTCATTTTCGATTTTTTTCCTTTAAACGATGAATCGTTTTCCAACGTTGGCAGAGTTAGAGAAAATGACCCCGGAAGAAATCAATGAGACGATGAGAAAGGTGACTGCATCAACGACGCTACGAATTCAGAATCAGAATCAGCTTTTGGGAAGTATACATCCAATGGCAGAAGATGAGGCCGATGGTTCAACTTAGACGACGCCACCAAAGCGGATAGTGATAGAGCGCAATCAAGCCGAAGGAAATGACCGCTTGATTGTTGACTACTTTGATCCTAATCTGGTGTATAGGGACCAACAATTTCATCGACGCTTCTAGATGTCGAGGGGATTGTTCGTACGGATCATGAATGCATTGAGTGACCGGTATGCGGACTTCCGTCAACAACAAGATGCTACATGGAAGAATGAATTCTCTCCACACCAGAAGTGCACGGTAGCACTTCGTTAGCTCTGCTATGGAGGTCCCGCCGATGCCGTTGATGAGTACTTGCGAATGGCAAAGGCCACTGCTTTGGAATGCGTCAAGAAGTTTTGCATCAGCGTCATCACGATTTTTGGGCGGACATATCTACGACGCGCAACCAAGGAGAATACACGATGTCTACTAGAAATCAACGAACTACGCAACTTCCCAAGGATGATAAGGAGTCTTGACTGCATGCACTAGGATTGGAAGAATTGTCCTATGGATGAGCTGCACAATTCTTGCGCAGGGACCACGGGAACGTCCCCACAATCATGCTAGAAGTCGTTGCATCCCAAGACCTGTGGATATGACACGCTTTTTTTTTGAACATCGGGTTCTAACAACGACATCAACGTGCTCAATAGTTCTACATTGTTTCACCATGCATGTCGAGGCTTTCGCTCCAGATGTGAAGTTCACGGTTAACGGTAAGGAATACACAACCCCTTATTACTTGACCGACAGAGTTTATCCTCCTTGGACAACATTTGTGAAGACAATACCGGTGCCACAAACGGCGAAGAAAAAGTGCTTTGCTATAGTCCAAGAAGCGTACAAGAAGGATATCGAACGAGCATTTGGAGTTCTACATGCTCGCTTCCACATCGTCACTCGTCCGAGCCAAATGTGGGATAAGCACTCACTCGTAATCATCATGACTTGTTGTATTGTTCTGCACAACATGATTGTTGAGGATCAACGTAGGCTGTACCCCACTTATCCGTTTGTAGATATTGGTGTTCCAGAATCAGCGACCCGTAAAAGACCACCACCAGCGGTGAACTTAGGGGTGTCCATGGGCCGGGTTCCCGCCCCGTGGCTAATTTTTTAAACCGACCTGTAGTGACCGGGTTCAAAAAATTTAACCCGCTCCCGGCCCCAGGCCCAAAAAGACACCTTTGAACCCGCCCGTCCGAATTATGGGCCGGTTTTCCGGGTTGGACCAACCCATCCGAATTTGTTAACAATTGATCACATTAACCTTAAGTAGTAGCACGTATACTTTCAAATATTTTTTCATTATCCAAAAACCCTTAAAAAATAATCAAAGAGTGCTTACAAGCTCTCAATTTGGTCACTTCTTAATTATGAAAAAACTCTCTACCCTATTAAAAATTTATCAAAGGTTAAAGGATTAAAAACGTCAAACAGGGAGTTCAAGTTGACTCAAAAAAAGATTATGATTACAAAAGATGAGTTCAACTCAACACAAAACTATGACATGTTCTATTACAAAATTGGTAATCATCTTCAAAATCTCAAACAATCAATCTTAATCTTCATATGTAAAAGTAATTAAAATTGTAAGAGTGTAGCTTTAGCATTGAACTTGTACCATATCCGGGTGGTCCGGGTTATGTAGGAAAGCATGTGATGGATCCGCAACCCGGACCGCTCACTCCGGGTTTGGTATTTTTGAACCCGGGCCCGTCCCCGTAACCCATGGGGACAAGCCCACTGGGGCCGGGTGAACCGGGTTGACCGGGTGGATTGGGTTCCGGGCCAATTTTGGACACCCCTAGGTGAACTATACAAGTATATTGGGGCATAGAGTAAGGATCAAGTATCAAGGATCAAGGATCGGGATGTCCATAACAGCCTCCACAACAACCTCGTCGAATACATTTGGGCTAAATTTGGAGATGGTGCCGATAGTTAGAGTAATATTAATAATATAATGTATTTCATATTTGACATTAATAAAATTACTAGTTTTATTTGGGGTGTTTTTTTTAAAAGATACAAATAAACATATACATCATAAATCATAAATAAGAGTACCAGAGTTGAAGAAGAAGCGATTGAGAGAAGATGAAGAAGAAAGGAATAGACTAAAGTGAAAGAATTCGTCGTCGTGACTAGGGTTGCATTAAAGTGAAAGGGTATTTGACATTAATAAAATAACTAGTTTAATTTGGGTTGTTTTTTTAAATAGTGAAAGTACAAACCACTAATAGTGGGTTGCGATTGGAAGTGTAATGGTTGGAGGTAGTGGTTTGGAGGAGAGAGAAAACCAAAAGGACCCAAACCGCTGCTTCAAACCACTGCGTAGTGGTTTTCCATTAGAGATGCTATTAATAACAGTCCCTCCGTTTTGATAACTCTCATTTATTACCCTTTATGAATTAGTCACAAATCATTTAATACCTCTTAGAGCATCCAAAACCATCTCGCCGGCAGCTGGCGAGATGACGCTGGCGGGGACAATAAAAAATACTTTTAGCACTCCCGGCCAACACCCTACAATGGTAGCCCTTTTGGTTGGCTTTATGATAACCCTTTCCTTCACATTTTTGCTCCCCGCCAGCGATAAGTGTCGACCTTAAGCTCCCAGCCAGCACTCCCCGCCTGCTCCTCGCCGGCGTTTTCTCCCCGCCAACGCCTTACCGCCCATGGTTGTGGATGCTCTTATGTATTGATAACATAATATTTAATAGCCCTTATGAATTGATCAGAGATCATCGACACAACGTAAACTTGACCAAAATTTTGTCTAGAATGTTATCAATATATCAAAATACTAAAAAAAGTGTTACTAATAAGAAGAGGGTAAATTACAAATACCTACCCCAAACTTGTAGCGTTTAACCGATACATACCCCAAAGTTTTTTTAACTGATACATACACTGATGTTTAGTTATATAACAAATAGCCCAAGTCGTCAGCTAAAATGACGAAAATAAGTTCAACTACATTTAAATAATTATTTAAAAATCACTTTTGTTATATATATATACATTTACTTATTAAATCACTTCAGTTTTATTTAAAAAAATTATTTAAAAAATCATTGAGGGCATTTACGTTAGTTTAGCTTGACACCTTGGACTATCTGTTATGTAACTAAACATTTGTTTACGTATCAGTGAATTTTTTTTTAAGATACATATCAGTTAAACGCTGCAAGTTTAAGTTTAGAATAGACATTTATAATTTCCCATAAAAAAATACTAAAAGTAATTAACCCAAATAAAAATATTGACTTTGCAAGACCATTCGCCAAACGGACCTCAATCCCTGACTCAGAAGAGTCGAATATTCCCGCCAAAATTAATCCTTTTTTGGAGGGCGGAGGCAACATTTTTGTTTCCGCTTTCCATCTCTTTCTAAATCTGTAATGGGCGAGAGGGATGATTCAAAGATTTTAGGGCATTTCAGCTACACTCACCACCGAGCCCATCAATTGCTTCTGCAAGCGTAAAGAGAAGATGGGGATTCAAGGGCTTTTGCCTCTATTGAAGTCGATAATGGTGCCGGTCCACCTCAAGGACCTCGAGGGTTGTTCTGTCGCAGTCGACACCTATTCATGGCTCCACAAAGGCGCCTTGTCTTGCAGCGCACAGCTCTGCAAGGGCTTTCCCACCTCTAGGTTACTTCTCCTCTCTCTCTCTCTCTCTCTCTCTCTCTCCTCTCCTATCGATTCTCATTTGTAATGTGCGATTTCATGTTTGTTTAAATTGATTTTTTGATCGATTCTGGGTGATGGGTATATATCTGTTTGGTCGATTATGGCGTTTTCTGCTTGAAAGCTCCGCAATTTTGATAATTGTTCTTTGTTTTATGAAAAATGGGTGTATGGGGTTTTCTTGGATTGGCCATAGCATAAAAAGGGGCTTATGGGTTCTCTATATCCTCCTCTTGGGTGGTCAACATGGAGTTTAATCTTTGTTGCCAGTGGATTGAACAAAAGTAAAGGGGTCTGGAATGGTTTCAAGCAACCTCCCTTTTTTTTTGAGTATTATTCATTATTTTCTCTCATCATCTCCAGCAACAGAATAGAGGTGAGTGGAAACTAAACTTTGCTTCTTTTGACTGTGTTTGGTCGTCAAAACATGAAAAGTCCAACCTGTTAGAATGAAGTACCTGCTTAGAGTTTTTAGCTAATCCAAAGGTGAAAATAGTTTTTCCCTTTACAGAAATCAATAAATACTTCTCTAGAGTAATTTAAGTGAATTTGGAAGTATAATCAGTAATCTTTGAAACTTTGAGTGGCCTGAAATGAGTGATAACAGAGTAACTAGTTCCTTTTACTCTCTAAGGGGTAGTCTATTCTCCATTTTATGAGGGTTAATAAATAGAGAATATATTTCAACACGCTAGTTTTTTTTGATGGATTAGACTCTATGCGGTAAATTTACACAAAAGATCTTTGTATGATGTGTGCATTTTGTTTCTGATCTTCCAGGCATATTGACTATTGCATGCATAGAGTAAATTTGCTCCGACACAATGGTGTTAAACCTATTCTTGTATTTGATGGAGGTTTTCTGCCAATGAAGGGCGACCAAGAGAACAAGAGGGCGAGGTAAGCTTTATTTGTCAAAATCTTAGTATCGTTTACATTTGTAAAGCATACCTTCTTGAAATACTCATCAAGTCAATGAAGGCTCAGTCCCAAGTAGTTAGAATGTGTTAGAGACAAATTTGTTTTAATTGTTCAATATATTAGTTAAGGTATGTTGAAGTGTTTAACAAGGTGTGTTATGAACACTCACGGTTTGTGAATTGAGCTTTTGATAACTACATGGATAAAACTTCAACTAACATTTATATATGCAGGTCGAGGAAAGAGAATTTAGCACGTGCTATTGAGCATGAGGCTAATGGAAATTCTAAAGCTGCTTATGAGTGCTATCAAAAGGCGGTTGATATTTCACCTTCAGTTGCACATGAACTTATCCAGGTAAGAGAATTTGTTTTAGAACTACAAACTACATTAATCTAGAAGGGTATACCAACCCTTTTATGAAATTTATATTTATAGCTTTGGATGATATTATCACTTCTATTGACATAGGCGTCTGTGTGAAGGTCTTGAAGCGGGAAAGTGTACAGTATGTTGTGGCTCCTTATGAGGCAGATGCGCAGATGACCTTCTTGGCAATCAGTAACCAAGTTGATGCAGTTATTACTGAGGATTCAGATCTTATACCATTTGGCTGTCCTAGAGTAAGTGATCCAGGTTGAATCTCTTATTCTTGTTGTCTTAAAGAATATGAAATTTCTTTTCTATGTAAACTTATTGTTCTGACTCCTTGGTTGGGGTGTAACTTTTGCTTCAATCTAGATTATATATAAAATGGACAAATTTGGACAAGGTGTTGAATTTCGTCATTCCATGCTACACCGAAACAAGGAGCTAAGTTTTGCTGGATTTACTAAACAAATGCTTCTTGAAATGTGTATTTTAAGTGGATGTGACTACTTGCCATCATTGCCAGGAATGGGCCTGAAAAGAGCTCATGCACTTATCAAACAGTTCAAAAGTTATGACAAGGTGAGTTTCATTGTGAATGTACTAAACACTTGTATAAGAACTTATGTATTTTCTATTTTTTAACAGTTCCATACCTTTTCCCTAGGTAATAAAGCACTTGAGATATAGCACTGTTGCGGTTCCTCCACTTTATGAAGATTCTTTCAAGAAAGCAATATTAACTTTCCAACACCAACGAGTTTATGATCCTGCTTTTGAAGATCTTGTACATTTGTCTGACATACCTGACAATATTGGAGATGATTTGGACTTCTTAGGCCCATATCCTTTTCATATATCTCATTGTTTACGCAGTCTGCATGTTTATTCTGTTTATTGCAATGAGAAGTGCAATTCCTTAATGTGGAATACATGTTTACCACAACATGTGGCTAAAGGTATTGCTGAAGGAGATATTGACCCTTTTACCCAGATGCCATTTCAGGTATGTTATCAATCTAACTTCTTAGCTAAAGCTCAAGAATTTTAAGGTTTTTGCATAGGTGGGCGAAGCTCTGAACTAGATACATGAAAAGTAAAATTCCATTGCAAATGGAATACTTAAAAGGTGATGTTAAATTGAAAATGTAAAGTATTTGACTGATGCTGTTGTAACCAAGTGTTTGTTTTCCGCTAAGAGTTGAGAAATTAGATCATGAATGAGGTAAGCTCGTCGCAGAAAACTATTTCCCAATAATAGTTGCTTTTCTTTCCTGTTGGTTACTCATCTAATTCCTGTAAACTTGCACCTAATAAATGAATTAATCCTTGTTTTTTATATAACATTAAAGGGGTAACCATGGTTCCTAACCTCCTTTCACCTTTTTTTTCCCGATCCTAACCTGGGTTTACCTTTTGTTGCATTTCCCAACTATCACCTCTCCATTTTTTTCAAAAAGTATCAGAAATCCTCAAAACTGACGATTTCGTTAGTTTTTTTGCCACGTGTCGTCACGGGTGAAGTGACACGTGGCAAAAAACTAACAAAATCGTCAAAATAAACGGTAAATGATACTTTTTGCAAAAAAATGAAAGGTGATAGTTGGGAAATGCAACAAAAGGTAAACCCAAGTTAGGATCGGGAAAACAAAGTTAAACGGGGTTAGGAACCATGGTTTCCCCAACATTAAATTTAACTTTAAACAGCACATTCAAACCCCTTAAATTTTATACTTTTTTTGGTGAACAACACTGATTGTTGGGCAGAAGATAAGTCCTATGTACTAGATTGTATAGTCAATCTGATACACATCCAAAATTTTTTGCTTGTTACTCATCTCTTTAGATAATTTTTATGAGTTACCTTCCAATTTAAATTGATCAACAGGGTGAAAGAGCTTGTACCAGTCTGGAGCTTGATGCGCTCTCTCAACTCAAGAATACTAAAAATGAAAGTGAAAGGAAAAAGCTAGATTTACCAGTGCAGAAGAATCTCCTGACTAAGTACTTCTGTATCCATGAAGCTGCTCTGTGCTTAACTTTGGTTACTGTTTTCTTCTTTTACATCTTGTTTTGAAATATCCATGTGTTAAGGTTAATGAAACTATCTGCAATTTTCATAGTCTGCTCCATATATACGATATTGGTCAGACAGGAAAGCGGTAATTCTTTTGCAACACATACATGTTTGCGATTCGTATTTCCTCAATGTCCAAAGGCTTTGCATCCCTCGAGGCCAAGAGAAATTTTAGAGCCCCTCGGATATCGCCTAAACCTCCAAGTCCAACTAATAACTCCACTCTCACTGTCGATGAAGATCTGGTTTTGAATGCTGCTGCTGATAAAATAAACTGCTCACCATCATCCTCACTGGACACCGAAATTGTGAGCAGTGTCTCTCCTCCCCCAAATTTAGTAAGTAATATGAATTATCGCAATTGCCATTGTGGTTAAATGCCTGTTAGTAAAAAAGCTTTTAATGGCGTAATGAGTGCATTTCTTTTTCTCTATATTTTAGGTGGAAGATGATTTCACAACTGAAGTTCCTGTGTCATCAGAATCTCCAAAACACTGTAAGAAGCTGGTTTCCCCTCAGATGTCTAGAAAAAATGCAACTTAGAAGTATAATCGATGCTCACTAGTATGCTTGTGAACAATGAAGGCGCAGTGGATAAGATGACAAGTTCAGAACATGCTAGCCTACAGCAACCTGGTCAAGTAATACATAGACCTTGTCAAGTGCTGCACAAGGAGCGCAACAGTAAGATTGTCCACAATACGATTAAGGGAACAGAGAACAGAAGAGTCATCACGAGGAGTTCCTATTTTCATCATAAGCCGATACTAGAAAGCGACCAAGGCAGTCAACAGGGAACCGAGAATGATTTTACCAATAAAACCGAGAATACAATTCCTAAAGATGTTTCTTTCAGAAATTACAGTTTTGATGGTGCGACATTGAAAAGAAAAAACACTCATGATGACATTGTTGAAATGGTATGTGCTTTAAGTATGCTTTTTCTTTCAGTTTTGGTGTCAATGTGTTATGTTATATGATTTTATACCCCTGCCACAGGAAAATGTCAGATCCAAGGTCATGCGCACAAATGAGCCTTGTCCCAATAACGGTATGTACAATGTCCGAAGAAATACATTTTAAGGAAATTGGATTGAACTTAAAATCATCCCTGACCATGGTAATATGTTTACAGAAATACAAAAGGAAGAAGGAAAATTTGGATCAGACATATCCCATTTAGGCCATTACTCTGATATAGCAGAGCAATCAATGGAAAGATTTGTTTCAGTTATATCATCATTCAGATATAACCCATCTGGCTCTCGGGCCAGTGGCCTTCGTGCCCCTCTTAAAGATGTTCAGAGTACTAATACCAATAGGTAATGCAATTCAACCCTTGGATGCCTAACTCTTTTTCTCTTGGTTATATTGGCTGCTAAATATCAGTTGATAACTTGGTTTATGTTCTCTGAAGGTCAAATGTTGGTGCCGATTTTAGTCAATTTGCATATGTGCCAAGTAACCAGAAGGCTACCTCAAGACGTCGGAGATGATGACTTGGGGTTATATAAACAAATTGGACAAGCACCTTTGTTGGTTTTTTGATATGGGGTGCTTCAGAAATACTGTTAGGTGAGTTCAAGTTTTGCTTTCTTTTCTCTTGCCCATTTACTGTTTGTTTTGTACCATGGTTTTAGTTATCCATTTTTTGAAACTGTATAGGGCTGAAAAAGGTCTCATTTTGTTCTTCCACCTCTATACGCCGAGGTATAACCACTCCATCTCATCGTACTTCAGTTTCCAATTGTGAAATACATTGACGAGTATTCCTGAGATCACAGCCCGTGCTGTATTATGTTTAACATTGCTGCATAATGATAACAACAAAAGTGTGCTAATTGAACGTCTTTCTTCCTTTCATTCTGGAAAGACTTTAGGCATGAATAGTTGGATAAAGCTTAGTTGCTTCTATACCATCATTTTCTCTGTTTGGCTGCTTTGTTTCTCGTTCATGGATTGCATTAGGCAAGATATTGCCTGGATGATGCATCTTATATACTGTTGGGTTTGGTTTGCAGATTGTAAGGATTCGGATTGCCATTTTTGCATTAGGCAACCATAACCATGTTATGAATAGTCACTGTCTCAAGAGTTGTATCTGACAAAGGAACTGAGTTTTTGGATTAATATCACTTACCAAATTGAGTTATTAGGCTTGTTTGATGATGGAATGTTATTGTGTATTTCACTATTTTGATTAGGGTATTGCCACTTATTATTAGGCATGTTTGGTGGGTTAGTTAGACTCGCTGAACACTTTTAATACGTAAATCTTATATGGTAATCGTGATTAGCTACAAGATTATGTTATATTTTAAATATGTTTAGCAAGTGATGATGATGTGCTTTGGAATTAAAAGAATAATTATTTAGTCAATTTCCTTGCTCAAACAATTAATTGTACCAAGTTATGTTAATATTTATTATATTCTTCTCTTACATGATTCATGAACATTGGTTAATTAAAGTAGAAATGGTTTTAAGAGTGTCATTATGAATATTGATATTAGAAATTACATGTTATTAAATTCAAATTTTTCAAAAAAAAAAAATCAAATTAGCAAAAAAAGGGCTACTTATTAATCTACTCTTTTAATTGAAAGATACGTTCCATACAATCATCCATCAATACGAGCAATTTATTTCATTTTAGTATAACTATCACTTCATAAAAGAATCTAACAAGTAAAATCCAAAAAAATAAAGAGGGCACAAGGATGTGAAATCAATGAAACTTTTATTTCATAAAGATTACGAAATTTAAATCGAGTGGTTAGAATCTAAATCACGGACTCTGTTTGCATCATTAACATAGAGTGCACTTCAATCTTCAATCTGTTGTAACCAATAATATCGCCAACGAAGAACAAGTGGTGATTGGTGATGAAGCTTTGAATAATATCAACAATTCTTACCAACACGCAAACATAACACTAGTTTTGTTTGTTTCATGTCACTTTCATTTAGGGTTATTGTGTTTCCTTTTTCTTTCTCCTTTTGGATGATTGCAACCTTCATCCCTCTCTAAATCTTTTCCGGAACTTTGTTTGCGGGATTTTAGTGTCTTACTAACAAAACCTTTTTGCAGATGGAAACTTTGAAAATAATGTGTGATGCTAAGAGCAAAAAGAAGATTTGGAGTTTTATCTCTGATGGGGACTAGAGTCATTTGGCTTTTGAATGAATAATTTATTATTAAAGGTGACATATTTTTGTTCTCTCACACTTGGAGTATCTGTAATGGTCGGTATGGAGTTGTTGTATTGGTGTCGTCGTAGCTCTTGTAACGGCTCCTGCAACGGCTTGTTGGGCACGCGTCGTCTCAGACCGGGTTGTCGCAACCCTTTGCCTCAAGAACCTACAACGACGTAACGAGTCGGCTCAGTCCCAACGGCTAGTTGGCGGGCCAACGACGAGGCAACACGTGGCAACGAGAATTTCGAAAAAAAAACCTAAAATTTTCCTATAAATACACTTTGACCCTTACCCAAAAATCACACCTCTTCTCTTCTACACATATTCTCTTCTCTTCTTTACCTTATTTTTCCTACATGCTTGACAATGGCCGACTCGACGAACTTCAACTTCATCATGGACTCCTTCAACGTGAACGAGTAGTCTCACACTAAAGAAGAGCTCGACTGTCATATCGAATCCTACACCTCCCTCCTTCAACCGACCCAATCTGTGCCATCGTAATTCAACCCGCTCCAACATTCCCAATGGTTGTAGTCGCAATTCCCCAACAAGCAATCGTCTCAATCTGCTCCTGCCAAGCAATCGAGGAGGAAGGCGAAGAACCTTGCATCTGCATCGACTGCAGCTCCGCCGAGTGAGATAGAGCATTGATGAGGAGGAACGGTCGGCGTCGACATGGCTCAATCATTCTCTGGATATCATCACATGGAAGAATCAGAGGAACGACATATACTGGAAAAAAGTCGGAGACGAGGTCTCTTCGATGAGGAAACCAGGCGACCCAGAATGGAGGTGGAAGAATTGCAAGGACCACTGACATCAGCCCAACAAAAGAATCACTAAATTTCAATAGAAATATATAGGTATGGAGGGGACATACCAAAGTGGGAGGAACGATGTTGACAACATGGCAGGAGCTGAAAGGGCGTACAAGGCCGAGGAGAACCACGAGTTCGCTTGCAAGCATGTTTGGAAGATCGTGAAGGGGAAACCAAAGTGGACGAACCTCATGTTCCCACAATGTCCAATTGACATTGAGGTCCCAAAACTCGACGCAAAAAGTGAAGCAAGTAATCGTACAAGGTTGGACAACAATTGCAACTACACATAAGGTGATATAATCAAACACGAGTTGACATCACTTGTACGGGAGGAGCGCCTGACCGACTAGAAAAAAGCCAAGGCTAGAGCTAGAGGAAAAGGGAAAGGGAAACAAGTGGAGGCGGACCCAGACGTTGCACTCGAAGCAATTCAATTTCTTCAAGAGTATGGCGAGCGCTAGGTCCAAATTATTGAGTGTTAGACCCAATGAATGAGATAAAAGCAAAGATACAACAAATTTTGCTTGATATGTAGTGGCAGTAACTAGCCAAGACACCATCAATACGACTCCGCATGAACAGGATGCTCGTGCCTTACTTATAAAGAACACCGGGAAACGTTTGGGGACTCTTTGATTTAGTCTCAGATTAATAAAATTAAATGTTCTTGTTGTTATTTGGTTTTCCAGCTTGGTACGCATTTTCAACGCCTTTTCAGTAATAAATGAATGAATTGTCGGAATTTTTTTTATCGATTTCTCGGTGTCTAGATTTTCTTGCACACACACTATTCGGGGAATAGTGTGTTGCTGCGTCGTCATTGCCACACAGAAACCCACTCCCTCCCTCCTTATAAATACCATGCTCCTCTTCATTCATTCCCACACCTCTCAAATTATCTTATCATCCTTCATCTTTTCTTCTTCTACAATGGTTTCATCTTCTTGGGCAACTAGTCTAGTATGATCGACAGAGGAGGAAATATATTTGGTGTTAACGTGGCTAACAGTTGCCAAGGTCGAGGGAAAATACTAGGTTGAACTCTATCTCTCTTTCTTTCAAACCGCAGACAAAGTGTGGCCTGATTGGACAAGGAAGCAGATGAATGATCATTTCCTTAAGACGAGCCAAAAGTGTAAGGTCTTTGATAAGATACACGGGGACCATCTCAACACTCCTAGAAAATGAGAAACCGATGAGGAAATCTATGTTGCGAGCGTGGCCGATTACAAAGAAAAAACACAACATGGACTAAACGAATTGTGTGAGAGATGCTCAAAGATTTGCCGAAGTGACGTCTGCATATTGACGCGATTAAAAATTATTTGAATGTTCGTCGGGTTTGTGTAAATGTCATATGTTTAATTATTATATGTATTTTTAATTTTGCATGAATAAAATAACTTCTTTAATTTGGGGTTGTTTTGAAAATATTAAAAATACAAACAACTAGCTCCTGAAACTACTAGTTGTTATCATTATAGAGGTAGTTATAGGAAGTAGTTGTATGTAGGAGAGAGAAATTCAAAATGTGCTCCTGCAACCCCTCCCTGCAACTACGTAGGCTAATACCATTGAAGATGATCTTAGAGATTATGATTAAAACCACGATGAGTTGCTAGTTCGTTAAAATTATTTAGTTTTTTTTAGCATAGTGGAACCTTTATTAATCATGGAAATAAAGCATTACATAATATGGAAATGATAAAAAGAAAAGGGTGAGACGAAGTTCTAAACCCGTAGGTATCGAATGCTACCCCTATTAAAAAATACCCGATTATACAAGGGACAAATACTGGGAGACGGTCTTCAGACTAGGGATTGTGCAATAGTAGAGGATGATGAACATTTCCTGATCTGGACCTGAAAAATGCTTGTGGTACAGATCAATGGCGTTTGATGGGATTGGGACATCTAAGGAGAACACTTGGAAATTAAGGAACCATGTTGTCAAATTTCCACCGACCTTGGAAGAGCGATATGTGTGTCCCCATACATACCTCGTTTCTTGATAGGTCGTTCATTGACCCTGACGAGGCTCCTTGGCAGACCTCGACTCTAATTGATCTGGAGTAGTTGTTTCCTTAACCGGGGTGGGGGAATCTCGGATCCTTTTCTTTTGGGCCGAAGGGGAGGCTATCACCCTGTTAGAACCCTGATCCAACGAATGAGGTTGGGACAACCCTGCACGGAAGCCCCAAGTGATCAGGTGCACCATACTCACGATATCGGACCTTGTATTGGGAATCCTATGAGCTCGGATTATTGAAGGGTGGCGGCATTGGTTACGTCGAAAGAAGCGGAGGCGATAATGGTGGCGGCGAAGGAGGCGGATGCGATGAAAGAGGCGAAAGCGATGGATCTGATGGCTTTCCCTTGGGACCTCAGTAATATAGATACTCATACAAGAAAGTAGATGCTATTTAAGCTCAATAACCCTCAAATCATGCCAATAACATCATCAAACTCAAATTAACCATAAACCCATGCATCAATTTAAAGGAAATCAACATTTACACAATACCTTTGATCAAGAATTCAAATTCAAGGTCATGGAGTCAAAATCCTACTCAAGCATAACAAAAAACCTAACTTGAGAAGAGTAAAGATTAGAACCGGGATTGGGTCGAGAAACCCAAGAAAAAACTCCTCTAGCTTATAAACCCATCATCTCCAACTCTCCAAAACTTTAACTCATGAAAATGGAGAAGTTGGAGATAGTGAGAGACTCATGAATGCTAGAAATATCCTTGGATCGTCAAAATTATGGCCTCAAGTAGTAAATTTGCTCTAAAAAAATGAAGAACAAGCATAAGAGATAAGAGAAAATGAAGAACAAGCATAAGAGATAAGAGAAATTGAAGAACAAAAGAAAAATATCAGTTAAAGATTTAATTCAAGTCATAAAAATTTGTTTTCTCTTTATGTTACACACTCACGCACATATAGAATGTTAGTAAAATTATTGGTTTGCTTCGAGAAGGAGGAGGAGTAGTGCAGCTAGGCGAGCATGAACATGAGTAGTGCAGCTGGGCGAGCATGATCGTGCACGGATGGGAGCAGAGACGCCGACGTGCAACCGGTCCGAGAGGCGTTGGATTTCGCGTCAATTGATCGCATGATCGCATTGTTGGTGCGTGAAATTAGCGTCACATTACCTACAGACGGATGAAGTCTTTGCGCGAGTCAAAAAATCCAAAGGGAAGAAGCCGCGCGGGTGCACGGGCCCCGTCTGGATTGGATCCAGATGTGTGTCCAGGCATGGGGTCTTCCGTCGAAGGTGATGACGGTTGCAACTGACACCACGATGGGTGATATATTGGGGGGGGGGGGGGGGTGTTAAGGTGCAATTTGACAAATGGGGTCTCTACTAAGGAGGCAAATTCCGAGTCTGGTTTGCCAAGACATTGCTACCCTTCTTCGCCTCTCCATGGTCCTGTGGTTAAAGGATCTTCCTCAACCGGTAAGTGTCACCCTCAAGTATTAATGTCTATCATTGTTCTGCTTCAACTGCGACTGTCTAGGCCATGTGGTTCATGAGTGCAACACACCCCTACCGGGTGTACCAAGGTCTATCTATCTATGTCTCTCTCTCTCTCTCTCTCTCTCTCTCTCTCTCTCTCTCTCTCTCTCTCTCTCTCTCTCGTTGTAGATGGGATCACTAAGCTGGGGCAACCAATTAACAGAGGTTGTCAGGTTCTACCGCCCAATCCCTCGCCGGAAGTTCCCACGGGTTTCTCACCTCTACTTGCTCAGGACCATATCTGGCACCCAACCTCTTGCCTAAGTCAACAGCATACCTCGGGCTCCTTAAGCCCGTCTGGACCACCCGCTCCTCGTAAAAAATCGAGGGGGTTTGGCTCGGGATACAATGCTGGTTGTGATAACCAACTTCCTGCTTAACCCTCAAGTAGGTAGGATAAGTACAACAGGTTCTCTGGGGGGCTCCCTCATAAAGCACCGACCTCCGAAAACAACGAAGAATGAGGTGAGTCACCATCCCCTATAGACATTGAGCCGAAGAAGACCATTTGGAGAAGACACTAAGAAGAGGGTGAAAGCAACTAAAGAACACACATAGTATCAGTCGAGGGATGGAAAATAACCTTGTCAGGATCTATGAGGCCTGTTAGAGATCTCGAGTTGGTAGGAAGGATTGGCAAGCCGACCTTTCTTGGGGGTCCCTCCGCCAATTACTGTGTTACATGTCCAAAACCAAACACTTTGCCCAGACTTTTAGTGAGCATTAGGAGAGGTTCCTGCTGTATCTAGGCATCCACGATAGGTTTTAGGTCAAGCCGAGGTTGATTTCTCATTTTTTTATTGGTAGTTTTTTTGCCTTGATGTTTTAACCCTTCCGTCAAAACCAATATATTTTAATTATAGTCAAAGGATTCATTGTATGACTTCTTTCTGAATAGTTCACTTTTCTACTACTCTTCTTCATATTATCCTTACAATCTAATAAAAAAGTTTCTTCCGTCAAAAAACTTGAAATTTGACTTCACGCCACTGCTTATACACTAAAATCCACCGATTAATTGAAAGAAAAAAAAACACAATAATGAGGAATATTCCAATAGAGAGGAGAAAAACTGTGGTCCACATCAGAAGCAGATGAGCTGGAGAGTGTTTCCTCATTTCTGGGTCTATAACTGACACGTGGTTGTCCAATCATTCAAGTAACCTCGTGTTGCACACGTGGCCTCGTTGTCATGTTTCTTCTCCTTGTTTTGTTTCTTCCCCAATCTAGATACATCAGACATTATGTTGACGTTGTCTGTAATCATTTTCTTGTCCTTATTCGTTATTTTTTTTATCTTAACAAATTATACTAATTTATTCCTATTTAAATTTGTTGGTAAATGGCGATTTGTGAGGCAATCTTACTTTACTTGCCTACTTGTTGTGTGCACAATTATTACTCCTTATGCTTCCACGAAAGTCCTTTTGCTACTATTAGTTCTAGTTGTAATAATTTAATATATGATCGTAATCGACTTAAAATAAGTTAATATTATATTTTTATTATCTTACCAAATTTTATAACTTATTGATTACTCTACAAAAATAATGTCTTAGCTTTACATCTATATTGTAAATCACTTACATGAATATTTGAAAAACAAATTAACAATCACCAATCAAACCTATAATCTTACATAGCTATTATCTTGTTATTAATTATTAATTAATATAATAATATTAAATAAATGCAAATTGTCATTGCTTTGCCTTGTAAAAGAATGGGTTGTGCTTAGAAAATAAGGTATCTAAAAGATAAATAAATGATATTAAAATTACAAATACATTGATTCATGGCTTGGTGCTCAAGGGTCTCTTTTTTTCTCCAGTCATTAATGTTATTTTCTTTGTCACTTGATCCATGATTGAAGATCAAACCATATTATATAAGTTCATTACTTCAAACATGATATGCATGCTAGTCTTGTTGTCTTTTATTACTATTTAAAACAGTTGCAGTGTAAATTTAATGCAATAAACTAATCAAAACATGGTTTAGGATACTATGATTCCGGAAAATCCACATGTTCAATCACCAAATTATGTGTTGTATCAATCATCTACCCATGGCCTCAATTCCGATTTATATCTTATCATATTTAAATCCACAATGATATAAAAATTATTGACCAATTAAATTACAAGAAAAACAAATTGGATCATAAGACATTATTTCTTGTACGAAAATGATATTCTCGGATAAGCAATAAACAAAATAAAAATAATCTAAATTTTATCCCTTACACAAAGACATGAGAAAACGAAACTGAATAACCAAAAGTAATAAGAATTCTCAATCCAGTTGTATAATTGGCATGGAATGATCTCCACGAGAATCTATAAAAAAGTTACAAACAAATTTAGAAGTAAAAAGGAAAGATCAGAATTATAATTTTCCTGAATTAATAATTCTCAGTTGCTCTAACAATAATCAAAATCGAATGCATCAGGTTTCCAAGAAGCCGGTTAATCGGAGAATGGAGTTTCGAACTTGGCTCAAATCGCGGCCCTTGAGCGTCCTGCCGTTCCCTGTGCACACCGAGAACGCCATTTTACCGGCGATCCGCCGCCCGACGATGAGGTGCGGAGGCGTCATCTCGCCGTCGTCGAACTCCATCTCGTCCTCACTGCTGTCGGACTCCACGAACCGGGAAATGTTCCCCGGAATGCTCACTGGAGCCGAACTCGCCATTTTCCTGGTCGTCTTCGAGTTGCTGGAATCTCGCCGGAGAGTGAAGTAATTCCAGTCGTCCCCGGGTGGCCGGAGCTGGTCGGAGAAGGTGATTTCCGATTCTTGAAGCTCGTCGGCCATGTGGGAGGGTGAGAGAGAAATTGAAAGAGGGATTGGATTTGGGGGGAATGAAACAGTGGAATTTATAGGAATTAGAAATTGGTGGAAGGGGGTTGATTGGGAGGAAAGAAAGTGCGAGAAAATATATTAGTTTTCCCGAGAATGTGATTGGCAGTGAGTACACAACACAACACCCACAGACAGACACATCATTTTGTATTGTTTGTGGCGTCACCGTAGAGAAGCGGATTTGAGATTGTGGGCCCACTTACCTTTGTCTGAGCTCATCTACTGTGAAAACTGAATAGAACACTTTCCCAATTCTGTTTTCATCTGCTTTGATGACCGGCTAAAAGATTTAAGTTCCGAAATTGTTAAGACTGGATTAGCTAAAATGTTTTAACTCATGGATATAAGCTTAGAACATATACAGTGATGTTTTCTGAACCGTGGATATGTTAGCGCAACAGGAAATGACCCGGTAGTAATATACTACTGCCGTGTGGTTTGGAGTGTCCATGGGCGGGGCTCTGGCCCTGTGGTCAAAATTTTGAACTGGTCTGGTGTGATTGGGTTCGAAATTTTTTATCTATTTTCGGTCCCAGACCTAAAAAGGGACTTTTGAACCTGCCTGTCTGAATTATGGGCCGATTCACTGGGTTAGACCAGTCCATCCGAATTTGTTAACAATTAATCACATTGACCGTAAATAGTAGCACATATACATTTTAATAATTTTTTCATCATCTAAAAAACCATTAAAAATTCAAGGGTAAACTTCATCCCACTACTCTAAAAATACTTAAATTCCAACCCACTACCCTGACAAAACTTAGTTTCATCCCACTACCCTAACGAAACTTTTAGTTGCATTTTCATACCCGCCGTCAACTTGACATCCATTTTTGGATGTAAAATGGTAAAAAGTCCAAAATACCCTTCATTGACACTCAAATTTTCAAAAGCATGCCATTGGTTTTCAATTTTTTCAATTTATTTTTAAAAATCAGATTTTATTTTAAAAAGTCAGATTTTATTTTTTAAAATCATATTTTATTTTCAAAAATCATATTTTATTTTCAAAAAATCATTTTTTTTAAAAACAGTTTTTATTTTTAAAAATTCAGAAATTACCTTAAAAAATTAGATTTATTTTGAAAAAATCAGATTTTATTTTTTAAAAACCATATTTTATTTTTAAAAACAGATTTTATTTTTTAAAATCAGATTTTATTTAAAAATAATAATTTTGTTTTATAAAATCAGTTTTTATTTTTAAAAATTCAGTTTTATTATCAAAAATTCAGTTTTAA
Source organism: Erodium maritimum (assembly GCA_963921825.1). Lineage (NCBI taxonomy): Eukaryota > Viridiplantae > Streptophyta > Magnoliopsida > Geraniales > Geraniaceae > Erodium > Erodium maritimum. The sequence continues at coordinate 138,721,722 of OY997588.1, read as the reverse complement.
ATTAAAAAATTCAGTTTTTTCATCTCTGCAACTCAACTTCTTCTTCAACTTCCAGTTTTTAATTTTGGGAGTGCTATGTGCGTGTGACTTGATGAGAAGAAAGCAAAAATTAATTTTATTACTTTTCATTTATTAAATTTAAAATTTTGTTCATCAATAGATACAACACAACACCATTTTCCCCCCAAAACATTTTGCATCTGCATAATCCAAACCCAGATTTAACAAAAAACAATTCATGAACACCCTGAACCATGAACACCCAGATTTAACAAAAAATAACCATACAAACACAGATCTGAAGAAGAAGGAGAAATCAATCACTTTAGCCCTCGCCCCCTCCTCGTGAAATCAAGCACACAAATATGAAATTCTAAAAAAAATCAGGCGTCGGAGCCATAGAGCCATGGAACCCGTGAAATCAAGCATGTCACGCCCCAATTTCAGTAAACCGAACTCGGGACGCGAACGTTGAAAATAAGAAAACACTTTGAAAACATTTCCATTAAAACAATTTACAATAACAGTTTAGTTTAACAAAAGGATAATTACAGTTTAAAACACGTCCCAACAAGTGGACAAAAGTACAAGGTATCCGTCACTAGACTCAAAAGACAAAACCCGGACTCCGCTCCTAGCTCCACAAGCTTCGAGAGCTCACCTAGTCCGTCCCACGAACAGTACCTGTAGGAAAAGCAGCTAGGGGTGAGCGTTCGCTCACCACCACGGATAACAGACTGACTATGGCATAATTAGCAGGCAATGCCGGTAACACCAACAACAAAATCAACCCCCGGGGATCACTGTCCCCAACCCAAGTACTCTGACTGACAAACACCCACGGTGACCTTCCTCGAACGACTCGACACTCGACACGTAAGTAGACACGACACAACGATCACGACCTCTTCCAAGGACTCAAAGGAACTACGCAACACCAAACAAGATCACAAAGGATCGCAAACCAGCTGCTCAGTAACCTCTCCCACTCACACGAACACGGATCAGGCTAGCCAAAGAGTGCTTACAACCTGTGATACTCAAACTCGGACCAGGCCAGCCAAAGAGTGCTTGCAACTTGTTTTACTCAAACCATGTCAGGCCAGCCAAAGAGTGCTTGCAACCCGTTGATACTCAAATTTGGTCAGGCCAGCCAAAGAGTGCTCGCAACCTACCGGGATCCGCAATCACAATCACAATCACAATTACAAGCAAATTCAATCACACAGGCACTCAATGCCACTCAAGACACCTCAACAGTCAAGACTCGGGTTCAACAACCCCACAGACACTCACTGCCACTCAAGACACACCAACGGTCAAGACTCGGGTTCAACAACCCCACGGCACTCACGGCCACCCAAAACACCGACAGTAAGACACGGGCACTCATGGCCACCCAAGACACCAATTTAAACACACGGGCTCTCAAGGCCACCCAAGACGCCAAATTAAATACACGGGCTCTCAAGGCCACCCAAGACACCAAATTAAGTACACGGGCTCTCAAGGCCACCCAAACTCAACATTAAATACCACGGGCTCTTATGGCCACCCAAGACGTCAACAATTAAATACGGGCTCTTAAGGCCACCCAAACTCAACAACAATTAACACGCACAACAACCTCCGGCATAATCGATGCCTCCAACAGTCCTAATATCACTAGTTTCACAAACAACCTCCGGGCATGGTCATATGCCTCCAGTAAATCAATTACGCTAAGTCCTTTGTTCCTACGACACTACTAAGTGTCACAAGCTTTTCTCATAAACGCTACAATCCCGTATCGCCTTTCTAATAATTCCTAAGTTCCCGTAACATGCATTTCTAATAAACGCTACAATCCCGTATCATGCTTTTCTAGTATTTAAATTAAACCTACTCAACCCACGACACCCCGGTGTCACATGCAAATCTACTGTTAACTTTCCCTAGTCAGGGCCGAGATCCGGCTACTTTTCCCTACCTCAACCGAAGAGCACCCGCTACGCGTACTAGCTGCTGACGTTCTGGCTCGCTACCTCCGGGCTTCACTTCGATCGAAGCCGGACGCTAAAGATAACACGAAAGCCATAAATTAAAGTCGGTTCCCAGGTTAATTTAAAGGTCACAATCAATCCCGTTTAAAACCGACAGTTGTTCTTTAAATTCGAGCGGGATAAAAGCGGGGTCGCGGCGAACTGGGCTTGAGTACCCGAGCACCGAAACCGGTGCATGCGAGGCACGGTCCCATGTACGAGGTCCGATTCAGCGGTCCGCTTTTGTTCCTTTTTAAACCCAAATAGCAGTCTATTTTAACAGCCCGATTATTCGTTCCACGCTCAACAGATCAAGATCCATTAAATCAGACCTGATTGTTCCTTTTAAATTCCTTTTTAAAACTAAAGTCGTTTTCGTTTCCTAACAGATTTGTTTCTCAAACTCCTCGATTCAAAACCGTTATTAACACCAAATTGATTTTAATTCCCTTTTTATTTTAAAACTGATTTTCCTTTTTAATCACAAATTCGACATCTTTTCTGTTTTCCTTTTTGGGATTGATTTTCAAAAGTCCCGATTCACAACAACACGTTGAATCCAAATTCGTTTTATTTCCTTTTCCAAATCTGGAGTTACAGGCTCGGGACAACACCAACAACAACGAAAACGAACGATACAGAAATTAAACCGGCCGCCGGCGAATACGTCGCCGGCGACTAAACCCCCAGGCACGAACCTCACGTGGAGGGAAGGACGGCAGGGCGGTGCACGGCAAGGCACGGCGGCGGTGCACGGCTCTTCCCCGCCTTAGATCTGAACGGCGCGGCGAGAGCTCGACCGGAGAGAGGAAGCGCGGGGTCGAGTATGGCGACGGAGGCAGCACCGGCGATGCGAGGGAAAGAGGGTCTCGAGGGCTCGGTTTCGAGATGAAGAAGAGGGGAGTTCGAGCCCGTGGCCGGAGCTGGTCGGGACGAAGGTGGCGGCGGCTACGCGTGAGCTGGACGGAGGGACGAGCTCGGTAATGGCGGTCGGAGATGGAGAGGTGTCGGAGATTGGGAACGGCGGCGGTGGACGTGAACTGGAGAGGAGGGAGGATGATGGTGGCCGGATTCGGGCGTCGGCGACCGGAGTTGAGAGAGAGAGATGAGGGGGGAAGGTCGGGTGAGGGCGTGAGGAGAGGACGAAGAAGACGGAGTGAGGGACGGGTTCGGCTGCCCCTGAAACGAAGGAGGACAAAAAAATGAGGAGAAGAAACCCTAAAAACGGGTTTTATACCCGGGCTGGTTGTCATTTGGGCCGCTGGCGAAGCGGGCCTCAGGCCCAAGCGAGGGGAGAGGGGCCTGGCCGGGCTTGCCTGTCTGGTCAGGCCTGAACGATCCAAACCTTTTTTTTTACACGACTAAGGAATTTAATCGAATTTCAGCCTCGCCTTTACCAAAACCGAATTAGATTTCAACCTCGACGTTTCAAGACGATAAAATTTAATACTTTACTTCTTTTAATTTAGCCGGTCTTTACAAACCACACATGTTAAAATGAAAAAGAGAAAAGGATCTGTGAATGGTTTTGTTGTTATGGGTCTGTGAGAATTAGTGAGGAGATGAAGCAGAGAGAAGCAAGGGTGTACGCGTGAGGAGGGAGAGAGAGGAAGTCAAAAACAAGTTTTAATTTAGGGTATAAAGGGATTAGGGGTATATTAGGTATTTTTAGAAAAAAATGGGGTCATGTGCAATGCACATGACCTTTTTCCTTCCAAAAACTAACGGTAGGTACTAATGTGCAACTAAAAGTTTCGTTAGGGTAGTGGGATGAAACTAAGTTTCGTTAGGGTAGTGGGTTGGAATTTAATTTTTTTTAGGGTAGTGAGATGAAGTTTACCCAAAATTCAACAAAGAGTGTTTAGAAGCCATCGAGACTCGCAATCAAGTGTTCTGAAAGGAAAAGGAAAGATGCCGCCGCCAAGCAGAGGATAAAGTGGATAGTCAACGAGGAAGAACAACTATGCTGAGCATGGCTCAAAAAATTAGTGGATATCGTCGAAGGGAAGGAAAAAAAACAAAGCAGTATTGGAGGAGCGTATACGACGAGCTCATTGCGGCAGGGAAACCCGATGACCCCTACAGGACCCGAAGAGTTGCAAGGACCACTAGGGAAAAATGAAGACCAAGGTACACTTGTTCCAATTCCACTTCATCCAACTTAAAGGCATCTAAAAAAGTGGTCGGCCGGAGGCCTAACTGATTGAGCAAACATAAATCAAATTCCAAAAGAACGACCCAAAGAAATTTCCCTTCAATGGTCACGCATTGCTGAATTTTTTTGAAGAACCAGCCGAAGCGGAGAGATAAGTTTTCCTTACTCTCATGCCGACCCCCGTAGAACCGAACACCAATGTTGCGACATATGTTGAAAGTGGAGCAAGCAAACAAACAAGGTTTGCTGATGATGGCTCATACAGTCATACGTCTCTTCTGACCCGAACAAGCCCACCAATGACGAGTTCACCTCCGCCGAGAAGTCTGTCCCAAAGATCAGAAGAAGGAAAATGGCAGACTTAGAGGCAAATGAAAGATGGTTTTTTACTCGATTCTAATGCTTGGTATGTAAATGTTTGTTGAGAACCATCACAATACCGAGGTTGAAAAGCGGTTTCTATTCGAGTCCAAGCAAGAGTGACCTAGGCGATGTACAACCCAGCGTTGGAAAGGGACACCTCTGGGATGTTTGAAGCTGTCAAAACAGCTCATGTAGCCACGACCGCCCAGCTTGAGGAAAAACTTATGGATATGTTGTTTCTGTCACGCCCCAAATCCAGTATTGACCGGACCCGAGACGTGACTTAGTGAAATTAAATAAAATAGTTCAAAAGCAATTAATATCTGAAAAGGGAGAGATATAAATCAACAGAAAATCCAAAACTCTGATAAATACAGTAATAGTCAAAAACTGGAACCCTAAGTTCTACGCTCAGTCAAATAACAAGTTCAAGTACATTGTACGTCTCTAAGAAATAAAATAAAGACCACGACTCCCGGACTCTTGCTAGCCCCATGCCCGGCGATGTCCTCTAGTCCAGATCAAAGCTAAAGTCTGTAGAAAACAAGGTAAGGGGGTGAGCTTGACGCTCAGTAGGAAAAAGCCACGAAAACCATCTCATTACAGATTTACAAGAAAGCCTTTCCGCAGTTTAAAGTTTATTAAAAAGTTTGTTACAACGATGCGATACTTAAGCCAATTAAAGACAAATACCCCCCCTTTACTCTGACACTCAACAGCCCAACCACACCAACTTTAACTCGTCACCAACCACTATAACCAGGCACAAACCGAAGGGAATAATCCAAGTAAGACCACCCATAGCAACAACTCAGCAACACTCAATTAAACCAAGGCACTCTCAAACACACAACTTGTAACCACACGGTCGGGAGAGACGGCTGACTCACAGATAAACTGGGAACAACACTTTCAATCTTAAGGAAAACCACACGCAGGAAAACCATCACTAGGCAACCACAATCCATTCATTCACCATAACACATAACTCGTAACCAATTGCACGGTCTCGGGAGAAACCCACTCGGCTCGGCGTAGCCGCGCGCAACTTTCCCCTAACACATAGTCAGGAGAGGCGGTCGACCTCATCGCGGAACACAACGTTTTACCGACACACGGAAGGCAGGGAAATCGCCTCTTCGCGCAACACAACGCGGACACAACGTTTTACCGACACACGGAAGGCAGGGAAATCGCCTCTTCGCGCAACACATTGCAGACACAACGTTTTACCGACACACGGAAGGCAGTGAAATCGCCTCTTCGCGCAACACATCGCGGACACAGCGTTTTACCGAGTGCTAGTCCAAAGGTAGGGAAACCACCTCTTCGTGGGACACAACGTTTTACCGACTCACGGTCGGAAGGTAGGGAAACCACCTTTCTCGGGTAACCACAATACCACAATCACACTCACAGGTAACCAAAGTACCACAACCACAATCACGATCACACTCACCGGTAACCACAGTACCACAATCACGATCACACTCACACATGGCACACTTTCCCAAAACATAACAACACATGCTTCACCGAATATAACATATCATGCTTCTCAATTTACCCTCGTAACCAACACACACTTACCCTTACTTACCGACACCACTCTCAACGTGGTAACCCCGCCGGCTTAACCGGTATCCAGTCCCCAACATCCCCACATTTCAACATGTCACAGATTCAGGAAAGTAACCACTCAAATCACTAATATGCATCACTAGTTCCACTATACTCGTTTTCATGTTCGTTATTTATTAACCGTTCAAACAACACATAGTACACAATCCAACACAATCAGCAACCAATCCTACAGGCACGACATGACCCGATTCTACCAGCACGGCAATTCCCAAGACTATAATCGTAAAAGTTCATAGTTTACGTCTACGTTAGTCATTCGCCTCCTACATGCATACTAGTTATTTATCCGGTTATTAGGTTTCCCTATATGCATTCTAGTACATCCGTAATAAAGTAGGGTCTCGAGGTAATTCCCTACCTCTCAGTCTCTATCTGGGTCGCCTAGCTGCTAACGTCCGTGCCTACTCCGGTCTTCTCTTTGCTCGGGGTAAAAGCCTGGGTTTAACAAAAGGGACGGTAGTCAGTCCCGGTCCAGTCCGTAACGGTCCTCAAATTATCAATTTCGTCCAGAAGTTTGTCCAAACGTCCTTTAAATTGTCCGATAAGTCCTTGAATTTATCTGATTTTAATCCAATTAAATTAATTATTATTTTAATTAAACTGGTCTGACCCGGATCCGACCTGAGTCCGAAATCCAGACCTGAATCCGACCCGGATCCGACCCGGTCCAACCTCAGACCCGGACCTGACCCGAGCCCAACCCAGACCCAGACCCAAACCCGAGTCTGGGCCCGAACTCAGATCCGGTCCAGGCCCAAGGCCCAAACCAGATCCAGGCCCGAGGCCCAAACCGCGTCCAGGCCCGAGGCCTGTTTTGTCTTGGCCCAAGCCCAAGGCCTATTTGAGACAAAGCTAGGGTTCAGTTCCGTCTGGTTCAACTCCGGCGACGGCGGCGGCGCCAGGAGAGTTCGATGGGTTCTCGATGGCGGTGGTGGCGTCAGGAAGCTCGGCGTGAGGAGGGAAGGGCGTCAAGGCGAGCATCGAGCTTCTCCACCCAAAACTGACGCCGTGGGAAGCTCGCCGACGTGTAGATCTCAGATCTGGAGCGCGCGAGCTCCGACGAACCTTCCCGACCCAACTCGGTCACCTCGAGCTCGCGAGGGATCGATTTTCAGGGGAAAAGATGACGGGGAAGGTGAATCAGCCTGTGAGAGAGCTCACCGTCTCTGATTTGGACCGATTCCGGCGAGGCGAAGCTCGAAACGTAGACGGGCGACGCTGGTTTGTTCGTTGCGATTCGAAGGAGAAGAAGGGGAAGAAAGGGAGGGGTTCTGGTGGTGAGGTATTGTCAGTTGTGGGAGTAGAAGAAGGAGGAGGTGACGAAGATGGAGGACGGAGCTCCAGCGAGGTTCAACGAAGCAGAGAGAGAAGAGAGAGAGAGAGGCGAGAGGTTGAAGACGTGTCTTGGGTTCCGTGCGCGAATATGAGGAAATGAACCAACGCGCTAGGGTTAGTGATGGCAGAATGGGTCTGGGTTGGCGTGTTGGGCTGGCTGGGCCTGGTCCGCTTGATCGGGCCTGGTCTGGCTCGACCTAATGCGTAGACCAGGTCAGCCCAGGCCTGTTTCCCCCTCTTCTCTTTTCCTTTTTTTTGAAATCGACCCAAAATAAACTCGTTCCCAACTCTCGACGTTGCAATAATAATTTACACTAATAAATTCCCCGGTCTTTACAGTTTCATTTTAATGACATTCATGTTGTAGTTCTTCATGTAACCACTATCTTTTTATTAAATGTCCATTTTTTGTTTCAAGTTGTTTTCAGAAACTTATCATCTTGAAAAACACACCCAGATCCAACCGTGGCTACACCGGTGCAATCACATCATAACACCGGCACAACCACGTCGTAACATCGGTACAACCGACACTCCATCTCCACCCCTCCACCTATAAATACTCCTATTTCCTCTTCACTTTCCCTCATACCTCACCTTTTATCTCCTTCTTCACTTCTTCATTTTAACTCGCAATGGAACTCCGAGACCCATAACTACGCCTTGATCGCTTGTGGAAGAAAGCCACCTTGTGTTGACATGGCTTGAGTATGCAAAAGTCAACGGTCGGTATTGACTTAACCTTTACCGAAAATACTTGATAATTGCCGATCCAGATATTACCCCCAGTCCCAAGCCTAACTAAAGGATCATTGGGGAAAGAATAACAAGAAGGTGAATAAATTAGAAGATATTTACTGACGTCGTGTCTAACAATACTTTCCTAACACGACCGACCGATAAACATTAGATGCAACATTTACTGAGTACCACTCGACGTATGTTTTCCATTCAATTAATTCCATTGGTGTGATCTTGTCAAAGATCAAGCGGAGTGGCGTCTCTATACCGTCTATGACGGTTATAGTTTTAAAAGAACTGCGAACGACTTTATTCTGTGTCTATTCTTCCTTAATGGTCAGAGAATATGTTTCCTATCGTACATCTATGTAATTGAACTCTGATATTAATAAAATTATACATTTCAGTAAAAAAATGTAAAGAAAAATATAATAATGTGAATATATGCTTTAATTAGCTTATTGCGTTTTCATCTCAATAATAGAGTAACACACACTACTTCATGGCCGTATTAGGTTTTACTAGGGTTTCAGAACCCATAGCCCAGACTAAGCCTTTTCTCTGTGGCCGACGCCGCTTCTCCTGGCCTAAGTCCGGTACTGCTGCTCTGTCGATATGGCGTTCATCCTCTTCACCCTCTCCTACTCGTCCGCTACCCACGAGGGTCAGCACTACCCAATTCGCATCTTCCCCGAATTCCCCAATCTCACCCCTAACTCACATCACCACGATCACTTCGTCGCCGACATCGCCTATCCCTGTCCCAATTGTTTTTTTGTGGGGGGGGGGGGGGGGGGGGGTCTCGTCTGCTACTGCCTCTTTCCCCGATTGATCTCGACGACAATTCTCTGAAGGCTCCACCGCCGTCTCTAAAGTTGCATCAGTCGTCGCCTTTGAAGCCACCTATGAAGTCGCCGCCGCTGGCACGTCCTTCCCCCTGGCCTCCACCACCGCACTCTCCTCGACCCCTCTCTCGATTCTGGATCTGTCTAATCGAGTGGGTCTTTTTTATTTTATCTGATTTCGTTTTTGTAGGGTCAAAAACTAGTACACAGAGATTCAAAGACTTGTGCTCTAGGGACTGACCCTGGGAAGGGTCCCTTGGAAGAGCTCTGCCTCTCGGTGAAGTGGATGTTAACAAGTTTGGTCGTACTCTACTGTGCATGCAACGTTTAGGCAAGACCTCGAGCAGCTGTAGCCAACTTCGTCTAATTTTAGTGTGTCGCCTTTATAACATCCCATTCAATACCGCCAGAGACGGTTATAGTATGAAAAGAACTGTGACATTATTGTGTCTTTTGTTTGTTCTTCGTAATCAAAGATTTATACCTAATGCAGGCAGTTGTATTTGAATTTAAATTAATGAATTATACCTTTCGCTCAAACAAAGCTTATTGCGTTTTATGTTAAGTCAACCATGTACAAATTGTCAATTTTTTATTTTGGCTATATTCATGGTTCAAGTGTGTTTAAGAATTGGCAAAAGGTTTTCAAGATGATTTAGGTATATGGAATTATATGGTATATTTGGAAAGAAGTTGAAAAGTTGTTTTTTTTCTTCCGTAGATATTCAAGTGATAAGCGCGAAAAATGTTGCCACCTTCACAGATTATGTGGTAACTACTGCTAACGATAATGAGAATGTGTATGGATGTCACCATGATATAGACCACAATAATATATAACATCATTGTCGTGAGTTTAAATGACTTTTGAAATTTCAACATGTTTTCAAAAGGTTTGATATGAAATTTTTTTTATATATTTTTTCATTTACACACGATATGTTGATAAATTATATATAGAAAATCATATTTTATCAACAAAATTATTGACTTATGAATTTATTACAATAACATTTTTTTGTGTAACCACTCAAATTAATATAACCATCAATGTATTTGATACAGCGCTCCACCAATCTCTCTGAGGTCCTCTTATACCCTACTAAGGTCACCGCCGCCGCCGTCTGCTACTGTCCATGCTGTCCGTCCGCTTCCAACCCCATCACCACCTTCATACCCACAGCCTTCCTCTCTCCAGTCCGACACTCCCCAGCCGTGTTTCTGGTCTCCATCGCCACGAGTTCAGAGCCCGGCCAGCTGCACCTGCGCATTCACCACCACCACAGACGTCACTCCGACATCGCCCTCGACCATTTCTGCTCATCCGATGTCGGATCTCCCTACCCACCGCCTCCACGAGCCGGAAATGGTCATCCCTGAAAAGATCCACCCACACGCTGAGGTCACTCGTGACCTCGAGGTCTCCGCCCAGCGAAACGAAGGCCGCCCCGCCGTCCTTCCGTCGTTGCTCGGTCCGGATTCTGCTTCTCCTCGGGTGCCGCCGCACCCTGTAGATCTGAAGGACAAGCCGAGCGCGTCCTTGTCTACCGGGGTGCCCCTGGCCGTCGGCGTGTCTTCAGACCCACCGGTGCCCTTTCCGCATTATACCGGCCACTCATCCACGACGAGGGAGGTCCGTCGGGATCTGATCAGTCTCCCCCGGCCAACCCCTTCTCCAGTGGTAACCCGCCGCCTTCCTCCGGCGGAGCGTGTACATGCCTCTAGCCCTAACGGCCTGAGTGCTAGCAGGCCATCGGGTCGACCTCTGAGCCCCAGGCAAGCCGGATATCCCCGGTCCCGGATTGGGAGGACGAGGACGACGAACTGGTGGTGTCGGATGACGGAGTTCCACTTTTTACGTCCGGGTCGTACCAATTCTCCCTTGCAGCGAAGGTCGTAAGGGATCGAAACTACAACCAGCACATCGTCTGTGCGATGATGCTGAGGAAATAGAGGGTTACGGGGGTTCGGGTGGAGTTCATGTCTCCTGACGTCACGGGATACCACTTCCCGTCAGCCAAGGCCATGGAAGACATCCGCCATAGGGGTCCCTGGAGATTTAAGGGATATCCCCTCCTCCTTGAACCGTTTCGGCGATTTGATAGGGCGGAAGAGATCAACTTCAATCATGTGAAACTCGGGGTCCGGGCGCTGAACATCCCGGGAGGAGCTAGAAATCAATACATCCGGGGTCTCGTTGCAGTCAGCATAGGCACACAAATCATGTCGGCCCCAATCCCGACGGCCCGACGGGAGGATATGCATCTCTAGCTGAGGGTTCGGATGGAGCTGTAAAGAACGTATAAATTAAAAGGAAGAAACGACTAAATTTTATCGAGTTGTAACGACGAAGTTGAAAACGGATCGAAAAAATATTGGATCGGGTACGAAAAGTGAAGAAAATAATAATAAAAAAAGAATAAAGAATAAAAAGGGAGAAGATAAGAGTTGGGCTGACCAAGTCCAGCTCCCTGACTCGGGCCCAAGCCCGTACGCGTGACTCAGGCCCAAGGGCAACAAAGCCCAACCCTAGTTTCGCTACAGTTCTCTCTCCCTCACGCGTTTTCGCATAACTCACGCCGCAGCCTTCAATTCTCTCTCAACTCCTCCCATCTCCTTCTCTACTTGCACCAGACAGCACCTCGCCGTGTACCTTTTCCCTCCGTGTACAAACCTAACCACGCCGGGCCGGAAAGGAGGCGCCATCACCGCGAATCGCATCGCCTCGGTTCATTTCTCCGGCTACGATTCGCGCAACGCCGGCGACTGGAATCGAAGCACGGTTCGCACCCACTTCGTCTCATCCTTCTTCTCCGACAACCACCTTCTTAAACCCCCCTCTGGAAGCACCGTGGTTGAGCTCGGACGGGAGCAAGGCTAGCCAGAGCCTCCCACGCTGGCGACCACTCCTTCCCCCACCAGATCTGGGGACGGAGGGTGTTGAACAGCGCGTCCGTCGCCACAGTGGATACGCCGAGTAGTTGACGCCCTTCGGACCTTCTCCGCGTGTTCCCCGACCTTCTCCGACGCCTTCCACCGCCGCCGACAGCCGGAACCCTCGCCGGATTGCCTCAGCTCAGACGAGCCAACGAGTTTGGGCCCTTGGGCCAGAACCTCATCACTCTGGGCCTGGAGATGACCCTGGTTTGAGGACGGGCCTTGGGCCCAGCTTGAAACTCGGACCGGACCGGACCGTGGGCCAGGCTCAGGTCTGAGGCTCGGATCAGAACCAGGTTCAGACCGGGTCTGGGGCCTGGTTCGGGTCAGGGCCGGGTTTTGGGCTCTAGCCTCGGGTTTGGGCTTGGATCCGGGTCAACCCGGTTTCAAAGAAAATGTTTTAAAATCAGATTTTTTATTTAATGGATTTAATTAATTAAAGGTGAGAATTTAAAGGACAATTTTGGATTAAATCAGTGGACCTTCGAACTTTTACTGGTTTTGATTCGGACATTTTGTTTGTCAAATCTAGACGGGACTTCGCCCGAGATCAAGGGCTTGGAACCGAGCTAGAAGAACGAAGATCACGCCGGAACCCGGGTGAAGAACGGAGTTGTGACCACTCGAGCGTTTCTTCAGAGTTTTATTAGAGGAAGACCACAAGGTAGGGAAAGTCTTAATTACTTAATTACCGCTCAGGATGCATGTTTAGGATAATAAAATCGGAAAGGTCCTAGAATTGCCCATAGGATGCGAATAACTAGAATAATCGTATTTCAATTACTAATAAATGGATGAGTCTAGTATGCATGCTTAGGACGATGACAATTAGTGAAGTGTGCTTTCAATACTTGGGAACTTGTTTTACTGGTAGAGAGGCTGTGAAGAGCTCTCGGATTAGTTGCGTGCTAGGTTCACATGCTTGATTGATTGTTGTCGGGTTAACTTAAGAGTCTAATGAAACTAGATTAGCTTGTCTTATCGAATGCCTATTTGTTCGTTCACATGATGATTGATTGGTTGAATGCATACTTGGTTGATTGAGTGTTTATGTTGATATAATTGTTGGTTGAACGGATGATCGAGTATGGCTGGTTGTGCCAAAGGGGTACAATCAGGTGATCGATGTACCGATGGTTGGTGACAGGTAAGTGTACGGTAAGTATGAAATGGTGTTGGTTGTCTGGGTTGTGATGAAAGTGTGTTCCGACGTGTGCTGCTTGATGGATGAATGAAATGCTTGTTCCTTTATTCTTATTCTTGAATGTATGCTCGTTTATTGGTTTATCTGTTTGTTTGCTTGGTTCGGTACTACACGGGGGGGGGGGGGGGGGGGGGGGGGTAATCCGGTGCCGTTGTGGTGGTTGGAGGTGGACAGATACAGTGAGATATGGACTGAGTATTGCAGCCTGAGGGCATCGATTATTTGATATTACGAGAGTTAATTATTGGCAGATCCTGCGGGATATATAGATTGATTATGAGCAGATCCTGCGGGATATAACTGATTATTGGCAGATCCTGCAGGATATATAGATTGATTATGAGCAGATCCTGCGGGATATTATTTGGGTTACTTCTTGAGAGATGGTTACTAAGGTTTCACCCAAGGATGTGCGTCCCAGTGGAGCACTACCTTGGTTCCCTATGACATATGATCCTTTGGAGGCATTTCTGGGAATCCCGATGATAAGCGCCCATTTGGGATTGTTTCCGGTGCCCCGACGCATGTGCTTCCTCTGGACCGAGGGAAAATCTGATATGATATGGATACTCTGGTGGATCGGAATGTGGGAACCGAGGTGATCCCAGAATCTATCCATGGATCGGATGCTTGAGAAAGCGAGTGGTTGGCAAGATATTGACTATTCCCATTTTTACTATTATTGATCTGTTAAAGTATTTATTATGAACTTCTTTTAAGTTACTGTCAGCTTTGAAGAAGCGATGTTATTTCATCACAACGAATTCCATAACATTTCTTTGCTTAATAGTATTTACTTGTTCCCAGTGTGATTGAGTTTCTATTTTATTATAATGTTCTCCATTTATTCTCTGGGAAGTTATCGTTATCCTTGAGAATGCACTATTGATATTGTTACTTCTTATTTGTTTATTACATCCTTTGGTCTACGGGTTTTAAATACTTTTGTGACATCGAATTAAAACAATTTTAATATTAAACTTGGAGACTAAGGTCATTTACGATTTTTCCCTACTGAGCGTAAGCTCACCCTTATTTGTTTATTTATTGTGTGTACATGTATGCTTGAGATTTGGGGGAATTCGAGGCTCGGGAGCTTCCGGATGTCTTGAGGATTGTATTAGAGATGTGTTGGTCCACATTGTTGAACTTTATTTACCTTATGTTACTTATCAAGTTTTGACCTCTGTTTTTGGATTATTGAGAAACACTTTGGATTCGTTTTCAGTTGTAAAACAATTTATTACAATTTTATTACTTTTACCTCGTTTGTTTTAGGTCACGTCTCGAGTCTGGCCAAAACCGGATTTGGGGCGTGACAATTTGGTATCAGAGCCTGGTTTCATTTGAAACGGGTTTCTAATTTTGAACTTGTTTTTAAACCTCGGACCAACGTCGATTAGGTGGGTAGAGTTAGGAAGTCTAAGTCGTATGCTCAGTGACGCAAGTTGAAGAGACTTGATGCGTAGAGTGGGAGCGACACGAGTCTTAATTGTTCAATGGTTGTTTAAGTTTGAATCTCTTGTTATGATGGTAACCTTGCTTGATTGGTATCCTTACCATATGGACTGTAAGATACAGTGATCGGTGAAGCCGAACGGTTGAGATCGGTATTGGATTAACGAGCAATGGTCGGACCGTTATAAAATGGTTGTGAGTAAAGTGTTTTGTTAGGTGTGTTATCGCCGTGGTTGGTCGTTTCATGATTGATAAGGTGGAATGGTTAACTTGTTGAAGTATTGGGTTATCGAGGTGTTGATTTACTGAAGGGTCGACTTATCGAAGTATTGATTTATTGAAAGGATGATCCAATTGTGATGAGATTTGATAAAAGAGTAGAACTCGTGTATTCTTGCGCTCTTTTTAAGTGTATTGTGTCTATTCCGAGGCTCCGTGATCCGGAAAGACTCGTCCCATCCTATGCTTCGTGATACGGGATTGGTTTTACTCCTATGCTTCGTGATACGGGATTGGTTTTACTCCTATGCTTCGTGATACGGGATTGGTTTTACTCCTATGCTTCGTGATACGGGACTGGTTTTACTCCTAAGCTTCGTGATACGGGACTGGTTACACCCCTATGCTTCGTGATACGGGAAGAATGAGCCGATGATGCTCCGACACTATACTTTGCTGTACTATTCTAATGCTGCGTGTTCTAGAGTGATGAAATGCTAGTTGTGAAATTGTTGTTTTGTTTAAGTGATAACCGTCATCTAAGAATTAAAGTTGAAACTAATAATGAGTTTAGAATTAACTTTGAGTTTGAAGCTAAGGCTTAACTTAAATTTGAAATTGAGCTCGGAATGGAAGTAAGTCGAGATAGAGATTGAGAGTGAAATTAAGATCGGGTTTAGATCGGATGAACGAGAAGTGCTCGGGTTGGTCAAGACACGTTGGTTAAGAAATTGTTAAAGGATTTTTCGTTGGGTCGGTCGCTAATTGATGAAAAACCTGAAATGCTAAATTGACCGGGTAGTATTGAGATATTTGCTAAGACCCGCGTAGGTTACTTATGGTGTTCAGGATGATGTGTTTTTGAGATGGTTTGTGTGCACCTTCGGGTAGGACTCTGTGTACAGGTTACTATAAAAATGTCCCGCTTAAGCGGATGGTTAAAGGAAAATACAAACGGGTCATGCCGAATTTTCGGTAGAAACTGAAGTGTTTGCACTATCACGGGCTGACTCAGGGGCGCCACTGTAGTCGAGCATGATAGAGGGATGTCAAGTGGTTACAACGAGATTCGGGGACGCCTGAATCAGGTTGTAACGACGTGAGATCGACATGAATGTTATAAGAGAAAAGTAAGGAGTTGAGATTATGGAAAAGAGTTGAGGACATAAATTGTGAGATTTATCGTGTTGCGATTCTAGACCCTCGTGTTGGGAAGAGACCCAAATCGAGGGGTATGCTTGTTGCTTTGTGATTTGTGTGATTTGATTGAGAATGTTCCTCCTGTGAGAGTTGATTGATTTGTTTGAACCGGTGATTACTGTTGTGAGACGCACCTAGTTGCGGCCTTTTCTGCCTATATATGAAGTATATATATTTATCTACTGAGCCTAAGTGCGGTTGGTCATTATATGATCTTGGTGGAACGCGCGTGAACGTCCTTGGGTTTTGATCGAACCGGTTGTTCTAAACGAGACTTCGTACTAGCGATCCAAGTGGGATCCCTTTAAGACGCATGAGAACGTCCCTTTATGATAAATCTAACCTCTTGAGTCAAATTGAGTTATGAGTGCTTACGTTTCACTACAACGAGTACACGAGATGTGCCGTGTTTATAGTCCGAGAGGGACCAGGAGTCGCCCCGCTGTGGGGCAGAGCTAGGCACCAGCCGTTGGTCTGGCAGGAACAGCGAGCGCCAGGGTGCGGCTTCCACAGGACACCAGAGTTGGGAGGTAGACCGGTAGGGTCACCATCGAGTTTTCTTTCAGTCGCAGAGTCGACTCAGGCGACCCTTATGGATGAGGTAGTTCGCGCAGTACCAGCAGTGCTCAGCAGGTGACTGCAGTATCGGCACCAGAGTTGTGCCTACGGCCGACGCCGTTATTATCGAGAGGCCAGGCCAGATGCACAGCAACACGGCCAGACTCTCATAAATTGTTGTAGCTTGAGTACACCAATCAATCCCGGGGGTTCAGACCCCGAGGCAGCGGTAGTATGGTTGGAGTGGTTTACCCGCAACTTTGCTACTTCGAGAGTATTCGGTTGGTCATTTGAGAATATTTTAGCGACTGTTCAGCTTGAGAGAGAAGCATGATATTGGTGGCAGTTGTACATATCAGGGTTGGAGGTGACTTTTAGCTGTTCAATAGATGGTTCCTGGAACAGTATCTTTCCCTCGATCCGTTCGAGAGGACCAACACCAGCGGTTGTTTAATATGCAGCAGCGAGGGATGACCGTCTCTAAGTAGAAGGCGAGGTTCACGTTCCTGTACCGCTTCACGTCGAGATGGGTGAACCGAGGAGAGCCGCCACGGACGTTCGAGAGAGGATTCACCCCGTCGGTCGCGGATCAAGTTATTACCCTCAGAATGAGGATTTTCGGTATCAGTGGATCAGGCGCTAGCCGTTGAGAAGCATCTTCAGGAGACCGCCAGAGCGCGGAAGAACAGGCCGAGACCGAGTGGCTTCCTAAGGCCGTCGAAGAGTCGCAATATTAAGAGGCAGAGGACCTCGGGATTGCTTCAACCACATGCCCAGTCCGATGAGACTCGACTGGTTGGGGTAGTAGCGTCCGTTGGACCTACCCCGGTGGCACAGTTTTATCCCTCGTGCAGACA
This sequence comes from Erodium maritimum, assembly GCA_963921825.1. Lineage (NCBI taxonomy): Eukaryota > Viridiplantae > Streptophyta > Magnoliopsida > Geraniales > Geraniaceae > Erodium > Erodium maritimum. The sequence continues at coordinate 138,704,185 of OY997588.1, read as the reverse complement.
GTTGGAACTTTTTGGCCGAGACTGCCCGTTGAGTAATGGATTTACAAATCGTTTCGTAGGTCGGCCTACGAGAGCCGATAAGAGGGCATGCTATGACAGCAACAGTTTCTTCCATCACCACCGAGAAGAGGACTTCTAATTCAGCAGGGCCTAGCATATGCGATTGTCGGGCCCCGAGCTGAGGAACTTGTTACCGATCTTGAGATCGCTTAGAGTGCCCGTTTATGTTTTGCGTTGTGGATTGTGTTTGCTAACACTTGATCTTGGCACTTGGTCGTTTTGTTTCGTGGTTGTTTTCTGTGGGCACGAAATTAAAACTTTTAAACCCTACCCGTATCTTAACACCCCGATTAGAGGTGTGGTGTTACCGATTAGTGTCAGTTTAAGTTCGAAAGAGGAGTAATAGACCTTGTTGTACTGAAAGTTCTTTTCTCTCGTCGAGAGTACTATTCGAGTTTTAAGAACCGATGTGTGAAACAGCAGAGGTTCATCGAATGTCGTCAGCAGCGAATGCTGAGCAGTGGAAGACTGCAGCCTTGACCAGTAAACGTCCGAACAGTCACAAGAGGTGACCGAGCATTGATAAAATCAGAGTAGCACAGCGGAAGCTTGGTGGGCCCATACCCACAGGAGTCGCAATCGACAACTCCATCTACCCCCGCTAGAAGATTTAGTTCATAAGATTCGAACCTTCGAGGCGTTTTGTTTCAAAATCCCGTTTAACAAGCGAAAAAGTTGCACAACTGTGTGTCGTACTTAAGAGTTTGGATTAGGATGTGCTCCCTACGTTCGTCCCGCAAGGACTAAGCATAACCATAAGGTTACGCCATAGAAGCGAGAGCAGCTCACGTTGAAACCCGGCAACTGATAGCCGATGGCGATTACCACAAGCTTCCAGGCCATTAACAAGATGGCACCAAACGAAGCGTTGTGTGGTAGGTCGGATTTCTTGCCTTTCATGTCCACATGTAAGGTTAAGAGTTAATCGTTGTTGATTTTGAGTTGTTCAAGGAACGATGAAAGGAACCGCGCTAGTGTCTAAACTATTCAAAGTATCGAGATCTCAGTGCTTGATGATTACTCCTTATGGGGTGACTTAGGTGGACTTGACTATGAGGGGTTTTGATCGATAGCTCGTGAACGAGTGTGACTATTGTACGTTTTATTTTGGTGTCTTGGAGGACGCCTACCTTCGGCTAGAGTGCCAGTACGAGGTTCCACCGTTCTTGTGGTTGTGCGTCGTTCGTCCGACAAGATGTTAGTAGAGTTCGTAGTTGTACGTAACCGTGCACCGGGTTTGAGAACCGTGGTCTCCCAGATACAATGACTTATACGAAACGACTTGTAAGATGGTTTTGTCAGAAAGGTGAACTGGTATCGACGGTAAGAGAATTATAACTAGTTGGGTAACTTTTGTGATCGACCGTAGTTGAGAATGGTTATTTTCTCCTTATTTTAGGATCGTGATACTTGTTGAGTGGTTGAATCTTTATCAGGTTGAGAATCTTGAACGGTTTTACCAGGTTTGACCTGTCGTTAGAATTGGGCAAGTAAGCCGCACTTCGGATAATGTGAGCTTCTAACCGTAGTTTGTTCTTAGGCGTGCCGACTTTCGACTAGAGAACGGCGCATTGTATTATTCACTTGTTTGAGGTACGCCTACCTTTCCACGAGATGGGGTGAAAGGAACGTTTGTTCCAGTTCCTACAGTGTTAGTGAGGGCTTTCGTTTTGTTGATCGGAGTGCTTATTATTTCCTTGTATTTTGTTTGTGGTTGGCCTTAACTTGTTAGTATTTGAGTTCTGTTGGGATTAATCCCGTGGCGACCACTAAGGAGATTTTGGTTGAACTACGTTGGTGTGTGTTTCCGTTTTTGTTTGATTTGTAAAGAGTTCGAGCAGTTTACCTTGGCGACGGAATTTCTGTTCTCGGCTTGTGTTGTTACTCGGTATACTGGTTTGGTGAGACGTTGCGCGTGTTTTCGCGAAGTTGGGTAAGGCGATTTTGTACCACTAAGGGTGACGCTTGAGTAACTAGCGTGATCTAGTGAAGCACGATTAAGTGAATGTTGCGTAAATTCATAAACGGTTAAAGAACGTGCAGTGCAGACAAAAGTTTGATGCAGTTAGAAGGCGCAGCCCTATGGAGTCTACAGTCGGTGAGCGTGTATTTCTAAATGTGCGGGTAAGAAGGACTTTTAGCGGTTCGACCGCGTCGGAGGCAAGTTGGCCCCGCAGCTTATCGAACTTTTTGAGATCTTCAGGCAGGACTAGAGTCATTGCCTAGCAGCTTCCACGTATTCCCAAACTATGGGAGTACACCGCGGATCTCTCGTTTGTGAGTCGTGAGATGGACGTTACCTGAGAGAGGATCAGGAGGAGCGCGTGCGTTTTAAATTTCGAGGACGAAATTCTTTTAAGGGGGGAAGACTGTAAAGAACGTATAAATTAAAAGGAAGAAACGACTAAATTTTATCGAGTTGTAACGACGAAGTTGAAAACGGATCGAAAAAAATATTGGATCGGGTACGAAAAGTGAAGAAAATAATAATAAAAAAAGAATAAAGAATAAAAAGGGAGAAGATAAGAGTTGGGCTGACCAAGTCCAGCTCCCTGACTCGGGCCCAAGCCCGTACGCGTGACTCAGGCCCAAGGGCAACAAAGCCCAACCCTAGTTTCGCTACAGTTCTCTCTCCCTCACGCGTTTTCGCATAACTCACGCCGCAGCCTTCAATTCTCTCTCAACTCCTCCCATCTCCTTCTCTACTTGCACCAGACAGCACCTCGCCGTGTACCTTTTCCCTCCGTGTACAAACCTAACCACGCCGGGCCGGAAAGGAGGCGCCATCACCGCGAATCGCATCGCCTCGGTTCATTTCTCCGGCTACGATTCGCGCAACGCCGGCGACTGGAATCGAAGCACGGTTCGCACCCACTTCGTCTCATCCTTCTTCTCCGACAACCACCTTCTTAAACCCCCCTCTGGAAGCACCGTGGTTGAGCTCGGACGGGAGCAAGGCTAGCCAGAGCCTCCCACGCTGGCGACCACTCCTTCCCCCACCAGATCTGGGGACGGAGGGTGTTGAACAGCGCGTCCGTCGCCACAGTGGATACGCCGAGTAGTTGACGCCCTTCGGACCTTCTCCGCGTGTTCCCCGACCTTCTCCGACGCCTTCCACCGCCGCCGACAGCCGGAACCCTCGCCGGATTGCCTCAGCTCAGACGAGCCAACGAGTTTGGGCCCTTGGGCCAGAACCTCATCACTCTGGGCCTGGAGATGACCCTGGTTTGAGGACGGGCCTTGGGCCCAGCTTGAAACTCGGACCGGACCGGACCGTGGGCCAGGCTCAGGTCTGAGGCTCGGATCAGAACCAGGTTCAGACCGGGTCTGGGGCCTGGTTCGGGTCAGGGCCGGGTTTTGGGCTCTAGCCTCGGGTTTGGGCTTGGATCCGGGTCAACCCGGTTTCAAAGAAAATGTTTTAAAATCAGATTTTTTATTTAATGGATTTAATTAATTAAAGGTGAGAATTTAAAGGACAATTTTGGATTAAATCAGTGGACCTTCGAACTTTTACTGGTTTTGATTCGGACATTTTGTTTGTCAAATCTAGACGGGACTTCGCCCGAGATCAAGGGCTTGGAACCGAGCTAGAAGAACGAAGATCACGCCGGAACCCGGGTGAAGAACGGAGTTGTGACCACTCGAGCGTTTCTTCAGAGTTTTATTAGAGGAAGACCACAAGGTAGGGAAAGTCTTAATTACTTAATTACCGCTCAGGATGCATGTTTAGGATAATAAAATCGGAAAGGTCCTAGAATTGCCCATAGGATGCGAATAACTAGAATAATCGTATTTCAATTACTAATAAATGGATGAGTCTAGTATGCATGCTTAGGACGATGACAATTAGTGAAGTGTGCTTTCAATACTTGGGAACTTGTTTTACTGGTAGAGAGGCTGTGAAGAGCTCTCGGATTAGTTGCGTGCTAGGTTCACATGCTTGATTGATTGTTGTCGGGTTAACTTAAGAGTCTAATGAAACTAGATTAGCTTGTCTTATCGAATGCCTATTTGTTCGTTCACATGATGATTGATTGGTTGAATGCATACTTGGTTGATTGAGTGTTTATGTTGATATAATTGTTGGTTGAACGGATGATCGAGTATGGCTGGTTGTGCCAAAGGGGTACAATCAGGTGATCGATGTACCGATGGTTGGTGACAGGTAAGTGTACGGTAAGTATGAAATGGTGTTGGTTGTCTGGGTTGTGATGAAAGTGTGTTCCGACGTGTGCTGCTTGATGGATGAATGAAATGCTTGTTCCTTTATTCTTATTCTTGAATGTATGCTCGTTTATTGGTTTGTCTGTTTGTTTGCTTGGTTCGGTACTACACGGGGGGGGGGGGGGGGGGGGGGTAATCCGGTGCCGTTGTGGTGGTTGGAGGTGGACAGATACAGTGAGATATGGACTGAGTATTGCAGCCTGAGGGCATCGGTTATTGGATATTACGAGAGTTAATTATTGGCAGATCCTGCGGGATATAACTGATTATTGGCAGATCCTGCAGGATATATAGATTGATTATGAGCAGATCCTGCGGGATATTATTTGGGTTACTTCTTGAGAGATGGTTACTAAGGTTTCACCCAAGGATGTGCGTCCCAGTGGAGCACTACCTTGGTTCCCTATGACATATGGTCCTTTGGAGGCATTTCTGGGAATCCCGATGATAAGCGCCCATTTGGGATTGTTTCCGGTGCCCCGACGCATGTGCTTCCTCTGGACCGAGGGAAAATCTGATATGATATGGATACTCTGGTGGATCGGAATGTGGGAACCGAGGTGATCCCAGAATCTATCCATGGATCGGAGGCTTGAGAAAGCGAGTGGTTGGCAAGATATTGACTATTCCCATTTTTACTATTATTGATCTGTTAAAGTATTTATTATGAACTTCTTTTAAGTTACTGTCAGCTTTGAAGAAGCGATGTTATTTCATCACAACGAATTCCATAACATTTCTTTGCTTACTAGTATTTACTTGTTCCCAGTGTGATTGAGTTTCTATTTTATTATAATGTTCTCCATTTATTCTCAGGGAAGTTATCGTTATCCTTGAGAATGCACTATTGATATTGTTACTTCTTATTTGTTTATTACATCCTTTGGTCTACGGGTTTTAAATACTTTTGTGACATCGAATTAAAACAGTTTTAATATTAAACTTGGAGACTAAGGTCATTTACGATTTTCCCTACTGAGCGTAAGCTCACCCCTATTTGTTTATTTATTGTGTGTACATGTATGCTTGAGATTTGGGGGAATTCGAGGCTCGGGAGCTTCCGGATGTCTTGAGGATTGTATTAGAGATGTGTTGGTCCACATTGTTGAACTTTATTTACCTTATGTTACTTATCAAGTTTTGACCTCTTCTTTTGGATTAATGAGAAACACTTTGGATTCGTTTTCAGTTGTAAAACAATTTATTACAATTTTATTACTTTTACCTCGTTTGTTTTAGGTCACGTCTCGAGTCTGGCCAAAACCGGATTTGGGGCGTGACAGAGCTGTCTCGACCCTTACGGCGCAGAACCCGTCTCCGCTTCCCAGGTACTGATTCCTCTGTTGTGGTTGATCTACAGTACGAGAGAGTGGTGGATTTTTGTCGCAGGTGCGACATGCTGACACACATGTTACCGAGCTACCAGACCCTGTTGCCGGGGATTGGCCGGGAGGAGATTCGATATGATACTTCTATCCTGGTCCCGAGGGACCTGGACGTGGACCGGTTGCTGCGAACGTACTGGAATGTACCCCCCCCAGCATCACATCCGACGATCACGTACCTCATGAGTGATCTAACCCTGAACCCTATGGTCCGGTATAGGGAAATCACCATGGGCGACGCCCACTATAGGCACTCCGAAGCCTGACTACCTGACTAAGGTTAAACGAGAAGGGTTGACCAATATACTACAGGGGGTGGCAATGGAGCACCCACACCGCCCCCAAGTCCACAAAGCCTGACTACCTGGCTAACACCCATCCTGTAGTTGACTCTGTGATCTGAGCTGACCCCGGATATAATGCGATGATGAGGGAGGGGAAGGAGACAGATCCACGGGGCTGTCTGCCAGACCCCCAGGAGAGCCTAGGGAAAGGTGGGCCCAGTCGAGGCAAAGATAAGATGACCACCCTGAAGACAAGAAGTGGTTCGATGTATGCACGCCCACCGGAGACAAAGAAGCAGAGGGGAGATCTGACTACCCAGCAGCAGCCCTGGTATCCGCCCTTTCAGGGAGATGTTCGAGCAGACGGAGCGGAGGTCCAGAGGCCTCCGATGGATGAATGATCTGCCCCAGCAGGGGTGGGTGGAGTCAGCCCTGGACTATACCTATAGACCCGGGACAACCACTGCTGGGAGGTCCCGGGCAGCCTGCAATATCAGCACCAGTTATTTATGTTTCTTGCTATTACTTATATTCTTGTTGGGATATTTTACTTTTTGCGAATTTTAGAACTTGGTTTGTTTTGCCTCATTATGTTGGAACGATGGTAGGGAGTTGTCTTGAGTTGTTGCCCATGATTTCAAGTGGGCTATTATTATGGGTCCATGAGCGCCTGGCTTGCTACGGTCGGCCCGGACAAATATCTGGAACCCGAGGCGGTCATGCCTCATCCTGTTTGATTACCTTTTGGTAGTAATGAAAGTCTCCGGTTACCCGTTTCAAAAAAAATGTATTTGATCATGCATGTATAAATTCAATATTTGACTACAACCGGTGAAAAAGGGATAATCGGTGAAGGGATACGAATCGAAACTACAATGTCATCTTGAGCTCAGGAGCGTATGACGGCGCAGAAAAGCTGAGGATTTTAAGGATCTTTAATAATTGAATCATGGTTCATTTTTTAAGAGAAATTTGATTAAATATGTTTTATTTTTGAGCGAAAGGAACAGTTTCATTTAATAATCCAGACTACATAAATGTGCACGAGGAACAGGCTTTCCGGCCACTGAGATAGGGTCAGATATAGTGAATAGAGGTTCTCTGACCCTTTTAGTACCATAACCGTCACCGACGATGTTTTGATGCCTCACGGGCAGTGAAAGAAGACAAATGGAAAGACTAGAAGACTGGAGATCTCGAAGGACCTCAACAATAAAAGTGATGGGGGGGGGGGGGGGGGGGGGGAGGCAGCGCATCATACAGGGACCCCTCCCAGAGCCAGTCCCTAATGCATGTGCCTGGACTCATTCCTTCTGGCGGGGCGGCTTGCCCATCCTAGCTTGATCATCCCAGGGGTCCCGGTCGCCTGTTTTTTGAGAGTACCCTGCCTAGTCCTCAGTTCATCCGCTTCAAGCAGTACTGCCCTCATTGTTCCCCCATCCGCACGACCTCCAGCATCCTGAGTGAGGCGTCGAGCCAGAGCCTCTGAACGAGATACAGGAGGTAGAGACGGAGCTCTACTAGGCAAACCCCTAAGCTCCAACCGAGGGGGCGTGGGAGACTGAGGAGCTTTGGTCAGCTGCAAAGGCCCTAACGAGCCAAAACACGGGTGAGGTTTAGGCAGGTTGGCCGATTCTCCCTAATTTGTGGCATACCAGTTGACCTGCTTATCCCTGTCATACTCCAGCATGGAAGATCCTAGTCGAGGTGGACCCCAAACTGACCACGTACAATCCTTAAAGATATAACCTAGCCGGCCACAATTATAATAGAAGATCGGAAGCTTTGAGTACGTGAGTTCCACAATGATAGGGTCTTGAAACTCTGGAAATCGGAGCACCAACCCCTTCCTTAAGGGCCTTTCCAAGAGATGTCATAATCGAACCTTGACAGTCCCTCCCCAGCATATACTTTACTGGTCACATGAGACCTCTACACACATTCCCAGGGAATCCCCGATAGAGATACCCTTCTCACTCGTCCGAACCAGGGGCGGTAGTCCCCTAGCATGGACCCATAATTGCACTCAGTCCAAGGCGGGCAACTCCCGAGCGCATGGGTCCAGATCCCCAAGCAGTAGGGCCCGACCATCGAAGCACCATGGCTCATTACGTCGGACCCACACCCTAGATTCCGACGATCGAAAATAGAAGCCGAACAGTCCCGACCCTATGTCCTTGACCACTAGCCCTTCCGCAGCCTTACCTCATGCATTGGTAATGACCCGGAGGAATATGTCCTTCCGAGGGGGTTTTGGTGACCACAGGCGACCTAGCAGTCCCCACTGCTGGCGAGCTAGTGACCCTGTCGTTATTGGCTGGGACGCCGGGACCACCACCTCAATCTCCTCGTCGTCGTCCAAAGAGAAGGACGAAAGCCCGTTCTGCATACCTTCTAGTGACGAATGAAGCTCAGCCTCCTTGGAGGTCCCAGCCGAAGGGGATTCCTATGTAAGAAGGTGTTTCACTCGGTCCCGGGTCATCTTTGGTGGAGTAGTCAGGGCCGTCGGTATGATCGGGCGATTGGCCGGGTTAGGGAGACACCGCCTTAGCCCCAAAGCCAGAGCCGCCGTTTTACAGAGCTCCTTCATAGGGGATTTTCCTTTCGCTGAATCTTTCAACAGGACGAGAGGTTCCTTTGGTTGAATCCCCACTTCATCAGATGTAGGGATTGTCACGCCCCAAATCCGGTTTTGACCGGACTCGAGAAGTGACCTGAGTTAATAATAGAAAATACTAAACAATCGATAGAACCTTTAAAATTTCAAATAAACTCCATCAAATCATCATAAATAATTAGTTCGAAAGTCTCAAATGTGAGTCAAAACTCGACATAAAGTGCAAGATAAATAGTGTTTAGTACAAACGACCAACACAATTCTAGAATAATCCCCCAAGACGTCCAGAAGCTCCCAAGCCTCGAACGCACTAGACATCAGGTACGCCTATGAAAACAGTAAGAAAACCATAGGGGTGAGCTTACGCTCAGTAGGAAAAATTGTAAACAACTCAACCTTTAGATCAATAATAAAGCTTCTTTAACCAGATAACGCAAATAACGATTAAATACGATTAACAATGAAATGCTAGTAAACAAAGTGAATAAGAATAGTACCACATTCTCAAGGATAACAATAACGTAAAAGATTCCATGAAAAGTACTATAACGAATCATAACTACTAAAATGGGAGCAATTAATATCACGCCAACCACTTGCTTTCTCAAGCCTCCGATCCACGGATAGATTCTGGTGTCACATTGGTTCTTATATTCCGATCCACCAGAGTACCCATATCATATCAGATTTTCCTATCATATCAGATTTTCCCTCGGTCCAGAGGAGGCACATACATCGGGGCACCGGAAATATTCCCAGAGGGACGCTTATCGTCGGGATTCTCGGAAATGCCCCCAAAGGACCATATGTCATAGGGAACCAAGGTAGTGCTCCCGCAGGACGCATACACTTGGGTGAAACCACAAGTATCCAATTCCCCGCAGGGTAAACCATCCAATTGCCCGCATGCTTCGTTAACCAATGCCCGCAGGGTCCAATAATCAATGCCCCGCAGGGTCCAATAATCAATCATTATCCCGCAAGATCTGCCAACATCAACGACTATAACACCACCGGATTACCCCCCCCCCCCCCCCCCCCCCCCCCGTTGTAAGTACCATACCGAACAACCAAACATCTTAAAAATAAGACTAGGGGAAACACACATTAACACATCAACCAACCAACGCTTATCGAATCACACTTTTTCCACAACACATCAAAGACATCCATTCAATCCTTACGCTTACCGTTATACTTACCTACCACGATCCATCGGTCCATCGATCACCTGATCGTACCGTTTGGCACAATCAGTCATACTCGATCATCCGTTCAAGCATTCAATCAATCAAGCATACGATTTAGCTAGTTTCGTTAGACTCTTAACTTATCCAAACTAAGAAACCAAACATGTGAACCTAACACAACAACTAATCTGAGGGCTCATCACGACCTCTCTACCAGTTAAATAATTCCCAAGTATTGAAAGCGAGTTACACTAGTTATTCTCATCCTATGCATGTATACTAGACACGTCCGATTATTAGTAATTGAAATACGATTATTCTAGTTATTCGCATCCTATATGCAATTCTAGGACCTTTCCGATTTTATTAACCTAATAGGCATAGTAGTAATGAAATACTCGAGTAGTTAGGACTTTCCCTACCTTGTTGTCTTCCTCTCACAATTCTCTGTCGTAAAGCTCGATCAACCTCTCCTCCGTTCTTCACACGGGTTTCGGAGTGGTCCTCGTCTCTCGAGATCAACACCAAGGTCTTGACACACAATTAAACTCTAATCAAGATCTAACCAAGAAGCAAGCAAAGTCCCAAAAGCATCCCCAAAAGTCCAGTTCATAACAAAGATCGAATTTGACGAAAAACACCTCAAAAGAACCCAAAACTGATCTGCCACTGAAGGGGTCATGGAGCCGTGACACCACCCATCACGGATGAAGTCACGGAACCTTGACGTGTGCCGTCACAGACTCCCTCACGGAGCCGTGACGCCTCCCGTCACGGTATCCGCCATGAATCCGTGGCAGGTCTGGGCAGATTCGCCCTTCTTCAACCTCCAGCTCATTTTTCACGAAAAAACCCAACCAAACTCCATTTTCAGTCATCTCCAACACCCAAAACAGTTAAAAAAACTCCAATACTCCTCTACCCATGGTAGGAATCAACAAACAAACAAGTTTCCAAGGATTCTCCAAATCAAAATCAAACCAAAAACCCCATGAAACGCAAGGATTTCAATCAAATGTCAACAAATACTTCTCAACAACATCATCTAACACTAACCCAATCAACTTCTAGCAAAACAAGCAAAAACCCATGAAATGAAAGGAAAAGAGATTTAGATAGTGTTCTTACCTTTAGAAGAATGAGATGAAGAAGATGGTGAGATTTTGGAGAAGAAAGTGGTAGAAAATGAATCCAAGGTGCCTCTTTTCACTTGCTTCTTCTTCAAGACTCCATTGCTCTTCCTCTTCTCCTTTTCTCTCTATATGGTCAGCCAACACTAGCTATTATGCTGAATTTGTTGCTCCATTTTTCTTTAATAGACCTAATAGGTAAAAAGACCAAAGGCCCCTTTTGATATTTTCCCAATTTGAGGTCCTTAGGAGGGTATAAGGTAGGGCTGTACATGGTTGGTTAACCGACCATGTTGCCTGAATTTGAGAGCCAACCGGTATATCCCGGTTTTGATTTTTACAACACCAGCACCGGCACCGGACAAAAAAATATGGTCGGTTTGTGACCCATAATATTCCGGTCGGTTATCGATTAAAACCAAAACCAACCGACAAACTCCCTCATAATTAGAAAGAATTACCTCATCTAAGTCTAGGAGGCCAAAAAATAATCAAAGCCCACACGAATTCACGCTTTGCATAACGTAAGTTAATTACGAAGCTTGCTTCCACTTATATGGAGGAACAATATAAAATTTTCAATCTTTTGACCGATGTGGGATTTTGTTTCTTTAAACCACCCCAACACTTGATGAAGAGGACTTCATCTTCTTCAACCTATGTATCGCTACATTTTCTATCTCTCATAAATGAAATATGGAAGTAGGAATAACTTACCAATATCTCTTCGAATAATATAAACATGAAGAACAACATCACATGCTACAAAATAAAAACTTCTTATATCGATCTATCAATAGTTTAAACCATATTTGTGTACATTGGCTCTGTTACTTTAAGTGTTTGATGGAACAAATCAACTAACTGATATGAAATCATTTAGTATAAAAAATAATGGTAATGATATGGCTTTCGGTTAAAACTACGTAATAAAAAATAACTGAACGCACAACATCATATATATATATGTATAAATATTTCAGAATTTCAAACCTATTCAACTAAATGATGGCTAACAACTCAGTATACAAGGAGAAGCTTTGTATAAACAGTGAGTAAGGCCATTAAACTTTTTCCCTCATCTATTTTAAAGTTCAATCAACCTAGTTGAATCTGTTTTATTTGTCCCACATCGGACAGATTGATACTAACAAAAGTGTACATAATCATCTTTATTATTTCAGTTTTACAACATTACCGGTTTCGGTTAACCATTGGTTATTCGTTACAATAACCAACACCCAACCCAATATCTTTCGGTTCTAGAGAAGTGACGCCGGACCTTCAACCGGATGTTGTTGGTTTTTGCACCATCGGTGTCGAGTCTGGTTGGTTTCTCGATTTTCGGTTATATTTGAACACCCCTAGTATAAGGGTCTAAGACCACTCATTTCCTCTCTTCCAATACTTTATGGACATGTGTCAAGTAGGGTCCATTAGTCTCCAATTTAAATTTCAGCACAATAATTAATTAGGCTTTAGTCGATATAAAGTCCAATTTTGACCAAAGTTGACTTTTCCCAATATTATACTTAAACGAAAGGAAACGGACCAATTAAGCCAACCGTGATGACGGCTAAGCTTTTTGGGCCCCCGAAAAGTACTGAGTGACCTCCTAAGTCATCGGTTTACTTTTCTGGCCGAAAGTCAAACTTGTTTTAGAAGTTACCGGTTCGACCGGGTTCGACCGAGAGAGGTTCTTACAATCTACCCCCCTTAAAAGAATTTCGTCCTCGAAATTAAAAGTAAAAGTACCTCAAAGGTCGAACAGGTGGGGGTACTTCTCTCGGATCTCGTCCTCTCGCTCCCAGGTCGAGTCGGCTCCTTGGTGCTTCCATTGCACTCGAACCAAAGGTATAGTAGTCTTCCGTAAGACCTTCTCTCCCGTATCCACAATCCAGACGGGCTGCTCCTCATAAGAGAAATCATCGGCTACCTCGATGTCTGCCCACTCGATAACGTGAGAGGGGTCTGCCGTGTACTTCCGTAGTTGGGACACATGGAAAACGTTATGCACGTTCCCAAGCTGCGGTGGCAAAGCTAATCGTTAAGCTACGGATCCAACTCTATCCAAGATCTCAAATGGTCCAATGAAGCGCTGTGACAGCTTGCCTCCGCCGCGGTTGAACCGCAGAAGGCCCTTCTTCGGGCGCACCTTAAGAAATACATGGTCTCCGACCGAGAACTCAAGCGGTCTGCGACGTCTGTCTGCATAGCTCTTCTAACGACTCTGTGCGGTCTTCAACCGTTCTCTAATCAATGCGACCTTCGCGGTCGTCTCTCTGACCATATCTGGTCCAAGTAAACTCCGATCCCCTACCTCAGCCCAACACATCGGCGACCTACACGGTCTGCCGTACAAAGCCTCAAATGGTGTCATCCCAATGCTAGATTGATAACTGTTGTTGTAAGCGAACTCTGCTAAAGGGAGGTGATCCTCCCAAGATCCCCGAAAGTCTAGCACACAAGCTCGAAGAATGTCCTCTAAGATCTGTATGGTGCGCTCTAACTGTCCATCTATCTGAGGATGGTAAGCTGTACTCAGCAGCACCTCAGTCCCCAATGCCTTCTGTAGGTCTCCCAGAATCTGGATGTGAAGCGAGGGTCCCCATCAGATACAACTGACACCGGTACCCCATGAAGATGAATAATCTCCCTGACGTATAACCGACTCAACACGTCCACAGTGTCGGTCATCCGCATAGCTAGAAAGTGTGCGGACTTGGTCAGTCGGTCAACCACGACTCAAATAACGCCGTGCCCATTAGGCGACCTCAGTAGTCCACAAACAAAATCCATAGTAACGTGCTCCCACTTCCACTCGGAGACTGGTAAAGGCTGTAGTAAGCCAGCGGGACGATGATGCTCCGCCTTCACCTGCTGACAGGTGAGGCACCTCAAAACAAAATTTGCGACTGCCCTGCGCATCCCGTTCCACCAAAACTGTCATCGGATGTCTCTATACATCTTGGTGCCACCCGGGTGCATGGTAAGACGGGAGTGATGACACTCTCTCAACACCGTGTCCCTACAACCTCGGGGCACGAACAACCGGCCTCTATAACGAAGACTCTCATCAGTACTCAACTCCCAACCTTCGATATCATCACCGTCGACTAGTCTCTCACAAATCCCTGCCGTCTCGGCATCCTCGGTCTGTGCCTCTAGCACCCGAGCAACCAACGTGGGTTGAGCCACCAATGCACACAAGGCCATACCATCCGTGACCTCCTCTAGTTCGAGTCTGAAGGAGCTCAACTCCTCCAGCATGTCCCACTCTCGGACAACCATGCTAGCCACGCAATGAGTCGACTTCCTACTCAGAGCATCGGCGACGACATTTGCCTTGCCCGGATGATAGAGTAGTTTGAAGTCGTACTCATCAAGTAACTCCATCCATCGCCTTTGGTGCATGTTCAGGTCGCGCTGGGAGAAAATGTATTTGAGGCTCTTGTGATCCGAGAACACTCTGAACTGCTCATCGTACATATAGTGTCTCCATCTCTTCAAGGCAAATACTACTGTTGCCAACTCTAGATCATGGGCCGGGTAGTTGCGCTCATGTACCTTCAACTATCTCGAGCCATAAGAAACTACCTTCCCGGACTGCATCAAAACACAACCTAGTCCCTCGCCTGAGGCGTCACAATACACATCATAACCTACTCCTCGCTCCGGAACAATCAACACTGGAGCGGTAGTCAATCGAACATTTAGCTCGGAGAAAGAGTGCTCACACTCACTAGTCCAAAGAAACTCCACTCCCTTGCGAGTCAATGATGTCATAGGTGCAGTCAAACGTGATAAGTCCTGAACAAAACGTCGATAATATCCTGCCAATCCCAGAAAACTATGGATCTCAAACACGTTCTTGGGCCTTGCCGACTTCGAAACTGCATCGACCTTCGCTGGGTCGACTAAGATACCATCTCGGGACACTACATGTCCGAGGAATTTCACTTCTGCGAGCCAGAACTCGCACTTCTCTAGGTTCCCGTACAGCTGGTGAGTACGTAACAAAGTCAAAACTATCCTTAAGTGCTCCTCATGTGCCTCTTCACTAGGCGAGTAAATCAAGATGTCGTCAACAAAAACTACGAAAAACTGGTCCAGATACAGTCTGAAAATGCCATTCATCAAATCCATGAAGGCTGCTGGCGCGTTCGTCAATCCGAACGGCATCACTAGAAACTCAAAGTGTTCGTACCGTGTCTGGAATGCGGTCTTCTCCACATCCTCCTTTCGGACCCTCAACTGATAGTAGCCTAATCTTAGATCAATCTTGGAGAAGCATGTCGCTCCCCTCAGTTGATTGAACAGATCATCGATCCTCGGCATCGGATAGCGGTTCTTTACCGTAACCCGGTTCAAATTTCGGTAATCGATGCACATCCTCAAGGCGCCACCCTTCTTCTTCACGAAGAGGGCTGGTGCTCCCCACGGAGACACGCTAGGGCGGATGAAACCGTTCTCCTGTAACTCTTCGAGTTGTCGCTTCAACTCGACTAACTCAGCTGGCGCAAACCGATATGGTGTCATCGAGATCGGTGCGGTGCCTGGGATCAAGTCGATCCGAAACTCTAACTCGCGCGCCGGCGGTAAACCTGATAGTTCTTCCGGGAACACATCCGGAAACTCACACACCACTCTCGGTAGGTCTCTACTACTCTGCACAACCTCATTCTCGACTCCCGTAGTCAAGGCGGACAGAAGGACTCCGCTCTTGCTACCCAAAACACAAGTAATAACTCGCTCCCCTGACCTCACCATCACCTTACGTCGATAACAATCGATCGTCGCCTGATATCTGGCAAGCCAGTCCATCCCAAGGATCACGTCGAAGGCGATCATCTCCAGAATGAGTAGATCACCAACGAAAGGGCAGTCTGCCACTCGAACCTCACAATCTCGTCAAACAGTATCCAACATTACCTCCCCCGTAACTGGGGTCTCAAGACACATCGGTCTACTAAGGAACTCCACCCTCAAACCCAAAGAACGAGAAAACGAAGTAGAAATAAACGAATGGGATGCACCAATATCGAACAGAAAAGACGCCCACGAATTAAAAAGTAAACACGTACCCTGTGTGGCCTCAGGGCCGGCGTACTGTCCCTCGGCTCTGGTATATGTGAGTGCAAAAACTCGGCCCTGCCGTGCCGGTGGTCCTCCTCTCGGTGGTGGTGGTAGTGCCACCTGCCGCTGAGGCCTAGCCTGGTATCTCAGGGCTGCCGCTCCCGCCGCCTGACGAGGAGCTCTCTGCTGCTGTGCCTGTTGTGGTCGGTCGGGAGGCGCCTGACGAGATGTGCCTGCTGGGCCTCAGTGGGAGTACAACTCCAACCCGATCCAGACAAGTAGATGAAATGTGCCCTGTCGGCCGCACTGGTAACAAGTCCGCTCATCAACACGCTGCCTCTCACCAAGCCCCTGTGGACGATCCACCTGCCGCTCTGCGAGTCCTCTGCTCCTCGGGCAGTCTAGGGCTAAGTGCCCCTGCTGTTTTCACACTGGGCAGAACTGTGACAGCGGGGCAGGTCCAACTGACGCCACTGCTGCTCCTCTGCGCATGCCACTCTGCTGAAACTGAGGCTGGAAAGACCTAGAAGTCCTCTGTCGCCTCGCATCACGTCCCTCGGACGGTCTGAGGAAGCCACTCGGCCTCGGCCTGAAATCCCGCGCTCTAGAGGTCTCTCGAAAATGCCTCTCTACTGCTAAGGCCTGGTCTACCAAGATAGAGTACACCTCTATCCTCAAAGCAATAATCCGATCGGCAATCGAAGGGATGAGCCCACGCTCGAACCGCCTGCAATGACTCTGTTCAGTCTGCACCATCTCGGGTGCAAAGCGGGACAAGGATAAGAACCTAGCCGCATACTCAAAAACTGTCATCCCCCTCTACCGTAGCTCTAGGAACTGCTGGTGTCTATCATCTCGAACCGATCGAGGGAAGTACTGCTCCATGAATAGTCGACTGAAAATCCTCACGAACTCTGGTCTGCACAGACTGCCACCAGTAATAAGCCTCACCCTCAAGCTGGAAGGTGGAGAAAGAGACTCTCAGACGTCCCTCAGAAACTCCAGACGTGTCAAGGTTGCGAGTAATCCGCTCCAACCATATAGCTGCTGCCTCGGAGTCAGCACTCCCAAAAAAAGTCGGTGTACCCAACCTACGGAAATCCCGGAGAGCCTGGGACGTGTAGCTATCCATCTGTCATGGCCTCTCGACAACGACTGTCTCGGTAGCAGGCACAGGCTCTGATGCCGGTGCTGGGTCTCCCGCTGAGCGCTGCTAGTACTGCGTGAACCACCTCATCAATAGGGGTCGCCTGAGTCGGCTCTGCGACTGGGGTAGCTCTAGCCGGTGACCCTGACGGTCCATCCTCAAAGCTCTGGTGCTCTGTGGGAGCAGCACCCTAGGCACCTACTACCCCTGCTAGTCCAACGACTGGTGTCTGGCTCTGCCCCACAGTTGGGCGGCTCTTGGTAGCTCTCGGAACATAAACACGAGACATCTCGTAGGATCGCTACAGTTATACGAACAGTTCGTAACTCAGTTTAACACAATCGAATCGATTTAAGCAAAAGGGACTTCTCATGCGTCTCGAAGGATCCTAACTGGATCGAGGATAAGTAGGTAAGTCATATATATAGTACTTATATAGACAAGGAAGTCCGCACCTCGTGCGTCTCACACATCAAGCAAGTAATGCAACCAACTCCCACAGGAGGCACAGATCACAGAAATACACAGCAACATACCAGACCGGTAAACGTCTCGGTCGGGTATTTTCCGATTACTTGGGGTTCAAAACGCAAAGCAACGAGTTTGAAAAGATAAAGTCTTAATCTCTTCTTCGTGAGTCTCATTCTTTTCTTAAACCCTTTATCTTTAATCACAACATTCATGTTGATCTCGCGTCGTTACAACTCGATTCAGGCGTCCCCGAATCTCGCTGTAACCACTTGACATCCAACCATCACGTTCGACTACAGTGGCGCCCTTGAGTCAACCCGTGATAGTGCAAACATTTCAGTTCTACGGAAATTTCGGCATGACCTATTCGTATTTTCCACTAACCCTCCGCTTAAGCGGGACATTTACCAATTAATTTTCACAAGTTATTCAATACTTAGAGTTCTCATGCTCCGCAAGTACACAACACAATCAGCACATAGAGTTCTCATGCTCCGCAAAGTACACAACACAATTAAAGAGAGTGCAAGAATACTCGAGTTCTACTCTTCTCTCAAATGTCATCCCAATTGGATCATCCTTTCAACTTTAATTTTTTAAACAATGCCCAACATCTTAACCAAGTCAACACTCAATCAATTTCAACATTTTAACATTTTAATCCCTCAATCAGTCGAGAAGTCACTACTTCAGTAAGTCAACACTTCGATAAGTCGACACTTTAGTAAATCAACACTACAACAAGTTAACTCTTCAACCTTATCAATCATGGAACGACCAACCACGGAGGTAACACACTTAACAAATAATTTACTCAATGACCAGTTTATAACGGCTCGATCATTGCTCGTTAACCCAATACTGATCTCAACCGTTCGGCCTCACCGATCACTGTATCTTACAGTCCATAGGGTAAGGATACAATTCAAGCAATGTAACCAACATAACAAAGAGATTCAAACTTAAGCAACAGTGAACAATCAAGACTCGTGTCGTTCCCAATCTACGCATCAAATGTTTTCAACTTGCTTCACTGAGTACACGACTTAGACCTCCTAACTCTACCCACCTAATTGACGTTGGTCCGAGGTTTTGAAAACAAGTTCAAAATTAGAAACCCGTTTCAAATGAAAACAGGCTCTGATACCAAATTGTCACGCCCCAAATCCGGTTTTGACCGGACTCGAGACGTGACCTGAGTTAATAATAGAAAATACTAAACAATCGATAGGACCTTTAAAATTTCAAATAAACTCCATCAAATCATCATAAATAATTAGTTCGAAAATCTCAAATGTGAGTCAAAACTCGACATAAAGTGCAAGATAAATAGTGTTTAGTACAAACGACCAACACAACTCTAGAATAATCCCCAAGACGTCCAGAAGCTCCCGAGCCTCGAACTCACTAGACATCAGGTACGCCTGTGAAAACAGTAAGAAAACCATACGGGTGAGCTTACGCTCAGTAGGAAAAATCGTAAACAACTCAACCTTTAGATCAATAATAGAGCTGCTTTAACCAGATAACGCAAATAACGATTAAATACGATTAACAATGAAATGCTAGTAAACAAAGTGAATAAGAATAATACCGCATTCTCAAGGATAACAGTAACGTAAAAGATTCCATGAAAAGTACTATAACGAATCATAACTACTAATATGGGAG
Source organism: Erodium maritimum (assembly GCA_963921825.1). Taxonomy (NCBI): domain Eukaryota; kingdom Viridiplantae; phylum Streptophyta; class Magnoliopsida; order Geraniales; family Geraniaceae; genus Erodium; species Erodium maritimum. The sequence continues at coordinate 138,684,930 of OY997588.1, read as the reverse complement.
CAATTAATATCCCGCCAACCACTTGTAAAGGTTAGAGCATCCACAACCATGGGTGAGATGGTGCTGGCGAGGAGAAAACGCCGGCGAGGAGTTGGCTGGGAGCTGGCGGGGAGCAGGCGGGGAGCTCGCAAGCTGGGAGTGTTGGCTGGGAGCTTAAGGCCGGCACTTATAGCTGGCGGGGAGCAAAAATGTGAGTAAAAGGGGCTGCTATAAGCCAACAAAAAGGCTTTACCATTGTAGCTCTCTGCCTGGGAGTGCTGGCTGTAAGCAAAAAAAAAATAGTTTTTTATTCTCCCTGCCAGCACCATCTCACCAGCTGCCGGCGAGATGGTTGTGGATGCTCTTAGGGTCACACCCAACTAATAAGGTTGACATACTAGTTGTGGAAGTCTGGTCCGATATAAGTGGCCCGTTTTGAACAAAAATATACATGGTGTTAGAGTTAGTTTAGCCCACGACCCACTTGTCACCTTGACCCTATGATCTCCGATCCATAAGCAAATTTCAAGTCCTACACAAGAGGATGAATAGTGTTAAAATATTAATTGAACCACATCTGACTATATATAAAATCAAATAGTTACTTACAAAGACTTGAAGTACCAATTAAAAATGTTGATTTTTTTAATTGTGAAAACCCAATTCGCGTATAAGTAGCCTATTTAATACCACTATGATTAATGATCCAAAATTTAATTCAAAAAATAGATGTGTGAAAATTATTTTGGAGAGATAAATAAAGGAGAGAGAATGGAGCATTGCCACACAATCTCACACTATGTCCGCGTGAAATCAATGCTTCTCAACCAACCCTTCTCTCTTAACGGTACAAAAGAAGAGAAAAACTTTCTCTAGGATCACTATACTATATATATTGAACCCACAAGTCAGTGAAGTCACCACTGAAAGCACCAAACCCTAGCTAAACATATAGATTGCATTTTTAGTGCGTGCATATATGGAGGTCAAGAAAACGTGGCTTGTGTATGTGTTGTTGGTGTTGATGATGAGAAGTACAAGTACAAGAGCAGAGCCGCAAGTGCCTTGCTACTTCATCTTCGGAGATTCCTTGGTCGATAATGGCAATAATAATGAGCTGACCTCCCTCGCCAGAGCCGACTACCTTCCCTACGGCGTCGACTTCTCCGGAGGCCCAACCGGAAGGTTCACCAACGGCAAAACCACAGTTGATGTTATTGGTATGTATATATACCTTCTCTCATCATCAATACCTTCGTGCGCATATATATCTACTTCACTCCATCTATTTGGGTTTTATGTTTTTGCCTTGCATGCATGCTTCAACCGAATCAAAGTGTACATACGATATGATATGGTATATTAGTTTCTCCTTTTTGATAAACTCGAAAACTTTATTATAGAAAAATTAAATCCAAGTCGGATTGAATTCGCAAAACAACCAAAATAAAAGATTTCTAAAAAAGAATTGTGGGAACAAAACCCAAAACCTATAAACCGAAAACAACAAATACGACAACACCGATCATCCGTCGTTAGTGACTCACTCTTCACCTTTCGAGGTCCAGTTTGGGTCATCGAAAGCCTTTGCTTGAGGTTGATGAAGCTGAGCTAATTGAGTGTTTCGAGCTTGTGCAACCTGCTTCCATATAGTAACAGGAGCAACAAGGCTCTCACGGCTCAATGAGCGAGCTCGAGGCTTAGATTTACCAGTATAATAATCCTCCTAAAACTTAGGATGTTGGCTTTAACGTTTCGGATCTTTGAGAAGGGTATCCTTTCACGGACTACCCAACTCATTCGGGACCTCATTCTATATAGACGTCGTACCCACATTCAACATTTTTTGCCCGATAATCGAAATAGCTGACTGGACTGCATCTGACGAAATAGCTGACTGGACTGCATCTGACAAACAAATTAAATTTGTGATAGTAATACTAGCATATATTTAATGAGGTGTATTATTCATGTTAGTTTTATAATACATTTTAATAGGTTGATAGATATGGTGTAAATTTGATGTTTTTTTTAAACTAAAATTTATTAAGCAAACGTTCTACAAGACAATTGATTAATTTAAGAAAACGATCCAAAAAAGAACATTTTCTTCAAACCAAAACAACTATTAAGAGCAAAACAGATAACAAAAGAACCAAACAAGAAAACGATAAGAAAAAACCGCCACATCAAACTGCCGTCTCCTTACCTGCGTCCTACCTGAATCCAAACAAACAAAAACGGTTGGATATCTATTTTATAAAAAATATATTGTAATAAGTACTTTTGCTGGAATTTTCTACTGTTTGATAGTGTAGCTATTCTAACTCTCGAGAGCAAGCATGAGATATTACATTTGGTTTTGTTATCATCCCCGACCCGTACGTAGAGGATCTCTAACATTTTTGAGTATTCATACAACTTCCTCATGAAAAGTTGAATATATACTGGGAAATAAATTAATTAGCGAATAAACAAATTATGACATGCATTGCATTACAGTGGTAGACGAGTTTCTCCGTTTCTCGAGACGCAAATCACAGTAAGGTTTTGCCACGTGGTCAAAAGTAGCAATGACCATCCTGACGTTGACCTGCAAAGGCCAATCAGCTCAACATGCATTTTGACTTTGAGCTGCATGCCAGCTTGAACACTTTAATGTGCATGCACATTCATGGTTCTTCATCCCCCAATGACCTCTAATCTACCATTCACTATATGTGTACAAGTCAGATATGCAATTAATAACCTATACTTGGTACAAGTTATAAATTAATTAGACATCTCCATAAAAAGTTAATGTATGATTATATATTTTCAAAAAAATACATCATATTAATCATTTTTTTTTATCAATAATACAAATTTAAATTGAAAGAACTTTGGTCTCGAAAAGAAAACAGAAGTCGAGGGTTTAACCCTGAAAAGACAACCTACAACCAATAAGAGTATGTTACTGATACTTCGAACCATCTAAACAGATCCGTTCAAATAATCAAACCAAACTACTAGAAACAAACACAAGAGGATGATTTAAATCCAAAACTGAATACATAACAAATTTATTTTGGACATTCAATCCCTAATTCATGTTAATCTTAGATTATTGACCATCAGATATAAATACGTATATATATATGTAAAAGGGGTTTAGGTCTCATATGGGAAATTGTTTTGTAGCCGAGCTTTTGGGGTTTGAAGAATACACTCCACCATACTCAACAGCAAGAGGCCAAGACATACTCAAAGGAGTCAACTATGCATCTGCAGCTGCTGGAATTAGAGAGGAAACAGGACAGCAACTGGTAGCTAGCTACGATTATTTATACATGATTTCTTTTATTTTCTTTTAATTATACAAATACAAATTATTGGTTCAATTAATCATATAAAATTGTCTAAATATATATTGATCATCAGGGAGGTAGGATCACTTTCAGCGGGCAGGTGAAAAATTACCAAAACACCGTATCTCAAATTGTGGAGTTATTGGGGGATGAAAACGCAGCCGCAAATCACCTTAGCAAATGCATATATTCAGTGGGACTCGGAAGCAACGACTATTTGAACAACTATTTCATGCCTCTCTATTACTCCACCGGCCGCCAATACACTCCCGACCAGTACGCCGCCGATCTCATTCGACAATACACCCAACAATTAAAGGTACGTTATATATATATATATATATATATATATTTCTCTTCCTTTAATTTAATTATACTCCATGCATGTTTGTATATATGCATGCATTAATAATCTCGTTTAATATGTACGTACGTGTAGATCTTGTACAAGTATGGAGCAAGGAAGTTTGTATTGATCGGAGTCGGTCAGGTCGGGTGCAGCCCCAGTGAACTTGCTCAAAACAGCGACGATGGCACAACTTGCGTACAAAGAATCAACTCCGCGTGCCAAATATTCAACAACAAGCTCAAGTCTCTTGTGGATCAGTTCAACGCTAACACTCCCGATGCTAAGTTCATATACATCAACGCCTATGGCATTTTCCAGGACTTGGTCAATAGGGCTCCTCTTTACGGTAAACACATAAACCTGGCATTGATTTGTGTTGCATATTTCCAAGACTAGCGATAAAGTCAGACTCATCTAAAAGATTAAGATGATAAGTATATATGTGTGGGAAAAGATAACAAATATTGTTGGCATGTGGAGGTTATACCACCACCAGATATTAATACTATGTATGTTAAAGTCCGACTCACTTAAACGCTCAAACTAATATGTAGTTTTATCAACTTGTTGAAGGTATATTTGTTTTGATGAATGCAATGTGATGAAATGTTTTTGGTGGATATGGTAGGGTTCAAGAACACAAATTCAGGATGCTGTGGAGTTGGAAGAAACAATGGACAAATGACATGCTTGCCACTACAAACTCCATGTGAAAACAGGAATGAGTACATGTTTTGGGATGCATTCCATCCAACGGAAGCTGTAAATGCCCTCGTGGGCCAGAGATCATATAGCGCCCAGTCACCTTCCGATGCTTATCCTATTGATATTCGCGGTCTGGCTCAGCTCTAGGCTCCCCATTTTGCACCCGTCGTAGTTGTTAAGTTGCTATGAGCACTATTGTTTCTGGTTATGGACATGCATGTTTCGTGGAACTTTCCTATGCTGCAACTTCCTTTTTTTTGTCTAACTTTACGGGGCCTATCCGTGTTTTAATGTGCTTTTTAATTTGAAATTTTTGTCTTATTAATCATTTCCAAAAGCACACCAAACAATAACTTGGTAAAAATCATTTAGAGTCGATATTGTAGTCCGAAAGCCTTTATTTATCATAGGTGTTCCAGCGTCAAAGGCTACACAACCTATTTCTAATACACCAAATAAAAGTGTAAGAACCGCCCCCGGTTGATCCCAGTCGAACCGGAGGTCTTTGGTGGAAGTTGACTTTTTGTCGGAAAAGTCAACCGATGACTCCGGGAGTCATTCAGGACTTTTCCGGGGTCCACAAAGCTTAGCCGTCATTACGGTTAGCTTAGTTAGGCCGTTTACTTTCAATTGACTGTAAGTTGTGAAAAGTCAACCGTCGGTCAAATTTCGGGTCAACCCTCGCTTAATTAAGGACTAAATTAATTTAAAACCCTTTGTGCTTGTTTTTCTAAGAGGGATGTGGTCCCCATTTGGACAAGTGTCCCTTTTGGTTTGGATGAGAAGAAGGAGGGCACAATGACCATTTTAACCCTAAAAGAATGGGCTTGGGAGACTTGTGAGCATGAGGGTAGTTTGGGGTTTTCCCCTTTAGGGTATATGACCCAAATTGGGAGCATTTTAGCCCAAACATTTAGTGTTGGTCAAAATTCACCAAAGGGGAAAGAAGAAGAAGCTCTCAAAGCTTGGAGAAGAAGAAAAGAGGAGAAAAGAGAGGTCCTGAACCTATTTGTGACCCAAATCTCCCCATTTTCCCTTGTTTCTTCATCTAACCTTCATCCTCAAGGTAAATCCATCTTCTATTTTTGTTTCTAGAAATTTGGATTCATGGGTTTTGAGGAAAAGATGAAGAAATTGATTGGGTTTGAGTTTGTGAACATTGGATGATGTTATTTGGTGAAAAAGGAGTGTAGATGATGAATTTAATTTGGTTTTGTGGAGTTTTGATGAACAACCATGATGGGTTTTGAAGTAGAGACGTTTAGGATTTGTTTTTGGAGCTTTGGAAGGTCATCAATGGAGGTTTTGGGGGTTAAAATCGTGAAAACCCGAAGCTGGAGGAAGAAGACGATGAACAGTAACAGACTGTCACAGATCCGTGAGGAGAACCGTGACGACGTCTGCCACGGTTCCGTGAGGAGAACCGTGACGGTTCAGCCCACGGATCCGTGACCCAAACCGTGACAAACCCGGATTGGGCCTTTTTCCGGCCCATTTCCCGTCTTAGCCTATGTTGGACTTTCGGGCTTAATTCAGTTATTTCTCGTTCTTAACGCAACTGAATTAGTTTTGACTCGAGTATTTATTTGTGATCCAAGGCTTCGGATCCGAGATCGACGGAGGAGGAGACCCGAGGACATCGTGAAGTGGAGGAGGAAGCGAGCCAGGACGTCAGCAGCTAGGAGTTGATCGTTGATTATTTATGAGGTAGGGATCGTAGCGAATACCGGTTCGATTGAGGAAAGTTACTAGTATGCATGTTAATAATAATAACAACCGGAAAAGTCCTAGTTCGCATATAGGATGTGATTCACTAGAATAACCGCTTTCAATTACTTAATAACCGGACGAGTCTTAGTTGCATGTAGGATGTGATTCACTAGTTTAATCGCTTTCATTTCTTGGGAAATTGTCGTGCTGGTAGAATGGCCATGTCGAGCCTTAGGGTTGCGTGTTGATTGAGATGCATGATACTTGCTGTAGCCGTTGTTTGAGAGTCTTAATCAGATTATACTCGGTGTAGCATGTTGTGACTATGTGTGGGCAAGTGTGTCGTGCTTGATGTGATGTGAATCTTTGGTTGTAATATGATCGGGTGAGTGATAGACCGATTCGTGTGTTATGGTGAGTTGACTCGGTTGGTATACCGTGGTCGAACTATGGCTTTGTGATGCGTGTTATTCCCTTGATGTGTGTTCCAAAAGGAGTTGTGTCCGGTATGATACCTACACTGAGAGAGTATGCCGGTGTAGAGTATCGAGGACGAGGACGGTTTAACTATTACACCGATGTTATGTGGTCCGGGAAGTCGTACGAACGAGGTATGTGCCGGTCCGGTATGCATGAGGCCCTGATTCTACGTGAAAGGAAGACGTCCGACTGAGGGATTTCCGGTATGGGATGTTACCCCGATTCTACGTGACAGGAAGATGTCGGGACCAATTCTTTGTGTTCCGGTACGATATAAATGGGATGGGCTACGATAGCCGGAGATGTTGAGTTTGGTTGTACTAAGTTATGTGTTGTTCTGCTGTGTGTGTTGTGCGTGCTGTTTGGCTTTGTGCGTTATATTATTTGTGATTTTGATCTTACGAGGGTGTTTAGTGGTTGGTACTTGTCCCGTGGGCGTTGTTGATACCTATGCTTTGCTAGTATGCCCTAATTGGACGGTTACTCATGGTATTGAACTAACGTTCATAACCTTAACTAATTTTCCTACTGAGCGAAAGCTCACCCCTTTACCTTGTTGTGTTACAGGTTTTGAGCGGGACTTGGACTAGCAGGATTCTCGGAGCTGGGGATCTAGTGAGAGTCTTAGCTAGTGTTGTCTAGAGACGTTCAATTTTTACTGATTCTAAACTGTTTTACTTTTTGTCGTTGATGAGCTGTTGACTCGTATTACTATTCGGAGTTTTAAACTACTATTTGAGACTTTTTTTCTTTATTTAACTACTGTTATTATTTATCTTTTAATTCACGTCTCGAGTCCGGTCAAAACCGGATTTGGGGCGTGACAAAAAGTTTCACGACAATAGGAGATTAGATCGATTACACAACACCAAATATCTAAATACCGCTCCGAATGGTTGTCTTGGCTTGTTGGATGTCGAAATACGTCACCCTAGGGAACATGACCTGGCCAGACCGTTCAAATTTTGGGCCCGACCCTTGAGGCCCAAGGTCGTCTGCAAGACCGTAGGGCGAGCCTTGGTGGAGGGGAAGTCCATCAGCCTGACGGCGACGACGGTTGTAGGGAGCCCGGTGCACAGTGACGACCATGACAGGATAGAGATAAGGCACTTCGAGAGTAGACAGAAGGAGGAGAATCAATGCCCGTGAAATCGAGAACTTTGGATGTTGAGGATGGGAGTCAGGAGATATGTGAGAGTCTCTAAGGATCACATAGTGACGGTGAATCTAAACCAGCCCACTTGAAGGAGGCCACATATATTCCTAGACGAGGCGACCGCATCTATAGTGAGACGACGACGCAATGACAAGGAAAAACAACAAAAACATCAAATAGATCAACGAGTGAAATGCCATAAGCATATAACTTCATCAACGAGTTTTAGCCTTATAACAAGTTGGTTTTTGTGCGCTTGTACTTAGCAAACCGTTGCGCTTTTAGCATTTTTCCTATTCATCTTTGGGACGGACCCGAAGAGACTGAAATACATGATTCGGGGTCATATCACATTCTTCTGTTACAGAGTAGTTTCAATTTGAGTTTTTCATTTCTGAATTGTATTGGATTGTTATTGTTGTTGGGTTTTATCCTTGGCTAGCCCAAGGCCCATCTTATGTTTGTGTTAAATAGCATTGAAATAAATGAGAAAGCAATACAGTTATCTCAGTACACTCTCCACTACTCTCTCCCCCTTTCTTTCTCTCTCAATCCTCCTTCTTTTGGCACCTTCCTCCTTTTCTGAATCCCTCTAGCAACCCTAATTGGTATCGCTACTACGCCTCTTTACCCTTCTCTCGTTACACTGGTATCAGCCTCACCTTCCAGGCCTAAATGTCTACATCGGTGTCCAACAAACAGCTCCAGGAAGAGATTTCAACTACTAATACAGAGGTGGTGACGATCAAGGATGATGTTGCAGAGCTCAAGGTCTCGATGAACAATATGACGAAGCTCCTTCAGGCCTTAATCGATAAGATCCCAGATTCCCCATCAAGACCATACACGACGACACCACCGTCTCCGGCTTCCGGGTCGGGGATCATCGGAGCGACCCCACCGCCGCAAGCATCAATTTTGGGTCCTCCTCCCGAAGCTCTACCGGACCCCTCGGCTCACCGTGAGTTCCGTCCGAGACAACCACCAAAATTTGATGGTACTGATTTTCTGGGTTGGGAATGGAAGTTCCTTCAACATTGCCTTGCTGAGAAGATACCTGAACACGAAATGATTCGTGAGGCAGTCATGGGTTTTGAGGAAGCAGCTCTCAGGCACCATTTGCACTGGATGAAACAGGCACAGGCGAAGGGTGTTCCTGACCCACCTTGGGAGGAATACTTGAGTGCTCTGCGATGGCGCTTCACGGACGGTGAGTACACCGACTACATGTCGGAGCTGGCTCATCTCCGCCGGGATGGGTCTGTTGAGTCATATTTCCAGGCATTTCAGGGCATTGTGACCCAATTATCATTGTCTGAGAAAGACACCTTGGCAATGTTTCTTAGCCATTTGAAACCGGAGCTCGAGGACGCGGTTAGACTGCATTTTCCTAGAGATATAACCCAAGCCTTGATAATGGCTAAGCAACTGGAAAGGAAACATCTTTATCGCCCCACCCACACATCCTTCCCTCAACATCGACCCTCACCCACTCCACATTACAGACCACCACCACTCCCTTCACCACCCAAACACCAACCACTTCCATCGCCACGGGTAGCTATTTCTTACTCAAAGCCCAATACCCCACCAACGGCAGCGCAATTCCAATTGTGTGATGACCGTTATCGAAAAGGGCTATGTGTTTGGTGTGGCGACAAGTTCTTCAGGGAGCACGTTGTACTAAATCTCAGCTTTTCCAGCTTCTAGTGGGTGATGATTCCTCCGACCAGGCTGATGGTGATGTATTTCTGGATTGTATGACCTCTGTTGATCCTAGTGATGAAGAGGTACTGGGTTTTAATACATCTGACCCTGTGATCTCTCTACACGCTCTTTGTGGTTTATCTGGGTACATGACTATGACCTTGAAGGGTCTTATTGGCAAGCACACGGTCTTGGTTCTTGTGGATTCCGACAGCACTCACAACTTCCTAAATGCTACGGTTGCGGAATCCTTGGGTTGTCTCTTGTCCCCAACACCGGACGTGAGGGTGATTGTGACTAATGGAGACGTTTTGTTTACAAGAGCTAGATGTACCAATCTTCCATTGTTTATGCAGGGTACTAAATTCACAGCTGATTTCCTTACACTTCCAGTACAGGGTTGTGACATGATTCTTGGTGTTCAGTGGTTAGTGACATTGGGACCAATTCTTTGGGATTTCTCTCGCCTCACCATGGACTTCACTCTATAGAACCACAAGGTCCAGCTACTCGGCATCCCTCCCAGGGCGATTACGTGGGCGTCAAGGAAGCAATGCCTCAAGCTATCCTTACCCCATCTGCATGTCACTCTTTTCTCTTGTTCACGGGTGGAACAAGGTCCAACCCCATTACCGGCTGACTCGACATTGAGCCATTCTCCTTTTCCAGAAATTGATGCTCTGTTACGAGGGTTCAATCATTTGTTTGAGGAACCTCGTGGGTTGCCTCCCCATCGTACGCACGATCATGCTATTCAGTTACATTCTGATGCCCAAGCTTCGACCCTATAGGTATTCTTCTATCCAGTAAACTGAAATGGAAAGACTGATCAACGAGATGCTGGAATCAGGCATTATCAGACCCAGTTCAAGCGAGTTTGCATTCCCTGTCATCCTAGTCAAAAAGAAGGATAATTCTTGGAGGCTTTGTGTGAATTATAGGCGACTGAACTCAATGACAGTGAAGGCTAAATTCCAAATACCCTTGGTGGAAGAATTTCTGGATGAGTTACATGGTGCTCAATGCTTCACTAAACTGGATCTTAGGGCTGGCTATCATCAAATCCTCATGAAGAAGGAAGACATTGCCAATACAGCATTTTGCACACGCTCCGGTTTGTATGAGTTCCTCATCATGCCTTTTTTGGCTTACCAACGCGCCGACAACGTTCCAGTCTCTTATGAATGATATCTTCAAACTACTTCTTCGGGTATGTGTCTTGGTCTTCTTTGACGATATTTTAGTCTATTCTTCTTCACTTGATGACCATGTGGAACATTTGAAGCTTGTTTTTGAGATTTTGAGTACTGAGAAACTGTTCCTCAAAGCTTCTAAATGTGTGTTCGCTTCACCTGAAATCGAATACTTGGGTCACGTAATTTCTTCAAACGGGGTTTCAATGGACAAGAGGAAAGTGGAGGCAGTCCTGGATTGGCCTATGCCAAAAACGATCAAGCAGTTGCGTGGGTTTTTTGGTCTCACAGGGTACTATAGGAGATTCGTGAGGAATTATGGGGCGATAGCAAGACCATTAACAGATTTGTTGAAGAAAGATGCCTTTTCATGGTCTTCTCTAGCTACCGAGGCTTTTCACAACTTACAACACGCATTGACCTCGGCACCGGTATTAGCCCTACCTGATTTTACTGTCACATTCATCCTGGAAACAGACGCTTCTAGTACTCGCATTGGTGCTGTGTTGAGCCAATTGGGTAGGCCAGTTGCCTTCTTCAGCAAGGCACTAGGTTTGAGACAGCGATCTTTATCGGTGTATGAAAAGGAGATGCTCGCAGTCTTGCTCGCCACCAACATTGGAATTCATACCTCATGGGGCGCCATTTTGTCATCAAAACCGATCACCAGAGCCTCAGATTTTTATTACAGCAGAGAACAACAACCCCGGCCCAATTACAGTGGGTAGTGAAGATGATGGGGTATGACTTCGATATCCAGTTCAGGTCTGGTTCTACCAACATTGTCGCAGACGACCTATCTCGAAAATTTCCTTCGGACCTTGATTCAAATGACTCTTAATCTCAATGCTTAGTTCTGGCCCTGAGTTCTATCACTTCTCCTTTGCTGGATCAGATTCGCAAGTCTTGGGAAGTAGACCCCAAGCTCCAGGCTGTTATACAGGAACTACAACGAGGGTCAGGTTCAAATGGGCATTACTCTTGGGTTAACAACCAACTATTTCGAAAAGGAAAGCTTGTGGTGGGTCATGACTCCTTGCTCAGATCGGAGTTGCTTAACCATTTCCATGGGGGACCAACTGGGGGTCATTCAGGTGTTCTAGCCACTTTTAAGAGAATTTCTAGGCACTTTTATTGGAAGAGACTGAAGAAGGACGTAGCTATTTTTGTCGCTTCTTGCCTTGTCTGTCAGCAAAGCAAGCCTAATTTAGCAGCATCGCCTGGATTATTGCAACCTTTACCAATTCCTGACAGAGTTTGGGCTGATATGTCGATGGACTTCATCGAAGGGCTCCCTAAATCCAACGGGTTTGAGGTAATTTATGTGGCTGTTGATCGTTTATCTAAATCTGCCCACTTTATCGCATTCAAGCACCAATTCACAGCAATCACCGTGGCTCAATCGTTCATGGACAATGTTTTTCGATTGCACGACATGCCTTCTTCTATTGTCTGTGACAGAGACAAGGTGTTCATCTCTGTTTTTTGGAAGGAATTGCTTCGTCTCCACAAGGTCTCTCTCAATATGTCTTCAGCCTACCATCCCCAAACGGATGGTCAGACAGAGATCGTGAACAAGTGCTTGGAAACATACCTCAGGTGTATGTGCTCAGACTGCCCGAAGGATTGGTCGAAGTTGTTGTGACCTTGTGTCAACATAATAATCTACGTGTTTTGATGATGACACGTATACATATATTTATTCAAGATCAAATAACTCTTCCATATGTTTATTGTTTCAAATCAAACTCATTTTACAAAAGTTCTTATATTTTTTATACATGTGATTTTCGGATTTTTCAAGACAGCAACTTTGGTTGCATTTGAGGTAACTTTGAAAAATCATATCAAATTCATTTCTTTATCAAATTACGATTTATTTGATATTTTAGAAACCTCTGTGAGTCTACTTTTTAATGATCAAATTGGTTCTCCATTTGGGTACTCCATCAGAGAGTAATGGACGGAAAGGTGAGTAGACATCAAATCTGCCAGAACAGGTAAAGCAGATTTTCTTGATTGTCTTTCTTGATTAAACTGGGATTATCTACCAGGTAATAATAGGCCTACGCTATACCATTGGAAATATATATGAGTCTATTTTCTAACCCAACTGACCTTACTTGATTTGGATTCTTTTGTAAAAAGTTATGCTCATTTGAACAAGCAAAGGTCAAAGCTGAAATTTTTGGCAGCAAGCATGCTCATCATCTACTTGTGTCCAATGAAGTTGTGCACGAAATTTAAATCTCCAAGGACATTTTCAGACCTTCAATGATGATCAAGGAAGGCTATGGAAGATTCAAAATGTATACTTTGAAAGGGTTCAAGTCCTACCAATAGGATTCTTGTAAGTATGATCATTAAGATATGGTTTGGCTAGCTCATCACTCAATCCTTCTTCCCTTATTCAAAAATCTGATTTCTCTTGATTATTTATTCCTTTTTTATTCATTCAAATTGATTTTCAAAAGAGAGAAGTCATCATTTCAATCTTGAAATGTGTTGAGGACATTTCTTGTCAAGATATGCCACTTGACTTTGCACTCAAGTATTTCTTCCAACAATTCTTTTTTTTGAATTATCAAGTGCCAAGTTTTTTGTCTATAAAAGCCCTCATTTGTTTCTTCATTTCAAGACACAACACTTCTACTCTTTCTCTACAAAAATTAAGCACAAAGTTCTTCTTCATCTTTGAGAGAAAAATCATCTTGAGAGCTCTATTTTTCTTTGTTCAAGAAATTGTTTTCAAAGTCATGAACTAATAGTTTCATATCTTTTGATCTTTGAAAAACATATATTCTTATTTTTATATCTCTTCTTGAGCATGTTATGCTCTCTTTGTAAACTATTTTGAAATCCTCTTCTCTCAAAATCATCTTGAGCTAAGCCTTACATATCTTGAAATCATATATAGCTTGCTTGTACTTCATCTTTATATCTTGATTGTAATTGAGGCATTGTGTTTATTCTATATAAGATTAAACACATTGTATTGTTGACTCTTGGTGAGTTGACCTCAATATCTTTTATTGTAATTGGCCTTGTAGGCTAGAAAAGGGTGTTGTAGTTGGTTGCAAGATTTGTTCTTGCAAAGTATTGTAGTGGTTGCAAGATTTGTTCTTGCTTCCCATTTGGTGTTGTAACTTACAAGATTAGTTCTTGTGAGACTTTGTAACATTTACTATAAGTTAGTAAAAGGCCGAACTCTAAGTGAGTTCTTTAGTGTGGACGTAGCAACTCTAAGGAGAGTTGTGAACCACGTATATCTTGTGTTGGCTTTCTCTATCTTGCTATCTTTGCTTGTTGTTTAAATTTCCGAATTTGTTTTTAAGTTGCTATATTTTGTAATCAATCTATTCACCCCCCCTCTAGATTGATTCTTTGGGACCTAACAGAAGTGGCTTCCACTCGCTGAGTACTGGTACAACACATCTTTTCATTCAGCTATACAAACCTCCCCGTATCAGGCACTGTATGGACAGCCCCCCCATGTCACATCCCATATCTCTCGGGTTCCACTTCGGTTGAGTTGGTTGATAGGAGTCTGCAAGCTAGAGAAGAGGCTTCCCAGTTGCTTAAATTCCATCTCCACAGAGCTTCTTCACGCATGAAATCACAAGCTGATAAACACAGGTCCGACCACGAATTTGAGATTGGCACTTGGGTTTATGTTAAACTCCAGCCCTATCGCCAGAGCTCTGTGGCGCATCGCACCTCCCAGAAACTGAGTCCCAAGTACTTCAGGCCTTTCAAGATCCTTCGCAGAGTTGGACGTGTATCTTACACCTTGGAGCTGCCTGCTGAGTCCCGTATTCGCCCCACATTTCACATCTCCCAACTGAAGAAACATGTGGGTGCGGTTCTGCAACAAACACCACTACCAACAACGACTCTTCCCAATCTTTTTTCCAAGGTACCAGATAGAATTGTGGTAGGGTGCGCCCGCCCTCTGACCGAGTATCGGTAAATTGTGATATGGCCGTAAGATCTGGTCTATTAAGGGGGACGTGTTGTGTGTGTATCGTTAATGATTTATTGCATGATTGTTATTGCTTTGCGTGTATGTATGATTTGATGTCCGTTGTTCGTTACGGGAGCCCCAATGACTGTGTCTCCTATGGACCGAGGGGAAGCTGATATGATGTACCAGTTAGGGTACATATCAGAGTTTTGAGAGTTGATATTTGTGTATCAGATTTGAGTGTTACTTTAATCGTTTTCCTTTTTACATTTGTTATTCTCCGTTGATTTCCTTGAACGTCACATTCTTTAAGGCTTTGGAACCCTATTGACCTGTATTTACAGCACTTTTGTTTAATCGTTCAAATTTATAAACTTGAATACTTGTACCATGTGATTTTATACTTTAACGGGGTTATTTTGCTTTACTGTTTTTCCCTACTGAGCGTAAGCTCACCCCCCTGCTTGTTTTACTTTTCGTACAGGTTTCCTTCTTGAGTAGTTCTAAAGGTGATCTCAAGGCTCGGGAGCTCTTTGGGATTTGGGATTTGAGTTAGAGACGTACAGACGGTTTATGTACTTTGTTATTAATTGTCAGACAGAGCTGTTGACTCTTGTTTTTGGTTTTATTCAATTTACAATATTATGTTTTTCGTATTCCTTTAATTGTTTTTTTTCTTTATCTTCAGTTCACGTCTCGAGTCCGGTCAAACCCGGATTTGGGGCGTGACAATTTGGTATCAGAGCCTGGTTTCATTTTGAAATTGTTTTCAAAACCTCGGAACGTACGTCAATTAGGTGGGTAGAGTTAGGAGGTTAAGTCGTAGTGTTCGGTGACGCAAGTCGGAAATATCTGATGCGTAGAGTTGGAACGACAAGAGTCTTAATTGTTTAATCGCTTTTTTTAAGATTGACTCCTTTATGTTATGTTGTTGCGTTTCTTGACTAATATCTTTGCTCCGTTGGATGTATGCCTCAGTTGATCTGTGATGCCGACCAGTTGAGATCGGAGTTGGTTATCAATCGATGGTCGAACGGTTACGAATGGGTGGTTTTGGTATATTAGTTGTTGAGTGAGTTGCCGCCTTGGCCGGCCGTTGTTGGACTGATGAATTTGAATTGTTGACTTGTTTGGGTGTTAATTGAGTAAAAGGTAAAAAAACCTGAGTGGGACTGCGATACTTTAAGGTGATGTGTACTTTTACTGGTTGGGGTTTACCTTGTGTACCGAATGCTGTGTGAAATTTGTTATTAATGTCCCGCTTGAGCGGATGGTTAATGGAATATACGAACGGGTCATGCCGAAATTTCTGTAAAACTGAAGTGTTTGCACTATCACGGGTTGACTCAGGGGCGCCACTGTAGTCGAACGTGATAGGGGGATGTCAAGTGGTTACAACGAGATTCAGGGACGCCTGAATCGGGTTGTAACGACGCGAGATCGACATGAAGGTTGTAATGGAAGGAGAAAAGTATTGAAAACCTAAGAAATTGAACCAACGCTAAGAATTGTGGAATTGTTTTGAGTTGTGATCTTGAACCCTTGTCATGGGAAAGATACCCGACCGAAACGTATGCCGATCTGGTATGTTGTTGTGTGACTGTTTGACATTGTGCCTCCTACGGGAGTTGATTGGATTGCGTGTTTTGATTCTGTGAGACGCACAAGTTTGCGGGCTTCTCTGCTTTATGAAGTATTATATCTATGACTATACTAAGACTAAGTTTAACCGTGGTCCGAGTATGACCCTTTTGAAACGCGTGCGAACGTTTTTTTTATTTTAAGCGAACTGCTTTATTCGAAATTTGGGAAACTGAACATGTGTGTTATCTATGTAGAGGATATACGACATGAGACCTGCTTACACACCGAGAGGCACTAGGGGTCGCCCAGTTAGTGGCCAGGGACGACCACAGGCCATTGATCAGACAGGGCCATTGAGCGCCCAAGGTGCTGCTTCTGCAGAGCACCGGAGAGATGAGGTCGGGCCGTTAGGATTACCGCCCCGGGTTCCTCCAGTCTCAGAGCCGACTCAGGCGGCCCCTCTAGAGGAGGTGGTTTGCGCAGTACTAGCAGCGATCAGCGCTCAGCAGGGGACTGCAACACCGGCACCAGAGCCTGTGCCTACTGTTGCCGCAACCACTGTCGAGAGGCCAGACCAGTTTGACAGCTACACGACCCAGGCTCTCAGGGATTTCCGTAGGCTGGGCACACTAGTCTACTCTGGGGGGTCAGAACCCAAGGCAGCCGCAAAGTGGCTTGAGCAGATTACCAGCAACCCTGACACTTCTGGGGTATCTGACGATCATCTAAGAGTATCTTTCGCGACGTTTCAGCTTGAGGGGGAAGCATACTACTGGTGGCAGCATGTGCAGACCAAGGTTGGAGACGACTTTCAGCTGTTCAGCATACTGTTCCTGGAGCAGTATTTCCCTCGATCTGTTTGAGATGACCGACACCAACAGTTTTTGGATCTGCGTCAGAGAGGGATGACCGTCTCTGAGTATGGGGCGAGGTTCACATCCTTAGCTCGTTTTCGCACCGGAGATGGTGCAGACCAAGGAGAGCCGCTGCAGGCGCTTTGAGAGAGGACTCATCCCGTCCATCGCGGATCGAGTCGTTGCTTTCAGGACTGAGAATTATTCGGTATTAGTGGACCAGGCACTAGCCGTGGAGCGGCACTTTCGAGAGACCGCCAGAGCGCGGGAGAGCAGACCAAGGCCGAGTGACTTCCTGAGGCCGTCTGAAGGTGGCGATTCGAGGAGACAGAGGAGCTCGGGATTCTTCCGTGTTGGGTCTCGAGGTAGGGTTGGAGATGAACCAACTCGCAGCGGAAAATCAATGAAAACCAAGAGACGATTAAAACCATGAAACAACTAACAAAGAATGGATTCACAAGAGAAAAATTCAGCACTAGTTCTTACCAAAACAAGATCACCTGGTAACGAATGATTGGCTTGAGTCTCCAAGACGCCTACGTATCCACATGGGAATCAAAGCCACATAGTTCTTCTCTTTGAGGACTCAAGAACACAAAAATGGAGGTGGGAGCTTGCCAAACCCGAAATTACAAGGGAAAGGGGAGAGAAGTTGTGTTTCCTATTCTTGTCTTGTGTTTGTTATGTTGAAAAAGGATGACTTAAACATATCAAACCCCATACTTGTCCAACTAAAGGCATGGGACAAGCATGGTGACAAGTAAGGTGTAAATAGGACAAAGTATGGCAAGACAAGATTGGGTTAGGTAGTGAATCACCAACACCTTAATCCTTGTCTTGCTTACTTAGTACTAATTAATCAAGACTTGATTAATTAGTTCCATGGGCCTTGGTTGCATGGGCCTTTCATGGGCCTCTTGGAATATGGCCCGTGGCCATTTCCAATGAGGTCCCGTGATTCGCTCATCACCTCCAAGCCTTCCATATCGGAAATGTCCAACATTATCCGACGCGATCAATCCCAAGACTCCAAGCCTTGTCTCGATCCGTAAAGTCCTATTCACTTACAGGCACATGACCCAAAACCCAGTTTTGGTCATGTCCCGAGACAACTCCCTTTTGGCCATCCTTCATAAATGTGTTGATGAGTTTCATCCTCCGGTGTGACCCTTAGGTTTATGCATGTCAATAGATCAACGTAAAATCCCATTTTACTTGATCGTATTTAATTGGCAACTAACGAGACTTTAGTATTGCCTGAGACTGCATAACGAATCGACCCTGTCGATTCTAACCTTTCCGTCGTCCCTGTCATTATCCTTTTACCTCCGATATCCTGATTGAGATAAGACATATATCCGTCATCCTTATTATTCTCAATCACTGTTCCTTGATATGTGAGATGACTGAATATATGATACCCAATATCATGTGCATGGCCATGCTATTCTTTCAGTCACTCTCGATCAAGCGGCCGAGAACCGATATCTTTCCCATACCTCAGTATGAGGGATAAATCCCTTAGCCGTCTTTCGTGTCACTCATGTAGCCCGTCCCCAAGCCAATATTGGCCGTTATGGAAGCCCTGCTATGGACAACGTTAGGCTCAGGTCAAACTCAGTTGTTGACTACATAGCAATCACAAAGACTCCTTGGTCTAAGGATACATGACAAGCTACGACACTGAATATGTTCATGACTTAATCTATGGCACATATTCAGGGTGGGTCGTCCAATATCATGTCCCACATGATATCTATGATCAGACTCCGGAATCTCATTCCAATGACTAACAGAACGTAAGCCATAAAGAGTCATCTTTCATACTAGTCGCTTTTAGTGAAGCTTTGTTGACTAGGGACACATCGAGTGTGATCTATCTCGATCTATGGTTCTATTCGCATTGTGGGCATAGATCATAGCACACATCGATATATTACTCCAACACATAAGTAATATAAAGCTGCTTTAATTTTATTGCTAACGATGATATATACATTTGGACATTTAGGATTGAACTACGGGCACTAAGACTAACATTCCGGCCTCAGATTCAGTCTTGTGGGCCGAGACCGGACGGATCGGTAGCGTCGGCCGGATCCGCCGCGTCGGAGCGGCCGCCAGTATGTTACTTTTGTCATCAGTCAGGCGATCGGAGCCGAGATTGTCCGAGAGACGGCACGCGTCGGTGTCATACTTGCGTCCAGGTCGGGCATTTTGCGAGACAGTGTACCGTTGCAGGTAGAGAGACATCAGCGCCGAGGGTCCCACAGCAGGCAGCGAGGGCATCAGCGCCGAGACATTAGTAGAGGGCCCCACAGCAGATGACTTTTCCACCACCTTCGAGAGGAGGACCTCAGACTCAGTAGGGCAGAGTGTACGCGATTGCCGGGCCCTGAGCTGAGGGACATGTTTCCGATCATGAGATCGCTTAGAGTACGTGTGTACTATTTATTTTTGGATATTGTGTTTGCTGACACTTGAGTATTACTCTTGGTTGTATTGCTTCGTGGTTAATTTATGTTGGAACGAATTTAAAACTGCTAAGCCCACCCGTACCTTAACACACCGACTAGAGGTGTGGTAGTACCGACTAGGGTCAGCATGAGTTTGAAAGTAGAGTAACAGACCGTCTCGTTCTTAAAGAACTTACCGTAACAAAAGTTTCTTTTCCCGCTTCGAGCGTATTTATCAAGTTTTAAGAATCGAACGGTGAAACATCAGACGTTCATCGTGTGCTATCAGCAGCGAATGCCCGAGCAGTGAAAAGTTGCAGCCTTGACCATTAAACGGTCCGACCAGTCACCGGAGATGACCGAGTGACGATAAGATCAAAGTAGCGCAGCGGAAGCGTGGTGGGCCCATAACCCATAGGCGTCGTAATCTCCATCTTCTTCTACCCCTGCTGGAAGATTTAAGTTATAAGATTCAAATCTTTGAGACGACCCTTTGTCTTGACACCTCGAGAAATGAGCGAAGAGTTGGACGTGTGTGTGTCGTACGTGAGAGATTAGGTTAGAGTGCGTTGTCCCTACGTTCTTCTCGGGGAAGCCGACCAGATTACTGCCAGTTCACGAAGTCATCATCGGAATTGACCTGAGACCAGAGACGACGCCGACATCCTTGGACCATGCAGATTTGCGCCAGCAGAGTTGACCGCACCGAACGTCAACCCGAAGAGCCAGATCGAAGGAGGACCTGTCCGAGCGCATCACCGAGAAGAATGCAACACGTTTCAAGAAGGAGAGGAGCGGATCGCTAAGGAGGCATGAAGACCACCGGAGGCTGGACCGCATCAAGACGAAGAACCGACGCGACTAGTTCCAGAAGAAGACGGTCAACAACGACGGCACCAAAGACCGGAGCATGCAACGGATCAAGGAGAGAGTTCGTGCTGCGCAGCAGCAAGAAGACGTGTTACGAGAGTCACATCATTCACGCCACATGGAACATGCGGATAGCACCGAGAGTTACAACAACATCAGACGACACTCCCAGCGGAGCAGAATACGGAGAACACGAACCGAGTACCAAGACGTATCTTTGTCGACAAGGGAAGGACGAACGCCAACGTCCCCGCGAAGACTAGTTTAACCGCTAAGTTTACGCCAGAAAAGTGAGAACACCTCACGTTTGGATCCGAAAACTGTTAGTCGAGTGCGACTACCACAAACTTCCAGGCCTGTAACAAGATGGAACCAAACGAAGCATTGTTTGGTAGGTCGGGTCTTGTGCCGTGCAGGGCACCGTGAGAATTAAGAGTTGACCAGTGACTGGTCCTAAATTGTTCGAAAGACGTTTGAAGAAATACGCGCAAGGTGCCCCAAAGTCCGTTCTCATTCTCGAGAGTTCAATGCTTGTTGGGTACTCAATAATGTGGTGACTTGGTTGAAACGACTTATAAGTTGGTTGATCGGTAGTGTGTGAACAAGTGATAAAGGTAACAGGATTATCACGGGTCGGTTAACCTTCGATGGACGATCTTGGTTTACATTCTAATGTCGAGTGTGGTGATCGTAACGTTTGGTTTGTGTCTCGAGGGACGCCTACTTTCGACTAAGTGCCAATCAGAGGTTCCATCGTTTTTTGTTGTTGTACGTCGTTCGTCTGATTAGATGTCGGTAGAGTACGTGGTTTTACTGAACCGTGCACTGGTTTTGAAATCCTTTGTCTTGATGAATATGTTTGTGTCTTATTTTCTTGTATATTTGTTTGTGTTGGGTCGTGACATGACCTTGTTTGCATTCCAGTGTGAAATTTTCCTGTGACGGTTACTAAAGAGAAACTGAGAAGTTACGTCTGCGTATGGTTCCGACCTTGTTCGACTTATGAAGTGTTCCAGTATGATACCTATGACCGACGGGGGATTCCAGTATAGGGTATCTAGACCGATGTCGTGTGTTCCGGTGTAATACCTATACCGACGAGGAATTCCGGTATAGGGTATCTAGACCGAGGTTGTCTGTGGCGGTACGATATCTATATTGATGCAGAACTCCGGTATAAAATATCTAGACCGTTACCTGTTCTTCCTTAGTGTTTGAGTGTTAATCGAATTGTTGTGTGTACTCGGTGTTTCTTTGAGTTTTGGTTTGATTTGTTGCTTATTGAAAGTGTGAACTGTTGAGTAAGCCTGTTTTTCACCGCCAAGTATGGCGTTTGGGTAACTAGCGTGTTCAAGTGAAGAACGTTTAAAAGAAGGTGGCGTTGTTCGGAAACGGTTAAAGGTCGTGCAGAGCCGACAGAAGAGTCACACCGATGGAAGGCGCATGCCTCTTGAGTTTTCGGTTGGTGACCTTGTTTCTCTGAGGGTGAGTCTGAAGAAGGGCCTAGTGCGATTCAACCGTGTCGGAGGCAAGTTGGCCCCGCAGCTTATCAGACCTTTTGAGATTTTGGGCAGGATTGAAGTCGTTGCCTATCATCTCCCACGTTCCCAACTGCGGAAGCACACCACGGGTCCCTCGCTTGCGAGTTTTAATCGGGTGTTCCCTGAGATAGGGTCATTTGGAACGCGTTCGTTTTAAATTTCGAGGACGAAATTCTTTTAAGGGGGGTAGATTGTAATAATTGGCAAGAAAAAAATATATAAATAAAATTATATATATATATATATATGTTGACCTGGTCAGCCAACAACAGCTGCACCTTGTGCACGTGATTACCCTTAGGCGCGCGTGACATCATTCTGCTTGGACTAGTTTTGTTTATGGGCTGGCTCATTTAAATGGACTAAACCCATTTGTCTTGTACAAAAAATGGGCTGATACTTGACTCCAAATTAAGCCCACGAGCTAATTCCATTTTAACCCAACTTAAAATCCCTTTTTAGTTGTATCGTTGAGCACCAAAGAGTTAGAACAATAAGGGTTCCAATCTCCTCTGCACCATCATCTTCTTCTACGTCTCGCGGCTGTAGTTCGTTTTTTTTCTTCTGGAATTTCGACTGGCCTCGTTTCAGAGCTTATCGGTTGTACGCGACTCGGTCGGAATCGAACCCAGGTGGCTCTTCTCCTTCATCGACCTCTGTTCAGTCGACGTTGGACCCGAGCACGGCGGAGGAGGCTACTAGGCAGCTCTCGTTGACTAACGTTTGGATAGCGGTCGAGGTAGGGAAAAGCCGTAAACTCCACTCTTGTTTTAAATAACGCTAATAGTATGCTTACATGATAATTAATAACCGGAAAGGTCATAGATTGCATATAGGATGAAATTCACTAGAATAGCCATATTTCAATTATAACAACAACTGGACGAGTCTTAGTTTGCATATAGGATGTGATTCACTAGTTAACCGCTTTTAATACTTGGGAAATTGCCGTGCTGGTAGATTGGCCGTGATGAGCCTCAGGATTGTTTGTGTTTGCCTCACATGTCGTGCTTGCTTAATATTTAGGTTAATATAAGAGTCTAACTAAACTAGATCAAATGTGACGTTTTTGATTGAATGAATGCCGAATGAATGTTTGAATGAATGTTGAGTGTAATTGATTGTGCCAAATG
This sequence comes from Erodium maritimum, assembly GCA_963921825.1. Lineage (NCBI taxonomy): Eukaryota > Viridiplantae > Streptophyta > Magnoliopsida > Geraniales > Geraniaceae > Erodium > Erodium maritimum. The sequence continues at coordinate 138,661,902 of OY997588.1, read as the reverse complement.
GTATGATCAAGTGAGTGATAGACCGATGGATACGGGATTGGTAAGTTAGACCGGTAAGTGTGATCGTTATTATGAGTTCTTGTGGTGTGCTGTGGAAATATTGTGAGTTACTAAGCTATGATTGTACTATGATTGTTTGGTGTGTTCCTCTATTATGGGTGATCCTCTGTTAAGGTGTGTCTACCTTCCGACTAGAAGTCGGTAAAACGTGCTACGATTCTGTGATAAGGTGTGCCTACCTTCCGATTGGGAGTCGGTAAAACGTGTTGTTGACAGTATTAAGGTGTGCCTACCTTCCGACTAAGTGTCGGTAAAACGTGCTGTGATTCTGTGATAAGGGGTGCCTACCTTCCGACTAGGAGTCGGTAAAACGTGTTGTTGCCAGTGACAAGGTGTACCTACCTTCCGACTAAGTGTCGGTAAAATGAGCTATGAATTGTGGTAGGGTGCGCCCGCCCTCCGACCGAGTGTCGGTAAATTGTGTTATGGTCGTAAGATCCGGTCTATTAAGGGGGACGTATTGTGTGTGTATCGTTAATGATTTATTGCGTGATTGTTATTGCTTTGCGTGTATGTATGATTTGATGTCCGTTGTTCGTTACGGGAGCCCCAATGACTGTGTCTCCTATGGACCGAGGGGAAGCTGATATGATGTACCAATTAGGGTACAGATCAGAGTTTTGAGAGTTGATATTTGTGTATCGGATTTGAGTGTTACTTTAATCGTTTTCCTTATTACATTCGTTATTCTCCGTTGATTTCCTTGAACGTCACCTTCTTTAAAGCTTTGGAACCCTATTGACCTGTATTTACAGGACTTTTGTTTAATCGTTCAAATTTATAAACTTGAATACTTGTACCATTTGATTTTATACTTTAACGGGGTTATTTTGCTTTACTGTTTTTCCCTACTGAGCGTAAGCTCATCCCCCTGCTTGTTTTACTGTTCGTACATGTTTCCTTCTTGAGTAGTTCCAAAGGTGATCTCAAGGCTCGGGAGCTCTTTGGGATTTGGGATTTGAGTTAGAGACGTACAGACGGTTTATGTACTTTGTTATTAATTGTCAGACAGAGCTGTTGACTCTTGTTTTTGGTTTTATTCAATTTACAATATTTCGTATTCCTTTAATTGTTTTTTTTCTTTATCTTCAGTTCACGTCTCGAGTCCGGTCAAAACCGGATTTGGGGTGTGACACGCAACGTCGCGTAGTCGACGACCTTCAGGTTGAACTTGACAACATTGAACACGTCCATGAATGATCAGATAAATATAGTATGAAGAGAAAAAAAAAAAAAAGCTTGTTAATGTGAAATAGTACAACTTCGATACCTAGTTATTGGAAAATTCGGTTAATTTTATTATTTATTTTTTTAATTCCTAAATCTGTTGAATCAGTAGCCAGGTGGCGGATTCTCCATCGATGTGTTATTTCTTCGCGCAGAGTCGAAACATGTGGCAGTCTATGATTCCTCAATCAAAATCGTCGATGTCTATCGTCGAGTTGTCAGCGTCGACAGTTTCGCAGACGGTCTCGAATCTGCATGATGATTCAACGGTGAAAACGACCAATGACCGCAAAAAAAACCCGATAGTTTCGAATTTTGATGCATAAATCGATACGTCCAAAAACCCACACCACATGCTCTTATAGTTATTGTAAATATCCCAAAAAATAGAAAATATTCAAGTACCTCAGAGCGGATGTTTTTCGTATAGTTGTGTGGATTAGTTATTATATAAATCATTGTTGAGTCAAGTACTTGAATTTATTGTCCGAACCAAATCATGTCCTAATCATAAATTTTACCAATTTTCAGCCTCATGGTTGAGTCAAATCCTTACTAATATAATAGGAGGATTTATGCCAGCGTGGCAGCCTATCTCTCCTGCGTTCCTGTACGCAGGCTTAAAACTAAATTAACCCACTAATCCAATCGACTTTAACGCACAATTAACTTTCATCTTCTCTGCTTACCCCATCGCCTCCTCACCATAAACACTGGCTTCCTCCTTTAATCCTCTAGACATGGACGTTACTACTTGCCATCAATGAGTATTCACTGATGACACTTAATTTTTGGGAAATCCGGAGTCGTTTCTGTTCGTATATGAGGGGCCTTCACTTCTCCTTCAACTCCATCTTCCAACCCAATGAAGTTGTCGCGCTCTCCGTCCGGTCGCCGCCCTCCTTCGCCGGTGAGTCTCTGCCTATTGTTTTGTGGCCGTGGTTTTGTTTTTCGTTAACTATTTGGTTGTCTATTGCAGATTAAGGGTTCTTATTGCGGGGGTTGATAGGGTTTTTGTATATTCTGATTAATAAACACAACACAAACCTTTGTCGGCTGGAAAAATTGAGAGATACATATACCATGTCTTCAATTTTTTTCCTTGAGTTTGTGAAATCTACATGTCTGTTTGTATTCAATACAAATTACTCAAATAGAATGAGTTAGATGTTTATAGTTCTGTTTCCTCTTGGATTTGACTATCTGAGGTTTTTAATTTGATATAACAGATGTGTTGGTTATCGGCATATGGGAAGTAGGCATGAATTTGTCATAGGCATGCTTCTTCTATTTGGTGTACAATGGTTCGCAGTTCCTTAGCTGACAATTTGTTTGCACTGAATGGAAGAAGATTTCAAGGCCTTGCCACTGTTTTCGGTTGTGTTAAGAGTTGGATTATTATAGTGGAATTTAAAGTTTTGAATGAATTGTTCAACAATTTTGGTGTTAACTGATATTTGGATTCGGGGTGTTGGTTTCAAGAAATAGGTAAGGGAGGCATAGAAGCTCTTTGAGGAGGACTTATTGGAGAGCTCAGGCCTTGATGTTGTGGTTTTATGCGTCTTTTAACCTTTAGGTACTTAAGTTTCTCCCCAATTAAATCTTTACTTTATGTTTATTGTTAATTAAAGTTAATTAGTCGAGCTTGGATGATAATCATGTCATGCTTGCAATTGCTGTGCAGATTCATTGTTCTTTTATTTAATTTATTGTTCATTCTACTGGTGTTGATAATTTTTAGTCGCAGGTTAACAAATTGCTCTTATGGATTTTGTGTGGAACTCTTTTCATTCGAATCTTATTCTACATTGTTGTTGGGAGGAAAATGTTTGTTTGTTTTTGAAGTTGATCTTGTGCTCCAAATTTGGTTTTCTTAACTGAAAGTTATTGTTGTGATCATGTGTTGTTTTTCTGATGAATAGCAGATTTTATTTTCTCAGAGTTGAAGAGAGCAAGGGAGGTCAATTCTCAATTTAAGTTGTATCTCAGGACAGTCATAGGCTTCAGAGGATGTTCACTAGATCATGAGGGCGCTGACTTTGAAGCAAGTGCAGGAACAAGTAAATTTGAAGGTGTCTTACCCAGGTCAATAAGGTAGTTTAAAAGCATTGAATGTTGACCCATATGTTCCCAAATAATAATAATTCGTTCAAAAGAAAAATAAGAGTTGTCTTAATCTTTAACAGTTATAAGTAGTAGTATCCTGCATATATATTGAGTGGAATTCAACGGTACAATAATAGAAATGAACTCAGCTCGAGTCAAGAGGGTCTTCACTGGTACTTGCTTTGAATTTGATAATGCTTGACAATTCTGGTGGAAGTACATGATTTGACAAGTGTTCATTTCTTCCCCATTTTGCTTCAGAATCGTATAGAAATTGAAATACCCAGTTTGGTCATCAAAATCTATATATAAACAAATAATGGTGTCATGTTGGTGCACAAGATGCTCAGACATTTCTTAATTGGAATTGAATTCTGCCAATGCATTTGATTAAAATAAACAAAGGGTGGGTGAATTAGTTTTAGTCAGGATTATACTGGAAGTGTTGCTATTTATTGAGCTCAGCTGCCTTATTCATAGTAATTGTAATCAACCATTTCCGAATGAGGTGGGTTTAACAAGCAATGTTCACGAACAAAAAATATTTGTTGATTAATGAAGTTGTGGGTTTTTTGTTCTTGGACTAAGGATTGAGATATTAAATGTAATCTCTCTTTTTTTGCAGGTGGTATTTTTCCTTTGGTTTGTATTTCCAAAATGACTACTTTAGGTATCGATATGTTTTTTCCAGAGGTGGTGGTGAAAATCGTCTTTAAATAGAATATAAATACCTCACAGTGGTTCTTTTCTTTCCATAATGGTGATGCAATGTCCTTGAGGTACAATTTAAATATTTTCTATGGATATTTTAAAGTGTTTTTGTGCCTGATGGTTATACAAAATTAAGCATTACTATTTTCATGTTGGAACAGGTTAATGAAGTTGGATTGGTGACTAAGAGTAATTTTTTTATTTGTTTTATGTAGTGCATCTGGTTTTGGAGTTGGATTTGAGCTGCGTACTGGACTCCAAATTTATAAGTTCTATGGTTTTGACAGTTTTATTAATACATAAGGCAGTGAAGACAAGTTCTTGATTATCTAAGAAAGATTGAAATAAGTAACATATACTGTGAGATGAAATAATTGTTCTATAGTACTTACCACTATCTGAAATTTTATGGTTATTGCAGTTTCATTCATGCAGCAGGCAGTGAAGGTAGCTTTTTTATCAGATGGAAAATATTGGAATAAGAATAACATGTATTGTGAGATTAAATGATTGTTCTTATTTCTTTAGTACTTACCACTATTTATTAGACGTGTTGTAGTTATTGGGAAGCATAATTTTTTTCTTCTCCTTTATCAATGAGTATTCTATCTATCCCGTTGAAAAAATTATATGTTTTAACCATGATCAATGGACGGGTTTCACTATTTGTTTTGTTTCAGGGCTGCTAATGCATTTTTCTATCTGGTGCACGATGGACATGTATTTTTCGAAGGGGAAAAGGGTTGCTCAAGTTGTCTTCGATTCATTACAATGACGTATGAGGTTGAGATGACTAATGTCATTGCTATTTTTTATGGGCAGGTAAACATAGATGTGCTCTTTCATGTTCTAGCTAATGCTCATGCTATGGTGAACAATTTGGATGATGCTCATGACATGATTGACACTGTAATATCGACAGTTTTGAAAGACCATAGTAATGGGTCCAATTGGGCCTATTTCAAAAACTTCATCAAAGTCCGATCTTTGTTCCACTTGAAACTTTTGTTTTAGTAAGAAATGTCCATCGTTTGTCTATCTCTATATTCGTTTATCTCTAAGGTTGTTATATTTTTTTTATGAAGAGTTAAGGTTGGCATAACTAACCTGTTTTATTTTTATTGATGTGGATATTATTGAGGATTTATATAGTCCATACTTTCATGGATTTCATCAATGAGTTAGTCAAAAAATGTGGGAAGAAAAACCTTCAGAAGTTTATTTAGCTCATTGTTGAGATTTTCAAGATGTACTTTTATGTTGTTCAGTCTTATTTTTTTATTTGGTATTTTTCTTCTTCCTGTTTTGTGACAAGTTCGCATATTTTCATGTTTCTCTACTGCAGATATGCTGAAGCATCAGTTGAGTGGTCGATTTATCGACAAAAGGATGGTGCGCACTTCTTGCTATTGTTGCCAAGCAATGCTAATTTTTGAATCTTTTTGTGTGTTGAGAAGAACAAAAGAATGTCAAACTCTGGGGTAGGTCTTTATTTGTTCAGTTAAAAGCCAAATAAAGAGAGATTAATAATGCTTCTCAGATTATGAACTTCGTAAATAGTGAAAAAAATTAAAAAAAAACATAATCGCAAAGTTGTGGATGATGCAGGCCTTGAAGTACTACTTAGTTGGTCTTGTGATTTTGATTATTGTTTTTAGTTGGCCTTAGATTAAAAGTCATGCATAAGATTATAGCTTTCTTTGTTAAAGATATAGCACAATTTTAATTTTGGAGTAAATGTTTGGTAGGAAAGTTTGATCTTATAACAAATTCTAAAATGATGTCTTTCTCTTGAGAATAATAGCATCTCTGAAGTTCCACCGCTTACCGCTCATAGTTGCTTTTTGAGACTATTCTTCAAACAAAACAAAAAATAGGGTAAATTACAAATGCATACCCTTAAGTATGCCCGTTTAACCGATGCATGCCCTTAAGTTTAAACTTAACCGATGCATACCCTAACGTTTCGTTTATTAACAGAAAACCCCTTTCGTCAGTCAGATCCGTCATTTTACTGTTCATTTTTTCAAAAATACCTAAAATGCCCTCAACCCTATTCATTTTTTTTATATTTTTAAATCAAAATTAAATTAATAAGCAAATTAATAATAAATAAATAACATAACCCTACTTATCTACGTCTCATGTTCTTCCTCACTTCTTAACCTCACAAAACCTATCCTTATCCCTCTCTCTCTCTCACGCCCTTCATCACCACCATTGAACCTCCATCCTTGAGGAGTTCGGGCCAGTTATGGCGAGTTCCTTCCTACGCCTCGATCCAGATCTGGAGTTCGTAGATCTTGCCCAGTTTCTTCTCCGGCGAGAAGCGCCGTCACCGTCATCCTCCCTCATTCGTCCGTGTCGTACCCGTTGAACCAGACGCCAGCGAGACCAGATTTGAGGAACCACGACCTCGCCTCTCCTCCTCCAAACAACTTTCTCTCCGCCACGTCTCTCTTGAGACCAGATCCAGATCTGGGTTGAAGATATTTTGTGCTATTAGTGCAAGATTGACCTCAAATTCGTCTGGTTTGATTGTTATGTTGATGTTCTTGGTGGGTTTCGGATTAGGGTTGTATATGGGTTTGGTTTTGTTATGCTTGTCAGATTGGAGTTTTTGGTAGGGTAGATTGTTTGGCAATGGAGGAGTTTTTCATTAATCATGTTTTCATGTTGCTAATTGGCTATCTAATCTAAGAGCATGTTCATCTCCGGTTTGGCAAATCATTTGTTCTTCTTTTTTCCTCTAATGTGAATCAGAAATGTTGCTTGTGGTTTCAGTTAGCTCGAATGATAAGAACATCAAATGATTCACTTGATTCCTTTAGCTTCAAAGTATAATAGAAGTTTGGCAGTTCGTGATTAATTTCTTTGTAATAGGAATTTTTATGTAATTTTAAAATTAAATACGATTTAAAATTGATGAAAAATAATTTTAAAATTAAATACGATTTAAAATGTGATTTTAAAAAAGTGATGAAAAATAAATTAGAAATTTAAAATTGATGTATATAATTTTTATATTAAAATCTGAAGAATTTTTTTAATGAATAATTTAATTATTAAAATTAACAAATCTGATTTATATATGTTTAAATTAATAAATAAAACTTTTTTTTTAAATGAAACTATTTTTTAATAAGAAATAAAAAAAATCTTTTCAGTTTTATTTAAAAACATTTATATATAATCTATTTTGAATAAGATGATGTAGATAGGTTTAAATAAATAAATTAAATAATAAAGAAAATAAAATAAATAGATTATATAAAATAGATTTATATTAAAATCTGAAATTAAAAAAAAATAATCTGAAAATTTTAAATAAAGATTTGGAATTAAAAATAAAAAATAAAAAATATATAAACAAAAGAAAAGATTATAGAAAGGAAAAAAAGAATTCAAAACTAAATTATGACAGGTTGTGTAATATATAAGGGTAGTTGAGGGTATTTTGGTCTTTTTACACTTCACTGTTACAGTCTGACTGACGGAAGGGGTTTTCTGTTAATAAACGAAACGTTAGGGTATGCATCGGTTAAGTTCAAACTTAAGGGTATGCATCGGTTAAACGGACATACTTAAGGGTATGCATTTGTAATTTACCCCAAAAAATATGTCACTATGATTAAATTTTATATATAATTTCTCACATCAAATACTACACTGCTCCAAAAAAATTAAATCCACAAATTACTATTAAAAAAACAAGCAATTACTACTAAACAAATAATATCCAACAATTACTATGATATATATATATATAGTTAACATGATCACTGTCTCCAATCCCACGAACATAAAATACAAACGTTCGCCTCTATCAATCAAGTATCACATCGATCCGATTTCTCACACCATGCACCGCCCATCGCGCGGTTTCCTGCACAAATTATTACTTTAACCTATTACTGTAATACAAATCAGTTTTATGCCCCCGGCCTAATCAACATCTCGAATCTCATCCATAACAACAACCAAATTGCATCTCCAACACACAAGTATCACACGCCTTCTCTCATACCATGCACCGCGCATCGCGCGGTGCCAAATGCCTAGTAGTACATAAGACAATGTTAGCAAATTGTGGACCTTAACTTTCGGGTCTAGATCCGCCTTGTGCAAATGATCAACCAAACAGCATTCTATTTTTGCTTATTTTCTTGTATACATATATACGCCTCTCGCAGCTCACTTCAAACTACGAATTTGCCTTTCTCTCACACTTGCCCGTCGGAATAGTGTTCTCTTGTTTCCTTACCAACACATATATCGGTCTCATTTCGTTCTTAGTTTCGCGTTTCTCAAATCTCCATGGCTTCATGGACAAAGGTCTTTGTCTTTTCGGCCATCGTCGTTTCTAGTCTGTATTCTTGCGTTAGTGGAGAGCCGCAAGTGCCATGTTTTTTCGTCTTCGGAGACTCCCTCTCCGACAATGGCAACAACAATAAGCTCCCAACGTTGGCGAAATGCAAGTATCTACCGTACGGGATGGACTTTCCTCAGGGCCCGACCGGAAGGTTTACTAATGGCCGTACGGTTGTTGATGTACTTGGTCTCTACCATCTCCTTCCTCCACCCAATTTACAATGCATTACATAATATATACACACATATGTTGTTTCGCTTCGAGAACATAATTTCTAGCAAAGAAAATAAGTTCTACGAAGACTACTAGACGATTCATTTCATAGATGATGTATATATATATATGTATGTCTGTGCATCAAGACTTGAATACAAGACGTTTTTATCTGACACGACTGATGTTTATTGGCCATATACGTTGTTGCTTCTTGATCGTTTATGTATGCCAAATGGAGTATATGTACACATATTTCTAACTTTTTATGTCCCTGGTTAGTTCTAAGACGTGGTACTGTTATTGTTGATTGATTCAGTTAACTTACACAACAATTTCTCATTACAGCTGAGCTATTGGGATTCGAAGACTACGTTCCGCCTTTCGGACGTGCTAAAGACGTACTCAAAGGTCTAAATTATGCGTCGGGCTCAGCAGGAATTCGGGATGAATCCGGGATGGCAGCGGTATATATAGCTATATGAATAGACAATTTGTTCACAAATATATGTATAGGGAGACAATCACGTGCGAACCTCTCTTACGGTGTGAACCTGCGAACCTCAAATCTGGTTTGAGAAAATAGCGAACATGGTTTGAGAAAATAGTATCCAGTTTGAAAAAAACAGCATTTACTTTGAGAAAATATGGTTTGAGAAAATAACATTTCTAGTTTGAGTTTTTTTTTGTCTGAAAATATTCAACTCAAACCGGGACTGCTATTTTCTCAAACCAGATACATTATTTCTACAAATTCGTAAGTTCACACCGTAGCAATTGAGTCGCACTTGATTGTAAGCCTATATATATGTGTGTACACAAATCACCAATGGCTAAACTTTGATGTTCTCCTTTGCAGGGATTCCATATTAGCATGAATATGCAGATAATGTTACACAAAATCACAGTTGATCAAATATATATGATGTTTAAGAATAAATATGAAGCTGACGCGCACCTGAACAAGTGCTTATACTCCGTCGGAATCGGCAATAATGATTACCTAAACAACTACCTATTGGATTACTATCCCACGAACAGGATCTATACGCCCAAGCAATACGCTGATGTTCTAGCCAAGCAATACTCCGAACAATTAAAGGTTATATATTTTAGTAGTGTTACAACTTCTATATATACTTTTCTTGTTTTTTCACCTTATGTGACCGTCAAATTTATGTGATTTTCTTAGACTTTGTATAGTTATGGAGCAAGGAAGTTCATACTGATTGGTGTAGCATCGCTAGGCTGCATCCCAAATTCGATCTACCGATATGGAAATATCAACAAAACCAGGCCATGTGTGGAAGAAATCAATGATATGGCCTTACTATTCAATGACAAGATCGTAGAGATCGTAAATGACTTCAACGTGAAACTACCGGATTCGCAGTTCGTATATGTCAACATTTCAGGGATGTCGAGGCCGGAACAACTTTTGAAATATGGTACAGACCAAACAATATCGTATATACATATTCGAATTATATATGCGTAGCATATTTTGATTTGAAATATATGTCTACGATTGTTTCAGGGTTCACCAACTCACACGAAGGATGTTGCAACGCGAGCTTTAGCGGGATGTGTGTTCCTCAGGAGACGAGTACGTGCCCCGATAGGAACAAGTACTTTTACTTTGACCAATTTCATCCGTGCGATGCTGCTAATGAACTCGTCGCCAAAAGAGCTTATAAAGATTTGCAAAGGGACTTTGTTTATCCCTTTGATATCAGTCAGCTGTTAGGAACCCATTCATGATCTCATTTGTACGGAACGATAACTTCGTTTTTTGTTCTTTCATTTGCTTTCATCTTCAATGGAAATCCCTCATAAATAGATTTGATTTGAGCCAAGGCTACTCTACTTTCATTTTTGCTACTCATCCCCTATTTAGAGGCATAACATCGATGCTAAGATATGAATCTTGATTAGCAAATCACAAGTTCAAGTACTTGATTAATTGGACAAGCAAGTTTTAATGCTTGCTAAACTAAAACGACAAATGAACATCACGGTGTGCACATGGGGTTTCGAATTACATTTTCTTTCAGAAAGAAATAATTGTATATTAAGGACGGTTGATCCCGGAAAAAGAATCACATGCCAAATAAAACAATATCCAAAATGAACCTTGGGGTTTCTCTCGAATTTTAGGGTTTTTCTAGTTTTTCTACTCGAAATTCGATCGCTGATCGTCGGTCCTCGTCTGATCTGTTCCCCAATCAGGTACGCGGTATTATTGCCATATCTTCGTCTTCTAGTTTGTTCTGCACTGATGTTTTGAGGTTTCGATGGGCATGTTCATGGTTTGGAACTGCCGAGATGTTGGATCGAACACAAATCGACAGTAGTTAAAGATTTATCAACCGAACACGCACACGAGCTGATTGAATGTCTTGGAGCAACCCTATTGGTGGGTTTGGGATCCGGGGGTGGGACGATAAGACGAGACATGGGGCGGTCGGTGCTGGGACGTCTCGAGAAAGCTATAGGAGCAGCGCATATGTATTGCTTTTTATATTTGCAGTCCTATTGTTTTTCTGTTCTTAGTTTCAAGTACTCGGGTTGATTTCTATTTGCTTTTCTTGCACTAGGGTGAATAATATTGAAAATGGGGTAAGAGGACGTCCTCAGTTTGTAGCTTCGATGATATAAAGATTGCTTTCTACGGGTCCACGAGAACCAGGTCGTCTGCAGGAGGCTCAGACAATATTCTGGAACCCAGGGCTTTGGCCCTACTTTGTAATCCCTGATTTACAGTAGTGCACACGCCTTTGTTTACCATTTACGATATAAAACAATATCCAAAATAAAACAACAATTACGAGCAAACAAATGAGTAATAATATATAAAGACTTTTACTCGTGAACTTTATAACTCACAAGTTCATTATTTATGGGATGTATACTAAACTAAAATATTTATGGTCAAGACCGTGATCACTGAGTATGTTTCAAGTACGAACTCACGTTTTGGGTGAGAATTGCGAACTCCTCCCATAGTAATGAGACATGGCAGAATTTTGAACTGTGCATTTATTTATTTTTCCTAAATTCGTTAATTTAATCATTCCCGTTTCGTTTTAATTCCGAATTTTTTATTCTTGCTCCATTATTTTTATTTTTCCAAGATCTATCTATAGAGATGCATATTGAATATATTTGAAGCACGGGAAATCAAACTTTCTTACGGTGTGAACCTGTGAACCTCAAATCTGATTTGAGAAAATGATAAACATGGTTTGAGAAAATAACATCTTAGTTTAAAGAAAGAAAGAAAAGTTTGAGAAAACAATATTTAACTATGAGAAAATAGCGTCTCTGGTTTGAGAATTTTTTTGTTTGAGAACATTCACCTCAAACCGAAAATATTGTTTCCTCAAACCGGATACACTATATACACGGGTTCGTAAATTCACACCGTAACATCTGATTCGCACATGATTGTACTCATACTGTCCTTTAACTTAAAGGCTTGGTCTAATAAAACAAAAAATTACCGATCAAAAAAATATATATATAAACTTTCGTTGTGATTGGTATTGGGTGTGGTTTTCCCTAACAAATGGTGTCAGATTCTAATTGCGTTGATCTCTTAGGATCAGACGAATGAGATTAAACCAAATTAATTAGGTCAAGGAAACCATACATCAATACGGTTCGAGCAAGTTAACCAATTGATCCTGGAGACCATGGTTCTGTCAAGCCAGACCAAGATGTCATGTGGACCGTAGTTAACATACCGACTCAATTTAGAAAAAAGACATGGTTAGGAATTCACACTTACTAGACTTTGGTTCATATCATATGTCCGTTTCTTGTGATAAAATTGTTAATTATAGTTTATTTTCCTTTCCTACTTTTTTGAGCGAAATGTGCAGATTTTTATTACTTTAAAACGACAATCGATTATATTGTTGTGCACCGAGGAACATGCTTCTCGATCACAGCAAAGTCAGTATGAATGAACAATGGTTCACTGAGTCTTTTCATATCAGAACCGTCACAGGCGGTGTTTGGACGCCCCACGGGCAGGAGTTGGCTCTCCATGGGCAAAGACAAAATATGGGTGGGGGAACGGGATACCGGAGATCCGGAGGAACCTCGACGGTAATGGTGATGGTGGGAGGAAAAATATCGTCTGGGGACCCCTCCCCGATGCTCTGGCGATGCCTCATCCCTCCCGGCGGGGCCACTTCCCCGCTTGTGGTGAGCTATCACATGTCGCGCTAGGCGCAACCCTCCCAGAACTTCAACAGCCTCCTTCGATTGGTTCCCGAGCGCTGGAACCTCAATATGGTGCGCTCCGCTCTGGGTGCGCCCTCTACCTCTGAACCCTCCAGTTTGGCATAACCAAGCGGTAGTAATTGAATCAGAAGAGACCTGACCCAGTCGCAGCCCCCGACCATCCCTTGTGCACGCGGGCCCAGGAGAGAGGTGGAGGACCACCTAGAGCGACCTGGCTCGGTCGACAAGCTAGTATCTCGGTTGGGAAACCAGTGACCTAGATTAGGTAACAGGTCCATTGTTATGCCGGCTCCCCACTAGCGAGATGACCTAGCGTTAGGTAACGGGTCCACTATCAGCGGCTGCATTTCCCCGGCCCCCAGATATCCGCTGTGGTCGGGGCATACTCCATCCATAGCCACCAGGTTCAGGCAACGCCGGCGAAGACGATGTCCACCCATCGACATCCCCCGTCTGTACGCTGGCGGGCTCTGAGCCCTAGCAGGCACCTCTCGGGGTTGTGGATCAACATCCGATATCCACTCCCTCGTCCGTTTCTGCACCCAGTATCATGAAACCCTAAGTGAAGACTTCTCAACCATTCTCCACTGCATCTCGGCTCGATAACCGGTCCAGCCCCAAGTACGGGTCTGTACCGACGTGATCGAGACTGCAGCCGAGACCTCCGTAACGTCTCGGATCATCCCCACTGGAAGGCGATGTGGCTGAGGTTGTAGCGGCCTTGGCTGAGATGGATCCCTAGTCCGAGTAGTCGGCCCGCGATGCACCAGAGCGAGCTCTTGGCGCATATGAGCCCCCAATAAACGGGGTAGGGTTCAGGCCACGTGGAGAGGGCATGTAACGTGTAGCCGAAGCCACCGAGACCCGTCGCACCCAATTGCGACGTTCCCACTACCAGAAACAACCAAACGCCCCAGGGGAGTCGGGGGACGTTCCTCGCGGGCCGAAGAATCCCAGCGATTTCCTTGTAGCCGAAGCCAGGATCGCAGCGTCCATCGATAGAGGAGGCCAGACCGAGATCTGGGGAAGTGGGGAGGGGGGCGGTGGTGTTGATATGATTCACAGATCAGACGGAGGAATACCAAGCGAGACTGGTGTGATAGGGCGAGGGGACATAGCGATCGGATAATGAGTCGCCAGAGGCACAAGAGTGGTGGGGAGGCGAAGGGGTGCAGAAGGCTGTGGACAAGCCACCCACTACCACCCGTAGTTAAACCCCGCACCAGGCGTGGTCTGCGAGGTCATCTGGGTGGGGTACACGAATACCGGGACAACGAACCTGACAAGTCCAGGCGGCGTGGTAGCGGCGGCAGATTGGAGCTCCATAGCGGCGACATTCTAGGACTAGGGTTATTCTCTCAAGGTCGAGAGAGTATTTTCTTAGGACTTTTTTTTACTTGTTTTTTCCTTTCCTACTCTGTTCTTACTTAACATACGTTTTTTCTTTTTAGCAAAAGAAATTTTATTAATTTTTTAAATGTAAAATATAAGTACGGGCACCCGGGAGCGGGGCTCCGAATCCCACATGAATATGTGTATGTCGAGCTTTCTTAACTAATCAATGAAAGACTTTGTTCGCTGATCTCTTCACGATTACGAGTTTGACATCCTCGATAATAGAAAGAAGGACTTGAGCGTCCTAAATGATGGCCCCAACGAAGGAAAGTGGTAACTAAGAGGCTGAGATGAGGCCAAGCTCCCCATGAGCATTACAACGGACGATGCTCTTCTTCCATTGCCAATCCCATACCAGAGCTAAAGTAACAAAAATCGCATAAATCCCAATCAAAATAGGGTCCCAAACCCTTTGAACGGTCATGTTCCTTACTTCAAAGACAGTCCCATACTCTGATCGACAAATAATTCTCAAAGAGCGTATCCCACTGACCAAGTACCAACTCGAGATCGGGGAGGTTGGGTCAGTGCCTCCTTTCAGTCCCGGAGCTGGCTCCTCACCGTGATCCGCAATCTGTCAGGCGAGGTGTAGTGTCCTTCCAGACCAAGGCAATCCACGCCTACCAAATCTCCCACATCCATAACGATATATTGATTACCCTAGAGGGGTGTTGTCCTTCCACAAACTGACCCTGTTAGGTCAAGAAGGAGGTCTCCACCAGGACCACATGTAGAGTCCCATACCGAACCCAAAGCCCCGTGCGAACGAGCGGTAAAGGTGATCCACGGTCTCGACCTAGGAGGTGTAGATAGGATATACGGGGGACATGGGTATGAATCTCCTGCACAAATTGGTATGCGCCAGTAAAGTGCCAATAAAAAGTCGCTAGAGGAATATGTGGATCCGAAGTTGGACCTGTATATGCCAAATAATGGACTAGGGCGGGAGAGTACCTATAGGGGGAGTCCTCGGAGCTAGAGGATCAGGTAATGGTCGGGCCTTCTCGGTGGAAGCACCCCACCAAAACCTTGCCAAATCTACATGTATCATGTCCGTGATCGATCGGGATACCCCAAAAATAGACATCACATCGGTGAAAAGAAAGTAATGATTGATCGAATCATCACCTCCTAGCCCGCAAGGGAGAACTACTTCTCATCCTAAGAATGGATCCTCTTAAGTACCTTGTCGCCCAAGTAATCCAAGCTCTCACTATGACTCCACCCCATCATATTCGGAACACCCAAGTACATAGACGCCCTCAAGTTTTCCAAAATGGTGAGAATCTCCCAACACTCCTGGAAGGCCGTCACCCCTTTGTTAGAGATGAAAAAACCAAGTACTTATGGGTGCTAATCATCTGGCCCGACCATGTCCCAAAGATGAGAATAATATCCCAGACATGCACAACTTTGACGGGGGTATCCCGGTAGAAGATGTAGCAATCATACGCAAAGAACAAGTGTGTAATGACCAACGCTCCTTGAGCTACGACCCCATACAAACAGACATTAGGGTCATCCAAGCCTCAAGAATTCAAACTAAAGCATCACCGATATGATGAACGATTACTCCCCCTAATCATATGCCTTGCTCGTGTCCAATTTAAGTTCCATGAACCCCAACTGACCTTGGGTATTACAATGGTGGTAGTGGATAACCACGAAGGATATGGATATGTTTTCTTGGATGGACAGACTAGGTACAAAGACCCCTTGAGTTAAGCAAATAAGGGCGGGGATGAGCCCTTTTAGTCTGTTGGTCAAGACCTTGAACAAGATCCGAAACACAACATTACAAAGGTCAATGGGCCAGAGATCAGTAACTAGCTTCGGGTCGGACTTCTTTGAATGAGAACTAGGATGGTATCTTTAATCCCCTACTCCATGGGACCACTTTCCATAACCTAATGAATAAAGATCATGATTCCCGGAGCCAGAGTTGGCTAGTAGTACTGATAAATTTCGCATTCAACTTGTTCGAACCCGCGACCTTATCGGTTCTTATCTAAAACACTACTTGGGAAACCTCATCAAAGAGACCAAAGTTGTGAGCCCCGAATTCTATGAACTTGTAATAGTGGGAGGAAATACCAATCTCATATCCTGAAGGTTGAGGTGCGAGGTGGTGTACAACTCATTGAAGTACTGTAATAGTAGATCATTTATCCATGTCTCCCAAGTGACTGTCTAAACCTGATCATTCTGGAGGGAGAAACCTGGTTAACCTGACACCAAAAAAGGCAATTGTGTGAAACAATTTCGTGTTTCGATCCCCCTCAATAAGTTAGTGGTGCTTGGCCATTTGCCTACAGAAGTCATCATTACGTGCTAAGGCCGCTCATACTAGATCTGAAGAGCCTCTTGACAGTTCATGCCATCCATGTCCGTGCACCTATTTATCAGAGCAATGTTCTTCTAACACCACTTAATATGGCTTAGATTAACTTGGTACACATCTTGTTCCCACACAGCTAGGACCTCCTCAATTCGGGCAATACGGTTCCCCATATCCTTCTGGCCTTCCGCATTCTTGGCCTTCCCCATTCCAGACCTTTTAAACAAGATGGCCACACTTGCGCTCTTATGTTCACATATATTCAAACCAGAATTTCTTCACTCATACGATCCTTCGGGAAGGGGATGACGTCAAAAGAATTGGATAATGATCTGACATACTAGTACCATTTTTTAAGCGATAGCGGTCAGCTCCGGACCGAGCTCATCCGAGACCAAAGCACGATCCAGGCGGTACTCCACCCGTCGACCAACCCCAAAACCAGGTGAACGGGTGGTCGAACAAACAAATGTCGGCCACCCCATTATCTTCCAAGATATCTTGAAAATTATAAAGTAAAAACAAGGGATATAGGTTACCTACTCTAGTCTCTGATTCAACCAAAATGTCGTTAAATTCGACGATCAGGATCCACCATCTTCCATCTCTCCAAACAAGCCTGTGAAGCGTTCACAAAAGTTCAGTGGAGATTTATTCTCCTCAGTTCTCCATACACGCCCGTGAGGCGGAACCCTTCCCGACCCTAGGGCTTAATTTCAACATCAATGCAGTTGGCCTTCTACGAGAAGACCTCAACCTCCATTTCCACTCCCCATAAAAAGGAAAGCCTCATTTGCAACCCTCAAATGGCACCCACATCCCCCTGTGGAAGCCAAGGTTGCGACAAAGCATGTGGTGCAGTCATCTGCTTGCTTCTCTCCGAAAAAGAAAGAGGATTTGGGGGGAGTGCGTTCGGATTAGGGTTCTCAAGTGTTGTCCATGGTGAGGACGGTGACGCCCTGTAATTTCTAGACGAGGATACGGAAAAGGGTCATGGGCGGTGGTTGATTGTTCAGAGATGAAAGGGACGATGCAAGGGAGTAGAACGCCAAGATCAGAGTGAAAGGCTAAGGCCGATTGAGAAAGAAGCATTTAAATTTTTTGAATCAACATATGATTGTTTAATTCATCGTCAATTCCAAAGTCAATAAACAATCAATCAATACTTTAAAGTTTTATAATATTATAGAATAGTGATCTAGGTTAGATTTTAGTGAATTATTGCTTTGATAGTTAATATGTGGTTTAGTGGACGTTTGGAATTTGGAATTCTCTGTTCACTTATTTGTGAATATTGGAATGAGTTTCTCATTAGAACTACATTTATTTCGCTTCCAATTTTCATCATTGTTATTGCTTGTCTGGTACTATTTACCATTGTTGTTCATCATGTGAGTATTGTTTCAGCTGACAATTCAACCCAAGCAGTTTTCTTCCTTCTTTGCTCCTCTGGTTTTAGGATTTTTGGTGATTTTCTAAAAAGCGCACACATTCTTTTGTGTCCATAAAATCAACATACATAATTTGTTTTGTATTGTCTTTATGGGACAAATTTATTTGAAGAGGTTTTGCTTCATTTTTATGCGACCTAATTGCTTGATGAAGTTTGCCTCGCCACCTATGTGACGTATTTGTCTAAAAAAAATTACACCATTTCTATGTGACCCTAAAGAATTTCTGCATCGTTAACATGTTACATAACTGCTTGAAAATGTATCGTGTGTTCCTAAATCAGGATATGGGCCAAGAGATCATTTTTCCAAATACATTATTTTGTTGTGGAGAGTTAAGAGATTTTTTTTGAAAAAAGCGGCGAAGAAAGTGCATTAATTATGTTAAGAAAACATTACAAAGATATGGCCAAATGCTTTGGGTTCCAGAATATGTCCAAGACTCCCATAGGTGATTTGGTGCTCTTGGACTCATAGAGGTAGTCTAATTTTCATGTTAGACAGAGAGATATAATTCCAACGTCTTACCCTTGACATGAAATTAAACCAAAACAGAAAGACTGAAAAGAAATACAACAAACTAATGAGAAATAAAAATGTGGTGCTTCTTTGCTTATCCAAGACATGAAGGGTAGGCGACCAACCATCTACCCCCTATCCCTGTGGAAATTCATGGATCCTGATGTTGTTGCTTAACAATCATCGCCTGATTGAAGTCGTCTTTGTCTTCATCCACAAGCTGGTGGGTTGTGGCAGGGACCCCCGATAGATCAAAGGCCCGCTTCAGCTGGCACGTACGAGTGTAGAAACGTCTCGTCTTGCCTCACTCCTTTGCCTTCAAAACCTTGGAGAGCTTGGTACCTAATCCCCCCGAATGCTCACGAGGTTCTTTCTGCTTCCCCACCTGAAGGCAGATATCAATGTCCACCCATGGGACTCTCGAAGAAGGTGTCAATGACTGTGTAGGGCTCCCACCGATGTAGCTTAGGTATCCCTCCTACGCCTCCCAGTCGTCTTCCTGACCCTCATTAGCCAAGTCATGGGTCTTCTCCATCTCGCATGTCATGTTTGACGATCACAGGTAGTGTAGGAAACCCGGATGGAGGGGAAGAGTCCTTCTATGTCTCTTTTCGGGTCCTAGGGTGAGAGATGTCAACAGGTCCTCCACCGGAGACTCTCGTCTTTCCTAGGGCACTCCCTACTCTGTCCCGAGTAACTAATCTATATCAAATCCCATATGGGCCCGGAGAGAGTCATCAAACTGGTCCTCTTCTCTACCCACTCTTGGGATGCGAGATTGGTAGGACTAGATGCGGTGGTTGAGCCTTCCGCATCAGACATAGAAACCCGACAACCTTTCGTATTGAAGGCCTATAGTTGTAGGCTCCAAGTGACCCAGAAACTAGAGGCGGAGTCGACGACGGAGTGGCCTATCCACATCCAAGCTAACCCAAGGCCAGAGAAAGTCGCCCCACCGCCGAGGTGCTGGCACATGTGTGGATGTTACCTCAGTGCCCAAGGTAATAAGAAGAAGAGATCGAACGGGGGCATTTCGTGCATCTCCCGGGACGTTGTAGGCCCTCACCCCTATCTTCATGAAGTGAAATGGGATGGTGCTCGACTGCATGGAAGGAAGTAAGGGTACCAATACCAGCGGATAGCCACTAAAACCCCATGGCCCCCTTTGGCAGACACCCTACATCGTTGTGCTGGTCGAAAATAGAAGGCGACCATCTCTTTGGAGAGAAACTTGACCTCCATCATGTTGACCTTCCACCATTGTAGCATAACTCCACATATGACTTTTAGATTGCAACCAATATCTGCCTGACCAGCGAGTGGCGATATCGATCATCGACGACTATTGGTACGACTTCAATCAGGACTATCACCACAGTATCTTCATCCAGGACTTCCTTAAGGGAGATGAACCCCAATTGGTCCTCAATAGCCTATAGGGCCCGTGAGGCCATGGGGAGGAGCAAGAACGGCGGCCCCGGCTTGGAAATGGCCCGTTGTTGCACTGGGAATTGGGGAGGCGAAGCTAGAGGAACTCGGCCTTGTGTCTATTTGGTTACGGATGGTTGTTGTCCTTGCATGGTTGGCTTGGTGAGTTGTAGTGGCGGCGGAAGGCCCGAGCCGATCTGTGACGGGGGAGCTCTTCGAGGCGGGGTGGTGTTGCCTCCATGTAATTATATAAGGCATGGTTGGTGCCTGCGAGGAGGCTGGGGAGGCCCGCGACTGAAGTCTGCCATGATGAGGAGGGTGCGGAGGCGGTATATCCGATGGTGGCGACGACTTTGGAGGAGGAAAAAGAGGAGGATGTGGTCATGAAGACTGCGACGATAGAGGAACGAGAGGAAAAGGAAA
Organism: Erodium maritimum; assembly: GCA_963921825.1. NCBI lineage: Eukaryota > Viridiplantae > Streptophyta > Magnoliopsida > Geraniales > Geraniaceae > Erodium > Erodium maritimum. Next base: position 138,641,408 of record OY997588.1, on the reverse strand, counting down.
AGAAGAGGGTGGTTTCCTAACAATCTCTTAGACTCGTTCTTTTTTCTCTATTACTTACTTACTTAGAGTGTTACGAGTTTATTTCCTGCTAGAATTTATTTCTTAATTCTTATTATGATTCTATTTCCTATTTTTAATGTTACTTTTCAATAGTCTTTTTTTTGAGTAAAATTGTCATTTCATTCCATTAAAAGAGTCGATACATGTTGAGAACCCCAGAGGGTAAACAGAGAGACCCTGTAACTACTATCACGTTAGAGACGTGGTGTTGATGTGCCTTAGTGACTTTTAGAGTTAACAACCAAACATAGATAACTAGATGAAAAGAAAAACAGACACTCAAATCTAATAGCGAAAAACTAAAACCCATGGTAGATAAAATCCGTTGACGAACACTGCTCAAGGTGGGGTCTGGATACCTTTGGGTCACCCAAGGGTGACTATAGGCCTCGTTGGTGCAACCGAACCTGTGATCGTCAATGGGGCAAGGTTGGTGGGCCACCCCTAGAGACTCCTTCCCGCCTCCGGGACCGGCCTGGGAGTTCATGTGAATCGGCAGGGCTGGTACCCAGCTCTCGCCTGTCCTAGTAGTTGCCGACCCCCCCCCCCCCGGTCCTCCAAATCCTGCTGCCGAAGGTATTCCATCCCACTAGGGGACCTGGGGGTTGTAGCAAGACGAAATCATCTCGGTGTCTAACCTGGACCTCTTAAACCTTCCCCGAGGCCCGGGACTATAACTAGTTGGGCAGACCTCCGGAGATGTTGGTGAGCCCAGCACCCTAATGAGTCCAATGCCCGTAGATGGCCGTGTCCCAGGTTAGAGACCGGAACCAATGGTAACTCGGCCCCCAAGTCGCGACATGACCCAATCTTAGGTAATGGGTCCAGGGGAAAAGATGGGCATACGACCCCCAGACCTAGCTTCCCCGTGCTACCATGGCCCTGCGGTCCTCGATGCCCTGGCCAAGGTCGAGGTCCTACCAGCCGCCATGAGTGGACAATCCATGCAAGGTCATAATACGCTAGGGGCTCCACTCGAAAGGGTCGTCGATATCCCAACGCATCATGTCATTTGCCATCCGGCCAAGAGTCCGACCCACCCAAGAGCCAAGACTCCCCCACCGAGATAGATGCCCTATGTGAACGATATACTCGGGTGGGCGAAGGAGACCAGCTAGATGAATGGACAGGAGCCTCGGGCCAGTCCCTCACAACCTAGGGCATTCCTAGGAGCGACAAAAACCCGCCGGATGACCAGGCCGGCTTTGCACCCAACGACGCCCCAGAGCAAGGTCATGGGACGCAACATTCTCAAAACGCGCCTGATGGCCAGGCTGGCCTTGCACCCAACGACGACCCAGAGCATGGTCATGGGTCGCAACAGTCATGAACCGTGGGTGCCAGATGCGAGAAGGACCACCAAAACGCTGGCCTTGCACCTACCGACGACCCAGAGCAAGGTCATGGGTCGCCGCAGTCTTGAACCACGGTTGCTGAATGCGAGAGGGACCACCAGAACGAAGGGCAGGCTCCCATGTTCGTCCCCGCGCGAAGCCACGTCTTGGCGGGAACGCCTCCAAACCCGAGCGACGACGACGCGACCCCCACATGGGAAGAGGCGAGATCGAAGGCGATTGGCAGGATCGGTGCAACGACGAAGGGCTCGAGGATGAGTCGTCCGAGGAAATAACAATCACGCTCGGGGGAGAGGCAGACGAGCCTGTTGCCGAGTCGAACGAGGGCCTCGACACGGTGACAGGAGGGGAAGGGGACGCCGACCAGGGTAACAGGGAGGACCACTCTGCCGATGCAGTCTCCGTAGAGCTCTGCCTGGAGAGGCGGGGGGAATAGGGGCCAATTCCATAGCTAGGGTTTTGGTCTCGACAGAGTGAGGAGGGGGTCTCGACATGGGCGAGGAGTTAATTAAAAGTGAATGTATAAAACCTTACTTATCAATAGTCTATTTAGTACAAGTCATAATTCATTATCAATTCTAGAGTCAATAATCGATCAATAATATTCCATATTTCAGAAACTCGACACATAAATGTGAACATCTCAACAAATTGATACGAAAGAAAGAGCAACTAAGAACCTCAAACTCATCTAAACATCACAATATGGCTATGATATACGAACACATCAAGCTTGTCTTTATACAAATTACAGTAGCTCCAAACATTTACTATTACATGTAAGAATGCAACTAAGAATCATCTGTATTTACATAGTGTAGTGTAAATGTAACAATCTTTAACCCCACAATTTCTAAGGGTGAAAAAAAATAGTAATCTAGAACTCAATTTCAGTGAACACATTTAATGGAATCAAACATGAACAAAACTAGATGCACTTGAACTATATCCTTAATCGTATTATCATTCAAATACTGCTTGTAGACCGAGATGAACGGCTTCGGCTACTTACAGAATCTTTCGTCAGCATGGCCTCAATGTTCTGAAAGCATTTCAACGGCCTGACCTGTTTTTGAGTTACCAACAAAACATTAGTATCGTTGTCAAGAAAGAGGACTACATATTTAATTCTAGCCATGAGAGGGGGAGAGAGAGACCTTCCAACGCCTTTTATGACCGAGAGTATTGTGCATGGATTCAAGCCTTGGAATTATTTGCTTGAATGTAGGTCTCTTGGCCGGCATTTCATTCCAGCATTCTTCAATCAACCTGAGGTAGAACATGTGATCAAGTTTATGTTTCCCTAAAACTTAATGCAATGCATGTTAAGAGATCACCCCGAAATGGTGTGGACTTACTCCCTGAGCTTGTGTGCATAACGTTTTGGTGGAGCTCTAAAAGGTGGGCGCTCTCTCGCAAAATATGCTTCAGCAACTTCATTCTCTTGCTTTGAGTAGAATGGAGGACAGCCCTCAATCATCTGAAGTGTGTGACAATAAAATGACTTTATTAGGCTGCTACCATCAATGGAATTAATAAAAACTATTCAATTAGGAAACTTCATATCTAATGTCTTCCAGCCTAGCATTTAAATAAAATTTCAGAGGGAATAATTTGATATGAATCAAGTAGTATTCGAAATAACTAGAATGGTACAAAAAGGAGTGTGGACTGTGTATACAACTATCAGTTTTCTCTGAAAATGAGGACTTAAAGATGTGCCTTAAACTGGTGCTATTGGATCTACATTTTAACCTCCAAGATCATTTCATATAATGACTCCTGAACATGATGGCCAAGCTCCTAAGATACAGACATAATCATATCATCTTCAAATACTATGACATGAGAAGCAATCAGTTGAGGTAACGATGTTAGGTTTGTTTTTTATGCAATGAGTTGGGAATTCACCATATATACTCTATTATATACCGAACCGGATCCACCAAGGAAAAGCAAACTACATATGCAAACAAAATATTGAAAAAAACGTATAGGAGCTTAATACTACAAACAGAATTAGATAAAGAATAAGATAAAGTTTGACACAGATGGTGCAAAAAGCAAGAAACAGATAAAATTTGAGACGTTGACTGGCAAGAAAGTATAAACTACATAGGTTGAATACATATACCTAGTTGAATAGATCATATAATTAAAAGTATTTTCTTCCATCATCAACAAGGACTAAACTAACCTACAAGTGACACAGATGGTGCAAAAAGCAAGAAACAGATAAAAATTGAGACGTTGACTGGCAAGAAAGTATAAACTACATAGGTTGAATACATATACCTAGTTGAATAGATCATAAAATTAAATGTATTTTCTTCCATCATCAGCTAGGACTAAACTAACCTACAAGTGGAGACATGTTCTAACATAGTAAAGTCAACACTTCCAGAAATAATGAGAAAACTTCACCTCTTGTAGAATTAAGGCGAACGAAAAAACATCAACTTTGGTATCGTATTCTTCATTTTTGAATACCTCTGGAGCTACATATCTGCCTGTAAATGAAAAATAGCTAATTTCAATTATAAACTTAACAGATGTTTATAAAAAAAATCATACTTAACAATCGACATATTCTATAGAAAACTTAATCCATGTTAGAAACAAGTTGTAATTTTATCAAGATTTTTTTGTAGGACAGTATGAAGTAACACTTACAAGACTCGTATTGAGAAGTTACAGGTTTCTCTTCCTTAACTTGGTTAGCAACTCTCAGTAACTTGCTCACTCCAAAGTCAGCAACTTTCAGGTGCCCAGAATCATCCCGCAATATGTTCCTGTTATCTTACTCAAAGGCAACATAGAAAAAGAGCTCACGGTTTCAAAAAGCAGTCACAAATTTGAAAGAGAATTCAATACCAGTTAGCTTATTTGCATGCACACATGAGCTTCAGGGATGAAAATATAATTGAACAAAGAAAACCTACGATGGCTCCAGATCACGGTGAATTATGGCTTCTGGTCTATTCTCATGCAAATAGTTCATTCCCCTGAAAAATTACAACTTTTATGGGTTAAGGAAAACTATCCAACTCTATTCACAAAAGTCATTCGTTATTTTAAAAAAAATAAGTAAAAGAAGAAAAGGTCAAGGCGAAAAAGTAATGGCTACAGACCTAGCAATATCAAGGGCAAATCTCACAGCTGTTGTTGGTCTTAACGATCCTTTCTTCCTTAAGAATGCATGAAGATCTCCCTGCACATTGCACAATAAATCACAAAATAAACATTTAAGAATCCTACTCATGAACTGCAAAGTTGTTTGGAGATCATTTGAGGTGGTAAATGCCTAACCGGAGTTATTGTACTCTTTCCATCCCAAAGTGAGTGTCCTAATTTACTTTCCCTACTGGTTCCACATTCCCCCACGTGTCAACACTCATGTAAAGGATACCAATTCATGTCTGATTCACTTCTTAAAAAGGAAAGTGGACATTCATTTAGAGAAATCTAGTTCAGGAAGCAGTACACTTGTTTTGAGGCAGGGGTTAATCCATTTTAGTGAAATGAGTAGTGGGATAAACCTTGGGTAAATATTCTGTTACAATCATCATTGGACTGCTCTGAGTCACGGCACCCAAAAACTGGACTACATTTGGATGTCGTATCTTCTGAAGAAGTTCAAGTTCATCTCTGAATGCCCTTCTGCACAAATAAGCTGCTTTAAGAACATGAGATAATGGGAAAACTACTATGTAAGAAAAAACATGTTTTAAAATAAATAGAAACTAACACTTTATCTTCATCAACAAATACATCTTCGCCAAGCTTTTTAACTGCAACTTGTATGCCACGCCACAATGCTATACGATAGGTTCCCTGTAACATTGTTCATGGTTGGTATAATTAAAAACACATTGATAGAAACTAGTAGGAGAAAAGAAGAACACATAAGTTAGTCCCTTTCTAGCAGAATTATTTGCAAGTTCATGGTTTTAAGGTGAGCTATTTTCGACTCGGTCTGCCAACTAGTTTGTGTTTTGACTTTAGCAACTTGGGTTTTCTTACATTTCTAATATAAAGAGGTCTACAAAAACTTTCGTCTGCCCTCCAACAAATGTCATGATATCGGCAGATTCCTCTTGCTTAGCTTCCATCTTCTTTTTTTGTCGAACTACTCTACAACTACAAGGTGCATTCTTTTTTTAGTTAACATCCGGGCTTATCACAAAAAAGGTCTGCAGAGTGCTGTCTGATATCTAGGCACCCCTTGTCACTAAATTTTGTTCATTCTTTTCCCATACTTCATATAAACAAAGATTTCGCTTGTAATCCATTGCCTTCAAATCCACTGCAATAAGGAGTCCTTGTCCATGCTCACTCCATAACTTTGATATGATTATCATATAGTCAAATAGCTACAGTAGAGATTTTGACCAGTAAAATGCTAGGAAAGGACCCCATGTCAAATATAATCTAAATCCTAGACCTGTGAGTTCTGACATGTCTAGGATTTCATGTCAGAACTCAGAGTAAACCATGAATTAGTTGGAAGTTGTTATATTCAATACAAACTAGTTGCTGCCACTTTCATAAATTGATCCATGCTTTAGGTAGACTTTGAAAGCATGTCTATCTCAATTAGTCTTTTGAGCGAGGAATAAGTCAGACAAAACATGTTCACATCAAGAGTTGTAATAACTTTTATTCAGTGTTCCACCAACATAAATAGTAGACAGATCTAAGCAAGTAATGATGAAGCATGGTATGCAACTAGCCTAACCCACAGCATGACAATATCCATCAAAATTATTTGTATGGGAACAAGGTTTAATTATTTAAATACACAGTGAGAAATGAACATATGTTTACCTTAGTTATATCAACACTGTTTGTAAAATCGAGCTCATCTGGACTGATCTCATATTCAGGGACTTCACGGGCATGTTTGACATGCATCGGAGGTGGAGCCGTCTAAGCAGGAAATTCATATGGAAGAGAGTGTGAACCGAGAATGTCAATTAAAATCAACCCCAAAACAAGGTCAGCTAGCAATAGATCTAGCAACATTCAAAACAGTACAGAACCTAAAAACCGTACATACCAAAGGTTTAGCATCATGTTTCTCCAAGATTTTAATCACATTGTTGTGCTTGTAATGTATAGCATCTGCAAGAGGCTGGTAAAGTAACATCCGATTACTAAGTGAAGAAAAAAATTAAAAAGTAAAGGACAACCAAATGTAGGAGGCTCCCACCTCTGTGAATTTGAGGAGGGTCATTTACATAACCAGTCTTAGCAATGCACACCTAAACTTCAAGTTATGTCCTATAGATATAATCCCGACAGTTACTACTTTCAATATGTTCTTGCAACACATGCCATTCTCTTCAGTCATACAGCTCCAAAGTTGCAATTAGAGTCCATTATACCGTACAGAAGTAGTAACTGGGTGAAATGAATCTCACATAACCTAAGCAAAGTTCCAAATCCTCTAGGCTTGATATATGGACCTATGCATTCTCATAAAGTGGGGTTTCTATTTGTGTTTGGATACCTCTAAGAACCATGTTATTACGTCATAGATTCAATAGGCTGAGAATCCTACCATATAATTCGTTTGAATCGCCATCCATGTCTCTCTAAATTTTGGAATCACAGAACCACATTACAAATTCCAGAATTTTAATCAAAGCAGCAATGTATTTAGTATGAAACTGTTCCAACCATACTATACATTAACCAGCTTCGTCAGTACGAGCAAGATTTGGTTTGGAATCAGGAACAGCAAAAATTGCAATAGATCACGAATTCACCATTCAATCAAACAGTCCAAATCAGCTAATCAAATGTCGTGATTGCTTGCCACTGAAGCAAACGACCATTTCAAATTGTTGTTAAAACCGTTAGTTCTGTTCTTCGTTCAATACGGTGCGTTTTGAGTAAGTGAGGAGCGACGTTCCCACGCGCATTCCTTCTTCAATCTTCGTCCCAGCTCAGCTCTGCGTGCGTGGCAGTGGTCCTGCCTCTGCTGCATCGTGGGTGGTCCTGCAGACTCGTACCAGCACTACTCTAAATAGGAGGCTGCGTCCTCATTTCTATCCATCTATGATTTGGTTTTCATCTAGTATTTTTGTTAATTAGGGTTTCATTTCTAGTTCTTCGTCAATTTTAGAACAATTTGTACCCTTTTAGCTTAAATCAACCAAATTTCTCCTGTTCCTGGTCTTAATCAGTTACACTAAAGCTTCAATTGCAACTCTAGTGTAACAAGTGGTATCAGAGCCTCAAATCCCGCACCCTGTGATGGCAGTAACGACGGAAACAGAGCAAGAATCCGACGTTGGTTCACCGGAGCTCAGAGCCATGAACTCAGGTCTCAGAGCTGAGAATGATGCCCTGCGTATTCGTTTGGACGAGATGGATGAGATGAAGCAGCAGTTGGCTATGCTCTTGAGGGAGAAAGCTCAAGCACAGCAAGCTCGAGATCCATCTTCTTCGATGGGACCAAAGGTACACAATCCTTCAGTACCCATTACTCCACAGTGCCTCACATACTCACCTCACCCAACCCAACCTCCAGATCCACACTCACCACAGAGACCCAGGGTGAACCAAGCTACAGATGTTTCTTCCTGGGTATCAAACCCACAGCACCAGATAAATTGCCAAGTTCCCGTTCCTCTCACATCGTCCCCAGCACCACAGACCCATAACCCACAAATCATCCACCAAAACCCAGTAAACCTCACTACTCAAGCTCAGATGTCTCAAGGGTTTGTGCCACCAAACACTCAGTTACCAGTACAAGGAGCCCAAAAATTTTCCCCCCAAACATGTATGGGTTATCCTGCCCAGTTAATGACTCCACCGCTAGTGAACCCACAAATGATAAACCCTCAGATGGCAAACCCTTAGTTACTTAACCCACAAGGCTTTGCTCAAAACATATACACCCAACAACCTCAGATGATGCAAGGCTACCCTTAGAATCAAATGAATGAGCTTACATTCAAGACCCCCAACCTGGTTTTTCCTTTGTTTGATGGGAAAGGAGTGAAACATTGGATTAGAAAATGCAACAATTATTTTCAGTACTGTTCTATACCTGAAGAACACAAAGTCAGGGTTGCTTCAATGCATATGACTGGATCCACAGATTACTGGTATGCTGACTATTCATTTGGGAGGGGAATTATACCTTGGGAGAGGTTTTGCCAAGATCTGTGCCTGAAATATGAAGAAATGGGCCATTCTGATGTTGAAAGTGAATTCAAAAAATTGAAGCAAGAAGGGTCTTTGAGAGATTATGAGGACAAGTTTGAAGAGTTGAGATTCCTGGTGTTGAGCAGGGATCCTCACTATTCTGAAGCATACTTTGTGTCCAATTTTATTGCTGGTCTGAAGCCCAAATTAGAAGTGGAGGTCCTCATGTATGAACCTCAAACCCTGTCCTAAGCAATGCACCTTGCTAGGAAGGAGGAGCATAGGATCAAGGTCAAAAATTCTCAACCTAGCACATCATCTTATGGGCACAATACATATAGGCCTAGACCACAGCAAGCTCAGCAACAGCTACAACCATCTCATCCCAGACATCACACTTCCACAGTGCCTTATACAAAGCTTAACCCTCAGGTACTGGATGAACAGAAAAGGAGAGGTTTATGCTATACATGTCCAGCTAAATATACTAAAGACCATGTGTGCCCCAATAAACATAAATTATATCAGATCACTACTGATGGGTATGACAATGATCTGCTGGAGTTGGAGCCTACTGAACCTGCTATTGAGGAATTATTGCAACCAGAACTCTGTGTGCTTTCACATGAAGCATTTGGCCATATGGTTCACATAAATCATACTAAATCTATCAGAGTGCAGGGTTCTATAAGGGATGCTGTTGTATCTATCCTGGTGGATACTGGTGCTACAAAGTCATTTTTGGATCAATCCATAGCTTCTAAATTGGGATTGACCATTTATGTTGGCCCTACTGTACTGGTAAAATTGGGAAATGGTCAGGTACAAACCTGCACTGCTGCTACAAAGATCAGCTGGATTCTACATGGTCTACCTCTTGAATGGGAATTCTTGGTGATGCCCTTGGGTGGCTTTCATATGATTTGGGGGGTTGATTGGTTGCAGACTGTGAGCCCTATAGAATTTGATTATGCTGCAAGATCTATAACTATTACATGGGGAGGCCACAAGATTAAGTTATTGGAGACTCCTTCTTCTGATCATTGCTCCTTATCTAGCCTCAAGTCTGTAAGGCATGAACTCCAAGCTGGTAAGTCCTTGTTCCTAGCTCAATTTACTTTGGTAATGGCTGATACAAACTCTGAAATGGTGTTGGACCCTGATATGCAATCTGTGCTTGATCAATTTTCTTCTGTGTTTGAGGCCCCTACTGAGTTACCTCCTAGGAGATTTTGTGACCATAGGATATCATTGATCCCTGGTAGTACACCTCCTTCTATTAGACCCTATAAGCATTCCTATGAGCTCAAGAACATTCTTGAGCAACTAGTGCAAGATATGCTCAAAGCTGGTGTTATCCAGCATAGTACTAGCCCTTACTCATTCCCAGTGTTGCTTGTTAAGAAGAAAGATGGGTCCTTCAGGATGTGTCTTGATTTTAGGCAGCTGAATGACCAGACCATTAAAGATAAATTTCATATCCCAACTATTGAAGAACTTCTAGATGAACTAGCTGGTTGCAAGTACTTCTCTAAGATTGATTTAAGATCTGGTTACCATCAAGTGAGGCTGGCTGAGGGTGAGGAGTCTAAGACAGCCTTTAGGACTCATGAGGGCCACTATGAGTTCAAGGTCATGCCTTTTGGGCTGACCAATGCTCCTTCAACCTTTCAGTCACTGATGAACCAAATTCTTCATGACTACCTCAGAAAATTTGTTCTAGTTTTCTTTGATGATATTCTGATACATTCTAAGTCTTGGCCTGAACACCTTGAGCATGTGAGATTGGTCCTTCAGAGGCTACAGGAGCATCAATTGTATGCTAAACTCTCTAAGTGTGACTTTGGTAAGACTCAGATTGAGTATCTTGGCCATATCATTTCTGGTGAGGGAGTGGCCACAGACCCTGCCAAAATTCAAGCAATGAAGGATTGGCCTGCACCTAAATCCCTTAAGTCACTTAGAGGTTTTTTGGAGTTAACTGGATACTATAGAAGGTTTATTCAGGGCTATGAGAAAATTGCTAGACCCTTGACTAATTGGTTGAAGAACAGCTTTATTTGGGGTCCTGAGGCACAAATTAGTTTTGAGAATCTGAAAGAAGCTATGAGCACCAGTGTTGAGGTTGCCTGATTTCACTAAGCCATTTGTTATTGAGGTTGATGCCTGTGATAAGGGCATTGGGGGTGTCTTGATGCAAGAAGGGAGGCCAATTGCATTTTTGAGCAAGGCCCTAGGACTGAAGTATGCTGCAATGTCCACCTATGAGAAGGAACTGTTAGCTGTGATAACATGCATTCAGAAATGGAGGCACTACTTTGCTTCTGGTAGTGTAGTGCTGAGAACTGATCATCAGAGTCTTAAGTTCTTGCTGGAGCAGAAGTTAACCACTTCTTTCCAACACAAATGGCTTGCCAAGCTTATGGGGTTAAATTATTATATTGAGTTCAAAAAGGGGAAGGAGAATATAGCAGCAGATGCTCTATCCAGAGTCCCTCAAGAGACAATGGCCCCTATCTCTACTGTTGTCCCAGCTTGGATGTCTGAGGTTCTCTCTAGCTATAATAATGATTTGGAGGCTCAAGGATTATTACTGGAGCTATCTTTGGCCAAGGAGGCAATGCCTTCTTATGCTCTGGGTGTGATTTTCTATGATGGAAGGATCTATCTGGGATCAGATGCAGGAATTAGACTGAAAATTATGGCTAATTTCCATGAAACACTTATGGGAGGACATTTTGGTATCAGTGTCACAACCAGAAGGATCAAGCAGCATTTTTTTTGGCCTCACATAAACAAGGATATCTATAATTTTATTAGGGAATGTGATATATGCCAGAAGTGCAAATCTGAAAATACTCCCTATGCAGGATTGCTCAACCCTCTTCCCATTCCTTCTAAGCCATGGACTGACATACATGGACTTTATAGAGGGCCTCCCAAAATCTGGGGCTAAGGATGCTATTCTGGTAGTGGTGGACAGATTTACCAAATATGCTCACTTTATGGCCTTATCTCATCCATTTTCTGCAGCAACTGTGGCCCAGGTATTTTTTGACAACATTTACAAGTTACATGGTCTACCAGCCTCCATTGTATCAGATAGGGATCAGTTGTTTCTGAGTAATTTCTGGAAGGAACTCTTTAAGAAACTTGAGGTGAGCCTTAACATGTCTACTGCATATCACCCTCAGACAGATGGCCAAACTGAGAAGGTGAACCAATGTTTGGAAAATTATTTGAGGGCTATGACACACCTCTTTCCAAAAAAATGGTGTACCAGGTTATCTTTTGCTGAGTTTTGGTACAACACTAGTCATCAGTCTGCCATCCAGATGTCCCCATTTGAAGCTGTATATGGATTCCCTGCTCCTATGATAAGTTTTGGTCCCATACATTCTTCTGTGGCAGCTGTGGAGGGTTTTATTAACTACAGGGAAGAGCTTAACAGGGTTCTGAAGGAAAATCTGACCCAGGCTCAGTCCAGAATGAAACACCAGGCTGATAAGCATAGAACTGAAAGAGAGTTTGCTGAAGGAGATTGGGTATACTTGAGGCTTCAGCCTTATAGACAGAACTCTGTGGCTTTGAGGTCTAATTTGAAGCTTTCCCCCAGGTTCTATGGTCCATTTCAGGTGACTGAGAGGGTTGGCAAGGTTGCCTATAAGCTCAAGTTACCTCCTTCCTTCCTCATCCATCCAGTGTTCCATGTCTCCCTCCTGAAGAAACAGCTTGGACACAAGAAAAGGATTGGACCTCAGCTGCCTGACACTACTTCTGAGGGTCATCTTAAGTTGCAGCCAATTGCCTTACTTCAAAAGAGAATTATCAATCGCAACAATGCTGCTGCAGTCCAATATCTGTTACAATGGGACAGATCTACTGCTGAAGATGCAACTTGGGAAGAAGCTGATACAATCAAGAACCATTTTCCTCAGTGGTTGGCAAAGGCATTGGCTTGAGGTCAAGCCAATTTTCAAGGGGAAGGTATTTGTCGTGATTGCTTGCCACTGAAGCAAACGACCATTTCAAATTGCTGTTAAAACCGTTAGTTCTGTTCTTCGTTCAATACGGTGCGTTTTGAGTAAGTGAGGAGCGTCGTTCCCACGCGCCTTCCTTCTTCAACCTTCGTCCTTCTTCAACCTTCGTCCCAGCTCAGCTCTGCGTGCGTGGCAGTGGTCCTGCCTCTGCTACATCGTGGGTGGTCCTGCAGACTCGTACCAGCACTACTCTAAATAGGAGGATGCGTCCTCATTTCTATCCATCTATGATTTGGTTTTCATCTAGTATTTTTGTTAATTAGGGTTTCATTTCTAGTTCTTCGTCAATTTTAGAACAATTTGTACCCTTTTAGCTTAAATCAACCAAATTTCTCTTGTTCCTAGTCTTAATCAGTTACACTAAAGCTTCAATTGCAACTCTAGTGTAACATCAAACTGTAGTAACATCTTCAGATAAGAAAATGGGAGTTGAAGAGCTTACCGTGCTTCCCCAGCGATCCTTGGGGTCGACCTCGGCACCGCGAGAAAGCAAGAGCGAAACGGCGTCGGTCAAGCCCTGGCAGGCGGCGACATGGAGGGCGGTCCGATCATCAATGTCTCTGAAATTAACATCGGCGCCGGAATCCAGGAGCTCTTTCATACCCTCCAGATCTCCCTCACTAGCCGAATACATGAGCCGAATCCTCGGGTCAATTGCCTCCAGAGCTTCTGTGAATGCGTCATGTTCTCCTCCTCCGGCACCGGTCCGCTCCGGCGCCAACGATGACTGCTTCCCCAGAGTAAACCTCACCGGCGACTTTGGTACTTCCATGGCTCAACTCCAAATCCTAACACAGCAGAGAGAGAGAGAGAGAGGGGTGAAACTTGAAAGGGTGTTGTTGAAGTTACAGAGCTGAGAACGTTGAAACTTGTTAGAATGGCATGATGACTTGGTGAAGGAGGAGAGTGAGATGGAAGCGCGCTGGAGCGCGTGGTGATGACCGTGACGTGGATTCGGTTGACACGGGATAGAGCGCAGGGTAATACTCCATTGACTAACGTGCACAGGTTGGTGAGTGGCACGCTCCCAGTATGATTGGTGGATGCTTTTATTCTGTTGAAAGGAGAAACTGACGGCGTCGTTCCGTTCTGAAGCACGTGAAAAAGGCTCTTTTCTGAAATACTTGTTCAGTTCACATTTTTAGTACCACTACTTTATTAATGAAAAATAATAAAAATCTACAATCTCTTAATAGAAGATTACAAACTCAAATGCAAGAATACCGATAAGCACATTCTCTCTCGGTATTTGTATCGTTGTCCTAGTATCGACCTTGCATTCTGTTGTGACTGTGGCATTGTCCTCGTCTGATGTGTTGTTGTCCTTAGTCACCGACAGGTCTCCATCCCTAGGAGATTCCCTCGCTCATCTTCCTCTTATCATGCCTCCAATACCACTTATTGGTTTTGTTAAACCGATAAAGGAGAGGAAGAAACGCCGACCCAATACTCCACCTTCGACTACGACTCCGTCTTCCCCACCCAAACCGCTGCAACCTTCGTTGTTGAAAGACCAACCGCTGGTGGTTTACTCGCCGAGTAATACCACACTGACTTCGATCACAACCAAGGTGAGACGGGGTCGACCTCTCAATCTACTCCGTCAAGTCGTATCGTCGGGTCTCATGGGGGCTCCCTATGCTCCTGCGAGTTCACCGGAGACGATCCTACCACCTCCTCTTTTAACCGTGGTGGTGGCAACTGATGCTAGGGTTACGGAGCCTCCTATGTCTCTAGCGCCAACAACCCCTCCTCCTAGGGTTCTGACTCCACTTCTGGTGACCAAGGTGATGGCCAACTTCGCTAGGGTTCCGACTCATCCTGTTTATCTGTTGTCACGCCCCAAATCCGGTTTTGACCAGACTCGAGACGTGAACTTAAAATAATAAATAATAAAAGACGATTTTGAAATAAATAAGTTCCAACGAGAATAATAATCCGATAAAAGTGAGTCAACAGCTCAAAATCCAGTAATAAAGCAGTAGTTCAAAAAGATAATTGCACGTCTCTAGACGACACAAGACCCTCGCTAGCTCCCAAGCGCCGAGAATCCCACTAGCACAGATCCCGCTCAAGACTTGTAAAACAACAAGGTAAAGGGGTGAGCTTTCGCTCAGTAGGAAAAGTAGTTAAGGTTATGAACATCCGTTCACCACCATGAGTAACCGTCCAATTAGGGCATACTAGCAAGACATATCAAATAACAACGTCCACGAAATTTCACCAATCACTAATCACTCTCACAAGACCATAACCACACTTAGTCATCGCACACAGCCAATCATCGAGCATACAACACACAGCAGAACGAACACAAGTCTCGTACAACCATCACCAACATCACCAAATGCACACAGCCGTCCCACTTATATCGTACCGGACCACACAGCATCGGTCCCGATATCTTCCCGTCACTTAGACTCGGGGCACATCCTTGATCGGCATATCCATCGGTCGGACGTCTTCCCGTCACACAGACTCGGGGCATCACTCACAAACACGTACCGCACCGGCACATACCTCGTTCGTACGTCTTCCCGGACCACACAACATCGGGTAATAATCACTCCATCCTTGGCCTCGATACCCTACACCGGCATACTCCCTCGGTGTAGGCGTCATACCGGACACACCTCCTCTTGGAACACACATAAAGAGAATAACACGCATCACAAAGCCATAGTTCGACCACGGTATACTAACTGATCCAGCTCACCATAACACATCACATCGGTCTATCACTCACCCGATCATATCACAACCAATGGTTCACATCACATCACGCATGGCACACTTGCCCAAACATAGCAACCATGCTACACCGAGTATACCCTATCATGTTTCTCAATCTAGCAACAGCTAAATCACACATCATGCATCTCAAACATGAATCATGGCATTTCAATCAACACGCAACCTAGGGGCTCGACATGGCCCACATGCATTTCTACAGAGCGGCAATCCCAAACTTACGGCTCGACATGGCTCGTAAGCTATCCCTCATTTCACTCGTTCCTCACATCCTAATCATGCAATTCTAATAATAAAAACAAGTATTCGCAACCTATATGCATACTAGCAACTTTCCGTAATTAAACTGGTATTCGCTACTTTCCCTGTCACGCCCCAAATCCAGTTTGGACCGGACTTGAGACGTGAAAAGAATTTGTAAAGAAAAACAATAAATAATAATTATAAACCTTTAAATAGACAGTAAATCTCCTCAAGTCAATAGTAAAATAGTTTAGAATCTTCAGTGAGTCACAGCTCAACAAACATAAAGTGAAATATATAAAATGTTTAGTGCGACAGACGAACATAAGTCTAAGACAATCCCCAAAATAAGCTGAAGCTCCCTAGCCTCGAACTCTCTAGAAATCGAGCACTCCTGTAAAACAGTAAGAGAAACAAAGGGGATGAGCTTACGCTCAGTAGGAAAAATCTCAATGACTCCACCTTTAGATCAATACTTAAACTGTTTAAACGGATGACAAAAGTAACAGTAAATACGACTACAATGAATTAATATAAAACAAGATAGAATAAGATAAGTACGATAATATAGACACATAGACAAAAATAGCATAAGATAAGTTCGTACTCTTGGAAATAACATTAACTTGAAGGTTCCAAGACAGAATAAATATGAAGTATCATAACGATTAAATGGGAGTATTTGATATTACGTCAACCACTTGCTTTCTCAAGCCTCCGATCCATGAATAGATTCTAGTGTCACCTCGGTTCCCATATACCGATCCACTAGAGTATTCATATCACATCATATTTTCCCTCGGTCCAGAGGACGCACATGCATTGGGGCCCCGGAAACAATCCCAACTGGGCGCTTATCATCGGGATTCCCAGAAATACCTCCAAAGGACCATGTGTCATAGGGAACCAAGGTAGTGCTCCACTGAGACGCACGCCCTTGGGTGAAGCCTCAGTAACCATCTCTCATAAAGTAATTCACTCAATAACCCGTAGGATCTGTCGAGCTCTCATGCACCAATAGCCACTCAATAATCACTCAAATATCACTCGATGATCACTGTCTCTGCCAAACTCCAACCACCAAAACGGCACCGGATTACCCCCCACCCCCCCCCCCCCACCCCCCGGTGTAGTACCGAACCAAACAAACAACATTCAAGAATAAAAGTAAATACACAAGCATTAAATTCATACAACAATGGACATTTCACAAATCACACTTTCAGCAAGCAAAGACATCCAATAATACCTCACACTTACCGTATACTTACCTGCCACGAACCAGCGGTACATCAATCACCTGATTGTACCCCGTGGCACAATCAGTCATACTCAATCATCCGTTCACACAATAAATAATTCAACACGTAACCACTCAACAAATCAAGCAATCATGTGAACAATAAATTAAACACTCGAACATGCTAGCTAACTAGTTTCCTTAGACCTTTAGTTTAACCTAGTACTAACAACAAAGCATGTGAACTTAGCACACAACCAATCCGAGAGCTCTTCACATCCTCTCTACCAGTAAATCAATTCCCAAGTATTGAAAGCAAGCTTCACTAATCATCTTCGTCCTAAGCATGCATTCTAGACATTCCGGTTATTAATAATTGAAAGACAATTATTCTAGTTATTCGCATCCTATAGGCAAATCTAGGACCTTTCCGATTTTATTATCCTAATCATGCATACTAAGCGTTAATTAAGAAATTAAGACTTTCCCTACCTCGAGGTCTTCCTCTAATACACTATGCTGAAAAGACGGTCAGTCGCTCCTCCGTTCTTCACACAGATACTAGGGTGGTCTTCGTCTCTTCGAGCGAAGTCCAAGCTCTCCGAGCGAAGCCCAGTCTGGGTTAACAAATAAAATACCCTAATCAGTCCCGGGATTTGTCCAAAGTCCCCTGATTTAACAGGTTCGTCTTTTAAATCGTCAGATAGTTCATGAATTATCCAAATTCAATCCAAAATAATTAATTCTTTAATTTCAGTTCAGACCCAGATCCGGCCCAACCCGGATCCAAACCCGGGTCCAAACCCTGGTCCAAGCCTGACCCGGGCCTAGTTCTAGAACCGGTCCAAATTCGGTTCGGACCTGAGTCAGACCCAGTCCAAAGACTTGGGCCTGAATCAAGTCTGGCCCAGAATCTGGCCTGAGCTCCAGTTCCGGCCCAGGAACACCAGCCCAGTCTGCCCTCAGGCCCGAAGCCTGACGAGTTCGGGGTCGAGCTCGCTCCAGCTCCGGCGAGCTCGAGTTACTCCGGCCACATCCACGGTGTCAGGTGAGGGTCGAAAGGAGAGAGGGAGGCGGAGCAAGACGTCAGACGGCGAGGGGAGGAGGGGAAACGGTGATTCTGGCGGCGTGGAGGCTCTCCGGCGCAGGAACGTCAGATCTGGCGATGCCCCTCGTCGGCGTTCCTCTCCGACCAGATCCAGCTCAACGAGCCCCCAAACTCGCGATTTCCAGGGAAAAGGAAGCGGGGAAAGGTCGAGAAGAACGGGGGAAAGCTCACCGTAGTTGATTCTGACGGTGACGGCTCCGGCGAGGCTCGACTCGACGGAAAAAGGGATTAGGGTTTCGAAACAAGGTTGAAGAGGCTGAGATCTCTCTAGTCTTCAGTGGTTTTTGTCGTGGGTGGGTAGGAATGGAAGGTGGAGACTGAGAAGAAGGTGTAGAGGAAGGAGAGGGGCGGTGAGGTCGTGACCAGAGGACGAGACGTCGACGACGCGAGGAGCTGTCCGGTTTTGGGGAGAGGGGAGACGAAGAGGCTGAGACAGGAGGGTGAACAGTACCCCTCTTAGGGTTTCGGCCCCTTTTTATAGGCGAACCGAGCTGATGCCTGGGTTGGGCTTGCGTAAATGGGCCACGCGTGACGCGAATGGGCCCGAGCTGGCCCAACCCGAGCTCGGCCCAAACTTCTGATTCCCTTTTTTTTTTCTTTTTTTTCTTTTTTTTGAAAACACAATTCCAACTACTTGCTTGCAAAAAGATACCCCCACGTTTTAGATTGCAGTTAGACACTCTGATAGAACGAAGTGGGTTTTACATTCCCTACCTCAGAAGCAATACAATCTAGCTGCGGACGACCTGGCTAGC
Organism: Erodium maritimum; assembly: GCA_963921825.1. Taxonomy (NCBI): domain Eukaryota; kingdom Viridiplantae; phylum Streptophyta; class Magnoliopsida; order Geraniales; family Geraniaceae; genus Erodium; species Erodium maritimum. The sequence goes on along the minus strand of OY997588.1, from coordinate 138,622,695 downwards.
TTCCTCTCCGTCACTTCACGATTTCCAAGGGTCTCCTCCTCCGTCGAGGTCGGGTCCAAAGTCTTGGATTACAAAACCATACTCGAATCAATCCCAATTCAGTTGCGTTTTAAACGAGAAACAACTAAATTAAGCCCGAAAGTCAAACATGGGCTAAAACGGGAAATGGGCCGGAATGAGGCCCAATCCGGGTGGCCCACAGGCCCGGAAACAGACCCGGCCCGTGCCCCGAACCGGCCCATAACCCGAACCGGCCTGGGATCCGACCCGGCCCGTGCAGCACACCGGCCCGGAACCAGACACGGTCCGCGCGGCACGCCGGCCCGGCACCTGGCACGGTCCGTGCGACACGCCGGCCCGGGACCTGGCATGGTCCGTGCGGCACGCCGGCCCGGGACCAGGCACGGTCCGTGCGGCACTCCATACCGGACCCTGGCATGGTCCGTGCGGCGTTCCGTGCCGGAACCTGGCCTGATCCGTGCGACGTTTTGTGCCTGTCTAGACAGACCCTTCTTCCTCTTTTTTCCACTTCGTTTTCCACGAAATTCTACCTCAAAACTCCATTGAAGAACCTCCAAAACTCCAAAAACAGACCCAAAGCTTCAACACTTCACTACCCACAATGTGTTTGTTCAAAACAACACAAACCTAGTGATTTCTAACAACAAACTTCACTTTTCTTCACCCAAACCATTATCTAAGCCATAAGACCTTAAACCAAATCATTTCTAGTTCTTCTCCATCAAAACCCATTATCCAATTTCAATAAAAACGAAATTGATTAGGAGCTTTACCTTGGAAATGGAGAGTAGAAGAAGAATATGGGGTTTGTGAGATGGTTTGAGGTAGAAAACTAGTGAAAGCACCCTCTTTTCTCCTTACTTCTTCTTCAAGCTTCCATGGAAGACCCTCTCTCTCTTGGTATTTTCGGCCAACTAGCAATATTGGGCTGAATTGCTCTCCTTTTGGGGGCTTTATCCTAAAAGTGAACTTACCAAAATGCCCCTCTAGCTCCCTCTCCCTCCTTTGGCTCACATGAGGGTAGTTTGGTCAAACCTCATCCATTTCTTCCCTTCCAAGCCAACATGGACAAGTGTCCATGTGGGGACCACCTCTAACCAAATAAAATCCAGCACTTCTATTTAATTAGCTTTAGTCCTTAAACAACCGATGTTTGACCCGAAATTGACTGACAGTTGACTTTTCCACAATTACAGTCAATTGAAAGGAAACAGCCCAATTAAGCTAATCGTAATGAGGACTAAGCTTTTTGGGCCCCGAAAAGGTCCCGAATGACTGTCGGAGTCATCGATTGACTTTTCCGGCAAAAAGTCAACTTTCGCCAAAAACCTCTGGTTCGACCGGGGCGGTTCTTACATCTGTCATCAATGGGAGACCTCCAAAACACCTTCTCCGATTGTTTCCTTACGGAGGAAGAGGCGATGGAGGTCGTGGTTCCGTAAAACCCACCGGATCCTCAAGTGTTGGAGCGGCTCCATTTTGGTATGGTGGGCCGTCTGGCCTCTCCTAACCCTTCTCGGAAAGAGGTGATGCTCTCGGTCATCACGCGTGCATGGGGTCGTGTCGGTGTGGGAGTGGTGGTCAAAGATCTCGAGCCCGACACGTTCGCATTCTATTTCGTGTCCCTAGAGGCTCGAGTCTGGGTTTTCCATAATGAGTCGTGGTGCTTCCATGGCCATGCGCTGCTGCTAGGGGAGATCACCGACCCTTTGGCTCGAGATCTTCCGTGTCTGGACCGTCTTCATCTTTGGGTGCATGCCAGGGGGATACCGCCCCTTTTCAGGACAAGAGCGATCAGGGAGATTATACGTGCTACACTAGGCGAGCGCGTGGAAACCCCATGTGATCAATGGGGCCTCTGTTGGGGTGGGACGGTGAGAGTCCGGTTCTGGATGGACATTCACTGACCCCTTTGACGTACCATGATCGTGCGCTTCTGGGAATACATGGACCCGGTAAGGGTTAGTCTGACATATGAATGATTACCAATTTTTTGTTTTAATTGCGGGATGATAGGTCATATGGTCTGAGACTATGATTTACAAGATTAGTGCTTATTTTGCTATGTTAGAAATGGCTACGTGGCACAGAAGATTAATAGTATAGGCGAAATCCCCAAAAGTCTTAACAGTGTTTTTGGACGATTCCTCAATTAGTTGGTTAAAATCATGTCGATCACTCGTTGACATGCTCAAACTGGACTCAATATACATGAAAACGACATGACTATCGATAAGAAAGTATAGTGTATGGGGAAATACTAGTCGATCCTACAGGGAGCTAGTTTTTAGTCAAGTCTAAGAAAAATCTAGATTAGGGATGTCACCACCTAATCTAGTTATGCACGTGTTAAAAGTGATGAGTGTCATGATGGTTGTTGTGTGAAAATATTGAGAAGTTTCTAAAGTGATGGAGTAGCACTGAGAGAGGGGAGAATGAGAGCTAGAGCACACTTATGGTAGCATATTAAATAGGTATAGACTAGAAAACAGTGGACATATGGTAGATCATAACAAATTAAGCTAATGATATCCTATGATGATGGGGTGGTATTTAATTCAATTTTACGTGGTCTCTAGACTCAATTCAAGTAAGAACGGTAAATCTCAAAAGAAAGTTAAGCAAACCACCGTAGGTATTTCCTACCAGATAGAAGAGACAAACTATCCTAGTTTAGCATCACGAGACTAACCCAATAGGCACAACCTTCTATGTCTAACTAACGATGGTGAAGTCGAATTCATACAGTCGCTTACTCAGTTGTAAAGGAAATAATCTTTCTCCTTGGTATGAAAATACTACATTCAGTCCTTATGATGCACATCGTATTCCGGCTATCACTAGTCTTTATCACTCCCATGAACCATCTAAATTTTGAATTAATTGATAAATGGATTTTTTTTATCAGCAAAGGGTTTTTCTATTGAGAATAAAAATCCTAATCTTAAAAATGAAAATTGAGGACAAGGGTTACATACACTCTTCCAAATACTAAACATGAGCATTTCAAATTTGACACCTCCAACCAGAACATAATACAAATAAGAGAATTTCAATCAAAGACAACTCAACAACCTAAAATGGGATGAAACTGACAGCCGAACCAAGTTCTAACAACCATATTCCCAATCAAGAAGCACAAAACTAGAAAATAAGGTTTGAAACAAATTTACCTAACATGAAACACAAAACCGAAAGTAAAACTAGGATAACAAGCTATAGAAGAAAACACAATAAGGTCCAAAACCCAAGTTTTCAAACCATGAAGTACAAAGCAAAAAACAATAAAAATGCTTCTGGCCAAACGTCAACCAAACAACTACATGCAACAATCATCAATGCCACCACGATGGTTCCACTCGACGACCTCACACCCGACTAAATCTTCAAACAGGGCCAACTATTGGAAAACGACTACCACGTCGACCAACACCATCACAAATCGTGGGGTCCTAACCACAACCGTGGTCGAGAAAGGGTAAGAAGAGAAGGTCCAAAATCGAGGGAAGAATTACTTGAAGCCCCATATCATCCACACTTTTCTAGACATGAAAGGGCGAGACCTCGCTTGCGTCCAGCACCAAGATCCAATAACCACGAAAGAGAGACGAAGAGACAAAAGGTAGGGGCAGAAATTCTGGCCAGAACAAGTTGCTTAAGCAACAATGGGAGTCGATGCCAGATTTGTCAAACATCTCTAGAAACGAAAAGACGAGACCTCGCTGGTGACCAACACCAAGATTCAACGACCACAAAGGAGAATGCGGAGTATGATTTTCACCATTTGACTCTTTCATTAAATTATAGGTTTTAATTAGTGCTTGGAATTAACCATTTGTTTTCATTTTCTCGTCTATCTCAATAAAAGTTTCTAAAGGTCAAGGAGGACTTCATTCCGACCCTAGCCATGCAAAACTCTAGTGTTGATGATATGCCACCCTTACCTATGGAGAAAAATCCTTTGGAGATTTAAGCGACCACGGTCAACGAATATAGGAGACAACTGCACACTAAAGTCGGGAAGTGAGGGTTCGACGGGTCAAGATGTTGGGGTTCATCCAACAACACATCCTCTGAAAGGTTGGTGAGTTCACCCATCGTCTCGAAGAGCAACATGAGCTCATAACAGCACTAATTAAGGAAAAGAAACAGGACAAGAAAATCCAAAAAGTTGTGGCCAAACAACTCGATCTCCTCGCAAATATCATCGTTTGTCAGGGGGTTAACTCCATGTACTAATGTTGTACTAAGGCCAACTGTCAAATCCGCACCCAAACTTTGAAAAATTGTCAAATAGTACCGGATTTCAAAACTAAATTACCAAAAACCATTAAATACTGTTAAACCTGACAGTTTCCGTGAACAGTGACTCACGTGCTTCTCACGTGAGTCATTTTGTATATGTGAAATCACAAGATTGCCCTTTCATTTTCTTCTCTCTTGAAGCCTCAATCTCACGTGTTTCTTCTCTCTTGTTTGGCGTTAAGCTATGGTGAAATTGAAGAACTAAGAATGCCCAAATTGTATATGTTTGGGTTGTTGCTAACGAAGACGGAGTCGGAAAATCTCGAATATAGTGTAGGGTTCCTGAGAAAATCCCCCAACCATAGGGTTCTTGAGAAAACAATCCCCAAATTCTAGGGTTCTTGAGAAAACAATCCCCAAATTCTAGGGTTTGTTTAAAAAATCCCCAATTTCTAGGGTTTACTTTCTGAAAATCCCCAAATTGTAGGGTTCTTGAGAAAACAATCCCCAAATTCTAGGGTTTGTTTAAAAAATCCCCAATATCTAGGGTTTACTTTCTGAAAATCCCCAAATTATAGGGTTTGTTTAAAAATCCCCATTTTCTAGTGTTTAAAAGCTGAAATTCGCCAAATTCTAGGGTTTGTTTAAAAAAAACCCCAAATTCTAGGGTTAATGAGCTGAAAATCCCCACATTCTAGGGTTTATGAGCTGAAAATTCCCAAATGCTAGGGTTTATTGACTGAAAATCTCCAAATGATGGGGTTTATGAGCTGAAAATCTCCAAATGATAGGGTTTGTTTTAAAATACCCAAATTCTAGGGTTCTTGAGGTAAAAAAAAACAAATTCAGAATATGAAAGTGATAATTTTTTTGTTTGGGGATGGTGAATTGTGCAAGGATGGTGAATGAAGCAACTTATTTAGAAGATGCTCTCAAAGACGAACAACTAAAGAATGAGGCTCTTCAAAAAAAAATTTGAAAATTCATATGAAAATTTTATGTGTTGGTATGTAAAAAAAATTTAAATATGTAAAATTTTTACGAGCAACTTATGTAAAATTTTACGAGCAACTTATGTAAAAAAAAATTTACATACCAACACAAAAAAATTTTATGTGTTGGTATGTAAAAAAATTAGCAGATCATTAGTACATATGAAAATTCATAAATGACATTAACTAAATAGATACGGAATGAATCTATGTTATAAATTGCAATATGGTTATGTTGAGTGAGTTCCTAGACACAGCTCCAAGATCTCAGAAATATTCCAAGATCTCATAAATATACCAAGATCTCAGACATATTTCAAGATCTCATAATATTTCAAGATCTCAGAAATTTTCCAAGATCTCAGCCATATTTCAAGATCTCAGAATATTTCAAGATCTCAGAAATATTTCAAGATCTCATAAATATTCTGAGATCCTGAAATATAGTTGAGATCTTGGAGTATTTCTGAGATCTCAGAAATTGTACTTAGTAAAGGTCATTGAGTCTAAAAATGATCCGCAATGACCTTTGTTCCTATATATATATTTTGATAGCATAAGAGCATAACAGTTAGGTTTGTTTATTTTGGAACAAAAATTACCGTAAAAAGATATATATATATATATATATATATATATATATATATATATATATATATATATATATATATATATATATATATATATATATATATATATCTAAGATAACCATCAATTTAGCGGATTTTTTTGTTCCAAAAATAAATAAAAGTGGTAAGTACATGACGTTTGACTTTCTACCAGATATGTACGTAGAAAAAAAATCATGGCGGGTTAGTTTTTGAGACGAAAGATCATTATGGGTCAATTTTTGTAGTTATCCCTAATATGGGCATTATCTACCGGAATAAGATCAGAGTACACCTAATCTAATTTTTTGGAAATTAAACAACCCAAAATAAATAAAGATTTACGAAAGAATATTTCAAGATGGACCTTTAAAACCCAAAATCTGTAAGATGAGCCCCTAAAACCCAAACATATACCCAAAATATGTAAGATGGGCCTCTAAAACCCAAACATATACCCAAACTTCATCGTTCCAAAACATCATCGTTCCAAAATCTGTATCCATCATCGTTCTTCGCGGCAACCGTCGTTCTTCCCGTTGAAGCTTCCCGTCTCCAGCAACAACAAATCTTCGTGGCAACTATGGTAAGTAATCTTCGCGACAAATATGATTTCTGATTTGGGGATTTTAAGAACGAATTCGAGTTCAGGAACCCTAGTTTTTCATATTAATCAACTTTGTACTCTTTGATTCGATATCAGTAGCAGTAAGCATTGTTGTGTAATTTGTGTTGTTGCGCTGATTCTTGAGAGTTCCAAGTACAAATTGGGAATTTCTGTTACTTGATGAATGCATTTTGAGATTTAAAATCACTTAAGAATAGTAGGGTATTTGGATGATTTGATTTGGGTCCTCAATTCAAGTCTCAATGGGCTTGGTTGTGTAATCATGTTCTAGCACTGCAAGTTTGAACTGAGTTTTTGTACAGTGCCTTATAAACAGCAATGCTGTAAGCAAGTATCATGTTAGCACATAAACACACAACTGTAAATAGATAGATCCATCAAAGTTCTGTGTTTGATAAAAAAAATGTTAGAGAGAACAAAACCCATTATGTATCATTAAGGTGCTAGAAGGTGTAATTGGCCCTTTTAACTAGACTGAAATTTATGATTCTATATTTCTTACTGTGAACGAGGAGCCATCCCACTTGCATTTCCAAAGTTATAACCAGCAACTACCACTGGAATCCCATGGTTTCCAGCAGCAATAGATGTTGTATGCATGTATATGTATACATTAGTTCGATCAGATACCTTTTAAGGAATGAAATTTAAATCAACATCAAGCCTCTTCAAGCTAAACTTAATGAGTAGATGAAAATGTAGGCTATTTCACAAAGCACTTGAACAAGTACATAGCTTTAAGCAATGAAATGTTGAGTCTATTAAAGAAGTGAGATGAGGTACTCACGTGCCATGGCCATCACCATCAAAAGGTGAAGCATAGTCCTCAGAGGCATTAAAGATTTTACTCGGTTGAAATTGATAACTCAGTTTGGAAGTTGCTTCTTTGTAGTTTTTTTCTCCCAAATCTCGTTTTGATATATATTTACTGAAGATGGGGTGAGCCTACTTTGTACATGAAAACTCTAGGAAATGGTGTTAGGCCTGATTTTATTACAAATTGATTGTTTTCATTGTTCCTTTACCAGGCAAGAACATAGAGAACATCTGCAGAATGTGAAGAATCTGCTACAGAAGTGCCAACAACCAATTTCCAGTTACATGATGAATCCTCTGAAGAAGAAGATACATCAAGTGAACAATTGACTCCAAGGGCCGACAACTTGGAGAACCAACAAGATGAATCAAGCTCTGGTTCTTATGAAACTAACACGGAAGATGAAGAACCAGGCCCAAGTGCGGAGGTGCCTCAAGAACCAGAGCGAATGGATGTGTCATTGATAAAACCGATATTGACCGATGATGATCACTTCGAGTGCAAAGTTTCAGTTAGAAGTCTTTTAAGTAAAGTGTCAGGGATCATCATGCGAGAGCTAGGAAAACTCAATGATAACCATGTTTGCATGTGAACGTTTATGATTCTGCTTTTGGATGTTTGGATGCGAACCTTTAATTATGTGGTTGAAACATTTTGCTAGCATAAGGAATCATGTATGTTTCTGGTAATAAACATCTTGCTTCAGAGTAGGGAGCTTGAAGATTTTTTAGTATATTTAGCATACAAAGGAATCATGTATGTTTCTGGTAATTATTTGTGTTTCAACTTTGCCTTGAGGCCTCTCTCAAGTCTTGAGTAATTACAACATCTTGATTGTGCTTGCTTCTCTTATTTAGATTGTTGCAAGCACGAGAAACTGATATGAAATTATGAGTATAAGATGAACCAGCAAGAATTGTTAGCCAATTCCAAGATCTCAGAAATATTTCAAGATCTCAGAAATATTTCCAAGATCTCAAAAATATTTCCAAGATCTCAGAAAATTTCCAAGATCTCAGAAAATATTTCCAAGATCTCAGAAAATTACCAAGATCTTAAAACTCTGACCTTGATGAACACCATATGAGGTCACTGGGAAAGAGATTGAAGGTCCTCTTTTTTTATGGCAATACATATTTAACAAATTCAGTTTTGAAAAATTAAGCTGGGAACAAATTCAGATGAATCAATGATGATTTTATAAAACATAATATGATTTTTATAAAATAAAAAACTGATTTTTTGAATGATACATTAATTTTTTAAATAAATAAAATTGATTTTGTAAAAAATAAATTAATTTTTGAATAAAATATTAATTTTTAGATTAAAAACTGATTTAAAACAAATAAAATCTGATTTTTTAAGTAAATTCTGAATTTTTAAGTAAATTCTGAATTTTTTAAGTAAATTCTGAATTTTTTAAAATAAATAAATAATTTCCAAGATCTCAAAAATATTTCTGAGATCTCAGAAAATTTCCAAGATCTCAAAAATATTCCAAGATCTCAGAAATATTCCAAGATCTCAGATTATTTCAAGATCTTAGAAATATTCCAAGATCTCAGAAATATTCCAAGATCTCAGAAAATTTCCAAGATCTCAGAAATTTCCAAGATCTTAGAAATAGTTCAAGATCTCAGATTGTTTATGTTTTCATTCTTAGTTATAGTTTGTGGATCTTTTCCGGTAATAAATTATTAATAGGATCAGCCAACAACAAAGTAAATACCTGAGAATGACATGATATTAGAGCTTTTGTGTTCTCTCGTCTTTGTGTTTCATGTTGGGAATCCTCGTTGTTTGGAATCCAAATAAATGAAGTTTTTTCGAATATCTATTCATATCTATTCCTTTAACTTTACAAACAATATGGTTTCACTTTCATCATTCTATTCCTTTAACTTTACAAACAATATGGTTTCACTTTCATCATTCTCTTCCTTTAACTTTACAAACCATCATGGATACTCCACTTTCTGTAACAAGCCATCTCCATAACAAAAACAAGATCTCAGAATATTCCAAGATCTTAGAGATATTCCAAGATCTCAGAATATTGAAGCAAACATATATGCCAAACATATAAACGCTATAGTAACCTTAATATTTTAAACTCTCGACAAAACATGTTTCATAGACATTTAACCAAATAAAGTCTGCCACATCTTACAACCAAATAAAATAGTGTCTTAAACTTTTTATCCAAAAGAGAGTAGCGCTTCATAAACAAGACTAGTCTTTTCCATTTCCTCGAGTAGCCCTTCATTTTCCTAACCCTGCAACAGCCTGCGAAAAATGAAACCACACATGATGTCAACTCTGAAGGTAATATTTCTCATTTGTATATGCAAATTAGCAATTTCTAATTTGCAATTTCTATATTATGAGGAAGGTAAAATATGGACCTTTGCATTGTCACTATTATCGGGGGATATGGCTGCTCTTCCTTTGCTGCGAGTGATGATCTCGTGACGAATTTCTGGTTGCATCTTCTTTTTTAGACTTGCCAGTGATTCCAAGATCTCAGACATGTTAGTGGTTTCCTTACCCAAATCACCACCATCATCTCCTTCAACATCCTCGCTACTATCCTCGTCTATAAGTTTGAATCTTCGAACTACATTATCATCCTCACTACTATCCTTACTACTATCCTCATCCTCACCACCTTCATTTTCTTCTGAAAATTCAAACAATGAAACTTAGCAACCCAACCCTACACCTAAACTTCCATAAAAGTTAGAAGTCCACCCAACAGTCACACAAATGGTATAAACAACAAATTTTACCATTTGTATAGAACTAATAAAGTAAATTCAGTATAGTTCAAGAACAGATATATCCAAAAAAAGATAAATCCAATGACTCACCAGAAAAAGATAAATCCAATGACTTGTCTTCAGTTTGAACTGGTACAGCTACATGATCATCCTGAGCACCAAGGTCTACTACATGATCATCGTGAGCACCAAGGTCTACTTCACTGTCTTTCCTTCGCTGCTCGGTAGCCTTCTCTTTAGCCTCCTGTCTTTTCAGTCTCTTTCTCATTCTCTCTTTCTCAATCTTAGCAAAGTTTGCCTCTTTTTTTTTTTGAGTATGTGTTGAACCATTTTTTCAGGACCTGTAACACGAACTGGGGTAAGTAACATGCTAACTTCCAAAATAAACTTCTAATTAAACTGGTAAGTAAAATGTTAATTACAGTTTATTTCATTACCTTCAACATGAACATGGTAGGTCTTTGTCTATTTCTCAAGCGTATTGTCCAATGGTTTCCTTCTTACTGGCAATTTACCTTTAACTGGGACTGAATCCTCTTCTATGGTTTCCTTAGCCTTACCTTTTCCCTTAGCTCGCCCTGAAGCATTACCAGTGACTCCAAAGTCCTTCGTTGAGCACGTTCTTTTGTTGTGGCCCACATTCTTACAAATGTTGCAGGTAATAACTACCCCTCTCCTTGACATCTTATCGGTGTTCTCTTGGTCCTCTCCTTCTTTCTTTGCCTTCTTTTGTAGCTTCCCTTGTGTCTCCATGCACCCCTTTCTCCTATTTTTCCTTGGTCGACCCGGGTGCTTGCGAACAATTGGAGGTAATAGCATTGCCTTCTTCTCTATGTTCTTGCACTTATTCACGCCAATGACAGGTAAAATGTTCCCATCATATGCTTTGTTGAAGAACATCATCAGATAATACGGATCCAAATAGTTAACTGGGTCCACTTCCGCTTTAATGAGGGCAGCAGCAGCATGCTTGCAAGGAAAACCACTAAGCTGAAATATCAAACAGGTACACGTCCTCTCTATTAAGTCCACTACAAATGCCTTGTTGTTGCTTGTAACCTCGAACAACGCGGGCATACTTCGTTCTACTATCAGCTTCGCTCCTATGCTTAAGTTGTCTTCCAGCCTCTTATGTATCCTTGGTAACACTTTGTGATCATCTGGGTCACACAAACATCCTGTCCGATTCACAAATAAAATTTGAAAAGGTTAGTTCAAGATATGCATAAAGACCTCTAGTACGCAAAAACAGCACTGAGCATAAAAAACTACACAAAAGCTATAATCAAAGCTCTTTTCAATTCCAACACAGTACATCCACACATGGATAAAAACTGTGTCAATCTAGTAACAAAACAATTTAACCACACAAATGCTACAATTTATTTCACACACAAAAAAACACAAGACAGCTAGAGTCATTTAGTGCTAGGTCTTATCTAGATTTCTGGTTGGCTCAAGGCCATGAAAAATTCAAAGCAATGAAGAGACTAAAGTGGTTATTTGATACGGTAGATTTAATGCAAAGAAATCATGCCATGGTCAACTTTTTGGCTTTAGAATGCATACCTTTACGGTAGAACCACAACATCAACTTCTTACGGTAGTACTCCAAGAAGGTTAGTATTGGCATGGCCCTCCCCTTTCTGATCCAGCTGTTGAAAGTCTCACTAATGTTGTTGGTTTGTGCAGCACTTGTGCCATGAGTAGTGAAGAAAGCAAGGCACTAATTATTCGATGGTCTGTCTCTCAACTATTGATAAGCCTTCTTGTTCTTCTTCCTAAGCTCCTCCATTGTATCTTCATATTCTTCTGCAGATGTTGCTTGTGAGCACTTCCAGAACATAGTCTTCATTTGATGAGACTTGAAACTCTTGAAAAATTTCTCATACATGTGTCTTATGCAATAGCGGTGTTCAACATTTGGACGTTCTTTGAACACCTCCATCAAACCCTATTCAAAATGCAAAATAAAATTCAGCAAGCAGAAGGTATGAAACAAATTCAGTACAAAACACTTCAAAAAAGAAATATTCATACCTTCTGCTTATCGGACATAAACACCCATCTTCTACCGTCCCCATCCCCGATATCTCCAAACAGTTCATCTACAAACCATTTCCAGGATTCCTTCGTCTCTTGTTCTGCCAATGCCAATGCAAGTGGGAACATGCCATCATTGGCATCCATAGCCACTGCTCCTAGAAGGATGCCACCGTGGGGAGATTTCATGTGGCATCCATCTAATCCTATAAATGGCCTACACCCGCTAATAAACCCAAGTTTCTGAGCTTTGTACCTCAAATACAGCCTTTTGAAACGAGGTGGGTTCTTGCCGTCGGTAAGGATCTTGAATTGGGTTCCCGGGTTACTCTTCATGAGCAGTTCACCATATTTCTCTAGCATGCCATATTGTATACCAACTTCTTCCTCATAAACCCTCCTCCCTTCTTGGATTATACGAGATATTTTCCCCTCTTTCAATGTTATCTGTAATTCTACCTCTATCTTCTTCTTGAACTCTTCATGATTAATACTCGCATGCTCGTTTATGTAATTCGCATACCTACATCAGCAATGACAATAAACAGTCATTTAATGACAACTTGAATTAAAGTTGCACAAACATAAAAGCCTTATACTTCCATACCTCAGTCCGAGGGAACGGGCAGTGATGCTTTCGCCTTTTTTTGCAGTCTGGCAGTTATGCTTGGGTCTAAAAGTTTTGATGCCATAACACCCCTCAGCTTTGATGTACCCACACCATATGTAGAACCCGCAGTTAGGCAACTTACATATCGCTCCAATGTCGTCGTTCTTTTGGTTTCTACTATAGATGTAGTTGAAACCCTTCTCCGCTGCATAATTCTGCAGCACCACCCGTAACCAAGCTTCATCAACAAATATGTCCCCTATTTGGAGATCTATCTTCTCCAACGAACAAGACCTGTCCCAGCACTTTGGCTCCCTATTACTCGATGGAGCAAAACCAGCCAAAGGATCCTCCTCTATTTCATCTTCACATTCAAACGCTTCTTCTTCTTCTTCCTCATCGTCAGATGAATCACTTGAAGAACTTTCATCACCATCGCAGGATTCATCACTCGACGAACTTACAACATATTTAAGTTCATCAACAATCATTTCCTCCTCTGCTGCCAACAACTCAATGTCTATGAGTTCTTCATTCAACATCTCATCTAACCCCATAAGCTCCTCAAATGATGCTTCTTCCACTAACCTCTTCGCCATCTAGTAAAGCACATCAAAGATAGACTAACATTAGAATAAGTAATTGATCAAAGATAAACTCATAAGAATAAATTTTCCCCATAAGAATAAATCAATGTCGTATTTATCAGCACATTCATTTTCACCAAAGAGAGAGGTATTAAAAAAGATCTCCCACTTAGTTGCCAAAAAAGACATCATGATGTCTATTTGACTTATGTTATAATACTAATATCGAGGTATCTATGTATCCAAAATTTAAGTGATTGCATCATAGAACTTTCATTTATCTAGGTGACAGGCTGCCTGACTTCAGTTTGCAACAAGAACAGACCTTTTGTGATAATGCGATATCCAGCACGCAGAAGATGCAATCTCTCCAAGACAATACTAAGCTAATTCCTCCATGAAAAAAGAATTTTAGGCCCGTCAAAGAAATTATGTACTGTATTTAGTTTGCCTATTTAGTGCTTTTGCTAATGGCCTTCAACTGTTTATAGTTTAATTAGGGAACATCACACGACAATGAGCAGGCTGTAACTGTTCGCAGGACCGAGAAATCTAATTCTCAGTGCCTCAGTTGCAGTATCAATAATCAGTTTTCGAATATATTACACATTGGCCCATAACAACCTAGAAAGTAGACAGCCTTCATTAGTTTAATGCTACAAATGTATACTTATATACTTCACCATGTGTACATGTATACAACATTATTAATAAATAATTGTCGAATGAGGGATAGAAAAATCAGAGAGAGAGAGAACCTCGTTTGATCAAAATAACCCACAACTGAGATTGAATCATACATGTCTTGTTCTTTTAGATTTCATATTAACACAAGATTTTATTTCTTCATGTCGTATATTTCATATTCCAGATGCCATAGTTTACTGTATTTAAATAGTCATGGTTTTCATATATATATGAAGTTATCCCTAGTTCCAATTATAAATATTTATCAAATGTATATTAGGTAAATATTTATGGCTCACTGGGGCAAGGTTTAATGGAGCTGAAATGGTTGCATGTGGCCTAGCAACTCAATTTGTACCTTCCGAGGTAGTTTAGTTGAACAACTAATGATGGATATATCATGAGCTCGAGCTTTATGGGTATAAAATTACACTTTTAATTTAAGCTTCTAATTCAATTTCCGCAAAAACCCAAATCAACGGAGCAATCCACAGTTTCATTATTCACACAGACATGATCAAAGCCCTATAAACCCTAATAAAACGAAATTCCAAAATCGAGTTCAACAACGCTTACCTCAAAATCGCAAGGATGGAGCTTGGGCAGGTCACCTTGTAAGCTGAAGCAGTTGAGTAAATGGAGCTTGGGTTCAACGCGAGATTGACCTTGTTGACGAACGTGAAATTGATTTGAGAGGGATCGAATTTGATTTGAGCAAGAGAGAGGGATCGAAGTTGATTTGTGAGAGAGAGACCGATCGAAGTTGATTTGAGCAAGAGGGATCGAAGTGAGGGATTGAAGTCGATATTCAACCTCATATTTTAGAGGGCAAAACCGATTTTTCACATGAACAAATTAACGTCCGTCCAAAATTACACACAGTTGGTAAAAAAAAGTTGGGTCAACGTTACTACATGACAATTTAAGTTTGCTTGGGTTAGGATTTAACAATTTTTGAAAGTTGGGAGTTAGGACATGGAGTAACCCCTTTGTCAAGGTTCAGACTTTTGCAATCGTCGTATTCACGACGATGATTATTTAGTTCACTTCATTGTTCGGATACATAACTACTTATGATTTCGTTGTTTAAATACTTTTAGTTGGTGATTTTTTTTTGAATTTGCTTGTGATTTCGTTGTTTAAATACTTTTAGTTGGTGACTTTTTTTAATTTGCTTGTTAAATACGTTTAGATACATGACTAATAAATATATTTTTTGAATTTGTTTCTTAAGTTTTTTTTGACCAACAATACATATATTAAAACACTGATTCTTTGAAATAAAGAATACGATGGGTGGAAATTAAACATGAAGGAGTATTTCTTTCGGAACCTCAAGAAGCCCCACACCGGGGAACACCAACAGCCACAATAAATGGGTACACAGACCCTGAAGAAACTACAAGAAACCCTACACCGGGGAAGACCAACAACCATAAAGAATGGGTACGCAGACCCTAAATAAAACAACCACTAACAAAGAATAAGTACGCAAACCCTGAAGATAACAACCACAAAAAGAAAGGCTCCAACACCCAAATTTTACAACCATCAAGCCCTAAAAAGGAATAGGTCTTGAACCCTGATTTTCAACCATTAAGCACAGACAACAACACACTTTGGGGAGAAGCATCCAACTGACAGGCCCAACCAGAAGACCTCCTAACCCTAACCTTGAAAGGATAGAACAACTCCAACCCCGCTAACGGCATAGACGGGCCTGGATAACCAAACATACCTTAGGAGATGGCTTCTGAAGGGGGCAAACAGCGCCCAAGAAACTCACCGGCGATCAACACTTTTAACCGACGAGCTCGAACCACACTCTGTTCGAGAAGAAAGGAAGCCAAAACACACAGGTATGTATGAACGGGTCGGAGAAATCTAACCAAACAAGGGAGAAAAAAGAGAGTACCTCACAAAAGTCGACCGGGAGGCGAAGCACCAGAAGCGGCTCGGTTTTTGATCGGCGTGGTTTTGTTTGACAGGGGCGGCGGGAATGGCCTGATTTGATTCCGAGGCGGGTCGGGTCTGTTGGGTCAGATTCAGTTCGATCTGAGGTTGTGGTTCAATCTTTGCAATCCTTATTAAGATAAGGTCCTGCCCGATGCTCCCAAGGAACTGGTTTGTGAACTGGCCTCGCGATACATCTTTTTGTAGACAAAATCTTGAATAGTTGTAGGTAATATTATCTTGGGAAAATTTCATTTTACCACCCTGTCAAACATTTAACTTCAGTTTGATACCCTGGCATAAATTTTTATCAGTTTCATACCCAAACCAAACATTTAATTTCACTTTCATACCCAATCGGGTAAAATGTCCAAAATACCCCTAACTATTACTCAAATTTTCATCTCATGCCATTGGCTCAGAATTTGAAAGTAAGTGAAATGACAATAATATCCTTCATTGTTTAGGGTGTTAAACTGAAAATTTCAATAATTTTAAAACAAAATCATTTTTTTATATAAATTCATTTTTTATTTTCAAAAATTCATATTTTAATTTTAAAAATACATAAAATCATTTTTTTTATAAAAATCATTTTTTTATTAAAAACAGTTTTATTTTTTAAAAAAAATTAGATTTATTTATATTAAAAAAAACTGGAGCTCGCGAACTCGTCTTCTCCGGCGTGGTCTCCGGCCACCCCTCCTCCGCCGGCGTCGTCCCCGGCCACCCCCACTTCGCCGGCGTCGTCCCCGGCCTCTTCCCTCCGCCCTCAAGCTTCTCCGGCTCCCTGAAACGTGGTTCAGATCTGAACCAAATCAGATCTGAACCACGTTTCAGGACGCCGGAGAAGCTTGAGGGAGGAGGGAAGAGGCCGGGGACGACGCCGGCGAAGTGGGGGTGGCCTGGGACGACGCCGGCGAAGTGGGGGTGGCCTGGGACGACGTCGGCGGACGAGGGGTGGCCGGAGACCACGCCGGAGAAGACGAGTTCGCGAGCTCCTGTTTTTTTTTTAATATAAATAAATTTAATTTTTAAAAAAAATTATTTTATTTATATTAAAAAAATGATTCTATGTATTTTTAAAATTAAAATCTGATTTTTTGAAAATAAAAAAATGAATTTATAAAAAAAACTGATTTTGTTTTAAAATTATTGAAATTTTCAGTTTAACACCTTAAACAATGAAGGGTATTATTGTCATTTCACTTACTTTCAAATTCTGAGCCAATAGCATGAGATGAGATGAAAATTTGTTGAGTAATAGTTAGGGGTATTTTGGACATTTCACCCGGTTAGGTATGAAAGTGAAATTAAACGTTTGGTTTGGGTATGAAACTGATAAAAATTTATGTCAGAGTATCAAACTGAGGTTAAATGTTTGACAGGTGGTAAAATGAAATTTTCCCTATTATCTTATCACCAAGATTATAGTTTGGTTTGTTGGTAATAAATTTTGTTATCGATCGAATTCATTGGCCGGTGTAAAATTTTCATTACCTATTAACAAGATTCGTCGATAATGAGTTTACTACCGACCATTCCTTTTAATAAGTAATGGAATTCATCGTCGACCAATTCTTGGTGTCCAAAACCGATACATTCTAAAAAAAAGCAAGCCCAAAACAAGAATGATAAAAGGCTAAATCTTAACTTCCCAACCAGTCCTTTATTTTCATTATTCCGAAACGTTCTAACAAATTATTAGAGACAAGACACGCACATGCACCAAGCTAGCTAGCTAGCTACAACACATAACACAAATACTTTTTCATGAAAAACGAAGGAATAATCGATCAAGGAAACGGAGCTCGCACTTTCATCTCGGTGGGCTCGACGTCGATGGCAAAACCCTTGCCATGCAGTTTCCAGTAATCGGCCTGTGGACTCATCAATGGCGGCTCTTCCAGATTGGTTCTCGCCTCCTTCAACGACGCAGTCGATATGTTGTACTTGTCGTCCCTCTTCCGAATGAGCTCCGGCTTCACCATCCCCAAGTTGATCCCTTGAGGAGACATCATCAGAGCCGGTGCACCCAACGGAAGCTTGTCACCTCTATCAACTTGCCAAGTACACCAAAACTTGCCATAACTTTTAACAAGAGGCTCCAGTTCTTGCTTGGCTACCATTTCCGGGATCCGCGGATTCATCCACAACCCTTCCTTGATCTGGTGTATCATCGGCTGTGTTAGAATATAATTATAATTGAAACTTATAAGATAATATAATATATAACCTCGTAGGCGTGGGAGTGCCAGAGCTTTTGCTCGTCGGGAGGCAGGGCCTGGAAGAGGCGGTCGGACAAGATGTACTCGACTCCGATGAGGCGGGCATTGGGCTCGTCGGAGTCGTAGACGGCGCATTGGAGGAAGTCTTGGTTGACGCGGGTGACGAAGTGGTGGGTCTCGATCTGACGGGACATGTCGTGGCTGTACATGGCGAAGGTGCACACGTGCTGGCTCATCTGCCGGACCGGCTTCAGCGACTGCACCATCTGCGCCGACTTGTCGATCGCCTTCTGCCCCATCGTCATCGCCTTCCCCGGCGTCGCCTCCCCGCCGCTGCTCGGCATCGGTCCCGGCGCCTCATCGCTCGACGCCATCATTGAGCTCTCTCTACTTCTTCTCTTTATATATATAGATAATAGATATGTGTGTGTCTACTTGGTTAATTAATCTCTTTCCTTACTCTCTCTTGCTAATTCTTGTCGTGAAGGAGTGCTACGTATGTATATGAGTAAATAGGAAGAGGTTGTGGGTTTGGAGGGACCCACGTATGCATGCACGCGTTGAGCTGTCCGATAGTCGTGCCTTGTGCTGCCAAGTGCTCGGTCTACATCTACACTTGGCCTAGACCCTACAATCATGCATCTGCTTCCTCCTTTTCTTGTCTTTTTCGTTTACAATTAATCCTATTTTCATTTTTCTTTTGAAACAGAATGATTTATTAATATATTAATAAATCTTTACAGCTATACATACCGAACAGCACAAACGTTGTATTTATTAATCGTTCTCGAAAATCTGAAAAACGACTAGGAAAATAAATAACTCTCGAACAGAGAGAAGCGGTGTCTAGATAAACAATAATTATCAGGTTGGTCTTTCTTATCGACTTTCCAAACAACTCCATCGATAGAAAGACTCGACCGGACACACTACCTGAGACAACATCTACACATACCGGAGACCTGAGATTCCGACAGGAAGGACAAACATAAGATAGACAAAAGAACAGCAAACAAAATAATCAATAGCGCCAAACACAAACTACTCACGGCCGACCTTCTGGGATCGTAACGAGGGGGAGGTAGACGGCTCCGACGAATGCAGATATCACCCGCTTGAGGCGAGTGCACGGATCTGGTCGGATGAAATCGAAAAACAAGAGCATGGGCTCGGATTGTGGATCTCCGACTGAATGTGGGATCAGATATGACTGATTGATTGGAGGATGAGCGTGGCGGGGAGGCTCGAAAGATAAAGTTAGCTGGCCAAACGAGCAGTCGGTCGTCGTTGTTGTCGGTAGAAGTGGCCGGTGGAGGAGCCAGAGTAAAGGACATGAGGGAGGTGCAAGGAATGGTATATTTGGGCAGATTAAGACGAGATGGGGTGGACTTGGACGGATAAGGGAGGATGAAGGTGGAGTAGGGCAAATCTGGGTGGGGGAAGTTGGAGGGTGGAGGTGGAGGTAAGACATGGATGACGGAGGTAGACCGACGAGCTCGGGCTGAGGTGAGGAGGACTCGGCTGAAGCTGGCCGAATCTTGCCCGAAACCACCCAACAACGAGGAACGTCGGTCGATCAGAGGCGACGACAGCCCTCACAGTGACAGTACGATAAAGGTAAGGTCTTGACGCGGTAGAGAGGAGGATAAGAAGGATTAATAGAAGAGGATGATGAGGTGGGGGCCGCCGACAACTTTGGAATCCATCAACGGTAGAAGCAACGTGAAAAGGGTACTCCCTTAATGAGAGAGAGAATGAGGTGTGTTAGGGTTTCTTTGAAAAGTTTTTAATCCTATTTTTGGATCATACTGTTAAAGAGAAATCAAATGAATATCTTGCTGCACAAAATCCTATTTGTTTCGTATAATAAATATTTTATTGGTAATTGGAAAATATTTTATTAAAATCACCAACAGAACGTACAAAAATAAGATAAAGGGGTCGAACTTGAATGTGGGTATTTTGTATGGCCTAAATCCACGTAAATACCTATTTGGACATCTGAATTTAAATACAATTGTAGTCTTTGGTGATAGGTTGAAGATCAAAAGTCAGGCGTGATTACAATTTTTGTTGCACTAAAGACATCTATCTGCCAATTGGCCTTACATAAAGGACTGAGTAGGTCCTAAGATGAATATGCTAGATATGCAAGGCACTTGGTGGATAATGGATAAGTACGACTGGCTGAAGGAAGACATGGTAAGGGTGGGACGCACCATCTCCCCGACATATCTCCTTATAGTTCTCATGGAATATGGCTAGACTTTTTCTAGACCTTAGTTGATCCGATTGAACCTCTTCTATAGTAACAGGGTGGGGCTACACCATCTCTCGTTTTTTTCACGACAATAGTCTTGGCCTTTCTGTTTTTCCCAACTTGTACCTAGAGTTGGTACTTCCCATCCTTGGCTTTCTGTGCCCAGAAGAACCTACTATAGACCAAAATGAGAATGAGACCTCAAATGGGTACTTATACAATTCCCCTTCGCACCTGACGTCTGGCCCACTAGATTTAGTTAGAATGTCGAGCGCGATGCCTAGGGAACCTACCCAGGCTACATTGTCATTTGAGTTAGGTGAAGGTAGGATTTTGGTCATGTACTTCCAGTACCAAGAAGGGTCTAGTTCCTTAGTCAAGATGTTGGACATCACCAGTTGGTGGCAGGACATGTTAGATCTTAGTGCCCGTAATTCAATCGTAAACACCCAAATGTATACATCATCGTTAGCAGTAAAAGTAAAGCGCCTTTATATTATTTACGTGTTGAAGTAATATATCGATGTATGTTATGATCTATGCCCACCATGCGAATAGAACCATAGATCAAGATGGATCACACTCGATGGGTCCCTAGTCGATAAAGCTTCGTTATAAGCGACTAGTATGAAAGATGACTCTTTATGGCTTACAATATGTTAGTCATTGGAATGAGATTCGGGAATCTGATCATAGATATCATGTGGGACATGATATTGGACGATCCGCCCTGAATATGTGCCATAGATTAAGTCATGAACATATTCAATGTCATAGCTTGTCATGTATCCTTAGACCAAGGAGTCTTTGTGATCGCTATGCAGTAAACAACTGAGTTTGGCATGAGCCCAATGTTGCCCATAACAGGGCTTCCATATCGGGCATGATTGGCTTGGGAAGGGACTACATGAGTGACACGAAAGACGGCTAAGGGATTTATCCCTCATACTACGGTATAGGAAAGATATCAGTTCTAGACCAATTGATCGAGAGTGGCTGAAAGAATAGCATGGACATGCACATGATACCGGGTATCAAAGATTCAGTCATCTTATATATCAAGTAATAGTGATTGAAATAATAAGGATGACGGTTCTATGTCTTATCTCAATCGGGATATCGGAGATAAAAGGATAGTGACATAGACGACCAAAAGGTTAGAATCGACAAGGTCAATTTGGTATGCAGTATCAGGCAATACTAAAGTCTCGTTAGTTTCCACTTATATAGGATCAAGTAAAATGGGATTTTACGTTGATCTATTGACATGCATAAACTTAAGGGTCACACCGGAGGATGAAACTCATTAACACATTTATGGAGAATGGCCAAGAGGGAAGTTGTCACGGGGCATGACCATAACTAGTTTTTGGGTCATGTGCCCCTAAGTAATTAGGATTTTACGGATTGAGAAAAGACTTGGAGTCTTGGGATTGACCGCGTCAGATAATATTGGACATATCCGAGATGGAAGGCGTGGAGGCGATGAGCGCGTCACGGGATCTTTTCGGGAATGGTCACAGGCCATCACCCGCGAGGCCCATGTGTGGCCTATGCCACCAAAGGCCCATGTAACCAACTAGTTAAGTCTTAACTAAATGGTTCTAACTAAACTAGTTAAATTAGGTAGTTGGTGATTCAACCCATCAACTTACCACCAACTTCTATCTACTTTACACCACCTTTGTCCTATTTACTAATATTCTATTATGTTGATGGGATAAGATGACTTAAGAGTCATCCTTTCAACATAATAAGACACAACACATAAAATGAAGAACAATTTTTCCCTCCTCTCCCTCGTAGTTTCGGCCAAGACAAGTTCTTCCTCCATTTTTGGTGTTCTTGAGTCCTCACAAGAAGAATTGCGTGACTTTGATTCTCATGTGGATACGTAGGCGTCTTGGAGACTCAAGCCCGATCATTCCTTACTCGGTGTTCTTGATTTGGTAAGGAAATAATAAATTGTTTATTCTCTTGTGTTTCTAACTTGGTAGTTTTTCCATGGCATGGTCTCATGAGTTATTTTCCGCTGCAATTATTTGTTCATACTCTCCATCGAGACCCAACACGACAGAGGATTGGGCGTGCAGTAACGGCATAGGCAGGATCACCCAATCTATGCGGAAGGAACCCCCTTAAGGGTTCTCCGACTCGAATTGGAATGACAAGTTGAATCGAGCAGGCACTGAGGGTGCATCTAAAGGGGGGGCTCGAAAGGCATGGTCTGCATGGTCGATGCGCCCGCATGCGACGCAGAAAAGAGGGATCATTTCATACTGTAGGCTCTCAGAACGCCTACTGGTATCTCGGGAAGATAAAGTGGATGGATCGCTGGAGCGGCGACACCAAGTTCATTCAAAAGCGCACCTGCAATGCCTTGCCCCAACCGAGGCCCTACTGGTCATACATGACTTTGACGTAGCCCCCCAAAGTGTTGCTGATTATCGTCTCGTTGCCTTCTATATGGCAACCGACGGGATACCGGTTCCATGCGCCCATAATTTAATGTGATCTGGACGGATTTTGGACAATACCACCATCGGTGTGATGTGTGAAAGGATAAGCAGTGCCTTTTTGAAACACCAAGGTCCGTCTCTCCGAACCCAAAAGTTTTGCTTCTAGGGATGCAAAGTATAAGGCATCAATCACATAGCTGAGGTCTTTAATGATCATATTATTAGTTCTCAAGCCTTAGTCATGATGCCTAGCATCGTCTTCTTATTAAACACCTAGGGGATGAGGCGTTCGAGCAAAACATAATTCCGAACAAATAGGTGGCTCCGGATCTACGGGTCGTGAGGGACCTCCACTATGAGTTCTCGTCCTCCTCAATATAGAAGGCCCCCAAACCCCTTTGGGGATCGAGTGGATCAGTTGCACGTTTAGAAGGCGATAAGGATGTACGTGTCCGGGACAATGAAAATGGTGGCTGGTGGTGGAGAGTGTTAGGTGATGGTTGGAAGGGGGGTCGGGGTCCTTTTAAAGGATCGGGAAGGGTACTTGGGTTTGATCGCCGAGTGGGACGGTCAAGCATGCATACTGACCTCGAGACCATGCATAGAAGGAACGACAAGCGAAACTGGCCGAGGAGGGTAAGGGATAATAGTACCATAGGTGCAAAAACAAGGACATCAGAGAAAAAGAGGGTAATGGTGCCACAGAAAGACACAGAGCAGATGACCTTAGTTCGGAAAGATTAGTCTTCTAATTATTTTACATGTAATAAGAGCATGTACAGTAAGGGGATCACATATGAGGATTGTGATGCGCGAATCATGTGGTGACTAGGAAGATTTGTGATGCGCATCCTTGAAACTGAGCTGAGTTCCACAATGAGGGGATCATATATGAGGATCATAATTTGCAGGGGTGTTGAATGGATGCTGACTAGATAAGTAATGATTCTTTTGTTGAATTTATTAAATTCATATTTAAAACAGTGAATATTAAATAAAATTGATAAAATGAATGAAAAAAATAATTTACTAAAATAAAAAATAAACTTGAAATTGTAATTAAAAAGTATATTACATTAATTAACTAAATACAACATTTTATTTGAGATTTTCAATATGAGCCTAAATCTTCTCACATTATGCGTACACCAAAGACATCATTTTTACGTGCAAGACCAGCTGCTCCTCGTCGAAGTCTGGCATATTTTGCTCTGTAACTCTTTGTATTCAGTATAGTACTTCTCGAATTTGTCGTCTAGTGTGAGAATGACTTTTTTCCTTTTCAGTCTTCACTTGGTTCATTCGGGTGATGGAGTCTAATTGGCTTTGCACACTCTTTCCCTTCCTCTTCGTAACCTTTTGGCCCATCGGGCGTTGTTCTACATTCTGAGGGGCTTCTACATAACGAGGGGAACGTGGGGTACTACCTCCCTCGATCGGATCAGAGGATCTCCCAACAGGTTGGGACTCACCACCAAGAGATGTAACATGTTAGTACATTCTCCAAAATAAAATAAAAGTTACATATAAGTCACCGTGTTATATGTTAGCAATCCGTGTGACACAGAAGAGTGATCATGGGCCATTGATCTATATCCGATCAGTGGCTATTATGAAGCCACATGTATATGATGAACAGTACCGGTTTGGTTGGTTAACTGATGGTTTGGCGTTTCAAGAACTGACAACCAACCGTTAACTTTCTGATTCGATCGTCAAGAACTAACAACCAACCGTTAACTTTCCGGTTTCGGATTTTACGGTACGGTTTTTGGTTGGTGGTGGCTGGTTTTAGCGGTTTCAGTTTTTTTTGCCCACCCCTACGGATGAGTAAAGTAACTAGCAAGTACATAAAAAGAGAAACGTAGAAGCAGTCGTGATTCGTAAAAAAGGAACACAAAGATTAAGAACAACACAATGTACATATGAACACAAAAGAAATGTAAACTGTGCAAAGAATGTAGGCTGACTATGTATGGTGATACATAATTCTAGAGAGAAATATATAGTGTTATCATTCAGTAATTCAATAGGGAGTACTTGACGCGCAAAACAATCTTTCCCTTGTCCACCCCGAGCTTTGCCCCCGTCACCAGCCAGTGCCCCGGAATGTCTTGCGGCCCTTTTGACATCTCCGTCATGTCCACGATTTTCCCCAGCTTCCCCGACCCCGAGCTCTCTTCCTTACTCGATGAAGATGCTGAATGCGTGACTGTGACTGTGGAGGGGTTGTGATCCCACACAGACCGCCTTATTGTGCAGTCCGGCACTTTGGAGAAGAGTAGCTTCAGGTGCAGGACGTTCTTGGCCCCAAAGTCCCATACACCCAGCTGAGCCCCAGTCACAATGTGGACTCCTGACAGATCTCCTATGCAAGTCTCCATGTGCTCTATTGGTGCCGTGCTTACGTGGGAGAAGTTTTTCCACTTTATTGGCTCGAACCACCGGCTGTCTTGCTCCTCCGGTCCTTGCCACTTGGGCGCCCCTATGGCCATGTGTGTGTCCCAGTGTGGTTGAAGGATTTTCGGCAGAGACACCAGGTGCTGCACCTGGATACCCAGTCGGTTCTGCTTGCTGCCTTCAAGGCTCAGTCTCAGACCCGTCACTGGTCTACGACCAACTGTTACCTGTAATCTCATATCAAGTTCAAAACAACCAAACATTATTGTTTTTATCTCGCTATTGTCTTGGCATATACAGAAAAATAAGATTGCCGTAAAGGAGTTTCACCTGATCAGGACTGATATAAAGCTTCGGACCCATCAAGCTAAACTGAAGGGACTGACAAACAGGCTCCTTTATTCTCTGAAGGCTATTGTGTTCCGGGGCCCAGATTTGGGCTATTTGGAAGTCCAGGAAATACTGTAGATCCTCGATAGGTGGCTTATCTGGTAAACACAACAACAGATTGTGTTAACTACTAAAACAATTCCAGTTATATGATCCTCAAAAGAACCATCTTCTGTAGATAATATGAACACACTCTTGGGCTTGCCACTACATTATCTTTCAATCTGAACAGAAAAGCAAGACATCAAGAAATAACCATAAATACACCATGTTGACACTAGTAATTTACTTTGGTTTAACTTTGTTTTGAGCATTAACCTAACCTAACTAACTAACTGAATGCCACCCCTTCACAATACCAAACTGTATATTAAGCTCTAGCTCTAGAACTCAAGACAATACGCTAGTTAGCAAATGATGATATCATGCAAAGTGCAGAGTTCTTGATATTCTGTAATAAAGTTCTTTGTAGGATGTCAAGCATGAATCACATTAGCTAAACTTTTTTCCTAACATGGATACAATTCATGCATTTACATGAAAATCAAGGCACCTCAACATGTTCCCTCGGGTCCTTAGTCCAAATCTTCAAGGCCTCAATCAAGTCTTGCTGTACTTAAACTATAATTTATTTATCTTTCTAGAGATAAACACACCAACTAATGATCAAATCACTATCATATAGCAGTTGAAACAAATTGATAACCTTCTTGCTCTATATGACTATATGAGTAGTATTAGAAGCCAAAATAAATAAAATTACTTTGCCTCACCCTATAAACTATATGAATGATTAGATATTGCTAAGTCTGAAAAGATAATCAAATTAGATCCCAAACCAATTATGCGAGGATCTCAAATTTACTTACATTCAAGATATAACTCAATTGCACGGGACAAATGTTTGATGCCAGGCACTCCTTCAAGTAGAGAAACAATGGGAGTAAATGTCATGTTAACCACATCCGGTGCCAACTGTACAGTTTGTGCCCACTTGGCATGACTCTGTTCAAGATCGTCGCCTCCTCTTCTCCTAAAGATTACAGTAACATCCTGCAACAAGAAACTAAGGTTTACTGTTCCTTTCTTCATTCTCAAGTCCAGTATAAGCATTGTGGAAAAGGAATATCACATGCATTAGCAAATTGAGTATTTGAGCATAACAGGCTAAGAAGGGGTGAGAGAAAAGGAATGTGATGAGCTAAAAGTTCCCTGAGATCACCAAGAGATATGATTGAGAGCAGCATATTATACATCTACTGTAATTCTGTTCCAATAAAAAAGATTAGAAGCATGACAAAACTCTGACCTTGTCTTTGTATTTCAATGGGCCAGCACTTGACTGGCCTTTCGAGTCCAAAAACCTTTGATTCTCAATGTCCTTAACATAGTTCTCAATGTCTAACACTGACAAGGGAGACGACTGGTGCTGCCTGATATAGACCACATCTCTTCCACCAATTGTTGCGGATGTAATGACATGGGTACCAAAGTTTTCAATAAAGCTGAAAAGAAAAGGATTATGTATGAGATATCGAGATGTGCCAATGGGAAACCTAGCACAGTCGAGCTCTTTGCATTTATCTAGTCATTCAAGATTGGCACATCTTTGCAGGTACTTCAATGTTTCAAACCAATAATCCAAGACTTAGGCAAAGCCTGCTACACCAATGCTTTAAATGTGTTTATTTATTTATTTCTAATCTGGTTCACAAAATCATTGGGAATATGATGATTATGTCATGCAAATGCCAGAACTATGAATTATCTATCAAAGATGACTGTAGTTTTAGATATGAAAAGTCTTCCTCCTTTCTCAAGAGCATATCAAGCTTGATCTTCATGCATGAGAACACAGATCCATGTGGTTAACCCATGTCATTTGCTTGATTACAGAGGAGCCAAACAATACCTAGAAATCAACCTTAAATATATGCAGTCCAAAGGATCTTGTTTTCTTTTCTACAGAGCTCTATGAATTATAAACTCATCAAACAAAACAAGAGATGAATCAAAAGATGTTCACCGAATCCCCAAATAACAAATTTCACCGAGGCCTAGAAACATGAAATGAAATTTTGGGATTATATTGCAACGATGAATTACAGTGTACAGCAAAGGTACAGTGACGTGCATACCTTGCTAACGATGCTGGATCCCAGGAGTAAGGAACAGCACGCCTGATCTCATCACGCAAGACTAAATTTGTTTTGGTTATTTTGACCGTAAGTAGGGGGATGAGATGCCCTACCATTGCAAGGGATTTTGTAGCAGCGGCATCAACCTGCCTAGAACCTGTGAAGTTGAACATTGCATTAAAGCTGCCAAGAGGAATGTTCCCGGATATGCCCGATCTCTGATTGAAGTATTCTGCCATCTGGAATTTCAAGGAAAGAAGAAATATTATATACTAATAGCCCATAAAGCTGTAAGCCAACTAAAAGTAGAACATTAGATGCAATAAGGTGATATCAAGCACCATACTGTCAGACAGATGAAGTCTGAGCATGAGAAATATAGGCACATATTTAGATCAACAAATATATTTGTTTTCAAAAGAGAACAATGAAGGGTGATGTCCTTCAAAGGAGCACCACTCTTTTAGATAACTTGGAACTGTACTTGAGAAAATGAGTACGAGTTTTACAGTCTGAGAAACTGTCAAAACCACATATTCAGAACTATATATACTCCAGAAATGTCAAGATGTAGCAGACAGACACAGGGTCCCCGCAAAATGAAGAGGAAAGAGCAAACCACTTGTTTACTAAAATTCTAATCCTAAAACTATTTTACATGGTATATCGAACAAACTACGCCGATGCAAGATACCCTAGAATGCTGAACAAGCGCAAAGGACATAGATAAAGAAACCTCTATCAACCAACATTTCTCAAGGCAAGACATTGATTCAAAACTGCTGAGCTCTCTGCTGAAGTAAGTCCCATTCCCACAAGACATGATCACAGGGGAGAGTTGAAGTATCTGCTGAGTTTTAGAGTCTTGAAATATTAGAGTACTAAGCCTGTTAGCTTGGGCTTTTGGGGTTGGAGTAATTTGACATGGTATTAAAACTAGTTTGGTCTTGGGGAATCTTAAAGCATCAGAAGTTTAAAGCAAGAGTATTTGTTTCAGACTGCTTCCTTCCACCTTATGCCTATTAGCTTAGGCTTTTGGGTCAGAGTAACTTAAAGCACTCACATTATTCAAACATAATGAAGCAGCAGACCCTTTGTGCTCTTCTTCCTCAACCTCACAAAACTTCCCTGGACAATAAATTCTCATATGGGTTCCAATATTCCAAAAGGGATAAGGATGTTCATTTAATGACCTGAGGTCCTGAGCTGACCAATTAACTAAAAAATCCAATTATCATTGAATGTATTTGACCAAAATTAGATCTCAAAACACCAAAGCTAAAGAACTTTTACCAAATAATAAGACAGTATATTACCATTTCAACTAAATCACCAAACCTGAAACTCTAACTTAAAATCTTAATCAAAGGAACAAAACCCAGAAACCAAAATCACAAGAAGGCCAATAAATTGCACAAGCAGATGCAAAGGGGGGGATCGAAGAGTGACCTCGTGGAAGCCAGAGACAGGGGTTTGTTCATTGACACCGGTGCCGGTGGAGCAATCAATATCAACAGACACATTCGGCAGCACGAGTCCATGAGAGAGCGAGAGATCTCTGGTCTGATCTTCGTTGAGGAGAAGCAGCCTGGAGCCAGGAGCTCCCTTGCAGTAGAGAAGACGAATATCGGATGTGACATCGAAGCCCCGGCCGAGAGCTTGGATGGAGCTACAGAGAGTGGAGGTCAATGCATCAGAAGAGGAGGACCCAGTTGAAGGGAGTTCCATGGGAGCACGAGACGGATGAGGAGGAGAAGGATCTTCTCATTGACGAAGGAAACGAGCAGTGGGTTTCATTTTGTTCTTGTGAAGTGTATTTTGTTCGGTAGTGCTCGTGGGGCCGATTTGGACTTTCTGCTGGGAGGTTCGTCGCTCTTGCTGGTGGTGCTATGGTGTCTTTGTTCTCCGAGAGAGAGAGGGAAGCTTTTGACGGAACAATAATGGCTGGAAATTATAAACAAAAAACGCGTCTTCAGGATGATACAGAGTTGACTGGTCTTTTTATTTCATTATTGTTTCTCAATAAAACAATCATTTTCATTTTTATTCTCAATCATATTTAAAAAAAATGTTTCAAATTTCGGAGTCGACTTGAATATTTATTTTTATGAAACGGACCAACATTTTCATTTACGGAGAGAGTCAAATATAAATATGACGGGGCACATTCCCAGGAACGAAAAAATAGTCGGGGACCCCGCTAATAAAATCCAAGTAGGCAATCTGAGATATATTCGAGAAACCAAATTGTTGGAGATGAGGAAGGCAAGCCGAAATAACCATCCTACAAGGAGGTCTTGTCCTCATCATTTTCATAACTGGCGACCGAAACCCCACTCATTCTGCCTTGGATTGTGAGCGGACCGGTATGCATCATATCGAAAAAAGAATGGTCAATTTCCCGAATGCGAGAAGGCAACGGTGGCATATCTTTTTCCTTTCGGACCCCTAAAATCTCCAATCTGTGAGAAGAAGGTGCATGATCTGATCTATGATTGCTTCTAAGGGCGGACAATCGGTAGGGATGGAGCTGGAGTAACCGAGGGGAAGCGGGGGCATGAGGAGAAAGTGGCCACTGACAACCCTAGACGATGCGGCACATGTGACGGTGTCAAGGCACTAATGAAACCCTTGCTGAGCCATTTTCACATATTATATGAAGGTTCACTCAAATAATTTTAAACTTCAACGTATCTTAATGTTTGAAGTAAAATAAAAAATTATTTTAAAACAATAAATATAGTTTAAGAATAAAATAATTTCCATCTTGTTGTGGGAAATAGGAACTTGATGTAGTAGAAAATATGAAAATGGAACTTTGTATGATGTTAATAAAAAAAAAGTTAATTTTCACCTCAATACCTTAATTAATATATTTTTTTTCACCTCAATACCCTAATTATTTTTGGTGACACCTCACTACCCTAGAATGTCTTTTTTTTCACTTTCATACCCTAACTATTTTTTGTGGCACCTCACTACCCTATAATGCATTTTTGTGGCACCTCACTACCCAAGAATGTATTTTTTGTGGCACCTCACTACCCTAGAATGCATTTTTGTAACATTAAAAACTGATTATTTTTAAAGAAATTTTGAAAACCAATGTCATGCTTTTAAAATTTTGATTGTTAGTGAGTGGTATTATGGATTTTTTAAGTGTTTTTCATCCAAAAATGAATGACAAATTGACGACGGGTATCAAAGTGAAAAAAAATACATTCTAGGGTATTGAGGTGCCATTGAAAATAGTTAGGGCATTGAGGTGAAAAAATTAATAGTTAGGGTATTTGTCACGCCCCAAATCCGGTTCTTGCCCGGACTCGAGACGGGACGTGAGTAAATACGTTTTTCAACACTCTTTAACCGACAACAATTTCATAAATCCTTCAAATAAGTCTCAAAACAGAATAACTCCGTTTAAAACATGAATAAAACCCTCCAGGGGTGTAATAATAATCTTCCAACAAGGTTTGTTCAAAAACTGAAGTAAAAGCATAAACGAAGTCTCTAATAAGACACCCACACCAAGAAGCTCCCGAGCCTCTACTCCTCAACCAAGCCTGTAATCACAACAATAAAATCGCAGGGGTGAGCTTGCGCTCAGTAGGGAAAATACATAACCGATGGACCTTATACTCAATAATTTCATCAGCAAAGTCAACAAGATAAATCTTAACAATCATGGGCAATAGGTAATCCAATCAATGTCGTGGCACATGAAGTCACCACCCTCCGATCCACATATGATGTGTCCTCTCGGATTTTCCCTCAAGTCCAGAGGAGACGCATATCATTGAGGCTACCGGAAACAACCCCCTGAGGGCGCTTATCATCGGGATTCTCAGAAACGTCTCCAAGGGACTATATGTCCTCGGGAACCAAGGTATTACTCTCATAGGAAGCATACACTTGGGCAATTCAATAATAATCAGATATAATTTAGTAACACACTCAAACCGAAACACGAAGCAATCTGTTCCCAACGAACACCAATCCACTATCACACATAACTCACGCATCACCGTTTCACCACAACACACAGCACACGAATCACATAACCACCGCACACGAATCACACAATCACAACTTACCGTTCACTTACCAGTCACGACCCATCGATGCATCGATCACCTGATTGCACCGCTCGGTACAACCAGTCATACTCGATGCTCCAATCAACCATTTAAGGAATCAAGCAGTCATTCAAATACAGTCAACAGTCAAGCACGAGTTCAATCAACCAATAATTAAAACCTTCAATCGAGCACTCAAGCATGCAATTCAACTAGTTCCATTAGACTCCTTAGCCTATCCACTAAGCAACCAAACAATCAAGCATGTGATCCTAGCACACAACTAATCCGAGGGCTTTGCCAAGGCTGCTCTACCAGTAAAACAATTCCCAAGTATTGAAAGCGAGTTACACTAGTGATTGGCATCCTAAGCATGCATTACTAGACACTTCCGGTTATTAGTAATTGAAAGACAATTATTCTAGTTATTCGCATCTTATAGGCATTTCTAGGACCTTTCCAATTTTATTAGCCTAACAGCATACTAAGCATTTAAACGAGAAGTTAAGACTTTCCCTACCTCGTGGTCTTCCTATCAACACTCTGATGATAAGCCCGGTGGTCACCACTCCGTTCTTCACACGGGTTCCGGCGTGATCTTTGCTCCTCTAGCTTGGTCCCAAGGTCTTGGACACAAAGAAACGTTAATTAGACTCCACTTAAATAGCAAGCAAGACCCCCAAAGCCCTTCCAAAGTTCAGCTCAAAACCAAAGTCAAACAAGGTGAAAAAACCCCAAAGAAACCCCCACCCTGCTCGGCCACGGACCCATGACGCCAACCCTCACGGTTACCGTCACTGAGCCGTGACGAGTACCGTCACGGACTCCCTCACGGAGCCGTGACGTCGCCCGTCACGGGATCCGTCACGGATCCGTGGCGCTCCAAGGCAGTTTCGCCCTTCTTCAACCTCTAGCTCCTTTTCTCCGAAAAACCGCCTTCAAACCCCAAATTTTACCACTTCCAACTCCTAAAACAGTCAAACACCTCCAAAACTCCTCTACCCATGGTAGGAATCAACAAATAAGCAAGTTTCTAATGATTCATCAAATCATAAACAACTCAAAAGCTCTAACAACTAAGGATTTCCCACAAAAACCCAATAAAGCTTCTCATCAACCACATCTCACACCAATTCCACTCAAACCCAACAACATCTAGCAATTTCAACCTAAGAGTGAGATGAAGAAGATGGTAAGGATTTGGAGAAGGGATGGCTAGAGGAAGACTTCAAGTAGCTTCTTTTTCCTTGTTTCTTCTTCAAAGCTCCATGGGAGCTCCTCTCTCCTTCTTCTCCTCCAAGTTTCGGCTACACCAACAAAATTGGGTTGGTTTTGCTTTTCCAAACTCATATAATACCTAGATGTGTTAAATGACTAAAAGTCCTTGAGCTAGAATCCCTTGTAGAAGCTTTTGGGAGGGTATAATGGTCCAAGACCACTCCCCTTTCTCTCTTTCAACCAAAAAGGGACAAGTGTCCAAGTAGGTTCTTTTAGTTTTCCAAAATAATTTACAGCCCAATAAAATAATGCTTTAGTTGATAAAAAGTCTCGTTTTGACTAAAATTGACTTCCTCCAACATTATACTCAAACGAAAGGAATTTATCCCCTTAAGCCAACTGTGATGACGTCTAAGTCGTTTGGGTTCCGGAAAAGCCCCGAGTGACTTCTTGAGTCATCGGTTGACTTTTCCGGTAGAAAGTCAAACTTGCTTGAAAAGCCACTGGTTCGACCGGGAGCGGGTCTTACAATTTACCCCCCTTAAAGAAATTTCGTCCTCGAAATTAAAAACAAGGTACCTCAATGCCGAACAGGTGGGGATACTTCACGCGGATCTCATCCTCGCGCTCCCAAGTGGACCTTGCTCCCTGATGTCCCCACTGTACTAGTACCAACGGAATCGTCTTGTTCCGCAGGACCTTCTCCTTTGTACCCAAAATCTCGACGGGCTGCTCCTCATAGGTGACATCATCAGCTACCTCGATGTCTGACCACTCAATAATGTGCGAAGGATCTGTCATGTACTTCCGCAGTTGGGACACATGGAAAACGTTATGCACGTTCCCAAGCAGCGGTGGAAAAGCTAACCGATAAGCTACAGCTCCAATCCTCTCTAAGATCTCAAATGGTCCAATGAAACGCGGTGCCAGCTTGCCTCCGCTGCGGTTAAACCGCACTAGACCCTTCTTTGGGCTCACCCTCAGAAACACGTGCTCCCCGACCGTGAACTCAAGTGGTCTGCGACGTCTATCTGCATAGCTCTTCTGCCGGCTCTGTGCAGTCTTCAACCGCTCTCTAATCAAAGCGACCTTTTCGGTCGTCTCTCTGACCATGTCTGGTCTAAGTAAGCTCCGGTCCCCAACCTCAGCCCAACATACCAGCGATCTACACGGTCTGCCATACAAGGCCTCAAATGGTGCCATACCAATGCTGGAATGGTAACTGTTGTTGTAAGCAAACTCTGCCAAAGGCAAATGATCCTCCCACGATCCCTGAAAGTCAAGCACACAAGCTCGAAGCATGTCCTCTAGAATCTGAATGGTGCGCTCTGACTATCCATCTGTCTCAGGATGGTAAGCTGTACTCAACAGTACCTCAGTGCCCAAAGCCTTCTGTAGACTCTTCCAGAACCTAGATGTGAAACGAGGGTCCCTATCAGATACCACTGACACTGGTACTCCATGTAGACGAACAATCTCCCTGACGTACAACCGACCCAACATGTCCACAGTATCAGTCATCCTCATAGCTAGAAAGTGTGCCGACTTGGTCAGTCGATCAACCACTACCCAAACAGCATCGATCCCCTTCGACGACCTTGGTAACCCACACACAAAATCCGTAGTCACATGCTCCCACTTCCATTCGGGGATCGGTAAAGGCTGTAGCAAGCCTGCGGGACGCTGATGCTCGGCCTTCACCTGTTGGCAGGTGAGGCATCGGGAGACAAAGTCTTCAACTGCCCTACACATCCCACTCCACCAAAACTGTCGTCGCATGTCTCTATACATCTTGTTGCCACCGGGGTGCACAACCAGACGGGAGTGATGGCACTCTCGCAATACGGTGTCTCTGCAACCGCTGGGCACAAACAACCGTCCTCTAAAACGGAGACCCTGATCGGTGCCCATCTCCCAACCTTCGAGCTTGACACCGTTGATCAATCTCTCACGAATCCCTGCTGTCTCGGCATCCTCGGTCTGTGCCTCTAGCACTCGAGCAAATAACGTGGGCTGAGCCACTAAAGCACACAAGGTCATACCATCTGTGACCTCCTCCAACTCCAGTCTGAATTAGCTCAACTGCTCCAGCATGTCCCACTCTCGGACCGCCATGCTAGCAACACAATGACTCGACTTCCTGCTCAAAGCATCGGCGACGACGTTCGCCTTGCCCGGATGATAGAGCAACTCGAAGTCGTACTCCTCAAGTAACTCCATCCATCGCCTTTGGCGCATGTTCAGATCGCGCTGTGAGAATATATACTTGAGGCTCTTGTGATCTGAAAACACCCTGAACTACTCACCGTACAGATAGTGTCTCCAGCTCTTCAGCGCAAATACCACCGCTGCTAGTTCAAGATCATGGGTCGGGTAGTTGCGTTCATGCACCTTCAACTGCCTCGAGCCGTAAGCAACTACCTTTCCACTCTGCATCAAAACACAACCTAGCCCTCCGCCCGAGGCGTCACAATACACGTCATAGCCTACTCCCCGCTCTGGAACAATCAACACTGGAGCGGTAGTCAATCGAGCCTTTAGCTCGCGGAAAGAGTGCTCACACTCATCCGTCCAAAGGTACTCTGCCCCCTTGCGGGTCAAAGCTGTCATAGGTGCGGCTAGACGCGAGAAATCCAGAACAAAGCGTCGGTAATAACCTGCCAATCCCAGAAAGCTCTGAATCTCAAATACACTGTTGGGTCTGGCCCACTTCGACACCGCCTCAACCTTGGCCGGGTCGACCAGTATGCCCTCTCTGGATACTACATGGCCGAGGAACTTTACCTCTGTGAGCCAAAATTCGCACTTCTCCAGGTTGCCGTACAGCTGGTGAGTGCGTAAGAGTGTCAAAACGGTCCTCAGATGCTCCTCATGCGCCTCCTCACTGGGCGAGTAAATCAAGATGTCATCGACAAAAACTACTACGAACTGGTCCAGATAAGGTCTGAAGATTCCATTCATCAAGTCCATAAAGGCGGCTGATGCGTTCGTCAAGCCGAACGGCATCACCAGAAACTCAAAGTGTCCATAACGAGTTCGGAACGCAGTCTTCTCTACGTCCTCGGCTCGAACCCTCAGCTTGTAGTACCCGATCGAAGATCGATCTTCGAGAAGTACTTTGCTCCCCTCACCTGGTCGAATAGATCATCAATCCTCGGCATCGGGTAGCGGTTCTTCACTGTCACCCGGTTCAACTTCCGGTAATCGATGCATATCCTCAGGGCTCCACCCTTCTTCTTCACGAAGAGGGCGGGTGCTCCCCACGGAGATACGCTCGGGCGGATGAAACCCTTATTTTTAAGTTCCTCGAGTTGTCGCTTTAGCTCGACCAACTCGGCTGGCGCAAACCGATACGGCGTCATCGAGATCGGCGCCGTACCCGGGATCAGATCGATCCTGAACTCCACCTCGCGTGCTGGCGGCAAGCCTGATAGCCCCTCCGGGAAGACCTCCGGGAACTCACGCACTACCCTCGGTAGCTCTCTGCTACTCTGCACGACCTCTGCCTCAGATCCCGTCGTCAAGGCGGATAGGAGAACTCCGCTCTTGCTACCAAAAACACACGTGATCACCCTGTCACCTGACCTCACTATCACCTAACGTCGATAGCAATCGATCGTCGCTCGATACCTCGCGAGCCAGTCCATACCCAGAATTACGTCAAAGGCGTTCAAATCAAGAACGAGTAGGTCACCAAGAAAGGGGCAATCTGCCACCCTAATCGCACAGTCTCTACAAACGGTGCTCAACACCATCTCACCCGTAACCGGGGTCTCCAAACATAGGGGTTGACTCAAAGTCTCCACCCGCAAACCCAAGGAAAAAGCAATAGACGAAGAGATGAACGAATGGGAAGCTCCCGTATCAAACAAAAATGAAGCCCACGAATTATAAAGTAAACACGTACCCTAAGTGGCCTCATGGCCGGCGTACGGCCTCTCAACTCTAGAATCAGTAACTGCAAAGACTCGGCCCTGCTGTGCCGGTGGTCCTCCTCTCGGTGGTGGGGGAAGTGCCACCTGCTGCCCAGCTCTCGGCTGGTGCCTCTGACCTGCTGCTCCCGCCGCCTGACGTGGAGCCCTCTGCTGCTGTGCCTGACGTGGTCGGCCAGGTGGTGCATGGCGAGTCTGAGTCTGCTGGGGCCTCGGTGCAGGCGCTCCACCAGCTAGCTCAGGACACGTCTGAATGAAATGATCAAATCGACCACACTGGTAGCATACCCTCTGTCCCCCCTACGGTGCCAACTCAGGACACGCACGCACGAAGTGGTCGGGGCTTCCACACTGATAACACACCCTCGGGTCACTCTGCTTTCTGTCTCTGGTCCCCTAGGGACGATCATCATGGCGCCCTACAGGTCCATTACCCATCGGGCAGTCTCGTGCCAGGTGACCCTAATGTCCACACCGAGGACACATCTGTGCCACCGGGGCGGGTCCAACTGACGCTACAGTCCCTGCTCAGCGCATGCCGTCCTGCTGAAACTGAGGCTGAAAGGATCCTGCAACTCTCTGTCTGCGTCGGTCTCGACGATCAGACGACTGAACAAAGCCACTCGGCCTAGGCCTAGTCTCTCGCACCCTGATGGTCTCTCTGAAGTGTCTCTCCATGGCTAAAGCATGATCCAAGAGCGTGGAGTACTCTGCGGTCCTGAAGGCGATGACCCTGTCGACTATCGACGGGATGAGCCCGTTCTCGAATCTCCTGCAACGGTCGTCCGCAGTCCGAACCAACTCCGGCGCGAAGCGGGCCAGAGAAGTAAACCTCACTGCATACTCAGAAACGCTCAATCCTCTTTGACGTAGATCCAGAAACTGTTGGCGCCTGTCATCCCGAATGGAGCGAGGGAAGTACTGTTCCAAGAACAGCCTGCTGAACAACTGAAAATCATTGCCGACCTTGTCCTGCACTGACTGCCACCAATAGTAGGCTTCTCCCTCAAGCTGAAAAGTGGCGAACGAAACTCTCAAGCGCCCCTCCGATACCCCAGAGGTATCGAGGTTGCGGGTAACCCGCTCCAACCAACCCGAAGCTGCCTCGGGGTCCGCTCCCCCGGAGTAGGTTGGCGTACCGAGTCTACGAAACTCCCTGAGCGACTGGGCCGTGAGACTATCAAGCTGGCCTGGCCTCTCCCCAAAATCTGCTAAAGCAACAGGCACGGGCTCTGGTGCCGGTGCTGTAGTCCCTTGATGCGCACTCAAGGCTGCTAGTACAGCGCGAACCACCTCCTCGAGAGGGGTCGTCTGAGTCGGCTCTGCGACTGGAGATGTCCTGGGTGGCGACCCTATTGGTCCACCCTCAAAGCTCTGATGCTCTGTGGAAGCAGCATCCTGGGCGTCAGCTGCCCCCTCCTGCTCAGCGGCAGGTGCCTGACTCGGACCCCCAACTGGGCGGCTCCGGGTACCTCTCGGAACATACGTACGAGCCATGTCGCCTATCCGCCTGCACGGATAACGCACATGTTCAGTACTTAGTTCAACAACGGTTCTCACACGTTACAAGGACGATCACGCGCGTCACACAAGTCACCCACAGTTTACGCCTCTCACACTTAGTAGATATATATATACTCATATATAATAGCACACAAGTTAGCATCTCTATGCGTCTCACAACAACAACCAGCGATTTAAGCAATCAACCACCAACTCCCACAGGAGGGTTCCAACTCAAGCACACCACACAAGCACAAATCAATAGGCATACCCCTTGCTCGGGTATCTTCCCACAAAGATGGGTTTAGCACTTAACACAATTCAATTAAATAATCACCCTTAACATTTCCTTCCCTTCCGTGGATTCCCATTTATCAACTTTTACCCAAACTTTTCCTTATCGATCTCATGTTGTTACAACCTGTTTCAGGCGTCCCCGAACCTCATTGTAACAACTTGACATCGAATCATCACGCTCGACTGTAGTGGCGCCCCTGAGTCAGCCCGTGATAGTACAAACACTTTAGTTCTACCAACCTTTCGGCATGACCTATTCGTATTTTTTCCTTAACCCTCCGCTTAAGCGGGACAATCACCAACACAATTTCACAAGACAAAAGTACGCAGAGTTCTCATGCTCGGCCAAAGACACCACACAATCAATAAACGGAGTTCTCGTGCTCCTAAAGTACACAACGCAATCAATAAACAGAGTTCTCGTGCTCCCAAATACTACGGGGTGCTCGTGCCCCAAACTCGCCACACACAGGCACACGGGGTTCTCGTGCCCCAATCTCGCCACACACGGGCACACGGGGTTCTCGTGCCCCACCAACATCCTCAACACAAACGCTATACGGGGTTCTCGTGCCCCACCCAAGGTTCTCACACAACGGACTACGGGGTTCTCGTGGCCCTCCCAAACACTCAATACAAGCACACATGGAGTACTCATGCTCTAGAATAGTGGTCAATCAAACAAGTCAACAATTGAATACCGCCAACGACTCGAAAATTTAGAAATGATCCACCAAAATGGAAACACCGCCAACAACTGGCTCACTCTACAACGAATGCCTAGCGAGTCGATCACTGCCCGTTAATCCAATTCCGATCTCAACCATTCGGCTTCACCGATCGCTAGGGAGAGGATACCAATCAAGTAATGCAAACATTGTAGTGTAAGGATTTCATTTAGGACAAACATTAAAGCGACTCATGACTCAGGTCGTTCCAACTCTCTGCGTCAATGTTTCCAAATCGCATCACTGAGTATCACGACTCAGACTCCCTAACTCTACCCACCTAATTGACTTCGGTCCGAGGTTTGAAAACCAGTTCACAAGACACCTGTTTCAAATGAAACCAGGCTCTGATACCAAATTGTCACGCCCCAAATCCGGTTCTTGCCCGGACTCGAGACGGGACGTGAGTAAATACATTTTTCAACACTCTTTAACCGACAACAATTTCATAAATCCTTCAAATAAGTCTCAAAACAGAATAACTCAGTTTAAAACATGAATAAAACCCTCCAGGGGTGTAATAATAATCTTCCAACAAGGTTTTTTCAAAAACTGAAGTAAAAGCATAAACGAAGTCTCTAATAAGACACCCACACCAAGAAGCTCCCGAGCCTCTACTCCTCAATCAAGCATGTAATCACAACAATAAAATCACAAGGGTGAGCTTGCGCTCAGTAGGGAAAATACATAACCGATGGACCTTATACTCAATAATTTCATCAGCAAAGTCAACAAGATAAATCTTAACAATCATGGGCAATAGGTAATCCAATCAATGTCGTGGCACATGAAGTCACCACCCTCCGATCCACATATGATGTGTCCTCTCGGATTTTCCCTCAAGTC
Source organism: Erodium maritimum (assembly GCA_963921825.1). Classification (NCBI taxonomy): domain Eukaryota; kingdom Viridiplantae; phylum Streptophyta; class Magnoliopsida; order Geraniales; family Geraniaceae; genus Erodium; species Erodium maritimum. The sequence continues at coordinate 138,582,246 of OY997588.1, read as the reverse complement.
CAGAGGAGACGCATATCATTGAGGCTACCGGAAACAACCCCCTGAGGGCGCTTATCATCGGGATTCTCAGAAACGTCTCCAAGGGACTATATGTCCTCGGGAACCAAGGTATTACTCTCATAGGAAGCATACACTTGGGCAATTCAATAATAATCAGATATAATTTAGTAACACACTCAAACCGAAACACGAAGCAATCCGTTCCCAACGAACACCAATCCACTATCACACATAACTCACGCATCACCGTTTCACCACAACACACAGCACACGAATCACATAACCACCGCACACGAATCACACAATCACAACTTACCGTTCACTTACCAGTCATGACCCATCGATGCATCGATCACCTGATTGCACCGCTCGGTACAACCAGTCATACTCGATGCTCCAATCAACCATTTAAGGAATCAAGCAGTCATTCAAATACAGTCAACAGTCAAGCACGAGTTCAATCAACCAATAATTAAAACCTTCAATCGAGCACTCAAGCATGCAATTCAACTAGTTCCATTAGACTCCTTAGAGCATGTACAACAGAACGGCCCTGCGTGAGGCCCTGAGGCCCTTGTGCTGACTGGACAAAAGTCAGGGAATGGGAGTGCAGAAAAGTGGGTGTTCTACAACAGAAAGGACCTCTGAGGCCCTGTGAGTGCAGAACAGTGCTGACTGGATTATTATTTGATATTTTCCTGTTTTATTTAATTTGTTATCAGAAACCGTTTAAATTGTTTATAATTTAAACAATTTTGGATATAAATAATTAAGGACAATCAATAATTAATAAATAAATTTAACACGAATATAAATGCACTTCTAATTTTATTCAACCCCTTTAATACAACCCAAAACAAAATACAAGTTCAAGAATCATCGTCTGTTGGGCCGACATCTGATGGTGGGGGTTGTCGTCGAAGTTCATCGATTTGGGCTTTAAGGGTGGCTATGAGTTGTCGCAGTTCGGACTTGAAAAACTTATGGTCTGCCATAGCCTCTTCGTCGTAGGAAGATGTATCCGCCCCCAACAGGGACTTGTAGGTGGCGAGGTTTGATTCCCACTGTTGGGTTAATGTCTGTATTAGGCGATGCCTTTCTACATGTTGTTCGCCACGTGAATGTTCAGCTTCCACCCATGAACGTTCCAGCTCGACGAAGGCAGACATTTGGGCCGTGAGGACGGTCCCTTTCTTTGCGGCCTTCGCAGCCTTCTTCCCTTGCGGTCGGCGAGGGGGACTTGGGTCGGCCTCAGGGGATGGCGGTGTGTCTCTGAGAGGGACTTGAGTCCCCTCGTAGTTCTCGCTTCCTCCCCATTCTGGCTGTTGGGACTCACCACTGATATGTGTGCCCTCCTCCCCTGTGCTTGTGGGTGGGGTTGAGTTGTAAACCTCAGCCTCATCCAACCGTTGTCGTTGTTGGCGTACTTGACGACGGACATTTCCCATTGTGCCCTCGTGGGCAGTGAACTTCGAGACGCCCTCGAGCCTCTCCACCCAATGATCCAGGTCGAACTTTAGTGGGTGGTCCCTAATCACTTTCCCTGCCCCCTCCCACAGTTCCTTCGCACGTTTCATGTGCTCTGCCTGGTTGGCGCCGCTCGGTTTCTCCTCCTTGGACCTCTTCAAATAGCCGAGGAACCTCTTTGTCTGAGAGGAACCTCTGCCCCAACGTTTCTTGATAGCTTCCCAGCGTCGCTGTGGAATACCTTCCTTGGAGTTGTATTTCTTCGTTACTGCGCACCAGAATGTGGTGCCGGTTTGAGAGTTGCCCTTGATGGCGTCCTTCGTAGTACTCAACCAGCAAGTTATGAGCCAACGGTCCTCCTGCTTGCTGAATGTCCGGCCCTCCGGGTCTGGTTCTTGGGGTTGCCCTCGGGGTTGGGCTCGGGCAGCAGGGGCTCGGGCTCGTCGTTGTGAAGGTCCGACAGAGGATGGTTGGGGGGTTTGTACGTCGGGTAGTGGATGACCCTCGTAGTTGTAGAATTGGGTTCCCATCCCCCATTGTGATTGTGGTTGGAACGGTGGCATCTGGAAACCTTGTGGGGGCATGGTCCAATGTGATGGCACTTGGAACCCTGGCGCCATTTGATATTGTTGGGGACGGTATTGCCCTGATAAAAAATTTTAAAACAATAAATTAAGTACTAAAAAATAAAATAATAAAATAAGTGAAAATAATTAATCAAAAAAATGAATGCAATGCATTAATACAATAAAATAAGTACAAAAATTTCGTTACATAAATAATAAGTTTGCACTAACCTGAACTCGACCCCGGGTTCGAGTTTGGGGAGACGGAGCGATTGCCCGTTAGAATGTCTCCGAAACCTCGTGCCAGTTCGTCCTCGGTGAATCCTACTTCGTCACCAGCTGAATGTACACGAGACTCAGCTTCGCCCGACATTTTTCACGCGAATAATTGAAACGAGAGAGGAGAATTTGGGAAGATGAGAGTGAAATTGGAGAGTGAAAGTAGAGAGTGGTGTGGAAAAAATGAGAGTGAAGATGGGTATTTATAGGGTTAGTTTTTGTTGATTTTTGAATTAAAAATATATATATATATAGCCGTTGGAACCCGACCGTTGCCAACGGTCGGGCCACGTGGCGCAGCCACAGGCTGTCACGGCAGCGAGGGTGCGAAGGGAGCGGGACCGGCCAGCGGGCAACAGACGGGGCACGCGGCACGCACAGAGGGGGGCGGGAGCGCAAAAATGGGGAGCGGGCGCGCGTTTTTCGGCCTCCACAGCGGGTCGGCCCGCGTGCCGCGGTCCGGGCGCGCGCGGAGTGGGGCGCGGGTGCGACCCGTTGTACATGCTCTTAGCCTATCCACTAAGCAACCAGACAATCAAGCATGTGATCCTAGCACACAACTAATCCGAGGGCTTTGCCAAGGCCGCTCTACCAGTAAAACAATTCCCAAGTATTGAAAGCGAGTTACACTAGTGATTGGCATCCTAAGCATGCATTACTAAACACTTCCGATTATTAGTAATTGAAAGACAATTATTCTAGTTATTCGCATCTTATAGGCATTTCTAGGACCTTTCCAATTTTATTAGCCTAACAGCATACTAAGCATTTAAACGAGAAGTTAAGACTTTCCCTACCTCGTGGTCTTCCTCTCAACACTCTGATGATAAGCCCGGTGGTCACCACTCCGTTCTTCACACGGGTTCCGGCGTGATCTTTGCTCCTCTAGCTCGGTCCCAAAGTCTTGGACACAAAGAAACGTTAATTAGACTCCACTTAAACAGCAAGCAAGACCCCCAAAGCCCTTCCAAAGTTCATCTCAAAACCAAAGTCAAACAAGGTGAAAACCCCCCAAAGAAACCCCCACCATGCTCGGCCACGGACCTGGTCACGGACCCGTGACGCCAACCCTCACGGTTACCGTAACGGAGCCATGACGAGTACCGTCACGGACTCCCTCACGGATCCGTGGCGCTCCAGGGCAGTTTCGCCCTTCTTCAACCTCTAGCTCCTTTTCTCCGAAAAACCGCCTTCAAACCCCAAATTTTACCACTTCCAACTCCCAAAACAGTCAAACACCTCCAAAACTCCTCTACCCATGGTAGGAATCAACAAATAAGCAAGTTTCTAATGATTCATCAAATCATAAACAACTCAAAAGCTCCAACAACTAAGGATTTCCCACAAAAACCCAGCAAAGCTTCTCATCAACCACATCTCACACCAATTCCACTCAAACCCAACAACATCTAGCAATTTCAACCAAGACCCATGAAAAGAGATGAAGGGAAAAGAGAATTAGAGAGTTCCATTACCTCTAGGAGAGTGAGATGAAGAAGATGGTAAGGATTTGGAGAAGGGATGGCTAGAGGAAGACTTCAAGTAGCTTCTTTTTCCTTGTTTCTTCTTCAAAGCTCCATGGGAGCTCATCTCTCCTTCTTCTCCTCCAAGTTTCGGCTACACCAACAAAATTGGGTTGGTTTTGCTTTTCCAAACTCATATAATACCTAGATGTGTTAAATGACTAAAAGCCCTTGAGCTAGAATCCCTTGTAGAAGCTTTTGGGAGGGTATAATGGTCCAAGACCACTCCCCTTTCTCTCTTTCAACCAAAAAGGGACAAGTGTCCAAGTAGGTTCTTTTAGTTTTCCAAAATAATTTACAGCCCAATAAAATAATGCTTTAGTCGATAAAAAGTCCCGTTTTGACTAAAATTGACTTCCTCCAACATTATACTCAAACGAAAGGAATTTATCCCCTTAAGCCAACCGTGATGACGGCTAAGTCGTTTGGGTTCCGGAAAAGCCCCAAGTGACTTCTTGAGTCATCGGTTGACTTTTCCGGTAGAAAGTCAAACTTACTTGAAAAGCCACCGGTTCGACCGGGAGCGGCTCTTACAGTATTGAGGTGAAAATTACCCAAAAAAATATACTTACACAGGTAAGAGCGCCTGTAACGGTCGTGGCAGACGTGTCGTTGTAGGGCTTGCGATGGCTCTGCCACGACTCGCTGCCACGGCTCGTCGTTGTAGAGGGGTCGTGGCAGTGTGTCGTTGCAGCGCCAACGGCTAGTCGACGACCCACTCACAAGCCGACACGTGTCGGCGCCGTAATTAAAAAAAACTAGTTTTTACTATATATACAGATTGACCCCTACCTCAAAAACACTCTTTCTATTCTATACACAAGCTCCTTTTCTTCTTCTCTCTCGTTGTGCATTTTTTTCAATGGAGAATTTTCCAACGATGGAGGAAATGCAGAAAATGACTCCCAAACAAATAGATGAAGCGATGAGTAGGCTGGTTGCGACAACGACAAAACATATTCGCGATCAACTAATGACAAGGATACATCAAAGGGTAGCAGATGATGAAGAGGTCGAGGGCTCAGGGTCGGCGCCGCGACCAAAGCGGAGAGTGATTGAGCGCAATCGAGAAGATGCACACGAGGGGTTGATGCGTGACTACTTTGCGCCTAGACCGGTGTATAGAGACCAACAATTTCGACGACGTTTCCGGATGTCGAGGGAATTGTTCTTACGTATCATGAATGGTTTGAGTGACCGGTACGCCTACTTCCGTAACCAAACAGATGCTACGGGGAGGGGCTCCTTCTTTCCATACTAGAAGTGCACGGTAGCACTTCGTCAGCTTTGTTATGGAGGTCCCGCCGATGCCTGCAACGAGTATTTGTGAATGACGGAGAACACTGTTTTGGAATGCGTGAGGAAGTTTTGCTTGGGCGTCATCAAGATTTATGGGCGGATATATCTGCGACGCCCGAACGAGGAAGATGTCTTTCGTTTGTTGCACATCAACGCAGAGCGCGGCTTTCCGGGGATGATAGGGAGTCTGGACTACATGCACTAGGATTGGAAGAACAATCATGTGGCAAATTGGGGGGTGGGGGGCAGACTAGGGTTTGGTGGGGAAGGGCGTTGCTTGAGGAGGACGCAACCAAGGGGGTGGGGACAACGTTGGTTGCTTCAGTGGCAATTGCAAAGATAGCACCGGAGGAGAAGGAGGAATCGTCGGCGAAGAGGACTAGGGTAGGTTGCCTCGCAGAGAGGGGAGATCCACTAATCCCGGCCTAGCAGCAACAGAAGAGGTAGAGGAACGGAGAGAGCGACATGGCAGCGGAGACGAGGGACCGAAACTACGCTGGGAAGGACCGAGACTACGCCGGGAGGGGTGGAGGCTGGGCTAGGGTGAGGCACGGCAGGGCGGCGCCGAAACCCTAGCAGAGCTCTTCATTGAACCTTGAATTTTTTTTTGTTATTTTTTGTTAATGTTGTCAAATTTATTTCAATTTTATATAATATTTATTGCTTTAATAAAATTAGCAAAATATTAATTCAACATTTAAGTAGCATCCAATCACAATACGTTCTCTGTCCGGTTTGACTCATTGTAGAGCACAGTTTATTTCAAAGCTTATAAACCACTATTTTACACCGTTAGTTTACGATTTGATGATACGATTTGACCCATTATACACGGTCTTAAACACTTTCTATCAAATTTCACTTTCAGGATTCGAAAACAAAAACAAAAAGTAAAATTTGTGATAACATAACCGGGCTGTAGAAGCCCTTAGAGCATGTACAACAGAAAGGACTTTGATCAGGGAGTGGGAGTGCAGAACTTGTGCTGACTGGACAAAAGTGAGGGAGTGAGAGTGCAGAAAAGTGGGTGTTTCGCAACAGAAAGGACCTCTGAGGTCCTGGGAGTGCAGAACAGTGCTGACTGGATTATTATTTGATATTTTCCTGTTTTATTTAATTCGTTATCAGAAACCGTTTAAAATACTTATAATTTAAACAATTTTAGAAATAAATAATTCATAAATAAATTTAACACGAATAAAAATTAACTTTTTAATAATGGCAAAGAAATCAATAAAATATGTGTATGGAATAATATGGTCAACTATGTAATATTCATAGTAGTTGCTATAACGAAAAATCTTTGAATCGGACCGCGTCACGGACCGCGCGAAAACTAGCCCACAACGGAACGGGCCGCGATCCACGGACCGTGCGCGCGCGGACTGAGGGCGCGGGCCGGCCCGTTGTACATGCTCTTACGAATATCCCTAAGTTTATTGACCACTTTCTTGGGGAAAGACGACTTTTAAAGCAGGTATCAAGTCCACTTCGTGGTACATAAAAAGCTACGAAACATGGACCAATGAGAAGATGATATGTGCTCAACACGTCGCCTCATTTTGGATTACCTCAAACGAAACAATAGACTACACAGATTGAGTATCTTCTAAAACAAAAGCAAAACATTGAGCTGTTATCTCACAAGTTATGGCTTCACAATCTACACATAAATATACTCAAATTATGTACACGAATCAATGTACAAGATTAGAGTTGTTAACTAGGAGGAGTTAAGGTTGTCGATGAGAGTCGAGCTTGTTCTTCTTCCGTATCCATTTGGTCATCAGTATCTTTGTGCCGGACATACGATTCAGTGTTAATGTCAAGCAAATTGTTAGCGGTACCAGAGGAATCAACCTCCGAAGAGGGGGCGGAGGTGGAGAAGTGGACCTTACTGCCGCTCCTCATCTCCTCCTTGTGATGATCTCTTATAGCTTTGAACCTCAAATCATCTCCATAAGTTCTTGCTTCCGGTATTATCTCCGGTATAGTGGCCGTTCCTTCGAGCATACTCACTGCTTCCGACATGCTCGGTCTCAACGAGGGAGAGCCGTTGGTGCACAGCAGTGCCACTTTGATCATCCTTTCTGCTTCTTCCTCGTCGTACTCCGACCCCAAGTTTTCATCCACCAGCTCCTTGTACTTCCCACTTGGTTGCAATTGACACGCCTGCAATTAAATTATCCCATACTAAACATCTACATTTCATGGTGCACATTTTGTAAAATTTAGGAAAAATTGCAAAAAAGTACCTTGAGGTATTAACAAAAATAAAAAATCTAAATTTTCCTCCTCTTTGTGTGGTACAAATGAAAGTTCTAGATTTTTTTTTACTCATTTTAAAACTTCAAGGGTAAAAACGTCATGTTGAAACAAATTTGTTTAAGACACTTTTTTGTCATTACCAAGAAGAGGGTTGGCAACTTGCAAAAAGCGAATACCTCAGCAGAACAATTTACGACTACAATCAAATGTTGCAATTACATTAAAGAATTACCCAGTCAAGAAGGCAAGCAAAATTGTTGTTTGGGCCGTAAGTTGCATTGTGCCTCCCACTGACAATTTCCAATGCCACAATTCCGAAGCTGTACACATCTGCCTTGTGTGTCAAGTAACCCCATAGTGCATACTCCGGCGCCATATATCCTCTGCATATCACATCATGCTTCATGTTCCTCATAATTTTCAGTCTAGGACAGCAATTCTAACCATATCAAAATTATTACTTACATTGTACCGGCGATTCGGGTGCTGATATGAGTTTTTCCTCCTTCATCAAGCTTGGCCAGGCCAAAGTCGGATATTTTAGGATTCAGGTCTTCATCAAGAAGTATATTTGTCCCTTTGATGTCTCTGTGGACAATCTTGAGTCTTGATTCCTCGTGGAGAAAAGCTAAACCTTTAGCTATCCCGATGCAGATCCTTTGCCTCGTAGGCCAATCCAGCCTCAATCTATCTTTTTTACGCCCTATAAAATTTTACCCAAGAAAACACAATTAATGCATGAACAGCAAAAATATGCATACTTGATGCCTTACTTATTACTATCTGGTATTCAGACAAGAGTCCAAGGTTAGGCTTACCAAGTAAAACACCTGCCAGATTGTTGTTTTCCATGTATTCGTATACCAGCAGTAGCTGATCCCCTTCTATGCAGCACCCATAAAGCTTCACGAGATTGGGATGGTTCAAACAAGAAATCATGGCGATCTCATTCAAGAACTCGCGATTTCCTTGACTTGATTTTGATGAGAGCTGCTTCACTGCAATTACAGTACCATCTGGTAATTGACCCTGCAATTATAGTCATGTACAAAAATATTCATTATCGGGTTCTTTCTCTTGTGAATTTCAAATGTATCATAGTTTGGAACCAAAACCAGCTTGAATACCTTATAAACAGGTCCAAATCCACCTTCCCCAATCTTGTTTACCGGATCAAAATTGTTCGTTGCAGCTTGGATTTGCTTTAAGGTAAAAGATCCCGTTTGGAGATTTTGCATTCTAAGATCATCTGCAGCATGAATTAAAACCATAACTCAGCAAGACTCATATGTGGCACAAATGTTATTGCTTAAGAATTTAGTTAAGAGCCAAACCTTTCTTACTACTACTGATTGCTTTCCCGTTCGTGCTACGTCTCCACCAAAGAACTGCAAATCCTAGGAAAACAAAGAACGATCCCACCACAACTCCAACAACAATAGGCACAGTTTTCTTCTTTCCATCAGAAGGTGGTGTAAAGTCTGCCCAAAACAACCAATATTCCAAAACTTTCATTTTAGGAAAGCACGACACTTATTTGAAACTGTAGAGTACAATATTTAGTATAAATGCTAATAGCAGAGATTAGGTTACTTGGATCAACAGAGATAGCTGAAATGAGCGGGCCATACGATCCCCAAGCAGGTATTCTAGTTGTCCCTTTGCCATTCCAGTAAAAGCGTATCTCTATGATATTATTTGTAACATTAGCATTATATTGCTTTGTGACTGGTGTAAGAGCACCAGAGGCCTCATCTTCTATATTGAAGTTCTCCTCAACTAATATGTCCTGAAACATTTATAGTCCATCAGTAAATCTTATTTCTGTTCATGAACTGATAGATAAAAGTTATAGAGATAATTACGAAAAAGTACCCTGAGGTATTCACTTTTTTTGCATACCATACACCTCTTTTTTATAATGGAAAAAAGTGCATGAATTTGTCGCTTTGTTGCAATTTGTTTCCAAATGACGATTTTACCCTTGAAAAAGTTCAAGTAAAAAAGTAAAAGCCTAGAATTTTCATCTTCCTTAACTTTCTTCCTCTTTGTACGGTACGAAGAGGGGGGAAATTAAGGGAGATTGATACAAAGTGCAACAAAAAGACAAGTTCATGGCACTATTTGTCATTATCAAAGAAGAGGGCTACGGTTTGCAAAAGAGAATACCTCAGGATACTTTTTTGCCATCATCCCAAAATTATATGTATCTGCTATGTTATTGATTACCTGGATATAGATATCGAACATGCGCCTACCAAGGTTGTTAAAAGTCTTGTCATTTGTGAACTGTATCTCCGCGAAGTGGAGACTCACAGTATAACTCCCATTTCTTAAACAGTATCTGTAATATGTCAGAGAAAGAGGGGAGAGGCGCGCCGTGGTATACAATCCAGGCAAGTTTGTTGATGACAATGAATAGATTTGGCGCGCATTTAGCGTGTCAAAGTCATCCATGAAGTCTCCGGTGCTGCTGAATCCCCAGTTGGTATTATCATTGCTTTCAAAAAACTTTGCTGCAACATTTTCAACCCCATTATCTCCTACATACGTCTTTTCACCTCTTCTTGTGCTGTTTTTCACATCCTCTCCTCCACAGTTGATGTACAATGAATGCCAATCTACCAATTACAGATACAACACAGCATTATCACAAAACTCACTGTAGACTATCATAGTCAGAACGCAAAATAAAATACTTACATCGTGGACATTTGAAATCTTCTTTGCATTGAAGAGCTCCCTGTCTAGTTTCGACGAAAACAGAAGCTAAAGTTAGAAACAGAAGCTATGATTCAAAATGGAGTTTTAAGAAAATGAGAGATAAAAAGGAGTGACTTACAGGGTGTTTTCTATTGTGGAACATCGGAACAGGTTTACATTAAACTCACTGGAAAGGAGAAAAGGTGAAACAGATGGTAAAGATTTAGACTCACATTCAATCACTAAACCAGATACCAAAGAGATTTTGAAGCTTATAATGTACTGACCTATTCCGCCTACAAGCAGGCTGTTCAGGACCTTGCCGTGTAAAGTTATTATAAGAAAGATCACTGTATTCAGATATGAAACAAGCCATGGTGTATCAGATAATGGGGTTAAAGCAGTGAAAGATCCGGTATGCAAAAGTGATGATCATACAAGCGTTTTGTAATATAGTTTGGATCAAATGAGTACTGGTCATTAACATATGTGATCCAAAGGCTAAAAATGACCCATAATGGGTAGAACAAATATAAAAAAACACGATAACATGCATGTAAATAGGCCAAACTGTAAGTATATTATGAGTCTACATAGTACATTTTGGACTTAATGAGATTGCATCTTCAAAACGTTTTTTTTATTCTGATGAGCATTATAGCTTATAGCCAAGCAATGCATGGGTTTGAAGTTAGGTTCAAGAAATTAGAAGAGACGAATAGCATTTTACAAAAATTTCCATATCAAGTAACGTTAATTTATTAAGATTAACTAGGTTTTCAATATTTGGGAGAGCGAAAGGCAAGAGGAGCATACATATTTGCTCCTTTCTTCAAGAACAGATCTGGTATATTTCCGCTGAGCAGGTTGCCAGTTAAGAAGCTGATGGATATCACAACGATGCTTTAGTATGCCATATAAGTATACAAAGACAATATTCTATGATAAGATGATAATGTGCAAGTATAGACTCACATGAACTGTAAACTCCTTGTAACTGTCAAGTTAGGGAGTTCTCCACTCAACTTGTTGAAACTTAGATCCCTATCCAAATCAGAAGATAGATATACATCTCAGGACTGAATAGTATCTACAACTTTTATTTAATAGAACAATATCCAGCATCACCAAAGAATCATACTACCAAGTATAAAGGATAAAAAAAGACTCTAAAATAACTTAATCTTGCAACTGGGAATTCACTTGTTCACCCAGACACATTATAACAGTCATGTAGCACAAAAACAGGAACATGAAAAATCAAATATACCAGAGATTACTTACAGAATCTCCAGATCACTCATAGTCCAGATATATGTGGGGATCCCTCCAGAAATATTACAGTTCCTTAGTACCCTGAAACCCAATGTTAATCATATAAGATACTAATTAAGTTGTTGGCAAGGAATTGCTCAGCTGCATAAACCAAAAAAATATAAATAAAATCAAGAAGTGAACTCACAGAATTTTCATGTTTGCCATGTTTGACAGATCCGGAAAAGTCTGATTTATCCCACGTACATCACTAATTCTCCTGTCAAAAGAGTTCGGTTATATGCAGATTTTGATGGTTAATATCTTAAATTGATAGATAGTCCATATACAAATAATTTAGAATAGTTACTTACAAATCATATAAATTTGTCAAAGATGATATGGATGCTGGAATGGGTCCTCCTAGTCCACTTCCATGCATTTGTCTGCAATGATCGAATCGTGAAGATTTAAAAAAAAAGTGAAGAGCTAGGTTTCGCGCAATTCAAGTTTCAACCCTCAAATGTAATTAGACCTTGAGAAGTTGGGAAACTCACAGTCTGGTGAGTTGCTTCCAGTTTTGAATAAAATCCGGTACAGTTCCATTGAGCCTGTTATCATTTACCCTACTGCATAGAGAAAACATTGCTTGTAATTATTTTTTTCAAATCTGCATATAATATGAAGTCTTCACATTTTGAAGAAAAGCTTACAAGTCTGTTAGGTTGCTCAGATCGCCAAGTTCCTTTGGAAAATTTCCACTCAGATTATTTGACGACAGAATCCTACATTCACAATGATAAACTAAGTAAAAGGGGACACATGTTTGATGATCAATGACTGAACACACGAGGAAGCCAATAAACGCCTTACAAAGTTTTTAAATTCACCAACTTCCCAAGCTCTTGAGGGACTTTTCCAGAGAATTGGTTTACTTCGAGGTTCCTGGTGAAACTTAACCAATGAGATTGGTACGAATAACAATACACCAGCTTTCTCCATTCCAGTAAAACATAAAAACATGTGTGTGTGCATCTGATGGAACATAACTCCACACAGCTCGAGTTTCATTTAAAAGTACAGTCCATATAATGTGGTGATGGATTAGCCCAATAGCCAATCTATAAGTATAGAAGCTCAGGTGCTGAGTTCAGTGAATCTAGTTGAAAAAGAACACTCTATCAGAGTATTAAACAAGCCTGAATAGAGTAAAATTAAATGCTTACAAGTATTCAAGACTGGTAAAATCCCCCAATCCCACTGGGATGCTCCCTGATAGTTGATTGACAAGGAGGGAACTACAAAACCAATAATTACCTTATTTAATAAATTTACTCAAAACAAATTAAGTAGAAAAAAACAGCCTAGGAAACATGATAGACGGTGTAATAGCTTACATGGATGTCAGTTGCAGTGAAGACCAATTGAGTGGTATTGAACCGGTTAGGCGGTTGTAAGCAAAATCTCTGAAAACCATGACAATGTATATTAAGGTGTAACACTAATAAATAGTGGTTCAAGTGGCATGGAGCTTGACTCCTCCTAAGTAAAGGTCTCAAGTTCAAGTTTTGTGAGGGGAAAAAAACAAGTGCTGGGAAAGCTTTGTCCCTTTAAGTGGGTCTTCTCTGCTCAACTTGGATTAAATTGAGGGCCACAGACCGACACCCAATAATGGCTTCTAAGGGCAGAAATTTGCTCACAAAACGAAACAGAGGTAGATGCATATGTAGTAAATAATGGGGCCTCACATTTGCCAAAGATATGGAAGTTGGACCAGCTCAGGTGGAAGCTTTCCAGGAAGGTTCAGACGCTTCAATACTCTGTCATTCATATGCAACTCACATCATTATTTATCAATAAATAACAGTATAAATGTCCATGTTCTTTTGTAAGGAACTTTCTCTCTTGTACTCTGTTTTCAATTTTATAGTTCCCTACTTCCCTTTTCACACTCTCATGAATTCACAATCATAGTGCGCAAACTGTCAGATTTCGAACATACTTCACATTATAATGCAATAGTTAGGTATAATATCGGGTTAACACTTACATGGTTGCAACATGACAAGTATTGTTTTGGCATGTGCATGTAATATTCTTCTCGGCATTTGTTGGTGCTGGTGCTGTTAAGCCAATCCCTTCAACTTTGCAAGTATCAGCATTAAATTCCCAGCTCGTAGCTCCCATTGTTTTAACCATTTGCTCGAGAGCATCCACTAAATACCATGCATCAAATAAGACAATACAAAAAAAATCAATGCTTTTAAAACAAACAGCTATGCCAAATTGCCATATTAATCTCAATACTCAGTTCTTCAACCACTTAGTGTACTGGTCTCATATGAATACATAATTAGGTTTGTGGAAATGTAAAACTAAAATCTATTGACCAGGATGGAATAGATAATCTGACTAGAAATCTATGTTTAGAGCAAAAAAAAACCTTGCAAATGTTGAGAAGTAGATAAAATAGACATAATTTTGCAGATGCTCCATCCATTTTTATTGAAATTCTGGTTAGAGCACAAGAAAGGATGAAATCCACAATGTGCAACTACCAAAAGTCACCTAAAGATTCTATGTTCAAAATACACCATTAAAGAAGCTAATATAATGATCATCTTGCTGAACAGATATAATCATGTTACGCCAAGAGGAAAGGAAAACAACTTTTGGTTCTTTTTTCCTGCCATATTTATACGACAAGTTGCAAGAACAAAAAAAATAGTTTTGGCGATAAAGGTTCAACTAAAAATGAAAAGAAATGATCAACACAGTAGTACATACCCTCACTTTGTGGCACTCTGGCAGCAGCACCTCTCTGCGTCCCTAAGCAACTCAAAGCCACGACTGATACAAGAACTGCATATTTGATCAGCCACATGTTGAAGACAGAAAGGCCCTCCTTCAGCACCAAACCTCTCTTCCACTTGCTAACATTACGCAATTCCTATATTGTTGTTGCTGTTTTGTTCAATGGGATTGAAAAAGTCAATGTTTCTAGCCTCTTCCACACTTGACAAACAATCAAACTGTCCCTACTTTACTTATTATGTATGAACAAGCATACAAAAGGCTAAGGAACACAGTGACCGACGCATTTTTGGTTGACCTTGATTTCATGAACCAACTGTCCTTTCATAATTGTCATATTTTGTGTGTCTTTAGTCAAAACAAAGATGTTATCGGCTAAGCAACTCACAGCTAAGTTCTACCTCTTGTTTGCTTTTTCAAGCATGTCTTTGAGTTTCTCTTATCAACTCAACACCAGTAACTCTCTACACACGTCAAAGTATCGAAATTACAAACAAAATCGATTACGGTAGTGACAAGATACACTAAAAGCAATTTGCAGAAGTGATGAGCACTTAACCAGAAAAGGAAACTACCTTTCCTCTTCTTGGTGGGGTTGTGACAGACAGCATAGAATCAGCACCAGCTCAGCTCATCATATCTTTGCTAGTATACGAATCCCCCCAACATAAAAACCTACGAGAAGTGAAATTTAAAGTAACCAGTTCTGTACAGATAGAAAACAAAAGAAAGACACTCTCAGGGGCATTTCATCATACACCTGGTATGCAAGACCTACCCACGTTGTAGAACCAGGTGAAACGAGGAATGTAAAAGCAGAATTGCATCATCAATGGATGGATGCAAAGATGTTAAGAAAACCCAGAAAGAAAAACACAGTACCTGCCCTGAAAATGGATCTTCTGTTGAGATTGATGGAAAAAGTGCAAAACTGGGCAGCTCATTATGGTCTCTTCACTATTTGTGGTTTGTTTATTTTATATTGCAGCTAAAAACAATTTAAATTGACCCATGAATCAACCACTCACAACGGGGCCACCAAGCATGTCCACCGCTTGATAACGAACATTGACAAAATGACCATATATATATAAATACTTTTACTTTTACTTTTCCTAAATTATCTCCCAAGAAATTGAAGAAAACAATATGTTAACAATCTTCAAACCTGGTGGTTAAGTTCATATGGAATTAAGTTAGTTATTTACTTACTTGGCTGTTAATTTTTTGTTTGGATTTATATGAATCCGACAAGAACAACTGTACGGGAGACCAGTTAGGATACCGACATAATATATATGTTTCATATTTTTATAATTTTATTATCGGCGTGTAAATTGGTGGGAAACTTAAGAAACGGATAAAAATGGATTATCTCGTCTAACCCGTTTTTAGCTCATAGCTCTCTTTTTGATTTAATTTAATTACGAATTTGGTAAGATTAGTTTAGTGGATGATAATCTAATTTCCCTGTTGCGTGTCAAAGACTATGACTATATGCTGCATAACATTGACTAACCCAAAAAAAATGGTAAATGCCTTGTCTTGAGAGTTACGACAACTTAAGGTATGTACAGTGTAGAAATGGAGTTTGATCAAGCATAATATACTAGCTAGCAAGGCTTCTTTCGCACGAGGACTTACCAGTACTTTCATACGAACATGTGATCATATTTTTCTTCATACTTCTTCTTCTCCATGATCTAGTCATCGGATCGATCAGTTTGGTATGTGTGTTTGAACTTTGACCAACATCCTTAGAACATCATCACCTTCCAATTTGTGGTACTCCTATGCTGCTTGCAGTTCTTGGATGACCGCTCCGTCGTCGGTGTTTGGTTGGTTGTAATGGCGGGCTCCATACAAATGGCGTCCCAATATGCCATGTCGGCTTGGTCGGCCCCGTGCTCTGAGTTTTTGAAGTCGTTCAATCATACACACACCAATGCGACCTCCTCGGGGTGAGTCCATTTCTGATACGTTCGGGAACGTTTGGATTGGTTAGCTTGCGTCACGGTTGACGACTCTCGTGACGGGTCACAGATGCGTAGACGAGTGTTGAACGCTCCATTCCCGATATGAGCATCCCACTATAGCCTGAGTCCGAGATGGATGCCCAACTTGTTAGGCCAGCGTACCTCATCCCACTCGAGAATGGTGAAACCAAACCCAAAAATGAGTTGGAACATTTGCACACAAAGGAGGCCGGAACCATATCTACCACGAGTGACGACGGGACGTAGTCATCTTGCTGCCCCCAAAACCGCTCCTCCATTTCGTTGGAGTAGTGCTATGAATCGAGAACGTAGTTCCAGTTGCAGCTGCCCATAGATATTTGTCGTAGTTGTCATCGGTCATGGTTGTAGAAGGAGAAACAATCCTGGAGATTCTGAAACCCGACGGATACTTGTTGTGGGTGTCCTCGACCATGGTTGCATGTGGAGAAAGGCTCTGGAAGGTTCTATAGTGGTGCAACAACGAATCTGTAGGTGTTGCTTCGTCGCCGTCGAATCTGTAACGTCCGGATGACGGAGAGTCGAAAGCGTAGACGGAGTAACGAAGAGTTTGAATGCCGAAGGGGTTCCTTCGTGGTCGCCGATTCTGTTGTGGTGCAACAAGTGATAAGAATGTCAAAGGCGGTTCTACGTCGTTGTCAATTTTTGTAAGAACCGCCCTCGGTTGATCCCGGTCGAACCGGTGAAATCTAGTGAAAGTTGACTTTCCATCGGAAAAGTCAACTGATGACTCCGGGGTCATTCAGGACCTTTCCGGGACCTAAAAAGCTTAGCCGTCGTTACGGCTACCTTAGTTGGGTCGTTTCCCTTCTAATGACTAATTTTACGAAAAAATCAACTTCAGGTCAACGAAGCCAAATTCGGAACTTTATCGAAATTTAATTTATGTGTGCTGGAAATTACTAAGGGTCAAGGTGGAGCCACATGGACATGTGTCCATGGTTGTCACGCCCCAATTTCAGCGAACCGAAACTAGGGACGCGAACGTTTAAAAAGTTACAAAACTAAAACCTGTTTTCGATAAATCACGCGAACGTTTAAAAAGTTACAAAACTGAAACCTGTTTTCAATAAATCACCTAAAGAGTCAGTTTAGTTCCACAAAAGAATAATATTTACATCTCAAAATAAAAGTCTCACACTTGGACAAAACGAGATACACGTCTCTAGACTCAAACACCCAGCAACCCGCTTCAAGCTCTTCAAGCTTCAGAAGCTCACCTAGTCCAGACTACGAACGGTACCTGTAGGAAAAGCAGCTAGGGGTGAGCGTTCGCTCACCACCACAGATAACATACTGACTATGGCATAATTAGTAGACAAGGCCGATGACACCAACAACGACTCAAGACACACGCACGATCAATACTTTCCTCAACCGACTCAACACTCGGACACGTTATGTAGACCCCACACTACGATCGACGACCTCCTCCAAGACACGATTGACCACACAATACCAAACAAGATCACAAAGGATCGCAAACCGGCTGCTCAGTAACCAATCTCTGTCTCTCGCCATTTACCGATCATAGACGTGGTCAGGCGGTCGACCCGTCGCGCAACTTCTCCCGATCCCAGTCGGGAGGCTAACCCACAACCTCTCCGCTTCACCCGATCCCAGTCGGGTGGTTAGCCACACCCGCGCGTCCTTCCCCCGATCCCAGTCGGGGAGCTAGCCCACAACCCCTCCGCTTCTCCCGATCCCAGTCGGGAGGCTAGCTACACCACACAACCTCCACCAGTAACCAGTAACCAATCACAATCACAAACAAGTTCAAACAGACAGTAACGACACCGGTGACAACTCCACAGGCACTCAAGGCCAACAAGACACCAACAACCGAACACAGGTTCAACAACCCTACGGGCCCTCATGGCCACCCAAGACATCAACGGTAACGTACGGGTTCACAACCCCATGGGCACTCACGGCCACCCAAAACACCGAAACGACAACACGGGCTCTCATGGCCACCCAAGACTCAGCAATAATTAACACGAGCTCTCAAGGCCACCCAAACTCAATCAACAAATAACACGGGCTCTCAAGGCCACCCAAACTCAACAACAAACAACACGCAACAACCTCCGGGCATGGTCATATGCCTCCAGTGAAACAGTTAACGCTAAGTTCTCTGCTCCTACGACACTACTAAGTGTCACATGCACTTTCAGTAATCGCTACGTTCCCGTATCATGCATTTCTAATATTCGATAACCTAAATAACCCACGACACCCCGGTGTCACATGCAATTCTACAGTTAACTTTCCCTAGTCAGGGCCGAGATCCGGCTACTTTTCCCTACCTCGTAAGCAACTCCAAAAACGCTCCACTAAACCCGAGATGAAACGCAGTCACTCGCCGAGCCTCCCTTTGCCTCGGTCCGCAGCACGATCTAAAAGAACACAGATTTAACTCACTTTTAAGCTAGTACGAACAGGTCGAAAATTTAAATAACTCAACGCCCAAAAATTAATAACGGTTCCGCCGTTAAGTTAACGGCTGCGATTTGTCCATTTGAATTCGACAGTTGTCGTTTACACTCGAGCGGGATAAAAGTCGGGTTACAACGGATCGGGTTCGAGCACCCGCGCACCGAACCCAGGTTTGATCTAAACCCAGTTTAAACCCCTTTTTAACTTAAAACCGTCTTTGGACTCCTTTGCTTTGTTTAAAAACGACTTTGACTTGAACACAACGGTTTCCTTCCGCTCGTTTCCAAACTCGATATTTTTGGTCCGAAACCCTTCTAAAACCGATTTGATTTCGTTTTCCCTCCTTTTTGATTTAACTTCACTCAAATTCGTTTAACGACCGACCTTCGTTTTAGAACCCAATTAATTCAACCGATTTAGTTTTATCAATAACTAATTAATCGAACTTTTAACCTAAAACAGATTTTTCAACGTAACGTTCAAATTAAACCCTTTTCTTCTTCAACGTTAACCAAATATGGAAATCGTTCGAAACATAACAATAATATCAAAACTTTGTTCAACTTTACAATTTTCAGATTTACAACAATACAACAAAACCTTTAAACAACCAGATCTACGTTTTCTGTTCTGTTCCCTTCCATTTCGGGAGCTCCGTTCCATCCCGACCGGATCTGAACGAACTCGGGAACGGGAAAGCAAAGACGAAGAAGAACGGATCGGGTTAGGTACGGCCGACCACCGGCGCCGGTCGGCCGAAGTTCCACGGCCGAGAACTAACCGTGAGGAAGGCGGCGGTGTACGGCGGCGTACGGCTGCGTAGGGCTCGGGTCCGGACGGCTCGTCCCGTTCCGGATCCGGCGAGCTCGCCGGCGACGGCGGGAGCTCGGGGCGAGTTAGGGCTCGGACGGGAAGAGGGCGGCGGCGCGTTAGGGTTCGGACGGTACCGGTGGTGGCGTGGGGAGCTCGGTGGCGAAACTGGTGGCCGGAGCTGGTGGTGGCCGGTGCTGGTTCGGCGAGGAAGACGAAGGAGAAGAGTGAGGCAGGGAACTCGGGGACGGGGTTGCCGGAGCGGTGACGGGGTTGGGATGGAGGGGGAAGGGATGAGACGGTGCCGGTGAGGGAGGTGGCGGCCGGAACTGTGGTGGACGGCGTCGGTTTCGGCGAGGAAGACGAGAGAGGAGAGAGGTGGCTGGTGGGGGTCGAACGGAGAGAGAGGAGACGCCGTTTCCGGCGAGAGGAGACGGGATCGGAACGGATTCGAAGAAGACGAAGAAGGAGGAGTGAGGGGGGTGAGTCGGCTGCGTTACAGAGAAGGGAGGAGGGTGCAAAAATGGGTTGAAACCCTAAACAAAGGGGCTTTATACTTTGGGCTTGGGCCGGGTCTGGCCCGCCCGGTCCAGCCCTTTAATATTTTTTTTTTGCACTTGTTTTAAAAACTTACCCTAAGGTTTTCGTTTGCAAATTAATACCTTAACGAAACGAAGCGGGTTTTACAATGGTGGCTTGGAGGAGGAGAAAGGGGTCTATAATGACCCATTTACCCTCACATATGCCAAAAGAGAAGAAAGGGAACTTGGGGGTATTTTGGTCCCTCCAATTTTTGGTTAAAGGGACTATTTGGAAGATCATTTCAGCTCACTCTTTTGTGTTGGCCGAAAATTATAGAGAGAGAAAGAGGAGTTGAAGACACCATTGCTTGGAGAAGAAGATAGTGAAGAAAGGAAGCAACTTTGAGGATTTTTCATCATTAAATCTCTCCAAAACACCTCCATCTTCCTCCCCTCTCCATTCCTAAGGTAAGTAAACTCTAAAAACCTTCTTTCAATCAAGTCGGGGTTATGGGTTTCTATGGAAATTGCATGAACTAGTTGGGTGTTGAGTTAATTGTTGTTAGATGATTGTTTAGTGAAGAGAAGTAGAGGTTTTGGCTAGAAATCTTTTGGGTTTTGATGTTTTGATGAAACCCATTATGGGTATTGAAGTTTGGAGGTTTGTATGACTGTTTTTGGAGTTTGTTGAGGTTAGAAATGGAGGTTTTGAGGTGTAAATTCGTGGAAACGAAGTTGAGGGAAGAAGAAGACGGGTTCTGCCCAGTTTGGCACGGAAAGGGCATCTGGCCGCCCCTCTGAGGGGCACTGTCCGGGTCCCCGACCGGCCCTCTGAGTGGCGCGGTCCGGGCCTCTGGCCGGCCCTCTGAGGGGCACGGTCCGGGTCCCCGACCAGCCCTCTGAGTGGCATGGTCCGGGCCTCTAGCCGGCCCTCTGAGGGGCACGGTCTGAGTCCCTGACCGGCCCTCTGAGGGGCACGGTCCGGGCCTCTGACCGGGCCTCTGAGGAGCACGTTCTGGGCCTGGTGTCGGGCTTGTGGGATGTCCGAATTGGGCCTTGTCCCGGCCCAATTTACCTTTTGGCCCAAGTCTTGATTATTAGGGGTAATTTAGGTATTTTCTCATTAAAACCGCCCTTGAATGATTGTTAATTCTAGTACTACTTTGTGATCCTAGACGTCGTTCTCGAGCTCGGAGGAGGAGACTTCTAGGCGCTCGCATTGACTAAGCGTTTGGATAGCAATCGAGGTAGGGAAGAGTAGTAATTACCGTCTTAATTAAGGAATGTTAATAGTATGCATATAGGACGTTAATAACCGGTAAAGTATTAGCTTGCATATAGGATGTGATTAACTAGTGTACTTGCATTTAAATTATGGGAATTGTCGTGCTGTAGATTCACATGTGGCCATGTCGTGCCTTAGGATTGTGTGTGTGCTGGTTGTGTTTGGTTGTGGCTAGTAGTCCTTTAATGTTGACGTATAGTACATTCCTTGGTTAATTTAAGAATCATGTTATGCTATTAGGATGTGTTGAATGTGAGGAATGTGATATGGATTGTTGTCTCGTGATATGATTGGGTGAATGAATATGATGAATGTGACATGAATTGTCGTCTTGTGATATGGTCGGGTGAATGATAGACCGATGTGGGGTGTTTGATAAGTTGTATCGGTAAGCGTGATGGTATGATGAGTTCGGTATAATATGTCTAGTATTGTGTTGTGTGACCGAGGTATGTGCCGGTCCGGTATGTTTGTTACGAGCTTTACCCCGATGCTGCATTTCCGGGAAGACATCTAGACCGATGGACATTCTGGTATGATGTATTGTTTCACCCCGATGTTGTGTGTCCGGGAAGACATCTAGACCGATGGGTATTCCAGTATGATGTATTGTTTCACCCTGATGATGTGTGTCCGGGAAGACATCTAGACCGAGGGTGTATTCCGGTATGATGTATTGTTTCACCCCGATGCTGTGTGTCCGGGAAGATATCTAGACCGATGTCGTGTTCCGGTACGATATGTTGAGCTGCGTGTGGTGATCGAAGTATCATGGTTCACTTATTTTATGTTCGGGTGTTGTCATGTTTGAGTGACGTTCGTAGTGGTAGTAACGGTATAATGTTTGGTGTTTGTTTGTTTCTTTAGCTTGGTTCTATTGGCGAATAAGTTGTGTTCCTGGTGACTTGTTCATGTTGTCTTTTATTAGCAAGTGTTATTAATTTAGTAATCATGGTGACGGAGCGGAAGTCCATTCCCTTTACTACTTTTTCCTACTGGGCGAAAGCTCACCCCCTCTGTTTTACTGTTTTACATGTTTCGATTGTGAGTCGGTTTAGAGGACGTCTCAGAGCTCGGGAGCTTATCGAGAGTCCGGGAATTTATCTTTTAGTAGAGACGTACTTTTCTTTTATGTACTAAACAGTGTCTTTTATCTATATTTTGAGCGTTGACTCGTGGTATCGAGATTGTTGATTTGGAACTAAATTTCAGAGTTTTATCTCGTTTAATTTACTTTTAAATTTATTATTATTATTTTCTTTAGTTCACGTCTCGAGTCCGGTCAAAATCGGATTTGAGGCGTGACAATTTTGCTTGAAAGAAGAACACTAGAGATTTTAAAGGTTGAATCGTGGTGTCGTGAAGAAGAATGAGAAAATAGTTTGTTATTTAAAGTCGAAATCTAGTTTTGGCTTTAATGAGCTTTGCCTTTTCGGCTCTACGTGTCGTCATACGAATCAATATTCAGTGATTCAACATGCCCAAATAGCGTCGATTGGATCGAGTGTCCGGTCTACAGAACCCTCGACGTCGAATCATGCCTCGCAAATTCGACTGCAAAACGATTGTGCACAATCCGTTTCAACGCTATTTTTCTGCAAAAAGGACATAATTGACAGCGCAAACCAACTTGATTTCGACATCATTGTGGGTGCTCAGAATACACTCACCATTAGTACGATTTTGATTAGTAATAATATTTTGTTAATTATACATATAAGATATGAAATCAACTTATGGGTAAAATTTTAAAAAATAGTATTAGATGACTCATCGTGATAACGTCATGGTTTGGAGGCTCCCTTTTCGGCGAGGAACTCTTTGACTCGTTGGCGGAGTGTGGGAATAATAAAGCACCAGGACCGGATGGTTATTCGATGCTTTTCTTTAAGTCCTGTTGGGAAATTATTAAGGCGGACATGTTGCTCTTTGCTGAAGAGTTTCACGTTTCGGGAGTTTTCGGGAAAGGCCTTAGCTCGGCTTTTATGGTTCTCATTCCCAAGGTCCCGAGTCCGGCAACCTTTGAGGATTTCCGGCCGATAAGCTTGATATCGGGGCGGTACAAGATTGTAGCAAAGTTACTGGCAAACAGACTTAAAAAGGTCCTACCTGATTTAATCAGTGACACGCAGAGTGGTTTCATTGCAGGACGTCAACTTGTTGATGGTGTACTCATTGCATCAGAAGTATTACATGGTGTAAAAAAGTCGAAGAAAGAGACAATTATCTTGAAGCTAGACTTCGAAAAGGCATATGATAAGGTCAGTTGGACTTATTTGCTTGATGTTATGGGTATTGTGGGCTTTCCCGAGAAGTGGCGATTATGGATGGCGAGTTGTTTCAGAGCTAACCTGTCGATCTTAATTAATGGAGCTCCTAGTGTCGATTTTGTGACTGAAAATGGGATCCGTCAGGGGTGTCCTCTTTCCCCCTTTCTTATTCTTACTGGCGGCAGAAGGCTTGAATCAAATGTTGGTTGATGGGATTAAGGGTGGCGATTTCTCTGGGGTCGAAGTCGGTCGGAACGGATTGCTTGTATCTCATTTTCAATTCGCGGACGACACCATCCTTTTTATCAAGGGGGAAGAGACAGGGCTGAGAAACGTAAAATACCTGCTAGATCTCTTTTAGACAGTTTCGGGTTTGAAGATAAACTACGCAAAGTCCAAGGCGGTGTTATTGAATGGGGCATCTTTGTCTGCAGAGTTGATCTCGAATATTGTTGGTTGCGAAGTATGTGACCTCCCCTTGCCTTACTTGGGTTTTCAGCTGGGTCTCTCGCCTAAGAGGCTCAGTTTTTGGGAGCCAGTATTCACTCGGGTGAGGAATTATCTGAACGGTTGGAAGGCAAAGACTCTTAACATTGCTGGCCGAGTAGTACTGTTAAAGTCTACGTTGGCTACTCTTCCGGTGTTCTACATGAGTCTGTTTAAGGCTCCTAGTTCGGTGATAAAGAAGCTGGAAAGGCTGCAACGTCGATTCTTGTGGTCACATAGTGTGGCAAGACGGGTCATTCAAAAGGTAAAATGGGACAAAGTTTGTCGGCCGAGGACGGAGGGTGGTTTGGGCCTTAGAAGATTGGAGGAAGTTAACTTGAGCTTGTTGGCCAAATGGTTTTGGAGGTTTGCCGTAGACGACACTTCCTTGTGGAAACAGGTATTATGTGATAAGTATCGTTGGGATCCTAGCGAGTGGGACCTCTTAAAGCTCGATCGGCCAACAGATTGTTCTTCTCTGTTCGGTCACATTGTAAGTTTGGCTAGTGATTCAAGATTTCAAACGCTGTTTGGAGGTCAAGGTATTCATTGGAAAGTGGGAAATGGTGAGAGGGTGCGATTCTGGGACGATGTTTGGCTTGGTGATGAGGCCTTTCGTTTTAAATTCCACCAGTTGTATACAACTGCTCTTGATCGGGAAGCCTTGGTGAGGGACTATTGGATAGACGGGAGATGGGTGTTGGAATATAGACGTGAATTGTTTGTTCGAGAATTGGGGGAGGACCGGGTATTGCAGGAGCTTCTTTGCTCTTTTAGTCTGTCTGATTCTCATAACAGGATGGTGTGGGTCAAAGGGAATCGTTTTACAGTAGGGGCGGTTTACAGATTGATCACGCCTACCTTTGATAAGGTGAGTTGGGCTTCAGTTTTATGGGTGAAGGGGATTCCACCAAAGTTCTGCATGTTTATGTGGTTAGCCTTACATTCGGCACTCCTTACGATGACCTTTCTTGAGGCTATAGGCTGCAGAATATCGCTGAATGCTATGAGGTGCTATTTTTGTAAATCTTATTTTGAGGACTTAGACCACCTGTTGCTACATTGTGATTTTTCTTGGAGAGTGTGGGGTTTGGTGCATGATTGGTGGTCAATTTTCTGGGTGGTGCCGAACACTTTCTTGTCGCCCTTCGAAGGTTGGGTTTTGGCGTCGAAATCCTTTGGGAGGTCGGTTTGGATCAAAGTGTGTTACCTGGGGCGTTGGCATATTTGGCTGCAGCGTAATGCTATATAGCCTTTCGGAACTCCACATTGTCTGAATCAGAGGTTATAGCTAATTTGAAGCCCCATGCGTTCAGCTTACTGAGGATTACAGGTGATCTAGTTCCAGAAGCTTCTTTCGAACAATGGTCAGTAGCCCCGGGTTCTTGCATCAGAAGACGAAGAAGGCGCAGAATTCCTGCGGGGGTCCTGTAATGTTGACTTTTTGGTTTTCCTGCTTTGTGCTTTGTATTTTGTCTATTGCTTTGCTTTTAGACTTTCGTTGCAGGTTTTCAGTTGGATTCCTGTTTAATAAAAATCGCTTATCCAAAAAAAAATCGTGATAACGTTACATAGAATTTATCATATGTATTTCTCAGTCTTGCAATATGGATGAATTTCTTTGACCTTGAATTTGAATTTGAAGTAGTCATGTATTCTTATATAGTTGTTTTGTATTTCGATACAGTCAAATATTGTTTTTAACGGGATAATAATAAAGATTTTCATAGGATATGAAATTATCTTGGTCATCTCCTATCTTAACATTTAAGTCTGTACTATGATCATTATGGTTTCTCGTAACATTCGTGTCTGAGCAAATTGATCATTCCATTATACCCTGAAGCTTTAAAGTTGATCGTAATGTCTTCAATTTCATGTTTACAGTTTGGAAGTCTGCCCTTACACTATCTAGATATATCATGTATGTATGTACACCTGAAGAATTCTCACACAACGGAGATATAAACAAAATCCTAAAAACCAATATAAATCCATGTAATTCGAATAAACTAATATAAACGAAATTCTTAAACTTATTTTTTGTTGTAACAATGGGCATCAAAATTAGGGATGTCCTTCCTTCAGTTCGGCCAAATGTAAGGTCGAGCAGCATTCAAAATTTTATCAGTTTTAATGGTTCGTATAAACTGTGTGAATTTTTAGTTAGAATTTGTGACAAAAAGTCGCGAACGGTTAAAAATCGTAAATAACCGTTAAAAATTGACATTATCCTTTTTGGGATAAATTATAGGGTAAAAAGTGAAATCAGAGATCCATAGACTTTCCTTTGGCTATAGTCAAAATGGCTGCGTGCTTGCTTCCGCCGCCCTCGGCTCTGTCGCTCATTGAGATGGCCACTTCCGTCGCCGAGCTCCGGCAAGTCCACGCCCAAATCCTCAAAACCGGCCATTTCCGCGACCCATTCACGGCGAGCCGGCTCGTCGCCTTCGCCGCCACCAACCCCGACCCCCCTACCATCTCATACGCTCATTCCATCTTCAGCCGAATCGACCACCCCAACACCTTCACCTGGAACGCCATTATCAGAGCCTACGCTAACGGCCCGAACCCAGAAACTGCCCTCACTCTCTTCCACCAGATGCTTCACGAAACCTCTGTGTTTCCTGACAACTACACTTTTACCTTTGCATTGAAGGCCTGTTGGGGCTTTTCTGGCCTCAAGGAGGGAAGGCAGCTTCATGGTCAAGCTCTCAAGGCTGGTGCTAACTCGGATAAGTACATTCAGAATACTCTGATCCGAATGTATGGTGCAAATGGGCGGACTGATGTTTCCCGTGAGGTGTTCGATAAAATGCCAGCGAGAGATTTGTATTCGTATAATGCTTTACTGAGCTCGTATGCTGAAAGGGGTGAGATGGGTTTGGCCCGTGAGTTGTTTGACGAAATGTGTGAGAGAAATGTGGAGTCGTGGAACTATATGGTCTCTGGGTATGTGGGTGTTGGGTTGGTTGAAGAGGGTAGGAAATTCTTTGAGGAGATGCCTGAGAGAAATGTGTTTTCTTGGAATGTTATGATAAGTTCTTATGCTGATTCGGGCAGTTTGGGGCAAGTGATGACATTCTTTGAAAACATGCAAAACAAGGAAGTGAAGCCTGATAATCAAACTCTGGTGAATGTCTTGTCTGCATGTGTAGGAAGCGAAGCTTTGCGTGAAGGTGAAACAGTTCATGCCTATATTGAAGAGAATGGAATTCAGATTGTTGGGGGTTTGGCTACTGCTCTCGTGGACATGTATTACAGATGTGGTAGTGCTGAGAAGGCTTTAGCAGTATTAAAAAACATTGCTTCGAAGGATGTTAGCATATGGAACTCGGTAATTGCTGGATTGAACAAACATGCCTTTGCTGAACATGCATTGAAGGTTTTATCTGAGATGGTTGCAGAGGGTTTTAGACCAAATGAAGACA
Organism: Erodium maritimum; assembly: GCA_963921825.1. Taxonomy (NCBI): domain Eukaryota; kingdom Viridiplantae; phylum Streptophyta; class Magnoliopsida; order Geraniales; family Geraniaceae; genus Erodium; species Erodium maritimum. The sequence goes on along the minus strand of OY997588.1, from coordinate 138,554,816 downwards.
CCTTTAAGAGTGTTTTATCTGCCTGCGGCCGTGCAGGGTTGTTGGATGAGGGGCACAAGATGTTTGATCAGATGGTTCGTGTTTATGGTATCCAGCCAACTGCTGAGCACTATGGTGAAACAACCAAGTAATGGATATTTCTACTTCTTGGTGGATGTAGTTATTATGAAGCAAAGCTTTCCTTTAGAAGAAAGTAAGATGGTTCCAAATTTTGGCTCATCAATCAAGCAGATGCTTGTGATGGTTAAGAAGATTAGACCGGATTATTGTGATTAAGATTAGTGGTTATCTATGACCTTTCTGTACAATGTTTGCAAGCATATCAGCAAATACCTTGTAACTGAAATTGGTAGGATAATTAGTTATCATGTTTACCCCAGCATCGTGCTAGTCCAAGATTGTGGCATCTTTACGAGTACTGCCATTGTCACCTCATTTATGTGACACGTGAAGGAAATTCTTGTAGATGATCCTTGCATATGTAGGCTTTAGCTTAGCTTGTCACATAGCCATTTTCGGGACTTACCAGTACTGATCGTAAGATTGCAGATGGATAGCATTAAGGTTGCCTAGTCCTAAGTAGCTGCAGTTATATTTCTTGATTACTATTTTTGTTATAGACTAGCTGAAAAAATTGATTTATTCTCCCTGGGAATAATATGCTTGTGTACTATGCTTTTACCATTATCTTTGTGCAGCCCATCAGAAAACTGTTATGCTTTTGAGGAGAATTTCTTATGGCAAAGAGGAGTAAAGTTGACATATTGTTAACAGAGAAGGTAGCATATTACTAACTTTATCCTATGTTATAATTATCTTCTGCAACCACAAACGCATACAAATGTACTAGACATACTTATAGACATGCATTACATGTTAAGTTGTAGAGTTTTAAGGATAATCTGTGTTTTGAAAAAAAAAATGCTCTGGTTTTCCTTATGCAGTGAATTGAAAGCTTAAGTTTGAGATATATATATATATATATATATATATATATGCTAATTAGTAAAATAACAGAAGACAATTACTATTTAACTATTTACAAGATTACATTTTCATCTTTAATTAGCTGTTTTGGTTTGAGAAAATGAGTAGCATAACAGAAGAAGATACTAGTTTAATATGCTAAACATATCAACAGCCTTCACCACGAAAACAGATATCATTCATGTCTAACCATACCTGCCTGAAAACCTTGATGATGAGATCGTGATATTCGTCAGCATTCAGTGTCAGATAGCATGCAAGCAGTTCCTCAAGCTCTTCAGGTTTGCTGATACTTTCCTCCAAGATCATCTCCATCATTGAATCTCTGAAGTCCTTTTCTGGGTCAAAGGAGCATTTCACTACTGCTAGGCTCTGTAACACTGTTGTTTCCTTTGCCTTCTTAGTCTTTAATCTGGCTCTTTTCAGGTCTTCGAGGGCTCTGATTTTGCATATCTCGACCTTGGTGGGTGTTCTTGGGGAATACACCTTGACCTTGCTGAACTGCTTTGTTCTCTGCCCCTGCAACTCTCTGCTTATGTAGTAAGATTTTCTGTGCTTATCTGTCGTCAACTTCAGCTCTTTCAACTTTTCCTGCCCAGGACTTAATTTTTGCTGTGAAACCTCTCCACTTTGTTGACAATTTGGTGGTGCATGTACATGATCTTCTTCAATTGTTTTGAGATTGTAGTCATAGCAATACTTCTGTACTGTCTTTACGGGTGGAGCTGTATCTTCTTCTTGCTCTTCCCCCTCCAACTCTCTATCTATTTTCGACAACCTCTCTTCCAAAAGTCTCCTATGTGTGTTCTTAAATTTCATCTCTTTCACTGACCCCTTCCTCGGTGTCTTGATCTCAATCTCTTTCTTCTCTTCTGCTGGTAGTTCCTTCACCTTTATGCTGAAAACCATGTCCCTGAACTTCCCGGACTCCTCTTCTCTCACACCATTTGATCTACTACTCATAAAACTCGACCTTGGCCCTTCGATCTCATCATTGGAATCATCATTTAAGGCTGGCCCCGAAACACCTCTGCTCTTCTTCTTCCCATAAAAACCCTCATCCCCAGAAGACAGCCTCCGGAAAGCTTCACCCTTTCCGCCGCCGCTATCAGCCAAATAGCCCATAGATGACCAACTATGCCTACCCTTCTCCTTATTCACATCCAGCTTCACATGTACTTCTGGTTGTGGTTCAGGAACAGGATCATGAGTACCCATTTTCTTGAGCTTTGAAAGCCATGAAGAGAAGAGAGAAGATTTAGAAACAGAGGAAGAAGTGGAAGAAGATTTTCTCCTTCCCCACTTCATGTTGGTGTGGAATTGTTGCAGAGAAGGAGAAGGAGAAGGAGAAGGAGAAGGAGAATGGAGGTGGTGGTGGTGAAGAAGAAGCAGAGCAGTTAGGGAACGGTTAGGGTGTTAAATAGGGAAGTGGGTTTCATATTGGGAGAGTGGTGTGTGTGTGGAGGAGTTTCAAAAGAAACACCCGCCCATATATGATGAGCTACTTCCTGTGAGCCTGTGACCACTTTTCCCCTACTTTTTTTTCTGGGTCTCTCTAACTTCTTAAATGACTTGATTGGGGCCCACCTCTCTCTCAATAATCTTACTAGCTGCAAGTCTCCGCACCTACAATAACAACCTACATCTTTAATGACACAACATTTGACAGAATTCTAGAGAATGATGGTTCAGTAAACCCAGACCGGATCAGGCCTAGGATTTACTTATACCATCTTGGCAGGTCGTGAGTTCAAGATGTATATAAAGTGCAACTAATACTTAGACGTGGACTTTTTTGCAAGTTCATTGTCGGGCATTATGTGCAAATCCGCATACTCCAGAACAGTAAACCTGACGGTTCTCTTAATCAACAATGATATCACATATTACATTCATATGTGAATTCGTAACATATTTAATCGTGTCAATGTTCTGCGATGAGTCTCTCTCTAGATATGGTTTTGGACCACAAGAGTAGTAGTCCTCTTTCCCCGTTTCTTTTGCATCTGTCATTTTCTCTTGTGACCTAAACCAGAAGAAGAATCAGAATAAGAATTTGGCTCTGTGTTCTGGTTACGGATTTAGTTATAGATCATGCTACTTTTTTTGGCTTCAGGGCCAAGTTGGTTCATTACACAGTCCTGGAGTTGGGAAAAGTGGGTGACAAAACTAGTGCTTGGAGTTGGGTTCGGGGCACCTTTAGGGAGCTATGGTCCCAATCCCCAATGTCAGTACCAATTACACTCATTGGCTCTTAAATTGCAAAATAAATGGTAATATCTGTTTTTCTTGTCTCTTCAATGGTAACACTTGTTAGAAGAATTTCGGCCAAATGAAAACTTCTTTTTGTCTTTATCCTAATTCGGGACATTCTTATATTAAAGAGGGATCTAATTATTTGTTGCAATGCCCTCTTCTCTTGGTGGCATGGCAATTAATAGACAACCATGGTTAGTGAATATAACTACCCTACAACATCAAGAATTGTGTATGACATGAGAAATAAGCTAGTTTTGAGTTTTGCCTTGTGCTCTGATTCTTGATAAAATGATCGATAGTTGTCTCTGGAAACATTGATATCAAGTGGTCTTAAAGAATATAATCAATGGAACAAAAGAGTCGGGTGAATCAGTAATTGCTTCACAGTTCACGCCCAGACAATTGGAAGACGAATATACTGGGCAAGACTCTTGCAAATGAGATCGGGCGAAGGTTGAAGCACCCAAAGGAATTGTTGGGCAAATCCTACACCTAGCTAATGGCGATGCAACACAACACGTTTTGAAAAGAAGAAGAAAAATACCCATATGTGTCTCAGTGGTCATAAACATCTGATTCAAAGAAAGGGTATTTCAAATGGGTTGGAAAGTTCATAAAATCCATTGAGAACTATGCTTAATTTAAGAATCATGAGAATCAATCCCTACCACCCAAATAACCAGCCAATAACACATACCTGACCACTCAATTATATAAAACCCAAACTTGTTTCGTCTATAGTACTCCACACTTAGTGCTTCTCTCCAAATTGTGTGTTATTTTGGAGTTTCAAAACAGAGCAATGTTTCTTCTCTGCAAAATCAATGAGTCTCTACTAATCAAGCTAAAAAAGGTTAAATGATCACGTTCTCTTTCATACAATCATTACATATATAAATCGGAGATAAAAAAAATCAACTCTGTGTTATTTGAATTTATAATTTTGTTCTATACTTTATGGTTTTACCAACTAATTATAATGATTTAATACGCTTTCTTTAAATCATTGCTAGTAAACTCGTTTTCGATACTGATTTATCCATATTTAGCTGAGAATCACATCAATATATGATTGTAGAGTTAAGTTCTGACGATAATCGTTGATGATCAAGGTCAGGATATCTAAATACATTAGCAAACCTCAGATACATTGACAATCAAAATGTTATTTCCTTCATTAAAACATTTATTAACTCATAAACTATGTTTATCACCTATGGCAAACATAATAAGGTTTACCTATGCGACGAAAGTCTCTAGTGTATAAAAAGTTATCATCAAGTTATGAAAAAATTATCACCACATTATATTAAATTTATCACCTACAATGAACATTTTATTCTAATGTATGGAAATGTTTATAGTAAATTGTCAACCAGTTTTACCAATATATCCCCGTCCACTTATAAATATGTGGTGTTTCATATATAAAGTGAACATCAAACTTTTATCATTTTCTCACCTTATCCATCTATGTTCAAATAAAGAGGTGAGATGAGTTCTCATGGTTCTTAAAATTAAGGGGTTTCCAGTGAATTTTGTCTCGTTTGGAGCATGTATAAAAATCACGATATTCAAACACAAATATGACACTATTTGTAACTCATTCATACCCATAATTTTTTTTACTCATTTTGTTTTGTGTCATAAATGGATCTTTTTTTACATACGGGAGGATTTTATTAATATAGAGTAAAAAGGGTTTAAATGACCATACAAACGTGGAAATCAATTATTAGGATGAGATAGAGTTCTGGTAACGATCGAAACACTAATCATATAATTAAATACCCAGTAGAAACCAGGGAGAGACTAGGGGTGGTTCCCTATTCCAATTGTGTTGGGTGTTGTAGATCCATGAAGCTCTTCACGTCTCGACTTGACTGGTCTCGTTGTGTCGTAACAATTAGCCAAGGAGTATGCCAGGAAAAGGAGAAGGATGAAAATTATGATATATATTATTCGTATAGGACAAGGTGTTGCTCCTCAGTGACCCATGGGGCACCATAAAATGCCTCACATATTTCTTAAATCATTGCTAGTAAACTCGTTTTTGATAATGATTTATCCATATTTAGCTGACAATCGCATCAATATATGATTATAGAGTTAAGTTCTGACGATAATCGTTGATGATCAAGGTTAGGATATCCGAATACATTAGCAAACCTCAGATACATTGACAATCAAAATGTTATTTCCTTCATGAAAACATTTATTAACTCATAACACTATGTTTATCACCTATGCGCAAACATTTATCATCTGACTTTTATCACCACAATATAATAAGGTTGTGAAAAAAGTTATCATCAAGTTATCATCTCTGCGACGAAAGTCTCTGGTGCATAAAAAGTTATCATCAAGTTGTGAAAAAATTATCACCATATTAAATTAAATTTATCACCTACAATGAACATTTTGTTCTAATGTATCAAAATGTTTATCACCTGGCTTCGTGTTAACGTATTTTGGTGATGAATGTTGTGCATCCAAGTGATAAAATGTTATAGTATTTTGACAATAAATGTTGTGCATCCATATGATGAATTCCATGATATTTTGGTGATCAATGTTATGCATCTAAGTGATAAAATTTTATGGTATTCTGGTGATAAATGTTGTGCATGTAGGTAACAAAAACACGGAGTAGTAAATTGCCAATCAGTTTTACCAATATACCCCCGCCCACTTACAAATATGTGGTGTTTCATATATAAAGTGAATATCAAACTTTTATCAATTTCTCACCTTATCCATCTATGTTCAAATAAAGAGGTGAGATAAGTTCTCATGGCTCTTAAGATTAAGGGGTTTTCAGTGAATTTTGTCTCTTTGGAGTATGTACAAAAATCACGATATTCAAACACAAATATGACACTATTTTTGTGTCATAAATGGATCTTTTTTTACATATGTTTTTTTTATTAGGGATAACTTCAAAAAACCGCATAAAACTATACGCGTTTATCACCTACATACCTATTTTTATTTTTATTTCATACGACCCCCAAACTATCCATATTTTATCACCGTTTGATTTTCTGTCAGCTTTTCTGTTAGTTTTTTAAAAAATGACGAAAATACCCCTATCCTTATAAACCTTAATATCAACCATGACTTTCACATACACTACTACTGAAAGGGGCTTGGAAGACGCATAGGATCCGTAGGCTATGTCTTCATATCCGTCGGTATGGATTTTCGCCTACGGATGCATCCGTCGGCCAGGATCCGTCGGCCTGGTCTCGTCGGGGAACTTTTTGGAAGACGGACTGTTGTGTCCGTCTGTGAGGAGATATCCTCACCTACGGATAGTATCCGTAGGTAAGGTTGACCAACTTACCTACGGATAGTATCCGTAGGCCATGTGTTCACTATTCCTACGGATAGTATCCGTAGGCTTTGTTTTTATTCTTTTCCTACGGATACCATTGCTACGGATATGATCCGTAGCTAGGCTTTTTTACTCTTCCTATGGATACCCTGGCTACGGATTGTATCCGTGGCCAAGGGTTTGTACTATTACTACGGATAGAATCCGTAGCCAAGGTTTTATACTCTACCTACGGATAGTATCCGTAGCCAAGGTTTTGTACTCTACCTACGGATAGTATCCGTAGCCAAGGATTTGTACTCTACCTACGGATAGTATCCGTAGCGTAGGTATCTGTCTTTAACTACGATTCGTATCCGTAGGTGAAGTGTTATTACCAGAACAAAAAAAACATTTGAAATTGCTGCACCCAATCGTGCATATACCCTAAATTGGGTCTGGTACCTGTGCAAACCTGTAAACCGGTATAAATTATTCTACAAACTGCATCCAACCGTGCATATAATAAAATTGTTCCAAACCACAACATCGTTAAAAGTCATGTCAATCTATTTATACAAACATATATAAAAGTTTTAAAAATGAATAAAAGTTCGGGGGGAAATGTTACTACTCGGGGTTTGCTGGTGAAGATGGGGTCGCTGAAGACGGGGTCGCTGTGGAAGGGACGACAGCTTGCTGGGAGAGAACCATTGCCATCATTTCCTGAAACCTGGCATCCATATCCTTGCGCTGCTCTTCCATCAGTTTGCGCTGCTCAGCAATCATGGCTTGGCGCTGCTCCTCCAAACGTTGTGCGAACGCGGCATCTTGCTGCTCCATGCGGGTCCGCAACTCTTCGAGCTCCTCAGATGAGCTTGTAGACCGCGCACTGGAGCAGTGACCGTCGTGCCTATCCCTCACTGTTGGGATGATGACCGCATGACCGAAACTGGGTTGGAATCTACCCTTCTGAGGCTTCTTCACGATTTGCTGCATGATGGGTAGCTCCTCCTCCACAGTCAACGGTGTGAAGACGGTAGGGGATGAATCCTCACACTCGGTCATCCTTGACTCGCTCACCTTCTCCCGAGTCGCTTCCACAATGAGTTTGGCTTCTTCCTAATGAAAAATACAGCAAGAAACCCAGCATTAGACAAATATGTGGTAAAATTGTATGAATTTATGCCATAAAAAACTACCTAATATAAATATAATAACCTGCTCAAAAATTCAAGAAACTTACCACGCGTTGTACATTGTGCTCGTTCTTGTCATTTTCCTTCGTGTAAGCCTCTATGTAAGCGTCAATGCTGGGAAGAAGGGATTTGCGCGCAAGCCAAAGTTGGGCCCGTTTCTTGAATTCCATACTACCCCCGTGGTGAGCGTAGAGGTTCTTTTTCCGATTTGCACTCCCACAATCGCTCAATAACTGCAATTATATGTTAGAAAAACTCAAACATAAACTGAAAATTATGAAACAAAACTAGTATAGGTTGATATTGAACGGGAACATATTGTAGGTTACTAATAACATGATAGAGATAAAGGGCATATCATAACAATAATATTAATAGAATTAAATTGAAAAGGAACAATAAGCTAAAAATGCATATATCACCTACACAAATTTCCCTTATCTGTAAAACCAGGGGCGGAACCAAAGGGGTATAGGATGTTCCATGGAACACCCTATACAAATGGAATTTCACTTGAGCCTTGGACTAACTAATGTTTTTGTATGCTATCGTAGCCTTATCGTAATGGACAATTAGACATCTTTGTCCAACATTTGGGCAGAGACAATCCAAATGTTGAATACCAATAATACCAATACTTATTTAACAAGATACAATACCATTGTACCATACCCATGGTTAAGAGCAAGATGCTGAAATATACTAAGTTTAATATACTCTTAAATTCTTTAAAAAAATACTGTTTAATTTAAGAATAAGAATAATTCATCTACACTAGTATTTCACGAATCTAAATTTGTTCTTATCATTAGGAACTTCCAAAAATAAGTAGGAAGACTAATATAGGGACAATTACACTAATGTTTATACTGTTTTTTCCTGTAAGTTTAAGGTTTATTTGGAAATGGTTAACGAGACATAATCTTTTATAGGCCACCATCTCTACATGTGTAACACATGGTTAATGACTAATCTTTTATAGGCTTATATATACCTATCCATTTGTTCATGTATGTACACAGGAATAAAAAAGGAGAAACATTACCTTGAATTTCGTGGATTTAAAGTGGTCGACTAGCCACTCGAACTGCTCGGGACGTTCTACAAACTCGAACGGTGTGGGCAGTGCTACATCCGGGTTCTTCTTCTCCCATTTGAGGACCCACCTGTGGATCTCATACTTCCACTCCCTAAAACGGCTTCTGGCCGTTGACATTATGAACTGCAGCAGCTCCACATGGTGCTCCCCAGGACATAACTCAAACATACACTACACAAAAGGCAAACAAACAGAAATAAACTACAAACCTAAATAAAAATTGTAATGCGAAGAAAAATTTAATACTACACTTACGGTTAACTGGTGGAATAGAACCTCCTGATCATCTTCAGGCAAGCTGTCGAAGTTAGGTTTGTTCATTGGCATGTACGTACGAATTGTTGCGCCAATGACCCTAACGACATCCCCCCGGTCCAGCGTGACGGTTACTTCCTTCCCGTTATGCCCCAACTTGAATTTCCCCCCATCAGCCATCTCCTTCAGGCGACGTTGGAGGTTTTTGTTCGTCATCATGCCTCTTTTCCCCATCTTTGCCTTCTTTTGAGGCCTAGACTCCTCTCCCTCCAACATAGCAGCCACATCTTCATCGTCCAGGACTTCCTGAGGACAGCGGATGCTGGGTGCAAGCGGACGGGTGCTTGTTGTGGAGGCTGCCTCATCCACGCTACTGGCAGGGGTCCGGCAGTCTCTTATGCGCCGATTGGGAGGAGCGCAAGCTGTAGACTGTGAAGAGGCGATCGTATTGCCTCCCGATTCAGATGGTTGTTGAGGGGTCTGAGGGTTGAACAAGAATTGGAGTCGGGTGAAGAAGACGATGCTATTTTTCCTTCCCATACTGAAAACTCACATAACAAATAAAACAGTTAGAGAAACATAACGACTACAATCATTATGTACACAACATTGTATCTAAAATCATTATCTAAGACAAATTGTATCTACTACTGATCAATTTGAGGCATTCTTACCAAACCATTACCAAAACAAAAAACACATATCTAGAAATGACTTGCAGTCTACATATCTACCAACTACAAGCAGAAGAACAATCCCAAGGTAGAAAACGAAATCAATTCAAACCCTAAATCAAATCAAATCCAAAATCAATTCAAACCCTTAATCAATTCATACCCTATATCAATCCCAACCCTAAATCAGTTCAAACCCTAACTGAATTGAAACCCTATAAATCCATATAAACCCTAAATAAATTCAAACCCTCTATCCATACAAAACCTAAATCAATTCAAACCCTAAATCCTTAAAAAAAACCTAAATCAATTCAGACCCTACAGCAATTCAAACCATAAATCCCAAAAAATTAAGAGAAAACAAACCTGTCAGTGAAGCCTCGGAGATGAGGTCGGAGACGGGGGGAGGTCGGAGACCGAGATGGGTCGGAGACGGGGGGAGGTCGGCGATGTCGATGAGGTCGGAGATGGGGTGGGCGATGAGGTTGGAGTCGGGGTAGAGGCCGGAGACGCTCGGAATCGGGGTGAGGTCGGGGTGAGGTCGGAGATGCTCGGAGTCGGGTGAGGTCGGCGATGCCGTCGGAGTCGGAGTTGAGGCCGGCGAACAGGTCGGAGTCGGAGGCAGCTGCCGTCTGTGAGGGAGAGAGATATCGAGAGAGATCGAGTGACTGAGAGGAAATTAGGGCTCGATAGCTTTATATAATACAATTCTTGCCGACAGATAGAGATCCGTCTGTAAACATTATTATCTGACACGACGTCGTTGCGACCACGACACTTAGCGAAAATTCGATTTGGCACGGGCCTACCGACGGATACACATCCGTCTGTAGACAACAGTTGACTGGTTTGACCAACTACCCGTCATCATTCCCGACCCTCGTTCTATTCGTAATGGAATGCTAACAGATTTAATGGTTCATGCATGCTACACATAATTGTAAACGATAGGTATTAATATGAACATCTCCTACTCGAGCTAAACATGTTCGTATTTCATAGTACAGTATCTATGCATTGAGCTTTGTAAAAATGATCATTTCAATCAGTAAGTCCGTGTTTCGTTGTAATATTATGTAATCAACACCGTTCATGTTGTATGTAATGTGATAAAGATTATCCTTATGCCCAAAATCCTGTGATCGAATGGTTGGAACCGCCTGAACATTGTGGTCAATGATGTCGGTGAAGTATTGTCAATAAGCTCTACCTACAGATTTATGAAGCTCAGCTACGGATACATGATCCATAGGGTAAGAATTTCTACTCTTACGGATCTAACCCTATCCGTAGGCAAGGAATTAAATAAATATAAAATTGACTCATTTGGTACACATAATTCAATTAATCATCACAAATATGTTTGTAATATGATAAAACAATTAGGTATGTACTTTAGAATAAAAAAATGTTATTTTGATGTATTTTTGGACTATTTTGTAATCAAAACAGGGGAATTGCTCTCTGTTCTTGGTGGTTGGATCCGTCGGAAAGGTTTATGCCCTACCCGACGGATGTAACCCTATCCGTCGGTGTGGGTAACATATAATTTTCAAATAACTGCCTTTTCGTCTTTCAGAAACCACCTGCAATAACTACATATGTGGTACACAAATAACAGTGTTACAAAAATCTGTAGTTATAGTAGGTTGTTGTAGTTATAACAGAGTTACATAATTAACATATTTAATCAGAGTCGTTCCTCTCGTCATTGTTGTACCCATGACCAATATCACAGTCATCTTCAGTATCCTCGTCGACGTCGTCGTTATCCGCAACATCTTCGACCTCTTGCAGTTCCCCAACAGAATGAGGGACTTCATGTAGTTCGGCTACAACTGGGCAAGAAGTTTCAGGCTGGATCTCTTGGTAAGGGGTGTCAACTTCATATGAAATTTCATTCACAACCTTTTCGGAGATGAATAATCCTCTATGTGCGACCTTGTTCACGATCTTATAACCTCCACCTTTTTTCGGGTCATCGACGTAGAATATCTGTTACATGCACACAAACATAGAATATTAATTATAAGTAAACTTCGAAAGTCGACAACTCACATAACAAATTATATGCGTTAATGAGAATTATAACTTTCCTGTTTGGCCATGGTTGCGAGGCAGAAAGCATCATCCTTATAAGCATTTGTGTTGGTATTTATCGATATCAAACCATTATCTACAATCACGGTATTCAAATCATACCATCAGCATTTGAACAAAACTACCGGCATCCTTCCCGTGTAGATAAGCTCGACTACATATAACAACACACCGTAATACACAACATCGCCCTCTGCTTCGAGCATTACTCCACAATTCTGTGATGTTCTTCCCTTATCCTGATCTTCGGATAAGAATTTCACACCGTGTACGTGGCATTGTGCATAAAAATTGACTCTCTGCACATAACGACTCAAAGCCTTCGCCGCCGCATATTGTGGATCTTGGTCGGAATAAGGATCCATCTGGTAATTCAAAGAAACAGAAATTACTAGAAACCCATGTGCAAGATAATGGTTAAACCTAAATATATACACCAGTTAGGTAGTTTTGCACTTACAGTGTCCTTGAACATTGTGCAGAATGTATCGATTCGATGATGTACACTGGTTGATTGCGGGTATTCACTTTCGTAATCCTCTATAAAATCTATCATCGTGGTCCGGAAATCTGCATCACTGTCCAATGCGCAACTTTTTTTCCCTCGTGGTTATTGTTGGCTCCCACAACTGAATTGATGGGATTACATGGTTAGACACTATTGAAATACCCCATCTATCTGGCTTCTCCGGTTCGATGCTTCGTTTATCGAGGTATAAATTGATGAACGTCGCACATTGGTGATTAATATATGATTCTGCGATGCAACCCTCTGGAAACCGGTGGTTGCGCACCCATTTTTTGTAATACCCCAATTCACGTTCCATAGAGAACATCCAAGTATAGTGGACGGGACCGGTTTGTAAAACTTGAGACGGAAGGTGTTTACATAAATGTACCATGATAGTTTGGAATGCCGAAGGAAATATCATCTCCAACTTACTGAGAATCAAGTAAATATCTTCTTGCATCTGCTGCAGTTTCTTTTTTGAAATCTCCCTTGCACAAAGAGATTGAAAGAAATTTGTCAACTCACAGATAACGGTTGCCACGTGAGGTGCCACATACGGGCGTATAACGATAGGAAGTATCTGTTGCAGCAACACATGATTGTCGTGAGTCTTTAAGCCGAAAAACTTCTTATCCTTCAAGCTGATTTTGTTTTTCAAGCATCCTGCATAACCTGACGGATATTGTATATTCGCAACCTTTTCAAGCGCTTCCCCACACTTCTCAGGCTTGATCGTGTAGTTGGCATAGGGTAACCAAGTCGTCCTACCTCTTGTTTGGGGCCACAGATCATTATGCACACCTATATCCTGCCACATTTGTCTGGCTTTCAAATCATCTTTTTTTTTCCTGGTAAGTGGAACAGGGATCCAACAAGATTGTCGCAAATATTTTTCTCAATATGCATCACGTCTAATGCGTGCCTTGTCGTCAAAGATGTCCAGTATGAGAGTTCCTAGAATATCGACTCATGTGTCCAACACAACCTATCTTCGACGCCCTTGGTCTTCTTTACAAACTTTGGATGTAATGACATGATGGGAAACTGAATTCCCGATATTTCTTCATATATTTCATAGCCATTCTTTTGGGGACGGGATTTCCTTTTCTCTTGTTTCCCGTCGATTTTTTTATTCTTACGCAGAGCGTGATTAGCTGGAAAGTCCTTCCTGGCTCCAACGTAGTAAGTCCTGTTGCGACTGTGACGTGATTCAAGGTCATCCAAGCAAATTGGACATGCTTTGTACCCCTTTGTCTGTATGCCTCCCAACATTCCTAACCCGGGGAAGTCACTGATAGTCAATAATATTGCCGCTCGCATCTTGAAAGTTCGATTCTTGAAGGCATCATAGGTCACAACACCGTCAGCCCACAACTTTTGTAAATCATCAATCAAAGGCCTCATTAACTGATTCAGGCACTTACCTGGTGATTTAGGCCCAGATATCAATAGCGTTAAGATGTTAAATTCTTTCTTCATGCATGACTCCGGCGGTAGATTATAAGGCATCACTACAACGGGCCAAACACTGTAAGGGACAACATTTGAACCAAATGGACTAAATCCGTATGTTGCCAATGCAAGACGCACATTGGCAGCTTCATCTGCAAATCGCGACCAGGTCTTGTCGAAATCCAACCAGGCTTCCCCGTCAGCTGGATGCTTCAACTTATCCGGGTCGACTACTCTCTCCTTACTACGATGCCACTGCATTTTCTTTTCAATATCTGCCGAACTGAACAATTTTTGCAACAGTGGAATAATGGGGAAGTATCTCACCGTTTTCTTAGCCTTAGGTTTTCGCATGCCAACAGTTTTCTCGTAACGAGGTGAATCACATATGTAACAAATATCATCATCCGCATGAGGTCCGTCAAATAAGGTACAACCATTTTCACAAGCATGGTAAGTTTTATAACCCATCCCCACACTCTTCAATACCTTTTTCGCCTCTTTGAATGACTCCGGGTACTGGTTGTCTTTTGGGAGCATTGCTTTATGCAACACACAAGACGTTGTGAAAGCTTCATTAGACAATTGATATTTCTCCTTATGCGCCATCAACTCCATGATCACCGTCAACCTATCTGTTGGCGCTTCTTTATATAACTGTTTTTTATGCTCTGCCAACATTTTTCTGTAGTTGTCTGCCGCGTCCTGTGCAACCGTTCTTTCAACATCATCAATTTCATCGTCACCCTCCACGAGTTCATCCATCTGTCTGCCGCAACGAAATGGGAACACATCTTCCATATACTCCCTTACTGGATCATTTTAGACGTGCTCTTCATTTACAACAATATTATTGTTACTTGATGTCCCTCCAGTTTCCCAATTACTACTTCTACACATATTCCTTATGTCCGTCATTGAAGGCATGGACACTTTTTCTCCGTGAAAAATCCACACATCGTAACCCCTCATCATCACGTTCCTTAACAAATGCATATATATATCGGGCACACATTGATAGTATGCATTCAGACAACAACCACACGGACACCTATGTCGTTCCATATTCGGTACATTTCTCTGCATATATTCGATAAACAACCCTACCCCTTCTATATAACTTGAGTCATACTTACTCAAACTCATCCAACTCTTATCAATATATTCCTGAACAACATTCAATAATGCGTAATAATATTGGACACAATACAAACACAAAAACAATATAAATAGTGATGATTGGAAAAATTGAAAAATTGGTTACGTACCATTCTCGTGTTTGAAGCAAGCAACACCTATACGAACATGTGAGGAAGAGTGTTGTGGAACAAATGTAGTGGAAGATGGGGTTGAGAATGAGTTGGGAGAGAAAAATGAGTTGGGGGAGGAAGAAGGGGGTGTAGAGATGGAAAAAAGGATAAAGAGGAAAGCAGTTTCTGTGGCTGGGAGTAATACAGGTGTAAATCTACGCCGACGGATACGGATATCCGTAGGTAAACAATTGTGTAATAAATAGATTTTTAATACGCAGGTATTAGCCAAGTATTTGATGACCAAACCGACGGATAGGGTTAGATCCGTAGGTAAAGAATTACTTACATTAGGGATATGCATCCGTAGGTGTAGTTTAATGTATCCGTAGGTAAAGATGGTTGACCATACGTCATCGACAGCATTGACCATAATGTTCGGGAGGTTTGAACCGTTCGATCACAGGATTTTGGGCATAAGGATACTCTTTATCACAGTAAATACAACATGAACGGTGTTGATTACATAATATTTCAACGAAAGACGGACGTACTGTCAAAATTATCATTTTTACAATGCTCAATGCCAATATACTGTACTATGAAACACGAACGTGTTTAGTCTAACTAGGAGATTTTCACAGTATTCTGCATAGTTACAAATTTGGTGTGGGATACATGACCCGTGAACGTAACGTTCCATTACGAATAGAATTTCGGGTCGGGAAGGATGACCGGTAGTTGGTCAACCCAGTCAACGGGTTTTCACAGACAGATGTGTATCCGTCGGTAGGCCTATACCCTAATGTCCCAACTCGCACCGTTTCGCTAAGTGTCGTGGGCAAAACGGTGTCGTTCCAAATACTAAGGCCTCCCGACAGATATGTATTCGTCGGTAAGCCGAAAGCTCTATATAACCCACGAACCCTAATTTCCCCTCATTCCAGCGCCTCCCTCGGTTCAGACTCTTCCCTGAACTGTTCTCCGGCTTCCTCCGCGTCCTCCGGCCTCGTCCCTCGCCTCCAGCGCCCTCCCTCGGCCTCCAGCGTCCTCCCTCGGCCTCCGCCGTCCTCCCTTTCAGTTCGTTACATCAGGTAAGTTGTGGGTTTGTTAATCATTTTTGGTGTATTGTTCTTGAAATGAGTTTGTGTACATTGTTGTTTAAATGTATATATGAGTTTGTGTATTGTTGTTGACATGTATAGTGTTACATCAAATGTATATATTAGTTTGTGTATTGTTGTTGGAATAGTTTCATAAAATGTGCATTAGTTTCAGAAATGTAGAAATCAATGTTCTAAAAATACCGATTAATACCCGACTAATTTGATTAAATTCCGAATAATCCCCATTTAGTCCCCGATTAATCCTCAAAACGCCTTAACTACTGCCTGACTAACGCCTAGCGATTTTTATACCCTTGGTAGAAATATAATAGTTTCAGAAATGTAGAATAGTTTCAGAAATTGAGAAATGGAATAGTTTCAGGAATGTATAATAGTTTCATAAATGTAGAAATATTTTCATAAATTAATCAACGTTTAGAAATAGAACCTGAAATTTATAATACGCTATGTTTATGTTGGAATATAAATTTGAATCTTTAGGGTTTGAACTTTGGAAATTTATGCAATAATCCCTTTAGTTTGCACATGAATCGTAAACATATCATCCATTAGGAATTCTGCAATTATTAGTTTTCTATTCTCCATAACTACAATTAGTACAGTAAATAACATTATGAAATACAAGTTCATGATTGCATGTATATTAGGTTTTCATTTCGATGGATGAAACCAATAGCAGTAGTGTTGGGGAGAATAGCCTAACTGAGGTAGATCCCATTGAAGAAGAAGTGCCAGTAGTGAGGGATGTAGACTGGGAGAAATCAATGAATTTAGTCATGAGCAAATTGCCTAGGGGACTTTCTTCGGTTCGCGAGGCAGAGACTCGCATGTATATAAGGTGTCTGATTGCAGCAGAAGGAGCTAGACTTAGAAAGAAAAGGGCAGAACGAGATAGGCTCGCCGCTGAGAGACAGCCTGCTGAAAGTGCCAAACGGACTTCGTCTGTGGGATCGACTTCTAAGCGTCCGTAGTTTACTGCTACTTAGTATATGAACGATGTTTAAATTAGGTTATATGTAAGTATGATTGTTATGAATCGGTAATTAATGTGTCATGCTAATACCTTTTATGAATGGTAATATTTGTATGGTTATTATGTTTTGAGTGGTCGGTGTTGATTTAAATTTGTTTCTGGTATATTCGTTTTAATATTGTACTAAGGTTTGGTTTCATTTAGTCATGGATGACCGCAGTAGCGTAGGGGAAAACGAACTCCCAGCGGACGAATATGATGGACCACGAGAGGTTGATCTCCATGCTGAGATGATGCGATTGTACAACAGCATTCCAACAGAGTCGTTGCCACGCACGAGAGCGGTAGCAGTAGCTCGGATGAGGTTACGGGGCCTCATTAACCGAGAGGGACGAAGGATTGCGGCTGAAAGAGCTGCTGAAAGAGAACGGCTTGCTGCTGAAAGAGCCGCTGACAGAGAACGGCTTGCTGCTGAAAGAGCCGCTGAAAGAGCTGCTGCAATAGCTAGGTTGGAGGAAAGATCTAGGCGTGTTTATGCACGTGTTGCTGAGATGAGTACAGCTGATGGAGCCACCTCCATGCGCGGCCCGAAGCATGACGCAAGGGTGTACGTGCAGTGGCTGAAAGACAATATGAAGCGCGAGTTCGAAGACTAGATGCCCTTGCTATAATATTAATGTATTAGTACTATTATGTGTTGTGTTAAGTAAGGATAACTTGTGTTTAAACTATCATTTTATATACATGACTGTGTTTTAATGTTTTAACGAATGCTTTACTTTTTCTTTACTTTATTAATTAAGGGTTAATTTTTATGAATATTACTTTCGTATGCTTTGAAATAATTATTTGGGATTAGTTATAATTGTAATTTGTTGTTTGAGTCAGGATGGAACCAAACTTTAATTCGCGACTCGAGCGCAGGTGGCGTCGTCGTGATAATGCAGGAACAGTTGTACTACCTGATCCACAAAGAGCCAACGCTGCAGCTGGCCCAGCGTGGCTGCAACATTATCACCGACTAGTGATGGAAGGACATGAACGCTTCGCCTATATTCGTCGCCTGATCCGTCAGAAAGGTGATGACCTTCCTCCACTACCTTATGGTGTAGGCCCGCTGCCGAGGCCTCCGTTCTTGGACGAGGTTCAGGAGAATGACCTTGAAGCTATAGAGGAGCCTGTTTGGTTTAGACGATTTATTGAATGGATGGAAGATTTGAAGGCAATGCAAGAGCGTGTTATCTCAAATCTTCTTGCTTCGTAACTCTATCATTATGCGTTTATGTAAAAAAAAAATCTGAGCAGAACTGCTACTCGTTTATGTATTTTGTTGTTTAAGTATTCGGCTATGTATTTTGTTGTTTAACAATGTACTTTTACAAAATACATGGTAGTTTAAATGTGTTGTGCTTATATACCGCTTGTATAATACAAGATCCTGTATTATATCGATATTTTCATCAGGATGAGTATAAATGTTTTCGGAAATAGTTTGTACACTGGCTCACTTGACCAACAGATAAAACAAGCTTCACTGACAGATAAAACATCCATGGGTAAGGATTCCACTTGCTTGACGGACAGAGTATCCGTAGCTAGGCTATACAAACTCCACAGACGGATAGAGCATCCGTAGGTAAGGCTTCACCACCTGCCTGACGGATACATGCGACCTTTTCCACGGAAGCTGCATCCGTCAGCAAGGTTTGAAACCTTGCCTACGGATGTAGTATCCGTCTGTGAAGATTTCACCTGCCTGACGGATACTTTAGACCTTTTCCACGGATATTATATCCGTCAGTCAGGTGATAACCTGGCTGACGGATGGGCCTATCCGTGGCCAAGGTTCTAAATCTTTAGTGACGGATACTTTCTATCCGTGTGCCAAGCCCAGTTCTGTAGTAGTGATAATTACAAAAATGCCATTACACATAAAATAAGAAAATTAAGAAATCAAAATTATTTTTTATTTATTTTCAGAAAATAAGAAAAAATAATTAATATTTTATTTATTTTCAAAAAATAAGGAAATAAGAAAAAATAATTATTTTTTATTTACTTGCAGCAGATAAGAAAAAATAATTTTTCACCTAAATTTTTTTTGTCTATTTTCCACAAATTATTTTTTCTGCAAATTATTTCCATAAAAAATATTATTTATTTATTTATTTTCAGAAAATAAGAAAATGAAAAAATAATTATTTTTTTATTTATTTTTAGAAAATAAGAAATAATTATTTTTTATTTTCTGAAAATAAACAAAAAATAATTTTTTTCTTGAAAACAAACAAAAAGTATTTTTTTATGTGAAAAATTATTTTTTCTTATCTTCTGAAAATAAATAAAAAATAATTATTTTTTCTTATTTCCTTATTTTCTAAAAATAAATAAATAATTATTATTTTTTATTATTTCTGAAAATAAATAAAAAAATAATTATTTTTTCTTATTTTCTAAAATTAAATAAAAATAATTATTTTTTCTTATTTTCTGAAAGTAAATAAAAAATAATTAAATTTTTTTCTATTTTTTTGAAAATAAATAAAAATTAATTTTGATTTCTTAATTTTCTTATTTTATGTGTAATGTCATTTTCGTAATTATGTGAAAGTCATGATTGATATTCGGGTTTATAAGGGTCGGGGTATTTTTGTCATTTCTGAAAAAACTAACAGAAAAACTGACAGAAAATCAAACGGTGATAAAATATGGATAGTTTGGGGGTCGTATGAAATAAAAATAGAACTGGGTATGTAGGTGATAAACGCGTATAGTTTTATGCGGCTTTTTGAATTTAACCCTTTTTATTAATATAGAGTAAAAGGGTTTAAATTACCTTACAAACGTGGAAATCAACTATTAGGATGAGATAGAGTTCCGGTAACGACCAAAACACTAATCCTACAATTAAATACCTAGTAGAAACCAAGGAGAGACTAGAGGTGGTTCCCTATTCCAATTGTGTTGGGTGTTGTAGGTCCATGAAGCTATTCTCGTCTCGACTTGACTGGTCTGGTTGTGTCTTAACAATCAGCCAAAGAGTATGCCAGAAAAAGGGGAAGGGTGGAAATTAAGAGATATATTATTCGTATAGGCCAGGGTGTTGCTCCTCAGTGACCCATGGGGCACCATAACATGCCTCACAAATTCCATTTCGGGGCTATCATTTTTAATAGTGTCGTATACTCCTAATTGCCCTGGGTAGGGGTGTCGGAAACGTCCAAGTCCGGGAGGATAAGTACCATCGAGGCTCTATGACCCGTTGGGTAGGGGTATCGGAATCAGCCGCCTCGAGAGGGGATGGGTACCAGCGGGGTTCATCCCTATCAAGGTCGGAAGGTTCTTGGGGAATCAGGGCAGTTCGATAATTCGCAGGTCGCTTGGAAGCATGGCGGTGTCAAGTGTCTCCTGGTGTGTCCACATACGAGCGGGTGTCCATTGCAACACGGATTTGAAGCATCAGGCAGACACTCGTGATGGAAGGCCAGGGCTTGACTCGGTTGGAGCGTGTTGAGCGGTTCGAAGAAAACCCGCTCATGGTGATGGATCATCCTCCACGGGTAGGGCTCCCTGGATCAGATCCAACGATCTTATGTGGGGCATGGTAGTGGAGTGGTCTCCTCTTCCCGAGACCAAATTGGTATCCCTGTCTCTCGACTCTGTCTGGGGCCAAATCTGGTTTCAAGGTCCCGTTGATAGAGGTACTGTGGGGCGAAGGCCAACGACCTTGCCCCAATAGGACCCTAAGATGTTGCACTTGTGTCAACTTCATACGGCTTCCATTGAAAGGCGGGGTCTTCTTCCACGGATTCAACAGTCCCCCTATGCGATGACATGCGACGAGAGTCCGAAATGGTAAGCCGATCTCCAGGATTGGGGTAGACCATTTCATAGGGGAGCCTACGGCGGTATATGGTGTAGGTGTCGGAGCCGTCTCAATGGAGGATCCAAGGTCTCCTGTCAGTCTGGTAGAGGGTGATGGGTCGGCAAACAAGAGGTGGTAGGGGTCAACAAACATAGTGGGTGTGATGCCATAGTGATCGACACATAAAACAAGGTTGAAAAGTGATGATAGACAATAGAGACAATACAGAAGGAGGAGGTGAGGAAAGAGATCTAAAAATGTAGTCTTAAAAATGTAGTGTTGGAGGAAGGAGAAATTTAAAAGAGAAAACTTTAGATTTCGAAAAAATTGTTTATAGGTTGCCTTTGTTTTTAATTGATCAAATCTAATTTAAATTATGACTCAAAAATTGTGATCTTTTTTTAACAATCAAAATTAGGTCATTAATATTATAGAAAAGTAGTACGGAGCTCTGTAGGCGGCAGCTAGGGTTTGATTTTCGTCGTCGTCGTTTACGGTTTTGATCTCTTTGATTGGTCTATGATGGACCAAAGAGCAGGGTATGTGGAATGGTTTCATGGTGTGCTCTTACAGGCAAGTGCTTGGTACTTGTCTTTGTGTGGTTGCAGAGATGTTTTGCAGATTTGGTACGGCGTCGGAGAAGCAGGGCCACATGGGAAAGGAGGTGATGTAGTTTTCACCATGCCTGCCTATTGTGATCTCTTCGTGACATGCTGGGTATGGTATTGGTGTGGGGTGGTTTGGTTGCAGGTGATGATCGGTGAAAAGAGGCCAAATACAGGAAGACCTGTTGTGATCTCAGGAAAGGATGGGTGCAGTGTGGTCTCGGATGGCCAGGGAGTTCCCGTGAGGGTGAACGGAATGCCCCCACCGTGGGTTATTGGGTCGTTGACAGCGAGCCATGACGGCTCTTGTTTGCCGCTGGTTTTGATCGACAACGGGAGTAGGGGAGGCGGCGACGACACGAGGTGTGGCGAGGACCCGCCCGTGAGGGCTGTTCATCCGTGGGTGCAGGGAGGGATCTCGGCGAGCCATGACGGCGGAGCGGGGTGAAGCAAGGCACCTTCGGTGAGGCTCGTCATGGCGGTGCCGGTCTCGATGGCGTTTGGTGAGATACGATATTCAGGTGGCCGTCCATCGATAGTGGTGGGCGTTGTAGAATATCGAGACGTCGGGGGTCGCGGTGACGCCAGGGTGATTCTGGGCGGACAAGACGACGACGGTAGTAGTGACGGAGGACACGGTGGAGGCAACAAGAGTAGTCGGCCGCTGGTTCGGTCCACAAAGGTTGTTCGCCTGACTGTAGGGGGGACAGATACCGTAAGGATCTGGTCCTCAGTCAGCGACAGGAGGTACCTGTCTGCTGGTAGTGCTGGGACGTTCAATGGTCTGACACTAATCCTGAGCATTGATTCAGAGGGGCATATGGTTCAAGGGCACGAGGGAGGCTTTTACGTTTTTAAGGGCCCTCATTATCATCAGAGAGGGACGACACGTGTTGGTTCCTCGGAAGGATGCAAAGTCCAACTGAGCCATTTCAGTTCCTGGTTACAGGGCTGTTCGGGGCGTCACTCTATGACTTCAGTATTATAATGAAGCACACCTCAGAGTCGATTTATGCCCAATTGGAAACCTCGACACTAGGCCTGCTCGGCCCGTGCCAATCAATTTGGAGCCGTTGTATCGATGATCGAAAGACGTTGTCGCAGTATCCTCCTCCAGACAACTCTTGTCTTTATAGAGCGACTTTACTTTCAGTTCGATTGTTATTTCAGTTTTATGCATTTCAGTATTTCATTATTGTAAGCAAATTTCAATTATAATATAAGATCATATTTCCTTACCAAAAAAAAGGTCATTAATATTATTTAATTCATGAAACTATTTAATTAAACATACATTTTAGAACCGAGAGAGTAAATGATATAACGTAATTAAAATAAAATTAATATCTGCAATCAGTTTCTTAATTCAAAGGTAGGAAATGACAAAAATAGGTCCAAACATCCTCCTTGACCTGACCATAATACAGGCCGTCTCCTACCGTTTTCCGAGTGCCACGTCAGCTCTTCTTCCTCTATTTCTCTCCTCCCACAAGTTTTCCATTTTTCACATTTCCGGAATCTAAATCTAAAACCAAATCTCCTTTTCTTCGCCAACATCCTCTGGAAATTAGGGCGTACGATCTTCTCCGATCTAGGCATCGACCATGAATATCTTCAGATTCGCCGGCGACATGACGCACCTCATCAGTATTCTGGTGCTCCTCCTTAAAATCTACGCCACCAAATCATGCGCAGGTACATTCTCTTCCTATTTCCTCATTTTCTCCTTCGACTTCTCCTCCTGCTTGGCTACCGAGAAACCGCCGGGAAAACTAAATGTTATTACTACATGCATGATTTCTTCAGGAATTTTTTGTTAGAATTTCATTGCTCGGCGGATTGAGTTTTTTTTCTTCGTTTTCTGGATAACCAAACGGAGTTTGGTTGGAATTGATACGGTCATGCATTTGATCTTTTGTTTGAATTAGGCATTTCGCTGAAAACTCAGGAGCTTTATGTGCTGGTGTTTCTGAGTCGCTACTTGGACCTCTTCACGAACTTCTTCTCGCTGTACAATTCTGTGATGAAGGTGGTTTTCATCGCCAGCTCTCTGGCGATTGTGTGGTGCATGCGGATGCATCGCGTGGTGAAGCGCACGTATGACAGAGAGCTTGACACATTTCGTCATATGTTTCTCATCGGAGCTTGCTTGATACTGGCTTTTCTTGTCAATGAGAAATTCACATTTCTAGAGGTGATCCATTACTTAACAATTTATCTGTTTCTAGCATTTTCTGTTGTTGGTGAGCTTAATTTATTGTTGTTAGTTGCTTGATTTATTTTGTTGTGCATTGCTACTATGATATCATATGCTTTAGCTCCCTTCTTGTTCAGTGAATAATGGTAAGAAATTCGAAACATTAGGAAGCTAACTTTAAGCGCAGTCTTCTCCTTCCTTCATGTATGTTTAGAGGACCTAGACAAGTTCTCATATGGTGCCTAACAATGTTGTCTGTTGATGTTTTGTTCTGTGTTTGCATGTAATTGTTAATTGGTTGTTGGTGATTATTGGTTATTGCCTTGTCCTTCCTCTTTATGATGATGCACCCTGCTTCATTATCTTCTTTTATAAATGTTAAGAGATTTTGTGATAAATATGTTCGACACCTCTATTCAATTTTGTGGTTTTCAAAGAAATTCAATGCAATGAAGTTTTGTATCTGCAAGATTAGTTAGCATATTTTGAATCAATTACATCATCATTGGCAAGGTTTAGCGGGATAGGTAAATAACTGAATAAGTGTGTGCCATTTTTCCGTGTCCATTTTATTAGAACCTTATCATTAATTATTTGTTGGATTGATGAAGCAACAAAATGATGAATGGATTTGTCGTGAGATTTACATTGGATGGAGGTACATCGGACAAGGTTTTTGAGGTCCTAAGCCTTTAGTTTGGAAGATAGTCTCATTACATATAAATTTCCAGCAGTCATGAAATTAACAAGGGAAGACAGTACTTTCTTTAAATTAGAACGGTTTGAGTGATGGATTTGGAATCTACCTTGGGATCACTTAGATTGCATCATTGCATTTACTTTAACAAGTTAATTACCAACTTAAATTGGGCCAATTGGTAAGGAGCTCACTTCTACGTAAGTGAGATACTGGGTTCGAATCTTGGTACATGATAGGTTAGGATTAGATTCAGAATAAGACTAGGATTTGCCTATAATAAAAGTTAACATAGCAAACAAGGATCTCAAAAAGAAGGTTCACCTTCAACTTCATCAACATCATAGGAGTATTGAACTAGAAACATAAAATTAATTTTCAAATGCCTCTATCAAGGGTGTAGCTTGACTTCTGCTTCCTGAATATTTTCCTTAGTGAAAGGTTTGTCTACAGTTTGGGACACTTGCGGCTGGTGGCAAAATGTATATTTTTATCCATGTTGTCCCTCGAAGTTTAAGTCTTGATACACATCTTTTGTAAATTGTATCCTCTGACTGTGTTGGTCTTATTTTTTTACTTCCCAAAACTACAGTGTTATGTTTTAAAAAAAATTATGATGTTTTCCCCAGCAAAACTAACATGATGCATGGATTTTATGATTACTGTAAGGGAAATGGTACATAGTACAAGGTGTCAAAACATCTGATCAAAGTTGAGAGCGTTTTCCAAACTTCTATGCCAGCAATGTGAACAACTCAGCCAGAGAGCATTCAAAATAATTCCTTCTTGATAGGATAGGATATCCATTTTATGCCAATGTTTGTTTTGCAAACTTATTTGCAGTATGAATGTAGCTATAATCTTAGCTCTTGATTCTGCCTACCTTTATCTTAGTGTTGGAATACTTGATTAAACATATGGTTACGATGTTTCTGTTTCTTACTTTTCTGCTATTATAGTGACCATGGCATGTTCTTTTCCACTATGAATTTGATGCTAATTTTGCATTATACATAGGTCTTCTGGGCATTTTCATTATACTTGGAGGCAGTTGCGATTCTTCCCCAGTTAGTTATGTTACAGCGAAGTGGAAATGTGGACAATTTAACAGGGCAATATGTTTTCTTCCTTGGGTATGTGTACCATTCCACTTACAGCTAATTCTCTTAATTATTAATTATAGAAAGATAACCTGTTGCTGGCAGGAGGTTTCACAGCCAGCTTCTAATGGGTCCCGTAAAAGAAAACTACTAATAACCATAAACCATTGGTGGTTTTTGTGCCATGTGTCTTCGAAGAAATTTGTGTTTCTAACCTCAGATTATTCCCGACAGATTTAAACTTATTTCATCTATCAAACATGATGAGTTGTTTTTTTGTTTGAGCTTGAAAATTTAAGTCGGTGAACAAAAAAGTATGTCATGATTATATGCACACATCTTGAGAAATTGTAGATAAATAAGTAATGGTTTTGGTGCTTCTGCTACATCTTGAGAAATCAAAATCCTGATCTTTTCACAGGTGACAAGTAGTTGCAATTTATCAATTCTATATTTTTCTTTTTAATTTATAATCTGTGAAATAGATGTCTTAATTCCTAAAATAATGTTTCAAAATAAGTGTTTGTGGAAGTAAATTATGCATCGATTACCGACACTGGTTTCTTATGAGTTAGTTATTTCCTCATGAGTATCTTAGCAAGGGAGACACGTGGGGATATGGTTAGAAAGTAGAGCTCTTAACTCCACAAATTCTTTATTTTTGCCAAAATTGAACATGACACTTTTTTGGAATGGAGGGAGTAATAGTTCCGCACTTTCACATGCGCAAAATACCTGACCTACTTGTCTCATCTCATGTTTAAACTTCTTTCTTCGTGGATGAACCTTTATTTGTGTGCCGTGCTGTTTTTCTTAATCATATTCTGAATCTGCAGGGCATACCGTGCTCTCTACATCCTGAACTGGGTCTATCGATATTTCACAGAGCAGCATTTTAGTCGATGGATAGGTAAGCTATGTCAAGATCAAAAGGTACTCTTAAGGTTGTTGCCTTATATATGTTCTGACTTACTTCTTTCTTGATATTTCAGCTTGCATCTCCGGTCTTGTCCAGACAGCCCTCTATGCAGATTTCTTCTATTACTATTTCATGAGGTATGAAAACATTGCAGGTATTCAATATTGATCCACATTTGGTTCAACTAAAATAATTAACTTGGCCGTAATGATTCTTTCAGTTGGAAAAACAACGCAAAGCTTCAATTGCCAGCTTGAGCCAATACCTGAGTCAGAGGAGTCGCAGATGTGCTTTGCAGAATAGTTGATGCATAGTTATTGGTAAAAACAGTCTGCAATTTGACGCTCTTAAAAAGAAAATATGTAGTTAACAGTTCTGAATTAGATGTCTGTTTCTGTCAGCTGGAGGTTTAGCATTACGGGGAGATCAGTCCCCATGTTACAGGCGAACGAACATTAGATTAGGTTTGGTATTCCTGTCAGTGTGAGTCTTCCGCTCTTCCCACTTATACTTGTAAAGATGCAGTGGGGAAAGATATGAAAGAGTTGGGTCAAGAGCATACACGTTAGGTATCTCAGTTTGCTTGCACCATTCTCAGTTATATGTTCTCACTTGTTTCACCACCTGCTTCTGGATTTTTACTTTTGCTTCTTTCATCTCTTTCCTTTACAACTTAAGAACGCATTTGCAGGTTAAAATCTTCATTTCAATGGTTCCTCTATTGATGAACATAAATTCTTTTCCAAAAAGGCTATCAGCTTTTAACTCGCTGAGTTTCATCACATCCATACAACATATCTATCACCATACACGGTCTACATAAAACTACAGAGTGCAACACAACAAATAAAACTTTTTTGAAGCTTTGCTATAACATTTACAGGTTCAATAATCCAAGGACCAAGGCATAACACATTCACTCCAAACTAATTACCAAAGAAGAAATCTTTCTGGAACCGTCAGTTCTACAAGTCATTCACCTATATAGCTTTAGTTCCCCGCCTGTTCATGTTTGAAGCTGCTCTAGCCAATCCTGGCGGTGAGTACATATGCAATATCAACTCAGTTCTGTCCTCTGCTTTTGCCTTCCTCCACAATTGTTCACCCCTCAAATTCATCCAAGCTCTCACCCTCCCAGAACTCACCATCAAATGAGAATAATTGCACAAGGCCTTGTAGAAAAAGCCACTACCCTTTTACATGGCAGAGATGGTATGCTCCCACTTTTTACCTTGGAAGCTGGAGGGTTTCAAAGGGAGCTATCTGAAGAATCGTCTTCTGCAGAGGGTGGAGGATCTGAAGCTTCTGCAAGGGCTTCGAGCATGTATATGACCTCAGTTGTGTCATCCAAATAATACTTCGCTTTACTTGGTTTCTGCTGGACGGTGCACGCAAAAACAGAGGCACGGGAGGATAGGACACCACTATTCATTGTGTTCCCAATTGTCTCAAACATATCCTCATCCGATCTGTCGTCCCCAATGCACAACACAAAATCAGCATGCTTTCCTTTTTCAGCCATCGATGTGAAGATCTTCTCTGCAACAAGCCCTTTACTCACTCCCTGAAATTCAGAACCATTCAGACCACTTCTCAAGAGTAACACATGTATTTGATTCTCTAATTAACCTAATCATGGCACAAAACAGATCTGCCCTCATTTTCCTATTGCTATTGCTTCACTTGTGATTCTGCTACCTATTGAACAACTAGCTATTGATTATTATTAGCTAGCAATTTTCAGTATGCTGTCCATTATTATCAGTGGCATTGATTCTTGATACGGGCAACATAAACTATAATAACCTTTAAAGAACCCTACACTGAATCATGATATAATTCATATTCATATTAGTACGAGTGTTTAGACATGCTTGAGTTATAGAAATGGACTACCAGATACTAGTGGGGGAAAAGTTGCCACCTTGATGGTAGGCAAAAAATAGGGCACAATAGACCATTTATATTCATGTAGTAAGGGGTGTAAAACTGAGAATTAAACCTAGAAATAAAATCCTTACCTGTGGCTTCACTTCAACAATAAACTGACCACTTCTCACAGAAACAGGTTCATTAGCCAGCACACTTTCAAGATGGTCAAGCATCTCCTTGGCCTGGCTAGATCCAAAACCTGGGTCTGCATCCCTGTAGTGCCAAACCACAGCACTTTCTTTAGTTTCAATGAACGACCCGTCTGTGGCTTCTGTATACAACTTCATAACAGGCTCAACTATTTGTATCCAGCTAAAATCACTACTCTGCCCGCTATTTTCCCAATCCTTTACTGCAGGCCATCTGGAATCATCACACAATTTAGTCACTAATCATCACTGCAAAGATAAATGAACGGTAGGAAACAGAAGAAGTAGCATACCTCATGAAGTAACCATGTTCAGCAGCAATACCAAGCCTTTCACAAGGTGAAAACCACTTGCCAAGACTTTCTTTTCCTCTTCCGCTAACAACGAAGACCGTATTTTTAATGTCACCACAAAGCATATCTATGATCGATATAACCTCTTGACTTGGGGTCTTGTTGATGGATGTCTGGGGCATTACAGTACCATCATAGTCCAACAGTATAGCCCTACTTTTGGACTTCGCATACGCGTTTACAATGGCATCAATAGACAATTTTCTGAAGTTAGGATCAAGTGCAACAACTCTGAAACCAAAGCTCAAACCAATTCCCCAACAACGTCTCCTGAAATGGTCTTTACAACTCCTTTCCATATCTTGAAAGAAGCTACGTGACCAGTATGCCACATCATGTGTGCTGACATACTTATAATGCTTCTCATGGCGCAAGTGCTTTTCACCATCAGCCATTGAGATTGCCTCGTTCATTGCCTCAGCAGTGGCTTCAATGTTCCAAGGGTTCACCCGAATTGCACCACTGAGAGAAGGAGAACATCCAATGAACTCTGATACTACTAACATGCTCTTCTTGGGCCCGCTCGATTCTGAGTCAGAGTCCGATCCAGAGACTCCCTGCCGGCACAAAACATACTCGTATGGAGTAAGGTTCATTCCATCCCTCACGGGTGTGACCACAACACACTCAGCAACAGAAAAATATGCAGCTCTTTCACTTAGTGAAACTGGCCTATCAATGAAGACAATTGGTTCATAACCAGGTTGGCCAAAACTTTCATTAATTCTCTTGCAGCTTGCATGTATCTCAGCTTGTATTTCCTCGAGATCCCTTCCTCTTCCCCTGGCAGGATTAGCAATCTGTACCAAAACTGCCCTTCCCTGCCACTTGGGGTGCTGCTTGAGCAAATGTTCCATTGCCAGCAACTTCAAGTTTACACCTTTAAAAATGTCCATATCATCGACCCCAAGCAACACGGTCTTCCCCTCAAACTGCTGTTTAAGCTCCTTCACTCTCCACTCCTTATCTGCAAGCCTCAAGACAGACTCTATTTGTCCTGTGTGTATACCAACAGGCATTATCTTTATCCCGACAGTTCTACCATAATATTCCAAGCCAATATAACCCCTCTTAGACTGATACTCTAGACCCAACATTCGACTACAACAGGACAAAAAGTGTCTAGCATAATCAAAAGTATGGAAACCAATAATATCTGAATTCAAAAGTGCCTTAAGTATTTCTTCTCTGACAGGAAGAGTCCTATAGATCTCTGAGGAAGGAAATGGACTGTGGAGAAAAAAACCCATCCTCAACCTATTGAATCTTCTTCTCAGGAAGGTTGGCAGAACCATCAAATGATAGTCATGGATCCATACAAAATCATCCTCCGGATTGATAATTTCAATCACCCTTTGTGAGAAAATCTTATTAGCGGCAACATATGCCTCCCACAAGGACCGGTCAAACCGCCCGCCATGAGTTGCAGAGAAAGGAAGCATGTAATGAAAAAGTGGCCATAAATGCTGCTTGCAAAACCCATGATAGAACTTTGACAAAATGTCAGGTGGTAAAAAGGCCGGGACACACTTAAACCTATCCAACAAAAGCTGTGATACATCATCCTGTTCGTTAGGATCTACATCAACCCTCAAAGATCCCACATACAAAACCTCCATATCTTCAGGCAGGCCATCCTTTAACTGTAACAACAAGGAGTCCTCGTCCCAACTAAAGCTCCACCCTTTATTATCCAGCCGCCGCTTAGCCTTCACTGGCAGCTGATTAGCCACAATAATTATTCTATCTTGAACAGTAGATGATTGAACATCTGAGCTCACACTGTTAGCGTGATCATCATCAAGCTCGGAAATAACACCAGGAACAGTCATCACACGGGGGAGGCGCTTTTTTTCTCGCCCCATTACCGGGAAGTTCCCGGAAGCTAGATCTAAAAGATTCGTGTACGATCTCGACATCATCTTGACCTCTTCCAACTAGCTCAAAAACAGTCCTCCACAGGACCCCAAAACTGTAGCACAGAACAAACCCAAGATTGCTCTCTCCTCGAAATGACTTTTAACTGGGAATGATCTGAAATGGGTGTCAATCGAAAAGTTCATTCACTCATACAAATCGATAAAAGGTCAGCGAATGAATAGATCCATGGCACCAAACAACAAACCTACTTCTCAGAACATCTACCTAATCCGAACCCATACCACAAAACAAGGTAAGCATGATCTATGCAAGAGGAATTGAAGCTAAAAATACGAGCTCGATACAAGACTCATAAAATCAAAAATCCAACAAATAGAAAAATTAGTACTAACCTCAGGTGGGAGAGAAGAAACCTTGAATCAGTATTGTTGGGGAAAATATTGGATCTGAAAATCAAATAAAAAAATCTCACCTTTCTTTTTGCCAGCAAGAAATCTAGGGTTTGGTTTCTGGCTCTCTCTCTCTAGTCTTTTTTGAATTTTTCTTTTCAAAAGAAAAAACAAATGCAAATTGGGGATAAATAAAGGAAAGGATAAGGTCGGCCAGTAGGCTACCCAGTCATGCCAGCTGGCACAGTATGACTGCCTTGTCTCACGCGCCTCCTCCACTCTCGGCTTACGTGGTGGGTTGCAGTGCCTACACGTAGGCCCTTTAGGGTGGGCCCTTTGACCCCTCTCTGGACCCACGCGTCTTCTCATATCCACTATGAACGAACGGATCGCGTGCGCATCACGTGTTGATTGGCCTGACTCTACAGATTTCACCCGCTATGATCGTGACACGTGTGTAAGAACAGTGTGGTGGGACCATCGGTGGGCCCGTTCCTGTACTCTTACGGGATTCTGCCACGTGGTGGTAGTTGGATGTGAAAGCCTTGTGGATAAGGTGAAACATGTGAAATGCGGGGCCGGGTGGATGACGTCACATATGACGTGTAATGGAGCAGGATCTGGTTGAGGGAACTAGAACAAGAGGGCGAGGGTAATGTGAAACGTCTCTTTAGTCCTCGAATCTTCAGCAAGTGATATTTACTATCCTTGAAATGAATATTGAGTAGCTATATTTTTTTTGGTAAACTTTATCTCACTGATCCTAAAAGTAGTTGTGTATCGTTTCATTACCTTAGTCATAGATTGTTGCACCTCGCTATCCTAACTATCATTTTAGTTTTAATTTAGGGAAAATTTCAGTATAATACCTTGCCAAACATTTAATTTCAGTATAATACCCTGACATAATTTTTTTGCACCTTCATACTTAAACCAAACATTTAATTTCACTTTACTACCCAATCGTTAACTTTATGTTAGTTTGGATGGAAAAAGTTAAAAAGACCATACTAGCCCTAACTATTACTCAAATTTTCAAACTCGTGCCATTGGTTCAGAATTTGAAAATAAGTGAAATAACAATAATACCCTCCATTGTTAAGGTATTAAAATGAAAATTTCATTACTTTTAAAATAAAATCAATTTTATTTATATAAATTCAGTTTTTTATTTATAAAATTATTTTTATTTTCAAAAATTCTGGTTTTTATTTAAAAATACAGTTAAATCAGATTTTATTTTAAAAAACTTATAAATTCAGTTTTTTAAATTTAATTATATATTTTTTTCATTTTTCATCTCCTTCGACCCTGACTCCAACGCCACCTATGACGGCCCCAAGTCCTCCGGCGACGGCCCCAACTCCTTCCTCTCCCCGGACAACCATACCCTCGGCAGCGCCGGCGCCGACGAGAACCAGTCTCGGTTCCTCCCGACTTAGCCACCACCATAACTTCTCTCCATCCAATCTCACCCCATACCTTCTTTTCTCTCCCCAACCACAAACTCAAACCTTTTCAATTTTTGGGACTGATTTACCCAGAACTGAAATCATTAGACTAGAACTAAAATAGCAACAGAAACTCAAATCAAGTATGGAAATGAACAAAACCCAGAAGTAGAAATCAGGTATTTTTTTCATTTTCTACCCCCACCTCTAATTTACGCCGCCAAGGTACCTCTCCCTCCATACCACCTCTAATTTCTCTTGAGAATCGCGTCCCACAAAACATCGGAGATTGGGAACAAAACCTCTCCAGTTTGATTCTGGGTTCTGGTGAGGGAGGGCGTGCCGAGGTGGGAGCTGCGGCGAGCGAGGGCGTGATGGGGGGAGCCCCGGCGAGCGAGGGCGTGCCGGGGGGAGCTCCGCCGAGCGAGGGCGTGTAGGGGGGGCTCCATTGATCCAACCGACATGGTGAAGACAGAGAACAAATAGAGAGAAATGAAAAAAAAAAGGAAATTAGGGTTTTAATTAGATAAGGGATATTTTTGAAAAACTATTTTTTATGTATTTTTTTATTAAAAAAAAAACTGATTTTTATGTATTTTTAAATTAAAATCTGATTTTTTTAAAATAACAATAATTTTATAAATAAAAAACTGAATTTATATAAAAAAATTGCTTTTATTTTACAAATAGTGAAATTTTCATTTTAATACCTTAACAATGGAGGGTATTATTGTCATTTCACTTATTTTTAAATTCTGAACCAATGGCATGAGTTTAAAAATTTGAGTAATAGTTAGGGGTATTATGGTCTTTTTAACTTTTTCCATCCAAACTAACAGAAAGTTAACGGTTGGGTACTAAAGTGAAATTAAATGTTTGGTTTAGGTATGAAAGTGCAAAAAAATTATGCCAGAGTATTATACTGAAATTAAATGTTTGGCAGGGTATTATACTGAAATTTTCCCTTTAATTTAATACCTACCGTCAGTTTTCCATCCATTTTGGATGGAAAATAGTCATGTGTCTTGCACATGACTCCAATTTTTTAAAAAATGACAATACTACCCCTACCTTATCCTCTTTTAATTTTATATTAGTATTTTTTAATAACTTAAAGTAAATCAAAACAAATAACAAACAAAATAAATCAAAACAAATAGTTAGGGTTCTTATCCCTTTCATTAGTCCAATCCGTTTCTTATCCCTTTCATCAATACAACTCCATCTACCACAAGGTTGTCGCCGCCCCTCACCGTAGAGGGTTCTCCACCGTGCAAAGGCAAGATCATAGCTCATGGTGGCGGTGGCGTGTTGAGAAGAGGCGAGGTCATAGTTCTTCGATTTCCATTTGGGTTCGAGATGGGGTTGAGGAAGGTGAAGAGGCGACGTCTAGGTTCGATTTCGATTTCGATTTGGGTTCGAGATGGGTTTGAGGAAGGAGAAGAGGCGATGTCTGGGTTCAATTTCTATTTGGGTTCGAGATGAGGTTGAGGAAGGAGATAAGGCGACGTTTGGGTTCGATTTCGATTTGGGTTCGAGGTGGAGTTGAGGAAGGAGACGAGGCGACGTTTGGTGGCTCCGGCGAGCTATGCAGATCTACGAAAGGAGGGGGTCTTCGTCTGCGAGAGGAGAGGGGGGTCGTTCAGCTTGGGTTTTTAAGACCTCCGACCTTGATTGTGGGTTTGAGGTCGTCGAGGGATTTTCATATTCTTCTTCATCTTGGGTTTTTTAGCTTGCGTTTTTCAATATATTTGGGTTGGAATTTTGGGATGTTGTGTGCGTGGTGTTGGGAACACCAGATCTTGCAACGTGGGTATGAAATGTTTTGGCATTTGATTTTGCAAAAAAAATTGAAAATTTTGGTGGTGTATGACTGATTGTATCCTGAGATTCGTTGTTCTA
Organism: Erodium maritimum; assembly: GCA_963921825.1. NCBI lineage: Eukaryota > Viridiplantae > Streptophyta > Magnoliopsida > Geraniales > Geraniaceae > Erodium > Erodium maritimum. The sequence continues at coordinate 138,520,171 of OY997588.1, read as the reverse complement.
AAGACCGTCCCGGTTTAAAAGAATTAAATAATTAAATTTATTCGTTGGAACGTAGCGATTGGAAAACGGGTGAAAAATTTTAAACGAGTGCAAAATAAAAAGAAAATCAAAAAAAGAGGAAAGGGGAACTTTGGGCTGGAGTAGGCCGGTCAGAGGACCGGGCCCAGCTCGCTGACGCGTGCCGAGCCCAAGCCACGCAGCCCGAGCCCAACCCACGCAAGCCAGCCCAAACCCGAACCCTATTTTCGCATCTTCAACCTCGCGCCGCGCACGCGACCGAGGCATTCTCTCTCCCTCGTCTCTCAAATCTCCTCGCCTCTCCCTTTCTTCCTCTCTTTCCCTCTCGCAACGCCTCGCCTTCTTTTTCCCTTCTGAGTACCACCGAGCCACCCACGCACGGGAACGAGACGAGCTCGCCGGAGAACCTTTGTGGTTCGAGTTCCCGAGCTCGACCCATGCCGACGACTGAGAAATCGCTCGGTTTGTGCTCCCTCGCCGTTCCTCCTCTTCTCCGACCTCTCACTGCATGAAAACCCATCGTGAGGAGCTCGGTTGGACGACCTTCACCTTCTGAAACCCCGAGCTCCGACATAGCTCCACGCCGGCGAGCGAGAGAGCATCGCTCTCGCCAGATCTTAGGCGGAAGGATGTTGGGGTCGCGCGTCTGCCACTGCCGTCATCGTCATGGCCACACCGGAGCCCTGACGCCCTTCTCCGCCCTCGTTTCCCCTCCTCCGAGCTCGCCTGACGTCATTGCCGGCGGAGGAGAAAACCCTTGCCTCGCCGGAGTTGCATCCATCTCAGACTCGAGCCTAGACGGGCCTTGGGCCAAGACTACCTTTGGGTCGGACGGTCTTGGGACAAGACTCGAGCCTCGGGCCAATTCCAGGCTAGGCTTTGGGCCAGGCCCAGGTCTGGACTGGTTCTGAACTCGGGCCTGGACTCGGGTCTAGACTTGAGTCTGGACCAGGTCAGGGTCGGGTCTGGAGCCGGGTCCGGGTCGGTTCTGGGTCCAGTCGGGTCGGATCCGGGTCCGATTCGGGTCTGGTTCTCGGATCAAGGTCGGACAGATTTAATAATTTAATTAATCTAAAAATGGACTTTTAAAGGACTAATTAGACAATCAGAGGACTTTTGGACTACCGGGACTGATTGGAAACTTTACCCGTTGACCTCAAACTTGGACTTCGCCCGAGAAGACCCGAGATAGGCCCGGCCGTCAGCAGCTAGGAGACGCAGCTGTTGTGATCGTCTTGAGGTAGGGAACGTAGCGAATACCGGTTGAATTACGGAAAGTTACTAGCATGCATGATTAGGAAATAATAATAAACGGAAAGGTCCTAGTTGGAATATAGGATGTGATTCACTAGAATACCCGCTTTCGATTATTAAATAATCGGACGAGTCTTAGTAACATGTAGGATGTGATTCACTAGAATACTTGCTTTCAATACTTGGGAAGTTGCCGTGCTGGTAGAATGGCCATGTCGAGCCTTAGGGTTGCGTGCTGATTGAGATGCATGCTGCGTGTTATAACCGATGTGTGAGAGTCTAAATAATATTATACTCGGTGAAGCATGTTGTGACTGTGTGTGGGCAAGTGTGCCGTGTTTGTTATGAAGTGATTCTTTGGTTGTGATATGATCGGGTGAGTGATAGATCGATTGTGTGTTTTGGTGAGTTGGCCGGTTGGTATACCGAGGTCAACTATAGCATTGTGATGCGTGTCATACTCTTGATGTGTGTTCCAAGAGGAGGCGTAACCTGTACGATGCCTCCACCGAGGGATAGTTCCGGTGCATGTCATTGAGGCTAAGGATGGCGTGGTAGATACCCTGATTCTCCGTGACGGGAAGGTGTAAGACCGGGGTATGTGCCGGTCCAGTATGCGTGAGGCCCTAATTCTACGTGATAGGAAGACGTCCGACTGAGGGATTTCCGGTCTGGGATGTTACCCCGATTCTACGTGACGGGAAGATGTCGGGACTGAGGCTTCGTGTTCCGGTACGACATAAATGGAACGGGCTGTGATAGCCGGAGATGTTGGAAGGGTTGTACTATGTTTTGTGTGGGTCTGCTGTGTGTGTTGTGCGTGCTGTTGGCTTTGTAAGTCGTCTGCTGTGTGTGTTGTGCGTGCTGTTTGGCTTTGTGCGTTGTTCTAAGTGTGATTATGGTCTTGTGAGAGTGTTTGGTGACTCGAGGTGTTGTTATACCTGATTTCTGTGTTACTGTGCGAGTTCGCACGTGTGTTCAGTTGCGAGATAACCGTGGGCGTTGTCCATTGAGAATTGTTAGGTGATGAGTGTCAAGAGCAAAGTTGAGAAGAGTGTATGTGTTCGGTTCATTGTAAGTTTGATTTACGGGTTGTGCTTGAGTGAAGGTCAAGCGTTGTCTTGGAGTAATTGTTTAATTTGACTTTTAATTGTTATGCTTACTAGTATGCCCTAATTGGGCGGTTACTCGTGGTAGTGAACTGATGTTCATAACATTAACTACTTTTCCTACTGAGCGAAAGCTCACCCCCTTACTTTGTTGTGTTTCAGGTCTTGAGCGGGATTTGTACTAGCTGGATGCTCGATGCTTGGGAGCTAACGAGAGTCCTAGGCTAGCTTGTCTAGAGACGTACTGTGTTTTTGAATTAAACTTTAACTTTGGATTTATGAGATGTTGAATCTTTTATCGGATTGTGGTGACAATTTATTATTCCTTTAAACCTTATTTCATTTAAAGTTGTGTTAATTATTATCGTTTTAAGTTCACGTCTCGAGTCCGGTCAAAACCGGATTTGGGGCGTGACAATTTTGGCTTGGTAAACAGACTATGATTTTTGTTCTAATCAGATTGAGAAAAACCCTTAAAATATGGGTCTGATTTCTGGTGCTCAAAATCTTGCTTCAGTTCTGATGAACATGACGAACTTGATGTGTATGAAATTGGGGACATGATGAACTTGATGGGTATGAACATGATGAACCTGATGGGTATGAACACGAACATGATGAACTGATTTTTTTTTTAAATAAAATCTGATTTCTAAAAATAAAAATTGATTTTCAAAAATCAAATCTGATTTTTTAAAATAAAAAATGATTTTTATAAAATAAAACTGAATTTTAAAAATAGAAAATGAATTAAATAAAAAATAAATTGATTTTTTAAAGTAAATTCTGATTTTTTAAATAAAATATTTATTTTATAAAATAAAATATATTTTTATAAAATAAAAAAAAGTGATTTATATAAAATAAATAAATAAAAAGAATTTTTGAAAACCATTGGCATGTTTTTGAAAATTTGAATATTAGTGAGGGGTAATTTGGATTTTTTTTATCATTTTCCATTCAAAAATGGATGTCAAGTTGACGGCGGGTATGAAACTACAACTAAACTCATAGTTAGGGTAGTAAGGTGCAACAAACTATGGCTAGGGTAGTGAGACGAAACGCAAGTATTTTTAGGGTAGTGAGATGAAGTTTACCATTTTTTTGATCAACGAGGTTTTCATTATCCATCCGATCCAAAGGCTGGATTCAAAGGATGCTGCAAGGGCAGCCGGATTACAAGCTCGAAAATGAGCGATTGATAGACCTAAAAATAGGCCAATACAAAGCTAGATAGCAATTGGAAAGATGAATGTAACTAATGCAAATTAAGAACAGAAGCAGCAGACAATTTGGATCAATGAAGCCGAGAGGATGCATGTTTTATGATGCAGACTGAGGGGCTCAGATGCATTCAATTAGGGAGAAGGCAAGTTTCGAACCATCTCTCGCCTTAAGAGCTTGGAAAGAGTTCACCTGGATTTCAGATTTGGTTTTGGACCAATCTGCAGCAACTAAGTCATAACACTTTAAAGAAGATACAAACCTATTTTATTTCATCAGAGAATACGTAATGTTGCATAAATAAGTCAGTCAACTGATTTGTGTAGAATCGTACTACATAGGGGAAGATCATAAACAGAGGCGGATCCAAGAATATAATTTAGGGTATGTCATAGACTATTACTAAATGTGATAGAAAATTAAATGCAAACTACTCTCACCTGCAGACCACGTGCAAATTACGTGCATGACAGATCTTAAAACAACCATAACTTTGTCATACGAACTCTGATTTATGACCGTAAGACATCAAATCGACGGTAACTGAGAGCTCTACGATTTCATATAACTTTTTGGGCCAAGAGTATGCCATGGAATACCTTATACCCATATAAATCCTCCTCTGCTGATGATGAAGGGGTGTACACTGCAACAAGGTCAAGGTATGTGGAGATAAAGTTGGTGTCTTGATGACTGCTGAGTGGATAGTGTTTGTCTGCATCATTAGTGCTCTGATCTTCGGCATGACTATTGAATCTTTAGAACACAAAGTGATTTTGGACTTGAAATTGTCCAAATGGTGTGTGTTTGTGTTGACCATATTATGTGATAGGTTGCTTTCTAGTTGCTCCATCAACATTATGTGGTAAGAACTTGCCAAGGGAGAAATTTATGTATTTTATCTACGGGGTGAAGACTAGTGTTCAAGTTTTCATTTGGATGTGCATGATTCTCCTAGTTTGGAGTCTTATAATCAGGCCAGAGTTGAATTCAGGTAAGAACATGACTGGGCTCCTAAATTTTATTACTAGAACTCTTAGTGCTTTCTTGGTGTCCGATGTTATATTGTTGCTCAAGACTCTGTTAGTCAAGACAATAGCTTCGAACTACCAATGCAAGAGATACTTTGAACGAATTTGAGAATCTGTTTTTCATCAGTATGTTCTTGGGAACCTCTCTGTGCCTAAAACAACTAAGACGCAAGATGCTCTTGGGTAATCAACGTGCTGTAAAGGGTTTCTGTGTTTCGTAAACACAAAGGAAGAACAAGAAGAGGACATTGATGTAGGCAAGCTAATCAAGGTGAAGCCCCCGAAAATTTCGGCTTGGACCATGAAAGGATTGATTGACATTGTAAGTGGTTCGGGGTTGTCAATTGTCTCTGATACACTAGAGAGTTATGACGATGGCAAAGGGAAGCACCAGAATCAAAAGATTGAGAGTGAGAAGAAAGCAATAGTTGTTGCTGATCGAATATTCACCAATGTGGCAAAGCATGAGGCCGAGTAAGAACACTTGTTTGCCTTGCAAAATTATTTTAATTTATATTTGATTTCAAAAATTTCTGAACCATTCTTCTTATATGATATTGGGATATTGAGAAGGAGGACCTGACACACTTCTTGAATGAAGATGAGGTCAAAATTGTGCTTAATTACTTTGGGGCAGCAGAAACAAAAAGGGTTGGAAGATCGGCTTTCAAGAACTAGTTGGTAAGTCTTTATTTTGCACATACAACTTTAGCTATTCACATGAGTTAGGGGGTTTATAATGGATCTACCGACCTTTTTATATATGTTGATGCAGGTTAGTATTTATGTTGAGCGTAAAGCATTGACGCACTCGTTGAATGACGCCAAAACAACCATAGATAAGCTGAACATGCCTCTCTCAGCTATTGTAGTTGTTTTGGCTGTTATAGCATGGTTGCTTATTATGAGACTCTTAACAACCCAAATACTTGTGTTCATTTCATCACAGCTTCTGTTAGCAGCATTTGTGTTTGGTAATGCAGCCAAGACGATATTTGAAGCTAGAGGCGGATCCAATAAGATATTTTATGGTATGTCATAAACCATTTCTAAATGTGGCATAATAATAAATGGAAACTACGGTCAAATGCAAACTACATGCAATTCTTGTGCAAACTACGTGCAAGGAAAATCTTAAAATAACCACAACCTTTTCATACGTACTCCGATTCAGGCCCATAATATATAAAATCAAAGGTAATTGAAAACACTACGAGTCTATATAAAATTTTTTGGACAAGGGTATGGCATGGCATACCCAATACCCCTCTAAATCCGCCTCTGATCATAAACCATAGTTTAATTTCGATATAGCCTTTAATGTTGTGGAAAGACAATTATTTTTTATCAACAAGAAATCCTCAAATTTTGAATTGCCATCTTATACGAGCTAATGCTTGATAATCATATAGAATTTTGTCGAATATAGTTGATTGACGGTAATTCCACTCAAGATTTTGACGGCTCCATAGGTCAACAAGTTATTTGGATACCTCAACATTGTCCATCTAACTTCCACAACCCTGACTTCAACAATGTTGTTTATTAGTCAACACGTCTCAGGTCCTCAATCATAATCCTCACATGGTAACCTCAAGCAATACTTTTCAACAACCACATTTTAACCATTTATCAAGCTTGGTGACAAGACTTCACATTGAGGTAAAGTCTGTATTCTGTACTGAAACCCTCACTATCAATATATTGTGTAACCTAATAACTCATTCCAACATTGGAGGTGGGTGGCATCTCGATGATCTTCCATGCAGAAAATGTAACAATTGTTTGCAAAAAAAGATATGAGAAACAGTAAGGGGTAACTATGGGTCATAACCTCCCTTGAGGTTTGTTTTGGCGATCCTAACTGGGCTTGACCTTTCCTTGCACTTCCCAATTGTGATCTTTCCATTTTTTTGCGTAAACTAACATTTTCCGTCTATTTTGACGATTCCATTAACAAAAAATGCTACTGTGCACGTGACCAACACATGTCAAAAACCTAACGGAATCCGTTAAAATAGACGGAAATTGTTAGTTTTCGCAAAAAAAAAAGGTCAAGCGTAGTTAGGAAGTGCAAGGAAAGGTCAAGCCCAGTTAGGATCCTCAAAACAAACCTCAAGGGGGGCTAGGACCCATGGTTTCCACAAACAGTAATGGGCTCTTCGAGCCACTGAGACCTCGTGCAAGTTCCCCTTCCTTTCTGCCTGATGGAGCAAACATAATGACCCTTCCATACAAAAGATGAACAAGTACGGGGACATGGATCCCTATGACAGATCCCCCCTACCTGAGTAAAAATCATTCATACACAATCCTCCCAAAGACATTACAAATCGGACCGAAACCAAGCAAGCCTCTACAATTTCAACCATGTCTCCCCGAAGCCAGAGTGGCACATCATTTAAAATAGAAAAGTTCATTCCACCATGTCATATGCCTTCTCTTATCAAGCTTGATATCCATTTAGCACACAACCCCTTGAGTTTTCTTGCGTAAGAAATGTAAAATCTCGTAAGACATAAAAATATTTTCTTGATTGACTTACCAGGACAAAAGCGCCTTAATGCAACGACATGGGGCCATAAAGAAGGGTTCTCCACCAATTAGCCAAAAACTTAGAAAAAAAATCCAGAATATGACATTGCACAAAGCAATGAGACACATATCCATGATTCGCTTAAGAGCATGCTTTTTCGGTATAAGGACCAAAGTGATCGCGTCCAGTTCCGAGGAGAAGTTTCCATGTTCCAAAGCCATACAAATGGAGTGAGTGACATGACCTGAAGTGTGCCCAATATTTGTGATAGAAAGACGGTTTTAACATGTCCGCCCCGGAGACTTGTTCGGCCCCATATGAACCACTGTAGTACGGACCTCATAGTCCATTACTCAAGTAATGAGGCTCAAATTATGCTCCTTTGATACCCTAGAGTGACCCAGAAAGGGAGCTGCATCGGGTCCACAAGAGAGCAAGTGAAGATATCTCGAACATAGGTGGTGATCGTCTCCTTAAGCCTCGTCTCCCAGCTTACCTGTGTACCTTGATCATTTTCAAGAGTCTTAATCAAGTTTGTGCGTCGACGCCTACACGCCACAACATGGAAAAACTTGGTGTTCTGATCCGCCTCTTTCAACCAATGTTGTTTGGCTCTCGTTCCCTAAAAGCTTTTTTGGGTATGTAAGAGATTCTCATATTTTTTCTGAATCATCTCTCTTCATAATCCCCAACAGATCTCAACGACCATTGAGTATGGCTAGTTGTTGTTGGCACCACCGAACCTTCATGTCATTGGCCCGATAAATGTCATTACTCCATTAATGCAAAGCCCCGGTCACTTGACGGATACGGTACCCAATCGAATGATCAACATCTTGTTCCTATTCATGTTGGATAATGAGATCGCATTACGGCTCATCAACTCATTAATTGTCGAAACGGGAATGTGTCGCCCCTAGTAGGAGACCCTCCTCCTCTAGCATAAGAAGTAGGGGCATATTATCGGAGATGAAATACTCGATAGTGAGAATCTGTTCCTGAGGAAATGCCCGTAAAAACCCACTTAAGACCAAAGTCCGGTCAAGCTTGGTTTTCGTTCGTGTGGCTAGATCCTTCCTCTGATGCCAGGTAAAAGTATACAACTTAATTTGCATATCTTTAATGCCAATGTCAAACATTGCGTCCTACAAATCCATTACTAGATGAGATGGGTAAAGGCAACCCCCTTGTCTCACAGGAGTGAAGAATCATGTTAAAGTCTTTAATGATGGTCCAAACATATCTTGTGTTGTCCCTAATTAAATGACAGAGGAGATCCCACGTTTGAGTTCATAAGGATCGTTTAATCTACTAGTAGATGCCAATAAGCCTAACCTCCGATCCCTTCGGCAAACGTCGACATAACGCGAGGAAGATGGACCATGCATGGTATTTAACCTGTCGGTACACAACATTTCCACCCATGGCCTTCTAAGAGGAACATGACAGAAGGACGGTAACGCTACAAAAAATAACTTCGGTAATGCTACATAAATAACTTCAGTTTAATGCTTGTGGAGATCATTTCCAAGCCCTTGAAAATTCCAAGCAAGGATATTCATAGCCCTACCCAATCACACATCGAAAACAGAAGCCAAAGAACCAGCAAGTCGAAGACATCCAGCACTACCCAATCACCTACCGAAAACAAATCAGAACCAACAAACTGAAGCAACCCAAAACGGGGAAATAACAATGATCACACGAGAAATGAAAAATCACCTACCTGAAACGGGAAGGCAAGACAATCCTGAGATTTTGATCACTGGCAAAAGAAGATGATCGAGGAGAACCGCACGAGACCCAACAGAATGGAGAACGCACCGAGGAAAGGTTGCCGGAGAAAGGAGATAAAGAAGTCGGTCTAAAAGTTGGTGGCCTTTAATAAACCTAACGACACAACGAAACGGTAGCAGCGATAGATCCTGCAGAGTTTTTATTCCCATTTCAGTACCTAAATATTAGAAAATAGAGAAATTTTTTAATGAAAGTGAATCTTGTAACACCTTATAGGATATATTATATGATACTGAATCTTCTAATCTACTTACGACTTATATAATGAAATTCCATATAAAATATTTTAAAATTACTTGTTACTCTTCCAGTATATTATTTTTAGTGTGCCTAATTGTCTTTTTCGAACGAAAGAAATTTATATTATTAATGGAAATAAAAAGAGTCAATACAGTAGGGAGGAAACCTCGTACCCTATTTATAATCTCTAGAGAAAATGTTGAAGACAAATTCGATTTTGAAAAGAAACCACAAACTATGATAAAATACTGTAAAGACATAACCAGCTAAGGAAAGTTGTTTAGGATGGTGCTTAAACATTTCTTGATACCATGATAAGGACTCATTTCTCGTGAGGTGTGCGATTGAACGGAAATCTCAACACAACGTAAGGAAATCCTTGTTAGATTCAGAGCCCCCTCCCTTCTTAGGGCTTTGAATCTTTGCACACCAATCATGACATCTGGCGAGATTGTTTAACAACCCTCACTTGATCGTCAAGTGATTCGTTTGCAGATGCCCTTGTTTTGGCCTTATCCTAGTCAGGGCATCCACTAATGGGTATACCTTATATAACGCCAACATTTCTTCTAAGTTGAGGCAATACTCGACCTAAAGTCGCACCCATCCTTCCTACTTGTAGGTTAAGTAAGATGTTTGGTTTTATTAGGGGTTGCGTCCCTAGATGCGGTGGGGTTGTAGGTAGGATGTTTGGTGTCACATGTTCGAAACCCGGGAGGCACTTTAAGTGCTGCGATGAAGCGTTGACCAGTAAGTCGCAAATTTTCTACCCAACATATCAGCCCTTTCCACAACCAACAACATATCAAAATAGGGGATTCCAGGTGTTTCCCTATCATAATCCTAAACTACATGCCTAGACGCCCGTAGTTGAAATAGAAGACGAACAGTCTCTCATAGGTAAGGATAACCCATACCGGTTGCAGAAAGTCTATAAACTGAAGTACCAATGTTCGACGCAGTGGATGATGTAGAGGCATCCAGAAATGGACCCAAACTTTACCTCCCTAGTAGAATCCCAATTGATCACATGGGATCTACTCACATTCTCCCAAAGTGTTACCAATCAGGGTTCCCGTAGCTCGGGTCATTACCAACAGTGGGAGGCCCCTTGTCTGAACTCGTAATTAGGTCTTATTCAGCCGTGGGAATACTGCCCGTAATGGATGAGTGATGTTCCCTAATATCAGTGTTGCTTTATCGAAACACCAAGTTTTGTCTTAGCGGACCCAACCCTTTACTTCCCAGTTCCATGTATTTGATCACTAGGCCTAACGCCGACTGACCCAGACTTTCATGATCGCTTTCAACATAGTTTCCTTCTTTTATAGCTGACACATGAGCAATCTGTTGACCACGTCAAAGTGTGGCATGCAAGGAGCTCAGGGGAAATCGAAGTGAACGAGACCTCAGTAACTGTGTCCTCATCCACGGTTAGGGAAAACACATATAGTATGTCCCGAAGATTTGGGGATCAAAACCTGACTGAGGCATCCCATGCACAGTGGATGAAGGTATTCCCCGTCACAGAATCAAGGGCTCAAAGCCACCCTAGTCGTGATCAGAGGGGGAGATACTGTCGGCGGCAAAGAGAGAACTAGTTGAACATGCCCATAGCACGGAGCTTCTGATCTGTTTCGGTTTGGAGGCTTTCTTCGGTGGTTGGCGCTTACCCCCCGACAATAAAGACGGGAGAATAAGAATTACCATGAATGAGGTTACTTTGTTAGTGAGGGGCAGTGGCATGGATAGTTTAGGTGACGTAGAAAGAGAGGCTGAGATAGTCTTGCATGTCGTCCAATAAAACGTGCATGGAAGGGCCATCCACTCGGATTTGGAAGGTCCCCGAGCTCTCTTGGGCTTGATAAAAGCAAAAGAAAGATGTGAAGGCACAGTGACAGACACTCTCATAGATGACGAGAAGGTAAAAAGATCATAGGGTCACAGAAAGAATAATAACAATCGACGCCATTAAGCACTGAAACCAGATTCTAAAATTAGGACTAGAGAGCTCCTACAACAATGTTAAGAGCATGTACAATGGAAAGGCCCTTGGTGAGACCCTGCCCTTGAGTCCATTGTGCTGACTGGACAAAAGTGAGTCTCTAAGGACTCAGAATAGTCGGTGTTTTGCAATAAGAGGCCCTTGGTGAGTCCTTAGGGCTGAGTCCCTTGTGCTGACTAGATGCTGAGTTATTAACTAATTGATATTTTGCTGTTTTATTTAATTCTTTATCAAAAACCGTTTAAATTATATAAAACTTAAACAAATGTGAAAAATAATAATTAATGACAATCAAAAAAATAATAAATAAATTTAACACGAAAAAAATGAACTTGTAATTTTATTCATCCCCTTTTAATACAACCCAAAAACCAGCTCCAAGAGTACAAATGACTACTCGTCGTCACAGAAACCAGCTCCATATAGACCCCATAAGTGCTCCATAAGATCATTTTGTAGTTGCATGTGGGTCTCATGATTTGTGACACTTTGTTGACAATCCACTAGTTGATGGTATGCCAATGGCCCTCATTGGTGTCATCGTTCCGGTGGTGTCCAATTCGGCATTTTAGGAGGTTGCTCGTACAACAACTCCTCCTCCTCATACTCGTACCGGTCGCGCTCATCCTCTACAATCATGTTGTGTAGAATGATGCAAGTGTGCATGATATCAGCTAAAGTGTGTTTGCTCCAAGTACGAGCGGGACGGGAAATTATGTGTCACCTTGCTTGAAGTACTCCAAGAGCCCTTTCAATATCTTTCTGAACACCTTCTTGGCATTTAGCAAACAACTTCTGTTTGGGCTCGTAGGGATGCCGAATAGTCTTCACGAACCGTGCCCATGTTGGGTAAATGTCGTCCACCAAGTAATAAGGCCGGTCGTACCGATGGCCGTTGATCTCGTACTCCACTCCCAGCTCACGGCCGTAGTAAGCGTCTTTGAATAAGTGGTTGTTGTTGAGGACGTTGATGTCGTTGTTCGAGCCATCCATCCCGAAAAACGCATGCCAAAACCATAAATAACGGGACGCTACAGCTTCAAGCATAACCGCCTTGTCCCCGTGGTGACTTCCCCGTCCATGGGCTCCCTGGTCTTCGGTTGGGCAGTTCTTCCACTTCCAATGCATGCAGTCAAGACTCCCTGCCATTCTGGGAAACCCTCGGTTGTTCCCTTCTCGGAGCAAGCGCTCCATGTCAGCCGGTGTAGGTGTATGCTCATACTCGGCTCCGAATACCTCAATGACGGCCTTGCAAAACTTACGTAAACATTCAAGTATGATGCTTACCCCAATGTGCAGAGTTTCGTCCAATGAATCGGCCGAGCACCCATACGCAAGCATCCGTATCGCGGCGGTGCACTTCTGTTCCGTTGATAAGTCCAACCGTGAGGCCACGTCAACCTTCTAAACGAAGTAATTGTCGTGTTTCTTGACCTTGTCCATAATCCGTTGGAAAAGTGGTTTGCACACACGAAACCGATGCCTAAACATATTTGGGCCATATATGGGTTGATCGACAAAACAGTACCTCATTAATTGGTCGTGAGCTTCAACACGTCCTCTGTTAATCTCTCGTCGCATTGGTTCCCCACGGACGCCCCTCTCGATCCTTGACATTGACCACAAACGTGCGGGTCGGACCCAAAGACCGGTCCGTTGTGAATACTCTAAGAATCCATAAAGTGTCTTCCTCATCTTCTTCTTGTAATCACCTTCTTCAAGTCACAACCGCTTCATTCTCGTCGTCCAACCCCCATTGGGTTATTAATTATTTGGTGTTTAGATTGGTTTATACCATATTCATTAATTACCGTATATACTTTTCATGAAGAGTAATTTTTTGGGGAACGAACTTTGTACGGGAAGTGTCGCTAGTAAGAGCCACGTCTCAGCTGATATGCATGCTGATTTATTATAGAATGAGCAAGAACCTAGTCAGGTCCCATCCTTGCCTTTTTTTTCTTCTGAAAATAACACATTTCAATTCTATTATACATAGGCCGCATAATTAATTCATCAAACTTCTATTTATGATATCAAGTCTAACATACAGGGTTGCTATTCATACAAATTTTCAAAATATATATATATGCAAATTTCATAAACAAACAGAAAATATGATAAATCATGAGAAAAAGTAACGGATATATGGTACGTATATATTAAGTTTATCTACTTGATCGGTCAAATTCAAACCATTAAAACATAGTAATCCGTAAACATTTATGCCTACAAGATTAAAATTGAGAAACTTTTTGTAGAGAATGATACCCTAAACTTAACATATCAAGCAATGCTATTCCTATAATCTCTCAAGTCCCACATATAGTTTGAATTTCCACCTCATAAGATCCTAACCAAGGAAATTTGGTAAAAACTGTAAGAACCGCTCCCGGTCGATCCCAGTCGAATCGATGAAATCTGGCGAAAGTTGATTTTTCGTCGGAAAAGTCAACCGATGACTCTGGGAGTCATTCGGGACCTTTCCGGGACCCAAAAAGCTTAGCCGTCGTTACAGTTAGCTTAGTTGGGTCGTTTCCTTTCTAGTGACTACTTTTGCGAAAAAGTCAAACCCGGGTCAAACTAAGTCTAATTAATGACTAAACCGAATTAAATTAATTGAGCTGGAGATATTTTGGGTAGAGGTGGACCCCACATGGACACATGTCTATGGTGGCTTGGGTGAAAAGAAATAGAGGAAAGATGACCCTTTTACCCTTAAAACTTGGACTTGAGAAGTGAAAAGGCAAGGGGGCTTGTTGGGTACTACACTATTAGGTTAAAGGCCTCAATTTGGAGCATTTCCTCTCATTTTTCTATAGTTGGCCGAAATACACAAGGAGAGGAAGAGAGAGAGGTGTCCATTGAAGGTTGAAAAAGAAGCAAAGAGAAAAAGGGAGACTTTGGTTTGTTTTTCACCTCAAAGCTTCTCAAAAACCTCTTATTCTTCTTCCTTTCTCCATTTCCTTAGGTAAGCACTCTCTGAAATCTCATTTCAATGAAGTTGAGTTATGGGTTTGGTAGAGAAAAGCTTGAAGTAGGTTGGGTTTAAGGTTATTGTTGTTTAGATGATTGATTTGTGGATATAAATGGAGTTGGATGATGAGAAATCACGTGGGTTTTGTATTTTTTGATGAAAACCAATATGAGTATTGAATTTATGGATGTTTTGGGACTGATTTTGGAGGTTGTTGAGGTTAAAAATGGAGTTTTTGAGGTATAAATTTGTGGAAACGAAGTTGAGGGAGGAAGAAGAAGGGGACTGCCCAGAACGACACGGAAAGGGTCTCAGACCGGCCCTTTCAGGGGCACGGTCCGGGCCTTTGGCCGGCCCTCTAAGGGGCACGGACGGGACAAGTACCGGGCCGGGCCAGTGTGCCGCACGGACCAGGCCAGGTACCGGGCAGGTGTGCCGCACGGATCGGGCCAGGTACCGGGCCGGTGTGCCGCACAGACCAGGTTGGATACCAGGCATGTGGGCCGCCCGGAATGGGCCTTGTTCCGGCCCAATTTGCCTTCGGCCCATGTTTTGATTTTTGGGAGTAATTCGGTTGTTTTCTCGTTAAACCGCTTTTGAATTAGCATTAATTCTCGGATTTGCTTTGTGATCTTAGACGTTGGACCCGAGCACGGCGGAGGAGGCTACTAGGCGACTCGCGTTGACTAAGCGTTTGGATAGCGATCGAGGTAGGGGAAAGTAGCGAATACCGGTTTAATTGCGGAAAGTTGCTAGTATGCATATAGGTTACGAACAATTGATATAATTGTAGAATTGTATGTAGGATGTGAGGAACGAGTGTAGCCGTGTAGAATGTGGGATAGCCTGTGGGCCATGTCGTGCCCGTAGGTTTGGGAATTGTCGTGCTGTAGAATTGCATGTGGGCCATGTCGTGCCCTTAGGATTGCGTGTTGGTTGTGTTGTTATGATTGATGACTTGTGATGCTTGATACGTGGTTTATCCGTTGTTAGATTGAGGATCATGATATGGTATGCTCGGTATGACGTGAACTAATGCTTTGTGATATGATCGGGTGATTGATAGACTGATGTGATGTGTTTCGGTAAGATTGTTTGGTCTGGTATACTGTTGGTTGAACTATGATATTGTGATATGTTGAGACTTTCATGGGTATGTTCCGAGGCGAGGTATTCTGGTACGATACCTACATCGAGGGAGGATTCCGGTGTAGGGTATCTAGGCCGAGGGTGGTGTCCCACGTACGCGGTCCCCCGAGACTAAGAGTTCCGGTACGATACCTACATCAAGGGGGTATTCGGGTGTAGGGTATCTAGGCAGAGGATGGTGTGATTCGTACCCCAATGTTGTGTGGTCCGGGAAGACATCTAGGCCGATGTTGTGTGGTCTGGTACGATGTATTGTGAGTTGTACCCCGATGTTGTGTGGTCCGGGAAGATATCTAGGTCGATGTTGTGTGGTCCGGTACGATATGGTTGAGCTGGGCTGTGGAAGCCGGCGACGTTGGGGACTGTTGTACGGGACTTGTGGTTGTTCTATTGTGTGTTGTTGCTTGATGATTGGGTATGTGAGATGATTAAGTGTGGTTAGTCATGTGAGTGTGGTTTGTGATTATGTAAATTCCGTGGATGTCGTTAGTTGTTGTGCCTTGCTAGTATGCCCTAATTGGACGGTTACTCGTGGTGGTGAGCGGATAACTCATCACCTTAACTACTTTTTCCTACTGAGCGAAAGCTCACCCCTCTACTTTACTGTTCTACAGGTTTTGAGCGGGATTTGATCTAGCGGGATTCTCAGAGCTTGGGAGCTAGTGAGAGTCTTAGTCTAGTATGGTCTAGAGACGTACTTTCCTATTGTTTCTAAACATCTTTATTACTTGGTTTCCGAGCTGTTGACTCGTATTGTCAGAACTGTTGGTTTGGATTATCATTTTAGAGTTTATTTCTTTTTAAAATTGTTTCTATTATTATTATTCTTAGTTCACGTCTCGAGTCCGGTCAAAATCGAATTTGAAGCGTGACAAAAACTCTTCCTGAAAATCAAATACTAAGAACTCATCTATTATAACAAATCTATGACAGATTTTAATATTATTTTGTTGTGGATTTGTCAAGGTAACATTAGAATATTTGTAAGCTTAACATATTTTTTGTGAGTTGATCTTTTCGGATGATTCACTTAAACGTATTGCTAAATTGAGTTCATTTTTATAAATTGTTTATTTTTTTTATTGAATCTCTTCTATATGAAGAGTGAGAAAGAATGATGTCAGCAAGAAAACACCAAATTTGTTGGAATTGAACGTGGATAGCAAGTTATTAGTGAATTAGGGTTTCATTATCAACTTTTATTTGTAGCCCATTTGTTGTGTGCTCTTTATTCCCTCTGACCAAACTTATCTTGATAGACTTCTTTTTTAGTGCATGCATGCATAGATACCCAACTTTTCCAATACTTGTTTAGCCAAAGCCAAAATGATTTGAAAATGTTGAAACAAATTAGCCAATTAGGTCATGCCTACATGGATTTGAGAGGTGCAAGAAGATTTCAAGATGGGCCCAGAAATGATCTTCCACTAGCACATGATATATGACCCATTTGGTGACTTTAGAAACTTCTCTAGTGAAATTAGGAACACATACCTATTTGTGTATCACCACATTTTCTTTGCTTACTTGTTTTGGAAGTAATCTTATCCTTGAACCCCACAAAGAGATAAGCTCTTGGGCAGTTTTCCATGTTTGGGGGAATAAGTTTGATTCATTGAACTGGGCAATAAGTTCCCCAAGTATAATATGAGAAAATAAATAAAAGGTCCAAGCTTTTACTTTTTTTTGACTTTTGTACGTGTGAAAATGGATTTCTATGTACACCGAATATAAAACAATATTAATTGAAAAGATAGAGAATGACAAAAATATAATGTTATTTATTTATAAAATTACAAGGATTTTATTGAGGAAGGGACACATATGTGTATCTACAAGAGCTTGTTGTACTTGTGGTTATCAACTATCTCTGATGTAGGCGTGTTAAAATATCTATTATACTTAGTCCATCCGTGATACAGTATACCTACTAATCCGTCCACTTGGATAATCAATTAATATCCCTCCACATAAAATCGAATGAACTGCTGATCAATTTTATGAACCCACTTTATTATGGATGAATGACGGATTTTGAGAACGATATCGCTTATCATTTGCCCGCTTCTCCGTATAAGTCCTCTATTTTAGACTATAGTGAAGCCCAAATCAACAAGTCTAACTCGAGGACCATATACAACAAGCCCATTATGAGATTTAGTTTTACAATAAACCTAGTACCTCTTCTCTCTTATGTATTATCTCTCGAAAAATCCTCCAAAAACCCAAGCGTCCGCCTCAACTTATTTGTTTCCACATAATTGTAATTGTCTTATGCACTCAAAAATCCGTGCAGATTAAATTACCAATTTTTTCGTGGACGGTACGTGGATATGAGAAATACCCATTCGCATTCGCTCAGGTGGATGAAAATCTATCCTCGTGGGCAAATATATGTCCATGAACACACCTACTTGGACCAACCTCTTGACAATCGGGTGGAAGTAATTACACACATATATAAATAATCCCTTACCAAGACCAACCTACACATCAAACCCTTACAAAGGAGTAATATCAAGTTTTTTTTTATCAGCAAATTATTTTATAAAATCAAGCCTTAAAGATTAAGGACGAGGTCAAGGACAATGCCCTCAAGAGAACTTACAAACAGGAGAGACCAAACAATGATCCCCACCACAACAACAACATGCTATACGCCACACAACCGAGATGGGTCTAACACATTCTATAGAGTAATATCAAGTTAGAGATAAGAGTATGATAAAAAATACAAATGGACTAAACTTAAGCCCATATCTAGGTACATACGTACTAATAGTCACTAACTAAATATATTAATTGTATTCATCCCATTTTTCGAACGTATGTCAAGTCATGATCATTCAAACAATATAGATATTTTGATGAGACCGGTTGATCACATAAGAAAAGAAGATTTTAGAGAGAGTCTAAGGAATAATCATATATTAAAACTCACTACTCTAATATAGATATACACAAAAGGGAAATAGAAAGAGGTCGTAAAATATATGATAATGACTACAAGCACAAATATATATAAAGAGATCTCATAAAAATGATGAAAATGTAATGAAAAAGTAGGTGTCAACAATAACCTTTTGTGGAGCATCTAAAGTTGTTCTCACTTATACATAAATCATCTTGGGAGAGGATCAAGCCATGCAAAGAAGCATTAGGTTCCAACCAACCATTGAATACCAAATCCACAAGAAATAAATAGAAAGTTAATCTTGCAACCCTTTATGTGCATTTCGATAGATACGAAATAACCATAAACACTGATGCAATGTTATGATTATTTTTCTTACATAGGCCAACAGATTTTTCAATTCCGCCAGGCTTTATATGAGGGTCGTCAATCCTAATACAAGCCCCAAGCCTTGAAAAACGCCAAATGCCCACAAATATTACAAAGGGCGAAACCAAGGATTTTTTTTTTCTTAAAATGAGTTTCGATAGTTGTGACACAGTGAAATATAAACCTCATTCTACATATAGGAGAAAGCGAGGTAGACCGTCATTAACGCTCGCCTCACGGTTTAACACGGAAAGTGAGAACGACAAACGTACCAATCGTCAAGTAATAAATGAGGTTAAGTATAAATATCGTTTCAAAGGAACAAATAGGCAAGCACTCATTATCCAATTATGTTACTTCAGCTATTTCTTTTAGAGAAATGGTTTGTAGTTGTAGTGAAAACAATTGTAAAAAAGTATTTAGATAACAAGTAGTAAACAAACGAGATTTGATAAATCGGAGAAAGAGCAAGATCACAAGTTCATAACGATAAATTTGCAACAATAAGTATGAATAATTTCGGAAGTGAATGTGAAATTAGGGGCATCGAACGACCCCTTAGACTAATCATAACATTTTGCATCCCTTATAACCATTTTGGAGTCTAGCTGTATAGTTCTTTAAAAACTAGTTAGGTGTGAAGACTCCAAAGAATATTAACTCTCCAAAAGTTTCTAACTTTTACCTTGGTAGGCTACCATTGCATTTGTATGAATCCTACTATTTCAAAGATTTAAATCTAAATTATGAATTAATTCATGATTAATTATTATCCTTTTGTGTTAGAGTATTGGGTATCATTCAGATATGTTACCAACCAAGAATGCACTAGAGTTAACTCAATAGACTAATCATTACAATTTTAGAATATTAAGTCAAATAAATTATCACGATATGCATGAAAGGTAACCCAATGAAAATGTATCGATCATACACCCATTTCACCTTAAATATTAAACCAACATTTGCTAAATTAAAAAGCTTACATAAAACATAAAATGATATCGTTAGTTTTATGCTATCTTATATTATAAAATTTAGTTAGACATGCTAATAGTAAATAAATACATCATGATTGTTATACAAGCAGTAAACATTTAAATAATAAAGATGAAGATACTAAATGCTCTGAAAGATATAATAAACTTGAAATCCTGATTGCGAGGAAATGTCATACGTTTTTTCTCTTGATTACAAACTCTCCAAAGACTTTTGATGTATTACTTTTTTCCCTATAAAAGTATTCCCCTTTTCCAACAGTTAGAACTTCTATTTATAGAACCAATTTTGTGCCCAACCCAACACTAATCCACTCACTTAGCCTCATTCCCTCTTAAAAATAGGAAAAATCGTGCAGAAACATAGAATTATTCTTTCTATAAGATAATCAATTAGGAACTCTATTTCTTTTTAAAAGAAACATGTTATTCAACACCAACGACGTATCGCGAGTGGCATCATATAAGGTGGTAATAATAGATGGACAGTCGTTTTGAGGAATATCTTCGTTCGAGTAGGAGATAATATTTCCCTTTCCGGACCTTACATCCTATGAAGGATTATGTGTTTTGTGAAGGATAGAGCTAAAATCTTATACGACCATGTAAGACGGCGGAGCCAATGACATGCATCCACTCTGCTCCTCAAAACCCCAAGAAATCACCCATTGTTCAACCTATGTTTTGTGTAGAGCGTCTCTTTCTTCTCTTACAAGAATTATACTCTCATGCTTACTATTTTTCAAGTCTTTTCGAAACAACCGACAGTTGGCAATTGGCATTTTCGTAAAATTACTACTCTCCACCATAACGCGTTTCATTATTCCTAGTCTTTCCCCCAGCGGAATTGTCCCCTTTGATTTGATTGTAAATTTTCAGAAGAAGAAATAAAACCATTATATATGGGATTAATATATAATGTATTGTGATTATATCATATGAAATTCATTACACAATCCAACAATAATTTAATTGAATATATATCATTTCTTCAAATTCTATACATGAATACCCTAATTACAAATGTCACCTCAACTAATCTCATCCAAAAAAAGAATTTAAAGAAAATGAAATAATCTCGGCCGGCATGCAGGCGAAAAGAGACGTATGGAATGGAACTAAAAAGAAGAAATAATCTAATGACCGGCGCCGGGGCTCGGAACAGACTGCCGGAGAATCCTGCCGGCGCCGCTGAGGTGGCGGCCAAATGGTTTCTCTCCGTCCACCTCCGAGTGACCCTTCTTGCTTGGGGCAGACGACCGTACGCTTCCCTTGGGAAGGGAACTTAGAAGCAAACCAGCCTTCGATGATGGCACCATCTTCTTTTCCGGCAAGATTTTCCTGCTTCCGGCGTCGGAGAATGACACAAACAAGCCGACGAGGAGCAACAAAACTAGCGCGATTGTACTGAAACGAGCCATTAATGATTTGGGTCTTCCGGCGAAGGGGAGACTTGTTGGGAGAGATCGGCCTCTTGCGTTGGTTTTTATAGAGAAAAAAAAGTTATGGGGATGAAAATAGATATTGTAGCAACGCGTGGAGCACAAGAAATTAGAGGCTAAGTCAAGATTTCTGGATTTTGATTTGACTAAAAAATGGACCAATACTCTGTACAAGTCCATGTCAAGTTAGTGAGTAGTGGAATATTATTGCTAAAGTGAGTACGATGATCATACATTTATATATCATGGGTTAATAGTTTTTTTTATATGCAAATTTTTATATCTAAAAAATATGAATCTAACAAGTTTTTTTTAAGAAATGAATTTAACAGGTTAATAAAGAAAGGTAGGTAAAATAACGAGCATACTTTATTCAGTTTATTTTATAATTTAGTAAAAGCTCGTATAATTTAAATAAGGTTTTTGGGTTGTAATTAAATTAGTTTATGGATTATGACATGAGTTAGGCTGGTGCAGAGAGTGATTGAGTTAGGTGAGTGATGGGCCAAATGGGAGAATAAGCAGCCGGCCAACGTTTTCTTTCTTGGTAATTTCCATACCACCGTCAACGTACTATTCCATTCTTTTGACTCTTTGTTTTGTTTGGGCTTGCCTCTTCTCATGGACATTGGAAACCAAAAGATTTAAAAGTCAAATCTGTAATGTCGAAGCATTAGACTTCCTCAGGCCTTTGTGGCTATCTACATTTAATTGTAAGTTTAGCGACCGTTGAAAGTAATCTAACCATGACCAATATAATCCGAATCGTAGGCTATGGTTTGGGTACGGTTCCAATAGTAAGAGCATTTTTAGTTGTAGGCGGTTTATTGACGGAGAGGCGTGTCACTGGCTGATAGCTGACGGTTCGTTGGGAGACATGTTGACGGAGAAGCACGTCGGTGACGTTACCGACAACACCATGTGCTGGCGGAAAGAGTTGGCACCATACACTTCTTGAGCCGGATGTTTACAACTTCCACATCCAATCGGCCTTTGATGTCACCCCGCTACGAACCGAGAGGCAAATCAAGAACCACTGACAAAGGACATCCATCAAGGTAAGACAATTCAATTTAATCTATCGTGCAAAACTTCATGTTCGGCTACCGAGGAAAATCGGTGCTCAACTCAGGGCGTTGGCTGCAGAGACGTATCAGGCCCGACATAACTAAACTTGCACGAAGTTTACGATCTGAAATCTTGTCAAAAACGAATCCAAGTGGTTACAATATTACGACGGAATGTAAGTCGTTGAACAATCTAGACAAGACACTTGATTTCAGTTTTAAATATTGGAAAATGTAGGCAACCAAATTTGCTTAGAAGACACAGCAAAACTCTATTATTAGATTCTATTGGACCGACGGAAAAAAAGTTATATGGAAAATCGAATGTCACATTTCACTTATGGACTGTGGTTCACCATCTCAATTCAACAAAAATAGGTATCTAAGTCATCTTTTGTTAATGTCTCACACTCGCTTTCATCTTCTTTCACTCTCTCACCACTTGCTGTTTGGTTCCTTTCGCTCTTTCTTAACTTGAATACAGTAGCTTAACAAGAAACCTCGAAATCAACCCTTTCAATTTGACCATAACTTTTTGGTACCAACCATGTTTGTATGAAAAGGGTTACCATAGTTTGAAGATTGAATGCGTTTTAAGCTTGTTTCTTATTCTAGGACACATTTTCTAACTCTAAATTATTACAGCAATTTTCATCACAAAAATCGAGCATAAAAAAAAGATTAATAGCATAAATGATCAACCCAGAGACTTGAGATAGAGAACTGATTTTTTTTTCATGTTTATGTAAATAATCTCATATTGGAATCAAACGCGGGTGGTAGTAACTTGTTCTTTTTATCGGTAAAACAAATAGTATAAATCTCACCCATTCAGATGATGAATTAGGCGGGTCAACTAAGATTTCATGCTACAGAAATCAAAGAGAACTTACATCAAATATCAGTCTAACACTGGCATACAAGCACAACCGCTAAACAAGGAAACACAAGACAAAAAGGCAAAAAATCAACAAATGGGTCTAATACCTGGATTTAGCTACCATGAAGCTCACAGAAGATGTCTGTATCCCTGATATGCCAACCATGAAGATCAAAAAACAAAGTCGATCACCACTCGTAACCCCTTAAACTTACCCGATGATGAGAAAACAATGTATCTCATCGGGGCCCAAACTCATATAGTTGTTAGACCCCGATATGTCGGCGGGAAAAACCATTGTCAACAGAGATACACCGATGATGAAAATCAGTGAAACTCAAATCACAAAGAAACAGAAACCCTCGACTTCCAACAAAGGCACAAAGACCTATACCACCCATTGGAGGCCAACACCTAAGAATCTGACGGGTTCCCACCAACAAGGTAAGGAAACAATAGGAAATCGAGCGAGTCTGCAACTACGGAAAGAGCAAATTTCTACACGCATCAGGTAATGCAAAGGGAGAGAAAGAACCTTACCAACCACGATCCAAACCATCTGTTAAGCCGAGGAACAAGTCTGAAATCACAACGAATCAAAACCCCAAAGATCAAGAAAACGCTTCACAAGGTAATTAAGATGAGTCTCCCAAACAACAGATGAGGAACCCAGTAACATATGAAACCAGTCAGCAAAACGAACCAACATAAACAACTGGAGCAGATCCACAATGATCTTTACCCGGGAGGATGAAGAAGCGTGTCCCACGATCGGATCTATAAAAAGACACCATTCGTAGATACGAACACGGCTCCACTAACACCACCTAGAGGAGAAAGAGTACAGTAAAGACAGATACACCAGAGGCCAACACCAAACCGGCTCCAACTCCTTGAGTCTACTTCCGCTCACACAAGAGATGCGTAGATGGAAGCTCCCCCAAATACAGATATGTCCTAAAAGGGCAGATCTATCCATACCAATCCAGCCATACCACACACGAATCTTAGCAAGCATGTCGAAAGGAGAACCATACCAAAACCACGATTGACAGGGCTTGTTGAGACATCAATAGAGGCGAAACACGCCACCTCAAGAAGCGCGCTCGACCTCCAGGTCCGGTGAGCAAGCTCACTTACCGGATATGAGAAGGTCACACCTGTGAGGTTCAGAAAGGGCAGGAACGGACCGAAGAGCTTCAGTTGAGGGCCTGAGTAGGGTCACCGAGGAGAAGGCGACGAGATCTCAAGCTCTGAACCAAGAAACGAAATCGAATTTCACGAATAAAACCGGAGATAAATAAGTGTGGACGAGACGGGAGGGAGAAAGGGGAGTAAGAAGAAGGGTGAGGAAGGAGGGCAGAAGAAAAAGGGGCGGAGTCGGGACGACACGGTCGAAGTCGAGGCCGAAGCTGAAGGGGACAAGGGGAAATAGGGAAAGAGAGAGGGAAAAGGGGATCTGGATCCAGAGGGGGAAGGGAAGAAGGAGAAGGTGGGAAAGCCTCCGCTGGCCACAACCATGACCGGACCTGACGGGACAAGGGGCGACGACAAAGGTCTGGTTGTAGGGTTTTTAGGCGAGAGAGAGAGAGAGAGTTTATAAAGATATACTTACCGTGATAGTTACTTGTTACTTCGAAATAGAAAGTGGTGTGAGAGATGAATGGGTAAATGAAATTGATAGTATATACCGAGATTGAAATATATTTTTTTTGAAAGACAAGAAAAATATTTTTATTGGATCAAAATAAAAGAGTAGAATATACCCGCTAGTGTAAAAGTGAAAATAGACCAATATCTAGTTTATGGGGGATCATCATATTGGAAATTCTACTAACTTGGTGATATAACTCCGAGCATAGATAGATCATAACAAAAAGAACAACGGAACGGGAAAGAAAATACTGAGTAAACTTATTACTGATTTTATTATACCATGTAACATGAAGCTAGAGCATCATGAGGTTGATTGTATGAACTCCCATTCAAGTTTGTGTACCAAATTGGTATGAAGCTTGGGTCCCTACTGATGATCGCTGAAACTTGAATAGGTTCTGTCATCGAGGATGCGACATGGATGAACATATACTGTCCAGGTCGGGTTGGAGCATCCTAACACCCACCGGACCTTAGTCTTGGTACTCATGGATCCAAACCATGTTGCTACGCATCCCACGCCTAATATGGTGGTGTAGGATAATCCTCTCGTGCCTTATTCAGGGTTGGGTCTCCTTTGAAGAAATCCTACTTCCTCATCTCTCTTAGAGATAACTTCAAGGATACCTTTTCCCGAGCTCGAGCCTTCCAACCTTTACATACCTCTAACTTGAGGTCATGCATGTTAGTCCCTTGGGTCTTTGATGTAGCTGCTTCCGGTTCCTCCCTCTCCCAAGCTTCCAAGGGCTCCACAAGTAGAGACAGAGGTCATCCATGTGGACTCTCCCCTAAAATGGATTAGACCAAGTTCGTGACCCAAGTAATAGGGGTAGATGTGCTATTTGTTTGGATAATGAACAAAGATGCCACGTCTGGGCCTCCAGACTATTTTTCCCTTAACCACTCTTCGACTCGTTCATCGAGTTGTAATTAGGACTAATAAACACTAATGGGTCATCCATTGAGGAGGAGGCTCAAGAGATTAAAACATGTCGATAGGCCTCGGGATCTCATTGGGTCCACCTTTTGTTGTCCCAAGGTCGAGGTTCTGGTTCCATATTCCCCGGTGATCCCTTCGGTTATGGCTCGCTAGTAGTTTACCATGATGGGCAAACGGTGGGCTTCTAAGCCTCTCCGAAATGAGGTTTTTCTCCAAGTAATCACCAAAGCCTGAGGGAAGTCTGCTGAGGGCTTGATGATCAAGGACATCGGTCCCGACGTCTTCGGGTTCTACTTCGAGATGGAGGATGCTCGTGCATGGGTTCACGGAAACGAACCTTGCTTCTTCAATGGTCTTCTACTCCTCGTAAGGGATTTATACCCAATGGCAAGGGAGCCCCCCGCTCTGGATCGACTTCAGTTGTGGGTTCACGCCATGGTCTTCCTCTATTGGTAAGGACCCGAGCCACGGGGGAGACGATTGGCGCTGCTCTAGGGCTATGTGTTGATGTCCCGTGTGACCAGTGGGGCCCTTGCTGGGGAGGAACGGTGAAGGTCATATTTTGGCACCTAGTGGAGCGTCCATTAAGACGTCATCTCCTACTATGCTTTCGGTAATTTCCCAACCCGATTCGTGTTTCACACACTTACAAAAAAATACCTAGGTTTTGTTTTAATTGTGGATTGATCGGCCACGGTCTCCATGACTATAACCGGGAGGTGGTTGGCTATCCACGGAACGACTCGTCTATGCTAGAGTTTCAGAAGGATCTGACTGCTAGGCCTTATGCAATAGACCAGGGCCGTCAGGAACCCTAGCGCCCTACATTGTTGGGTACTGCACCTAAGGGCACCTTGCCTCGGGGAAGGTGCTCAGTTGTATCCATGTGTACTGCAACTAATGGTGCAAGTCCTCGGGGCAATATACAGGCCCGACAGGTGTATCCGGACTGGAGGAATTTGGTGACCGGCCAACTCTACGGTGGCTAGGAACCTAAAACCCCAGGCCTGCCTAGGCCCAAAGATAGAGTTAGACTTGGAGCTGGATCTGGGTCTAGCGCTGGAGCAGGAGCTGGGGGAGTGAAGAAAGGGTCTACTAGGGAACTCAGGGAGGATCAAGAGAGGGCGGGGAAACAGCTCTGTCAGGAGGAATGAAAGGGATTCAGGGCTCTAGGGACTAGCCTTGGGAGGGGTTCTTGGGAAGAGCTCTGCCTCCCTTTGAAACTGATGAAAGCAAGTTCGGTCACACTCCATAGAGTATGCAACGTTTAGGTAATACCTTGAGCAGTCATAGTCAGTTTCGTCATAGTTTAGTTTTTAGTTGCCTATATGGCTTTTCATCCAATACCGTTTATGACAATTATATTGTTAAAAGAATAACAAACAAATAATGGTCTCTGTTTTTTCTTAGTAGTCAGACCATGTCTTCCTGATGCACTCGCTTGTAATTGAAATCTTTTTTTTTTTAATGAATTTACATCTTTTAGTCAAAAAATTTAAAATAGGAGATACTTATAACCAAAAATAAACATAACTCTAACAATTAGAAAATATATTTATTTGTTTCCAGATCTTGGAAAAAAATATTAAATATTTCTTTTTTATATAGAATTTCTGAATTCGTCTCTAATATAACACATTAACATTTAACCGTAACAATATTTTACTCATTATTTCTTAAAAGATGATAAGTTAAAAAAAACGTTATTAAGAATGTTTGTATAATTTCCATGAATCAGCCCATATCTTATAAGCAGATTAATATGGTTCAACTTACATATGCTTGGAGAATCTACGATAATCGCGATTTATTAGTTCGCAGTTTGCGCTTCGCACGTTGTGGCATGCGTGATTCGCGAACCACGAATCACTAAACCGTGATTCAAGGTTCGGTGCGCGAACCGCGACTTACAATTGTGAGTCGTTGGTTCGCGATTCGTGATTCACAGCTGGCCAATTACGACTTGAAACATGGCAAGGGAAGGGACAAAAAGTCGGACCGTTGCCCCCAACGGTCCGAAATGGATAGTTTTTTTTATAAATCAAATTAAATACAATAAACTAATTTTTTTTCCCACCTATAAATACCTTTCACTTTTTCCTCTGAAATTCCCAAATTCCTCACACATATTTTGATACAAAATATATGACAACGAGGCTCAAACGAGGGAGGAGTTCGAAGCCGAACTTCACGCAATAGAGCAAAGAACCTGACGAAGAACTGACAAAATGATAGAGAGAGCAATACCAAGTATCAACGCATGGAGGCAAATGATCGATTGTGGTGAACCTTCTTGCCGAAAGATTGACAGAGGTCGTGTCGAAACCCACAACCGACTGATGCAGGATTATTTCGTCGAGCACCCAACCTATGGCCCCAATATGTTTAGGCATCGATTATGTGTGTCCCGACCACTCTTTCTATGAGTGATGGAAAAGCTAGCGGAGCATGACGATTACTTTATTCAGAAGTCCGACGGTTCAGGACGCATTGGGTTATCAATGCACAAGAAATGCACAGCCGCGATACAAATGCTAGCGTATGGGTGCTCATCCGATTCATTGGACGAATCCCTACGTATGGGGGTAAGTACCATGCTCCAGTGTGTAAAACATTTTTTTAAGGCCGTTATTGAGGTTTTCATGGTGGATTATTTGTGTAAACGGAATGCGGATGACCTACAGTGATTACTCGAATCGGGGTACATCCAAGGGTTCCCCAGTATGATTGGGAGACTTGACTACATGCATTGGGAGTGGAATAATTGTCCAACCGCATTGCAAGGAGCCTACGGTCAGGGAGACCACTACGGGGATCCAACCGTTATGTTGGAAGCTGTAGCGTCTCGTGATTTGTGGATTTGGGATGCGTTTTTCGAGATGGCTAGTTCGAACAATGACATCAACGTTCTCAACGCCGGACACTTATTTAAGGATGCTTTTCATGGCCGTGAGTTCACCGTGGATTACGATATCAACGAGCATCGCTACGACCGCCCGTATTATTTAGTTGGCGACATTTACCCCTCATGGAGTCGGTTCGTGAAGTCGATTCGCCATCCCCATACTCACAAACACAAATTGTTTGCTAAATGCCAAGAAAGTGCTCAGTAAGATATTTAATGGGTTTTTGGAGTCCTCCAAGCACGGTAACACATTATTTCCAGGCCCGCTTGTGTTTTGAGCAAGTATACTTTGGTTGATATGATGCACACTTGTATCATTCTACACAACATGATTGTAGAGGATTAATGTGGCCGATACGAAGCAGGAGATGACGACTTGTATTACAAGCCCCCTCCGGAAATACCAAATTGGATACCACCTGAAGATGGCATCAAGGAGGCCCCCTGGCCTATCGAGAACGGTTGGGTGCTCGACACAATGTCACAGATGATCTGACCCACCGGCAACTCCAAGATGACCTTGTGAGCACATATGGGGTCGGTTTGGAGCGAATTACCGATCAGACGACAGCGAGTGAGATGAGTTAATTAATTTGATGTACCAAAAATATTGTAGTTTCATATACTATTGGGGGAGTAATAAAATATCAAGTTTTTTTATTTATCTATTTTGGTTTTTTAATTAATTTTTTATTTTAGTTAATTAATTTTATCAATTTTATTTTAATTTTATTTAGAATTTATTGTTTTAAATCTGAATTTAATAAATGCAACAAACAAATAATTAAATATCCGGCCAGCATCCACTCAATACTTTTACAAATCGTTATCCACATATGTGATCTTTTTACAATAAAACTCAATTACGACATGATTCGCGCATCACGATCATCCGATATAATCCCTTACCGTACACGCTCTTGCAGACCTAAGCGCAATTTGTTTCATATGGTTGATCAGATCTCTAATGTCACCTAAAAGGAAAAGCCAATATATATACACATGTATATATAAAAGTATTAAAAAAAAACCTCATATATGCACTCTAACTGGTTTCTGTCCTCATATGTATGATATATTGGTTGTTAGCATATGTACTAGTCCTACCTTTCTGTCACTGCCTATTCACAGCTTTTAATTTATATGATATATTATTACCTATACAGTCCATAAAAGTTCTGTCTTGAGATCCATAAACATATTGATTTAAATTTGGTTTTGGAGGAAAACGTCAATAAAGGCTTGTATAATTTTCTTAATGGATCCAAACAAATATGCTTATAACACATTAGGCATTCAATCATACGCTTCCATTAGGCATTCCATATATGATTTAGTGCCTCATGTGCAGTAGTGTTGTAATTAAGGTTGTCTTTAAGTTGCTGATAAAAAAAAAGGTTGTCTTTAAGTCAATTTGTGTGCAGCTGGACTGGAGATTAGTTCTTCTAGGAATAATATTTTGGGAGATGTTAAGAGGCTCTGTAAATCTTACAGGATTGGCTCTCACATGGAAAAACAGTAGAATTAGGTACTAAGCAAATCTATGCATTGACACAAACATTTTCAATCTAATTTTACATATATTCCTATATAAAATTGGAAATAAAGGTCTTATTGTGATGCATGTGGCTCTTAGGTTTCACTTTAGTATAGTTAGTTAGTTAGTTACTCTTAATTTATTGCAGCAGCAACTTTAACATCAGGCTGCTAAACCTTGTTTCCTAGTCCTTAATCCATCGCAGCATCAAAGAAAAGGGCCGGACCTTTGACTTTAAAGAATAGAATAATGAAGAAATCTTAGTAATACACTCTCGAGTGATTCTTTTAGCACAAAGTCATTATTATATATGTATGCTTAAAACGTATTTATATCTCGCTTATTGTCATAGAATGATGGTTTTGTTTGATTTTAAAAAAAAACGTCAATTTACCAATAACACAATTCTTTGGAAAAAAAATCTAGCAGCCTCTCTCCTTTCTTATACTGTTGCATCTGCGTCGGTGGCGGCCTTGTTTCAGTTTCGGTTGTTATCGACGGAGGCCACCTTTTTATTTGTTCTTTCTTACTCGGGGTTCTATTTCGTTGGTCATGGTTATTTGGTTCTCGTTCGTTCATCACATGCCTTTTCTCTTCTTCCAGATTCGATTTCTTCAGTCTCTTTGTTGCGCCGTATTTCACGGATTAGGTCAGAGAGTCATGTGAGGCAGCCTCGGATTTTTAATATGAGTGTGGAAGGGGCATAGTGGGAGGAGAGTTGAAGTGTTATGTGTGGGACTACGTGTGCTCCGGTGTTGTTCTTTTGATGTCGGTGCTCAAAGTCAGATGGAGGGTTACCGAGATGATCGGCGTGGTTGGATCCCAAGGAGACATGTTTATGTTTCAAGTTTTTTTCTTTATTATTAGGTTTTGGTTTTGGTTGTGGCCTTTTCGGAAAAAATAACTGCACTTGTTGCACATCGGTGTACACTAGTTGCACTTTTTAGTGTGCACTAGTTGCACTTTTGTGTGCCTATTATGTGTCACGCTTTGGTGTACCCGTTATGTGATACGGTTTAGTATGCATGTTGTTGCATTTTTGACGTGTATGTTGTTTGCACGTTTTGGGGCGCCTGTGTTTGTGTTCTAGTTTTGATTGGGAGTCAGTAATATTATAGGCTAGCTTGTCTGGAGTCTGTAATATTTATCGATCGTTTGTGTGTTTTCAACAGATTGTATATATGTCATTTTCACTGATACATAAAATTGTTTTTTCCCGTTTTTTAAAAAACGTCAACTTATTTGGGAAGATCCAAAAAAAACAAACAAAAATGTTTCATTAATTTCCAGAAATGACTAAACTACCTCTCATCCCAAAGCCAAAACCCTAATTAACCCAATCCTCCACCTCCACCACCACCAACCTCGGCTAAATCACCACCACCACCATACTCATGACCAAACCCTCCTCCACTGTTGCTTCCTCCACACCTAAACTGTGTCGTGATACACAAAGTCATGATATAATGTTAGAACTCGATCTAATTTTAATTGTTGAAGCCGAGAAGTCATGATATAATGTTGGAACTCGATCTACTACGCCCTCCGTTCCTTCTGTTCGAGCTTGAAATGGTGCGTTTGTTCTGTACTCCCAACAACTCTCACTCAACACGAGGCTTCCTAACATTGACAAAACCAAAAACATTATTAAAGATGAAAACATGTCGCACCACCTTTGTTGAATACTTGTCTTTTTATTGCTTCTTTTATATATATGGGTCCACTTCTAGCTTTAGCTTTAGACTTCTAGGACGAAGAAAATAGTGTAATGTTCTGCCATCAAGTAAGTTTACTAGATTCAAAAACTACACTGTATTGAACTTGATTGATCGACAAAGCTAAATTGTTGGTGATAATTACGACCATCATATAAAATTTATCCAAGACCACTTTATTTCTATTTATATTATTGATCGCATAAGAAATACATATCTTATGATCATGTGGTATAACCTCAAAAACGATAATAATAGTATAGTGTATATGTTATTAGTGTCAAACAAAAACAAAAACAATACAGCATGCATGTCTCAACTTTTTTATTGCAGATTCATTATTGTAATTGGATTTGTGGGCTGTGATCAATTTAATGGTCAAGTGATTGGACGACAATCAGCAGCACTGGTCGTGCATGGCACTCCATTAATTGTCAATGAATACGTGAGAAAATTTAGAATCATATAATATATGAATTGTTAGAACAGATACAATGTAGTCTATTTAAGTTCTTGTTGGAGATAACTAACTTGATAATAGATATTTAGAATAATTTTAAATATATTTTTTAAATAAATCATGAATCTGGAGTACAATAACACTCTGTTTATATCATATCACGAGACGTACAAACGAGCTTTGTGTGCTGATACTTAACTCTTGTGATAAATAGAAAAAGAATAGTGTGATGTTAGGTGACCATTTGACTTAGCTTATGTAATGCAAACGTGCACGAATATGGGAATTAGCAACAAGATCGATCTTGTGTCTGTGAGTGTATACATTTGTTGGTGTAAGTGGTTGAATCGGACATGGCTAGTGTCTCCTAGAAAGTGTTTCGGTTGAAGAAAGATGCTGCTAAGTTTGTCAACAAATTATCCTTGAATCATTCAATTGTGTCGGAACCTCAAATGTTGTCCACCCGACAATACCTATCCTTTCAAGTTTCTTGTCGGAAAATGACTACTTATTTTAGTCTTTCATCTTTCTATTATTCTACATGAGTTTTATAAATAAAAAATAATTATCTCACTCCACACCTTTGTAATTATTCCAGCAAAATAACATTGTTTGACCAGAAAATGGAGCATGACATGAGCGGTTGCTCCTGCAATGAATCCGGAGGGATTTGACCCAATAAATTAAACCATGTTTCGTTATACAAGAAACAGATACCAGACACTCAATTTTGAGCCCATACCCCAATCAACTTTTTATATTATATCTTTATTATGGGACACCACTTAAATTCATTTATATGACTTATATAATTTGATGCAACGTTATTTTATTTTATTTTAGAATAAGAAGTAGATTTCATTAAATAGTAAAATAGAAATACTTTTGATAGAATGGTGATCCAATAATTTTCAGAAACGAACCGATTTAAAAAAATGTTTATAGTCATTGTAGTAACTACAGAAAAAACAACTAAAACATAAATGTAAACCAAAACTAAGATATACATAAAAAACTAAAGGGTGTCGACTGCCAAGAACCGCTCAAAGTAAGGCCTACTTGGTCCCTGCTCTCCGAAGACTCGTTTTGTCAACTGAACTACCGAACTTGAACGTGACAATGTGGCGGGGAGGAATGACTCGTCTCAAAGACCCCTCCCGGGGTAAGTCCCTAGAGTCATGGATTCCTATCATCCCTTGTGGAAGGAATGCTTCCCCGTCCTCTCCTGGTCCTCCCGCGGCTTTCAGGTTGAATCCCTCTTCTGGGCCATCGGATCTTGCAGCTTCCCAGATGGGACAGACCCAGGGGGGCCTATCCCTGAAGACTGCCCAGGTCCGTGAGGGTAAGGCGCCACCCCGAACCGACCTTGGAGCCCGAGGAACGAGTTAGGTACCGTGTCCGAGATCACAAGGGGCTCTTTCCCATGAGATGACCCAGTCTTAGGTATCATTTCAGAGATCAAAGGTGAAAACCCGACGACGGTGAAGATCTTCCCGTCCCAATCTACGACATACGGCATGTCCACCTTGACAGTCTTGAATACCAATATGGAATCATCAAAGCGAGCCACCCTAACACCTCTTAGTCGTAATCTCGGACCATATGACCGATCCTCCCGCATTTGAAACAAAAAGTGGGTAATCGTTCATATGTAAGAGTCACCATGACCGGATCCTGGTACTCTCGAAAGTGCATGATCATGGTGCGCCGAAGAGGTCGGTGGATGTCCATCCAAAATTGGACTTTCACCGTACCGCCCCAACAGAGGCCTCATTGATCGCATGGGGTTTCCACGTGCTCACCCAGTGTAGCACCTATAGCCCCCCCAGTTACCTTTTTCCTGACGAGCGGCGGTATCCCCCCTGGCATGCACCCATATTTGAAGTCGGTCTAGACGCGAAAGATCTCGAGCCAAGGGGTTAGTGATCTCTCCCGGTAGTAGTGCATGGTCGTGAAAACACCATGACTCGTTATGGAAAACCCAGACCCGAGCCTCAAGGACACGAAGTAGAATGCAAACGTGTTGGGTTCTAGGTCCTTGACCACCATTCCCATATCGGCTCGGCCCCATGCCCGTGTGATGAACGAGAGAAGCACCTCCTTCTGGGGTGGATTAGGGGACGCAAGACGACCCATCATACCAAACCATAGTCTCTCCAACACCGGAGGATTGGGTGGGTTGTATGGTACGACGAATCCACCATCTCCTCTTCTATGAGGCAGCATGAAAAGAAAGTGGACTGAAGGTCCCCTATCTATGACGACGGAATGGGAGTCCTAGCGAAGGTGGCCAACGCCTTGGTCACTAATGGTGGGGTCACCGAAGCAGGAGGCTCTGAAACCCTAGCCGCAATTTTCACAGCAATAGTTAACAGAGGAGGCGATGGGGTCGGGTCCGGTGGGTTCACCCTAGAATGGGGAGCCCCCATAAAAGGCGGCGAGGCAACTTGAAGTTTGAGAGGCCGACCCCGTTTGACTTTTTTCGTGATCGAGGTCGGTGTGGTGTCCCCCGGCTAGTAGACCACCAGTGGTTGGTCCTGTAACAATGGAGGTTGTAGAGCTTCAGTCGAGGGAGGAGTTTTGGGTCGACACTTCTTCCTCTCCTATATCGGTTTGACAAACCCAACCAGTGGTTTGAGAGGCATGATAAGGGGGAGGGGAGCGTGCTCACCTGATGATAGGGACATGTCGGTGGATGAGGCTGGTGACAAATAAGACAAGGGCGACGACGGTGCAGACATGGTGATGCAGTCCAAATCGAGGACATTTTGACGTAACGGCTAGAAAACCCGAAAATGCACCAGTGTCCGAATTAGACAAAGCCTTAGCGTTTTTCGGGTCGAAACGGGCTCCCGAGCAAAACTTGTAGCTTCTCCATGACGTAAGATGTTTTACGGCCATCCGAGGTCGTCTAAAGGGGTAAAATTGTACTTTTAGGAGTCTAGTTCGTTATTTCCTGTTTTTGTTCAGATTTGAGGTTTCCTTTATTCGAATTAGGGTTTTGGAGTTCAGTTTCCTTATTGTATTAGGACTTTGGATTTTAGTTTTCTATTTAAGCACTTGAAAGCTTTCATTGTATTTCAGATTTTGATTAATAAACACAAAAACGAGATTCTACTCAACCTATCTCTTTCGGTATTCTCTTGAATCAACGAATTTGATAATAATCTTGCTCGGTATTCTTCGTGAATCAACTAGTTTGATAAAGAACTCCTTTTTCCGCTATGCACTTTACATCACATGGTAGGAGGGCTATACATGACTAAGGTAGGAAGCGCAAGTACCGAGAGAGAACTTCCTTCTCAATAGGGTTTCTGTGACTGTACTCCATTTTTATTATTTGGCACTCTTAATAATAAGAGAAATTTTTAATATAACATTCTGTCAAACATTTATTTGTAAGATAATACTTTGGTATATTTTTTTGCAATATAATACCCTGCTAAATATTTATTTGCAAGATAATACCACGGTTATAAATTTTTATAATATAATATTCTTCCAAATATTTAACCACAGTTTGGTACTTAACCGTTAACTTTCTGTTATTTTTTCAACCAAAGAATGTAAAAAATTTCAAAATACCCCTCACCTTGAAATATCAAAATTGTCTTTCATTCATCTTCAAAATTTTAAAATTGATTTTTATTTTGGATTTTTTGAAAATTTGAAGATAAATGAAAGACAATTTTGACATTTCATGGTGATAGGTATTTTGGACTTTTTTGTACTCTTTGGATGGAAAATAACAGAAAATTAACGGTTAGGTACCAAATTGTGGTTAAATGTTTGACATGGTATTATATTGTAAGAAAATTATGTCAGGCTATTATATTATAAGAAAATTATGTCAATATATTATCTTACAAATAAATGTTTGACAAGATATTGTATTACAAAAATATTATACCAGAGTATTATCTTGTAAATAAATACTTGAGACGGTATTATATTGAAATTTTCTCTAATTATAATAATATCAAAGTACTTTAATTTTTCTGTTGGGATGTCTTCAATCCCACGACAAAGTACTCTACCAATCCCACGACCCTTATGTAAATCTTGTACGTCTAGTTGGGTCAAGAACACATCTAATTTGAAGAAATATGTATAGGACTCTGATTTTTGAAGTTAAATACCAATAACATAAGTTTGTGCCACTGTTCTTTGTAAGAAAAAGTTTGTCAAATTGTTCTTGGAGCTTCACCTTATTTCTCGGCCGAAATTGAAAATTGATTGAATGCTTGGTGAGGCAAGAACAAATGTAAGTGGGCTTACTGTAGCCCATATGAGTTCCACATCCTTGTGTCTCCCAAGCCCACTTAAATTTAGCCACCTTTTCTTTGATGGATTGGGCTTTAAACATTTGCAGCTAGGTTCTGGAAATAGCCACCACAAGCATAGTAAATGTGAACACGACCCTATCTTATTAGTTGTAAAAAGTAACATCTAAATACACATAATTCAGGAATCAAACTCCAGGCTTCAAAGGCGGGTAGGGCTTGTTGATTGCGTAATTGTGGCGGCGGTTTTGACTATAGTAAAGAGCCGGATCATGGAGACATAGGAAGGGTTAAGACCCAAAAAGAAGCGACGCTAGGTAGGGTTTACATCTTTGGAGATTGTGCGTTTGACATGTGGTTGGCATATAAATGCCGCGCTACTGTAGCCTCTTGCAGTTGTAATGACGCGACTCCTCGTGGTTATGTTGGTGCGGTCCTTCGATACAACGACGTACAATATCATGTTACTATTCTTCCTCTGTAGTCGTAGTGGCGGCAAAGCATACGATAAAGATCCACAAAAGTATCATCAGTCGATGTGTTAGGAAGGATTAGTGCTCGCATCCTCTTCTTCTCGTTGAAAAAAGAATACCCTAGAGATTTTTGCTATTCAAATTGTTTTCGTGTTTATCGACGATTTGAACCGTCGGGTGAATTCTCGTATCAGACACGCCTTAAGAGTTTTCCAGGAGATAAATATCAACACAACCAGGCTTATTATGGTGGGACAAGGAGCGAGAATCACCCTCGCCAATCTGAGAGACACGACCAGAGATGGGTGGTTGGGTTAACACCACCCAACCACCATATGCATGGTAGGTTATTCGTATGCATGTTAGCCTGTTAGGGTGACGACAATGATTACCTAGTAGGTAGGCTCCAACTACGACTTAACGTTCTATACTAGATGACATTGTACACATATGCTTTAGGAGGCGAGCATCTTATAATCAGGCCCGGCCTGCTCACTTGGCGAGTTAGGCAATGGCCTAAGGCCACACTAAGAGGGCAGGCCACATTTCAAAAAAAAAAAGATGGCTTAATTACTGCTTAAGCCCATTTATTTTCTGAATAATTTACATCTTTCCCTGTACACACGCTCAACTCTTCTCCAGAGCTGGATTGCATGTTCCAAAGCAACCCTTCCTCTTCCCCAAAACTTCTCTTATTCTTAGCCAATCTCTTTGATTCATAATAATTAGGGTTATTTATGATAAAGTACCCTAATGTTTCGTCCACGAACGATTTGGTTTAATGTTGTTAAAAAACTAACAGAATTATGTAGAATGACTATTTTGCCCTTTGACATTTCAGTTGACTTTTGACTTAAGATTGAAATGACCATTATACCCTCAGTTATTATTTTTCCTTAATTTATATTTTCTAATTATTTTTAATTTTCAAAATAAAATAAATAAATTATATATATTTTTTAAAAATGAAATTGGTTTTTTATTTTCAAAAATTAATTTTTATTTTTTAAAAATCAAATTTTTATATTTAAAAATCAGTTTTTATTTTTTAATAATTAGTTTTTTATATATTAAAAAAATCAGATTTTATATTCAAAAATCATTTTTTTTATTTATTAAAAACAGTTTTTATTTAAAAAAATAATTTTATTTATATTTAAAAAAAAACCCAGATACTGTTCCAGCATCGTCCCCGGCCATCTGCAACGCCGACAGACCCATCCTCCTCCGTCGTTCATCCCCGTCCACCCCCTCTCACCGCCACCGCCACCTCCCTCTTCCACCTCACCTCCTTCGCCGCGATTTGAGGCTTCATCGTCAGATCTGAAGCTCTGAATCGCGATTCAGATCTGACGATGAAGCCTCAAATCGCGGCGAAGGAGGTGAGGTGCAAGAGGGAGGTGGCGGTGGCGGTGAGAGAGGGTGGCCGGGGATGAACGACGGCGGAGGATGGGTCTGTCGGCGTTGGAGATGACCGGGGAAGATGCTGGAACAATGTCTGGTTTTTTTTAATATAAATAAAATTAATTTTTTTTAAATAAAAATGATTTTTGATATAAAAAACTTTTTTTAATTTTTTTTATTATTATTTTAAAAAAAATTTAATTTTAAAAAATTTAAATTTATTTATTTACTTATTTATTATATTTTTATTGTATTATATAATTAAGGGTATAATGGTAATTTTGTCTATCAAATTTATAAGCTTAAAATAAGAAAGGGTAAAATCGTCATTTCACACCCCACTTAACTGCACATGTCTAATTTAGAGGAATATTCCGTTAGTTTTTAACGGAATATGCCAATTTTAAACCAAATCGTTCGTGGACGAATCATTAGGGTACCTTATCGGACAAAAAATTCATTAGGGTACCTTATCGTTCGTGGACGAAACATTAGGGTATCTTATCGTAAATAACCCTAATAATTATGTTCATTTTTTTTATAAAGTAGATTTAGGTTTAGATTCATCAACTACTTCCAACCTTTCTTCTCTAGGTATTGTTTGTTTTTTCATTCCGAGTTCCTTTTCAAATTCGAAAATATCATATTTTTATCACTATTTTCTCTCCAAGCTATAGAAAATAGGAACAGACGAATAGGATGAAGAAGCCGTCAACAAGTATGTTGTTTTTTGTCATGATTTGCTATTAAACCAAGGTTATATAATTTAGGTGTATTTCATATTTGCGCTTGTTTTAATCCTCAATACTAGCTTAGATTCCTGCTCGTTCCTTGATTATAGGTTTATTTGGTTTGTATGCTTTTGGATATTAGTATATTGTGGTTTGAAAATTATGGTTAGTTTGCTTGGAGTATATAGATTTGTTCTACTGAAATTTATAGTTGTTATATGGGTTCATCTTGGATCGAGAACTAAGAAATCAGAAAACACATCTAGTAATTTGGTGTTGTTAGAGCACCCACAGTCGTGGGCGAGGAGCAGCTGGCGAGGAGATTTCGCCGGCGAGGAGGAGGAGGGGAGCTGGCGAGGAGGAGGCGAGGAGGTCGCTGGCGAGGAACGATGACTATGTGCTTCTCGCTGGCAGCTCACGCCGGCAAGATGAGATGGTGATCTTCAAAAAATCTTTTTCGTCCAATTAAAAATGCTTGGTTTCAATGCTATTTGTTTTGAAAAATAAACCCCACCTATATTATCCAACAAATATTTGTACGTCCAATCGAATAACCTTGATCGTCGCTCACCATAACTACAACATTTATGATAAACCTACCCTAAAACCTTATATAAACCCACCCTCACAAACTAAAAATGCACACACTCTCCACTATTCATCCTTTCTCATAAAGTATCGTCCCGACACTCATCCTTCTTTGTCTGTCATCATGGAATTCGATCCTGAGGATATGGAATTCGATTCTATTTTGAATGACATGCTCGAAGACTGTCTGTCAACCGAGGATATGTTGGACGACGTTTTGGTGGATTCTCCACCAAAGAAGCGCAAATACATTCGACGTGACCGGGTAGCCGCAAACGAACGGTTAATGAATGACTACTTCAACACCAACCCTGTGTACACCGTGGTGCAGTTTCGGCGTCGGTTTAGAATGCCAAAGTCGGTGTTCCTCCGTATCGTTCATGCATTGGAGCAGCACGACGATTACTTCAAGGAAAGGTTTGATGCATTGGGTCAAGTTTCATTATCTCCTTATCAGAAATGTATTGCCGCCATTATGCAATTATGTTACGGAATTGCAGCTGATGCGTTGGACGAGTATGTGAAGATAGGGGAAACAACGGCTTTGGAATGTTTGCGCACATTTTGCAGTGCACTGAATAAAGTCTTTGGTGCTACATACCGGCGGAAGCCTACACAAGCTGATATGGACCACATTTTGGCGGTTAATGAAGCGCGCGGATTCCCGGGCATGCTTGGAAGTCTTGACTGCATGCACTGGGAGTGGAAGAACTGCCCAAAGGCCCTTCGAGGATCACATTCCCGAAGGGACCACGGTAATCGACCAACCGTTGTCCTTGAGGCGGTTGCAACTCGTGACCTATGGATTTGGCACTCTTTCTTCGGCATGGCGGGGTCGAACAACGATTTGACGGTCCTAAACCATTCGAAGCTGTTCGCGGACGTTATCAACGGTTGGCAACCACCGGTTGCTTACACGATAAATGGTAATAATTACACACTTCCTTATTATCTTGCTGACGGTATTTACCCTTCGTGGCTAGTGTTCGTAAAAACAATTCCATTACCGTCAACGCCGAAGCAGAAGAAGTACGCTGAAGTCCAAGAAGCGTGCATGAAGGATGTGGAATGAGCTTTCAGCGTACTACAAGTTCGGTTTCACATTATCAAACAACCGAGCCGCTTGTGGGCTCCCAAGTCGATCGGTTTGGTCATGAATGCGTGCATTATACTGCACAATATGATAGTTGAGGCTGAACGTCATACGTACGACGGGTATCGTGAACAAACAGAAGAAGGTAGTCCAAGTCAACCACATATTGCACGAGGAGGCTTCGTCCCGACCAATGTCATACTTGGAAACACTGAGAGGATGCAAAATGAACGTATGCATTACCGTTTGAAGGACGATCTTGTCGAACATCTCTGGAATAAATTTGGAGACGCCTAGATGTTAGTTGGTGTAGTTTCCTTTGTGTTAGTTTCCTTGGTTTAGTTTCCTTTGTGTTGGTTTCTTTTTATCTGCGTTGTTTTAATGAGTACCTCTATTCTTTTATTTTATCGGGCGTTCCATTTTTTTTACCGTTTGTTGTGATGACCACTTTTCTCAACCTGTAAATGCTTACTCCGGCACTTGTGTTTCTCTCCATCTTAATCGTCTTCTCAGTCAAGGCAAAGCTGTGTTATCGATCTTCTAGTATTTTTTGTTTTTCTATTCAAAATCTGTTTTTAAATAAAAAAACATTAAAAAACTAAAATTCTCTGCATCTTGCCGGCGCCTCCCCGCCAGCCCACTGCAGAGCTCGCTGGCGGTGAGCTGGCGAGATGATTTAATCCCATTAATTTATTCCATCTCGCCGGCGCCATCTCGCCAGCTGCCGGCGAGATGACTGTGAATGCTCTTACATGGTGGTACAATAAAGACATTGAGCTTGTTGTTATCTTTTGGATGATACTGCAAC
Organism: Erodium maritimum; assembly: GCA_963921825.1. NCBI lineage: Eukaryota > Viridiplantae > Streptophyta > Magnoliopsida > Geraniales > Geraniaceae > Erodium > Erodium maritimum. The sequence continues at coordinate 138,478,568 of OY997588.1, read as the reverse complement.
AACCCACGAAGCCTAGGATTTACCAAGACTTCTATTTCAGTGCTTCTAATGTAGCATCTTTACTGGTTTTCAACCGAATTTATTGGGAAAACTTACAGAACACTAGGTAAGGCTACTATTTTTATAGGGAAACAGAACATTTAGGTTCTGTTAGTGTTTGATAGTGTTTTTTAATTAATATTTAATTTGAGACTCAGGAATTATGGAAAAAAATGACCCCAAAAAAATATAATTTTGAAGTGTATACATTGAAAATCAGATTTTTGGGGTACAATTTTCAATTTTGGGATTAGAATTTTTGTGGGTGCTCAATATTTGTTATTGGGAATATTGTCTCATTGTATTAAAAAGGCCACTTTTTGAGTTTTTGCCTAAGGCCACCATATCCAAAGGGCCGGCCCTGCTTATAATAAACGGTACGCACTACTACCATTATTACTATTTGATTGAAGGTATCCATGGTATGTGGGCTGCCTTTGTCAAAAACATATTTTTACTAGTGTGGGGGAAGAACAAAGAGTTTTCTCGAACTCCAGAATCCACAAAGAATGAGATTGAATGAATCTTCAAAATTCTTCACCATGTTGACACATTATAAGCCAACCAGATTGACTCTAGGAAAGGTCCACCATCGTATATATTATGTATGTTTTTTTATCGGTAATTTTTAATTATAGTATCCGACCTTTGAAATAAAGGCATATGGAAAATTTCCAAAGGAGCTTACAAAAAAAATGCATCTTTTACCGATGATCTTAGAGAACAACCAGGTCAACCAATTCCCAACTAGGGGAATGAACCAAAACTAGTAGGTCTGATCACCATATATAATAACCTTGAAGCAAACAAATTAATCAGAACAAACTCCCTAAAAACAAAGGCCTCAAGCTAGAAACGATGATATGAAACCAAAAACCACAACACATAGCGAAAAAACCAAAAATAAACAAAGGCAACATCCTCCCAAAAACCCACCAGGCAACACACCTTCACAGCTCCAAACAAACACGTTCTCGATAACGAAAAGACCTCAAAACTCGACCCAAACCAAAACTCACTGGAGCCGCAAGACAAACTTATGGAACCCTCGCAGCAACGCCAAAGAGCAACCACCATAACGACAGGAACTGACCGAATCTGCGACAATCTTCACCACGAGAAGAAAGTCGTCCCACTTTCAGATCGCCACAACCTAAGGTCGTAAAATCCGCCCGACCAACACCGACAACGAATCTCTTAACCAAGACACAGAGGGCAATCAGGCCAGTAGAGAGTACTGCGGCAAGACAAATCTGTAAAGCCGGTGGGTTCTGTAGTCCAGATCTAAAAGTGTGGCAACCACCGAAGTAAAACCAAATTTGAGGCCAGACCGAGTTAATAGAATGGGTTGAGAGGAGGAGAAGAAGTAGGAGGGAGAAGAGGCCCACGACGACAACAATGGCTGAAGCCACCGCTACCACCGGTGATGATTGAAGAAGAAAGAGGAACTTAGATTGGGGTTTTGGGGAGAGTTTTTGGAAAATAGAAAAAAAGGCGAGACAAATAAGACTTATATATTATATATGCTTGTATCATTTTAAATAACACAATAATTAAGAATGAGCGAGATACCTATGAATATATCTAGCCGGTGGAAAATGCAGATAGAATACATAAAAAAACTAAGAGTTTGATTTCATTACAGGTCGCTTCCTTATCTTAACGTGGTATTAGATCACCATGATCAAATCTATAATGGAGCCATGCACCATAAGTTATGAGAAGATCCTTTTAAACATATATGAGAACGAAATTGATGAGTTTAGTATAAATGCTTTTTTTGGTCATTTCAATGTGTTTGAATAATTTAGTTTTTTCAATCTTTTGTTTGAACTAAAATCTTATGTATTTTCGATATTGGTTTTTCTGTGTTCATATCTATGTATTTTGTTACATTTTCATGGATTGAAGACTGAAGTAATTTAGTTTGACGATTTGGATTAAAATTCAAATAACAAATATTAAAATTTAAAAATGATTTTGATATAATCTGATTCACACTTCCCAAATGCATTTATGCTACAGAAAGTTTAGACAAGTACAACCTTTTAAATCCAAAGATGTGCGAGAGCTAGGCAGGTTTGGTTGAACAAAACAATAATTGTGCGTTAACCAGTTGAGTTTCTGTTTGTGAGGCCAGGACAGGTCAAGCTTGACTTGAAACATACAAGACTATCTTTGATCTTTTTCAGTACATATGTACAGAAAAAAGATCACATCTTCCCCACGGCATCACTCACATAGATCCATGATTAATTGATTATTCCAGGATAAGTAAAGTACTTGTATTATTTATGTTTACGTGTTGACAAACCTAAAATAAAACGTTTTTGTAGTATACTAGAAGTCCATTTTTAGTACGAATAACGTATGAGAAAATACAAATAAAAGATAAGCGTATTTTCAGATCTATAAGATTCGATACATTGACCTTGAAACAACGACTTCTGTTTTTCACCGCAACGTTGAGATGTAATAAAACATATAAGAACGACATACAAAATATGACTATTCTATACGTATATGAGTATGTAGGGGATGCACCCCTCTTTATTGGTTGATACACATCTGATACGCCTTCTAGCTCAACTCGGATGGATCCGAAGAGTATTCTAGGAGACGGAGGGGTAGGATCAAAAAGCGGGCCGTTGGTTCTCATCGGCGTCCCGCGATTATCAAGGCCCGTATCTGACGCTCCCAGGCACTGTCTCGTTGAGGCTGCTTCCCAAACTATATTACACATATGGCCTCCACAACCCAACGAAGAACAACTCCATAGTAGCATCGATTTTGAACTCTGCAAAAAAGATTAAAAAACGATTAGGTCGACCCGAAATCGGGAGACCCGCCGCCATAATCCCATGGGCGAAAAGACGACTAGGTCGACCCGAGATCGGAGAACCCACCGACGATACCCCTGGGGAGAGGAACCAACCATGTATGCTGGAAAAAAAAAACAGAACAAGCTAACGAAATCAACAGGATTGGAGGACGAGCTCTATTTTGAATTTCACTAAAACCTAAAATAAAACGTTTGATTTCTTATGGATGAAATTAAACAAAAGAAACTCGGTAGATTAGCATAAAACAAAACAAATTAGATTATCATATAAAAAAACAAAATATCACAATAAATTGAAACAAAACAAAACATATGAGATTACATTATCACAAGGAAATAAAATATATGATTAAATCAATTTTAAACCACTTTCCTCGGAAAAGGGCAAGACGATATTCAAATAAACAACTGAAAAGAAACCAATCACAATTAACATCAATTCTCTATGATCTTTTGTACAATTATTTTGATAGGCCTATGATCTATGTACACTATTGCTGGAAACAAGAACTAGCTTTGCGTCTCTTGCCACTGTTGTTGCGAGCCTCCAAAGCATGCTTGAGCTTAGCAACCATTTCATGGTGAGTGAAGATTGTGCCAGGAGAGTCCAAGAACGCAGTCCTGGGAATTAAGGGAGACCAGAGACCACTCTGGTTGTAATCGAAGTCGAATTCAGATTCGTCGGAGAACTTGTTGAGGAGGCGGTCGGAGACGGATCTTGAGACCAATTGAACTCCCGGAGAAGGTGAAGATGGGGTTTGAGAGACGGACATTTAGAGGAAATGCAAGGAGAAGAGGCCAAGAGGAGGTCTAAGAGTGAAACATTCTTGGAGGTATTAATGTAGTTATGATGTTGTGGGTACTAAGCAATCATGATAAAGACATGTATGGCTGTAAGCAATCATGGAGAGGTCGTGGGTAGCATATTTTAAATTGTTTTATTTTGAAATTCCATGTGCTTAATGGATCGGATCTATTTTCAGCATGTCACTTACAAACTTTCTAAAATCATGATCAAAAGGTCTTATATGATTCGATAGTATGAATATTATTTTAAAAATATGTATACAAAGTAATGGAGGTAAAAAAAAACCCAAAAAAGGTCTCTGCTAGGGCTGGAAAAACAAGCCCCCAATTTGAAATTTGGATAAGCTCTCTAAGAATCCTAAGGGTTGTCCTCTCTTACCGATGACGATACACCAGTCAACTTAGGCTGAGTTTCGACACACGGTTGTCCTCCGATCACCATCATCTGCCACCATGAATCCCGATTAGCCGTAGATCCCCTACCCTTTTGTGTGTCCGGCCATCCCGCTCCATCGCCGATCTCCTGCACGCCGAACCCTATGATGGCAGTTGCAGTCGCCTTTTCCCCGCTACCACGATCTGCATCACCGGTCAGCCCATGTTAATCGGCGAGACCCAATTTGGCATCACCACTCGGCATCTCTTTGGCCCAACTACGGGTTCTCTTGGATGTCAGGTCGTCCTCCTCTTCGAGCCCTATCGGTCGCCGCCGATAGGTTTGGCAAGGACCAACGATCGGACCTGATCGGGAATCAGTCCGAATTTCTGGATCACGGTTTCTGGTACGCACGACCTCTGCCACCCCTCACGGGTAACCCTGGAGATCTCTGCGTTAACACTAGGGTTTACGAGCCTGCAGGAGCCAGGCTCACGCGTCTGACATCGGATGATCCCCCGTCGATGGGTACCGCCCCGGTCTTGAAAACTCAACACACAAAGCCAAAGCTTAAGACCCAAGTCAGCTTCATGCAGGCGAGTCAGAACGAGATCCCACAATCCCCAGCATGGCTGAATCCTAAGATACCTCAAACTGAGGGGGGGGGGGGGGGGGGGGACATCGCGACCCATAAGGGATAAGGAACAACGTAAGCACAATGCTAGGGTTTTAGCTCCCCGCTACAACCAGGATCATCTACCAAGGTACCTCAGGGGCCTGCTGCGGTATAATCCGACAATCGGACCCCGACCTCGACATAAAAGGGGCGAGGCGAAACGGGGCCACAACTTGGAGAAGGTCGCACCCTCATCAAACCGTACTGGGGGGATTGTGCTACACAAACCCTTAGGATCAAGGAGCTGGGGGAGTACACTGATCCGGTGGATTGGCCTCGACCAATGCAGGCACATGAGGATGGGGTAGATGAAGAAGCAAGTACCCAGGAAGAAATGAACAGGAAGGTTACACTGAAGCGAGTCTAGGAACTATAGATGGAGGGGTATGGCCCTATGCGGGGAGAATGATAGGACCTGGGGGTGGGAAGGTCTCCCCGGGACCTATACGCACAGACCCGGGACTACCAGTGCTGGGGAGTCTCGGGAAAGCCGCAATCGAAGTACTATTTCCAACTTCTTTTAGGTCTGCATTTTCCTTGTTCTTAGGTCGAATAGGTATTTGGTCAGTTTGGTATAGGTATTTGATGTCTATTATTTTTGAAATGTCGGTAAGGGTTAAGATCTGCGATCAAAAGCAGACTATTTCTACGGATCCATGAGCGCCTGATGGACTACGGTCGATTGGGACAAATATCTGGAATACTGGGCAGTTATGCCCTAACTTGTAAGGTTTACATTTTACAGTGATACAATACCTCATCTACTCGTTTAAAAAAAACAGTCCCCTTTTCTCTTCTTCTTCGATCAATAAGCCATTTGTGCACCTTAAAACCACCATTTTTCCATGGAGTCCGACCAGCCACAACCATCGAACCAGCCGTAGTCACCGGATAGGCCAAAACTTTATCGCTCCCACGTTGAAGTCGATCGAGAATCACCTCGTTCTCTGGTGGTTCTTGATTCAGATTCGTTATAATCAGGGTTCTACCATCGCCGGTTACTCCTCGCGTTCACACCACTACGCGGGGACAACCGGTGGAGGATCTGCATACAACGATGCAACCTCGTTGAGCCGTTTCCGGTGAATATCAGATAACCTACATGCGGGTTTGGGATCTGGGGGGAGGGACGCTAAGGGGGTGTAGTTCTCCACGACATCCTAGCATAGGGAGGAAGAAAGGAGGGCACCACCGTAAGATCCTCTGTTTTGACGCTTTCTACTTCAATAAGGACTTGTATGTCCTAAGTTAGTATCTGCGAGCAGAAACAATATTTTTCTCCGTCGACTCAGCGTGCCGTCGAGTCGACGGATTCGGTACCCAGCCGAATCTTGGACCGACGAACGGGGATGTGCTGCGTGGCACGATTCGTGCTTAAATGGCCTCAACGCTTCGTCTTTCTCACGATTCATCTTCACGCTTCTTCTTCCTCCGTTTCTTCGACTTCCTCCACCATCGTCATTTCTACTGTCATCGTTCCCACCTCCAGCATATCTCCACCGCCTTTTCTATCACCGACAATTCTCCTTCTCCGTTTCTGCCTCACATTCCCAGAACTCCGGCTTTGTGCCACCACCGTTTCCACCGAAGTTTTCCCTGCACCGTTTCTCCAGCACCGTTTCCCCACCGCCGGAACGTCAACACCGTTTCTCCAGTGCTGTATCTGCACCACAAGAGCGACATTACCATTTCTCCACCAGTATTACGTCGACGATATCGCTTGTCCACCTCCCATGTCTCTGACGCCTGATTCTCCTCCAATGGCCGACGACACCCCTGTCGAAGGGTCTTCCACAGTGCAGGGCTCGAGCTCAACCCCCGCGTATCATAGTCAGCCTGAACTGGGAACGTAAATCTCGTCGATAGTCTTGTACGCACGTCTTATCGTCAACCCACCGAGGATTCTATGCATGTACCAGAAATGGAGTCGGCCCGGAGGAGGTCACGTTGGTGTTTGTGTGGCTCAAAGTGATGGAGCAATGGGTTGACCACCATGGCGATGCCTTTTGAAATGACATACGGGGGGAGCTCGCCCACGTGACCCGTCAAACCTCGACGAATGAGCGGTCCGCCGAGAACTACAACTATCATTGGACCGTCGTCAACCGGAAGGTCAAGTGTTTCAGTGATTGCTGGTCGGAGATGAAGTGCATTTACCATCCCGGTTGGACCGACGCTTAGGTCATGGACATTGCATAGGAGGTGTACGCCGAGAGATACGGACACGGGTTCGTCTGGCACCATTGGTGGATTTTCGTGCATGACCATCCATGTTGGAGGGGGTTGTAAATACAACCATAATCAAAGATATCAAGTGAGCTGAAAATTGTTTGGAAAAAATAGCCGTCTTTGGCAAAAAAAAATATTATCCACATCCGACGTCGAAGAACCTTTAATTTTTTTTGGAGGTGTAATGTGCAGAACGACTTGAAATTGTATCTTAGTTGTCCATAATAAAAAATGACGAGTGATGTGGATTCCTTAATGTCGTTGTTCTTGGAACATAACAAGTATTGTCTGGTGTTTGTATCTTCTACACAGTCATGTGAAATTACTTCCCATGTTTCTGGAACAATGACATTAGTGAATCCATGTCACTTGCCATTTTTTATTATGAAATACCGAGAGAAAAATCTAAAGTCATCCGTCATATTACACCCTCAGACCGATTATCCAAGTTTGGGAAGCTGGTTTCCGATAGCCAAGAACTAGTAATTTGTTTGGAGGTGTAATGTGATGACATGGGTAATAAATTTGACCTTACTACACCCTCAGACCGATTACCCAAGTCTGGGAAGCTGGTTTCCGATATCCAAGAACTAGTAATTCGTTTGGAGGTGTAATGTGATGACATGGGTAATAAATTTGACCTTACTTTCCCATAGTCGAAGAAGACAAGTGACATGAAAGCTTTAGTGGCAGTGAAAGTTGGAACATAACAAGTCTTGTCACAGTTTCATATATTTGACACGGTCACGTGACACTATTTGCTATGTTCCCATCAACACTACCAATACAACTTCCATGTTACTTTCCATATTCGATTACGGATTACCAGAAATAAATTTTAGCATCGTGTTGCCATATTACACCCCCAAACCCATTACTCAACGTCCAAGATGAAAACTTGTAGATCGTATTGCGTTGTACTTCTATTCAAACGTTTCGAGAAATATTAATAAATTTATTTTGGTCGGGTCGGGTTGTCTTGCGTTTTTTTTAAACACATCGATTTGAACAACTTTTTAAAAGACTCGGAATAGACCGAATCGGTCTATTCCCACTACAACAACAAAATCACTAGACCAACGAATTGGGTCTAATCCTGATTCGTTTCCTCCTAAATTTACCTAATTAGACCGGGATTAGACCGGTTCGGGTCTAATCCCACTGTGGAAGGTTTAATGCCATTCTTTTTTTATAAGCTCAAAAATTTTATTAATAAGACCGAATCCAAAACAAGACTCGGAATGCCCTGATTCAAGAGGAATCAGGGGAAAGGAGGTCAAAAGACCAGAAAACGCTTACAAAGGAGTTCTGCTAAGGGGGAACTATAAGGATAAACATTAACCCAAAACAAGAAAACCAAAACAAAACAAAAAAAAACAAAAAATATTGGGCTGACTTATGCCGAGCCTTATGAGACGATTTCCACAAGGTCGAAACGGGAGGCGCTGTCTTGAGATTTCGTTCCCGAGTCAATGAACGAGATCTCGAACGAGTAACAATAGTATAAGTAGAAGGCCGGCTCTGACGCAGTTGTAGGAGGACGTCTTTCCTAGGGCTACTCTCCTTCTCCTCCGCTTCTACCGGAACCTCTACCCCATCGATGACCGAAGCACCTGTTGCCACCCCAACCACAGAGCCCTCCACAACTGGGCCTGCCACAGAACATCCCACCTTATTTTGGGCCGAAGCTTCACTTATAGTTATTGGGTCAGAATCATCCAAGCCCAACAAACCACAATTGAAACCCGAACTCACATCAAGCTCAGACTTCGGACGCGCAACGCAAGCCTGCGTTGCTTGAGCGGCAAGACATCCCAAAGAAGCCGGAAAATCTCTGCATCCCGCAAGATCAGGTTCAGAAGAAATGAAAGGGTTATGAATGTTGGTTGGTAATAAAATAACGAGTTAGATGAGTTTGTTGGATCCTAATTCAATTGAATTCCAAATCCAATTCAATTTCGCACCTTTTACCAAAATCCTAACACTAAGAGCATGTACAATGGAAAGGCCCTAGGTGAGGCCCTGGCCTTGAGTCTCTTGTGCTGACTGGACAAAAGTGAGGCCCTAAGGACTCAGAATAGTGGGTGTTTTGCAATGAGAGGCCCTGGATGAGGCCCTAGGGCCGAGGCCCTTGTGCTGACTGGATGCTGAGTTGTTATTGTCACGCCCCAATTTCAGTAAACCGAACTCGGGACGCGAACATTTAAAACATAAAACACTTGAAACCTGTTTGAATACATACTTTGAAATTTACCATTTAGTTATCAAAATGTATTTACAATACAAAAACGTCCCAACAAGTGGGCGAGGTACAACATCCGTCACTAGCCTCAACAAAAATAAGGACCAGACTCCGCTCCAAGCTCCACAAATTTCAAGAGCTAACCTAGTCCGTCCGGTGATCAGTACCTGTAGGAAAAGCAGCTAGGGGTGAGCGTTCGCTCACCTCCACGGATAACAGACTGACTATGGCATAATTAGTAGATAAAGCCAGAGACACCAAAACCAAACCCAACACCGGGACTACAGTCCCCAACTCAAGTAACCAACTGACCCACAACACGTTACTTTCCTCAACAGACTCAACACTCGATAAAGTAATGTAGACCCGACACAACTATCGACGATCTCCTCCAAGGACACGACATAAGGACTACACAACGCCAAACAAGATCACAAAGGATCGCACACCAGCTGCTCAGTAATCAATCTCAATCAGGTCCAGGATCGACCTATCGCAATTCCTCGACACGAAGTCGGATCAGGCTGTCGACCTATCGCAGTTCATCGACACCAAGTCGGATCAGGCTGTCGACCTATCGCAATTCATCGACACTAAGTCGGATCAGGCTGTCGACCTATCGCAATTCATCGACACTAAGTCGGATCAGGCTGTCGACCTTTCGAACTCACAACTTCAGGTAACCACAATCACAATCACAGGCAAGTTCAATCACACAGGCACTCAAGGCCACTCAAGACACCTCGACAGTCAAAACTCGGGTTCAACAACCCCACGGGCACTCACGGCCACTCAAGACACACCAACGGTCAAGACTCGGGCTCAACAACCCCACGGGCACTCACGGCCACTCAAGACACACCAACGGTCAAGACTCGGGTTCAACAACCCCACGGCACTCCCGGCCACTCCAAAACACCAACAGTAAAACGCGGGCACTCACGGCCACCAAAGACACCAATTTAAATAACACGGGCTCTCATGGAAACCCAAGACATCAACAATCAAATACGGGATCTCATGGCCACCCAAGACATAAATTAAACAGTCAACCTCCGGGCATGGTCATATGCCTCCAGTAATTCTAATGTCGCTAAGTTCTCTGTTCCTACGACACTACTAAGTGTCACATGCTTTTCTCATAAACGCTACAATCCCGTATCATGCATTTCTAATATTAAGAATAAACCTATTCAACCCACGACACCCCGGTGTCACATGCAATTCTACTACTAACTTTCCCTAATCAGGGCCGAGATCCGGCTACTTTTCCCTACCTCGTATATAAGTCCAAAAGCGCTCCACTAAACCTCGATGTGATCCCAGTCACTCGCCGAGCTTCCCTTTGCCTCGGTCCGCAGTACGATCTAAAACAACACAATTTTAGAGCACTTTTAAACTAGTAGGCATAAACCGAAATTTAATAAACTTAACGCCCAAACGTAACCCCGACAATGTTGATCACTCCCAAACTTCCCAATTACTCGACATTGTCGATAAAGGACCCGTAAAGGCCCGATTCGCCCGACATGACGAATCTGCCCGGGTTTTGTAAATTGCATTCCGGGGCTCCAAAAGTCCCCGTTTTTGTTTCTACGGTCTTAGAATAGTTCAAGGAACCCAAAGCACTTGACGGATCGAATTCCGACTTCCGAGTCAATTAATTAACGTTTAAAGTTTCTAAAACCCGTTAATTACAACTTCTCCAATTTAATTCGAATTTTCGATTCGGTTAAGGATAAATGGTCCGGGGAACGTTTTAAACCTCCCGAACACTAAACCCGATCACCCGAGCACGTGGGCCCCACCCAGCCCCCTTGTCCGTGAGCCCTAGGGTTTAAGGGGGGCTCGGCCACCGTGGTGGTGGCCGGCCCTAGGTCCGGCCAGCCACCTCCTAAGGTGGCCAGAGCTCCTCCCGAGCTCTCGGTCGCCGGAAAACGTTCAAACAACCCTCCAAACACCTCTAAAATGTCTCCCATAAACCTCCAACCTTACTACAACCCTAACTCAACAATTAAACCCAAACCCTAACACTTGAAAATTAACAAAACGGGAATCGGTTCGGTTCTTACTCAAGAGGAGAACGAAGGGAACGAGGTTGCTCCTTGTCTTGAGACGATCCAAAGGTGAGATCTCCTCCAAACCCTAACCCTTTCTCCTTCTTCTTCTTCTTCTTCTTCTTCTTCTTCTTCTTCTTCTTCTTCTCTCTCTAAACTCTCTCTTCTCTCTTTCTATTTCAAACAACTAACTCTTTTTCTCTTTTTTTTCTTTTTAACCCTATGTGGCCGGCCACCCTTGTCCTCCCTCTAGTTTCCCCCCAAAACTAACACCACCACAATTAGGACAAGTGTCAAGGTGGGTCCCAAAGTGGGAGACGATCTCCAGACTGGTGGTTGTGCAAGAGTAGTAGACGATGATCATTTACTGACTCGACCTGAAAAGGCCAATGGTAAAACATTAGTTTCATTTGATGGGATAACGGGCATCTAGGGAGAACACCAGAAAATTTGGGAACCATGTTGTCCGATTTGAACCGACCTTGGCAGGGGGATGTGTGCGTCCCCCCACACACCGTTGCTCGTTCTTCTACTCATTGGGCTTGGAGAGACTGTATAACAGACTTTCGCCTGGTTGTTGGGCGAACAAAGACTCTTGTTCTTGATCCACGACAGATTAGCACCGTCTTCAATTTTATACCTACGGATGTCGATATTCCGAGAGGACACCAATATGTTTTAAGTCGGCCACACCTGTAAAACCAACCATTATTTCCAATCTTTATGATTCAGATCGTGGCTGAAGAAACCTCGCACAAGATCTCTAATAAATGAGATTAGGTGTCACGCCCCAATCCGGTTCTTGTCCGGACTCGAGACGTGACTTGAGTAAAAAGGTTTTCAATACTATTTAGCCAACAACAATTTCATAAATCCTCCAAATAAGTCTCAAATCAGAATAACTCAGTTTAAAGCATAAATAAAACCCTACAAGGGTGTAATAATAATCCTCCAACATGGTTTGTTCAAAACTGAAATAAACACAAAAAAACGAAGTCTCTAATAAGAAACCCACACCAAGAAGCTCCCGAGCCTCTACTCCTCAATCAAGCCTGTAATCACAACAATAAACTCATAGGGGTGAGCTTGCGCTCAGTAGGGAAAATACATAATAAGGTGGGCTTTAAACTTAATAACTTCAACAGCAAAGTCAACAAATAATTCTTAGTAATTACGGGCAATCAGTAAACCAATCAATGTCGTGGCACATGAAGTCACCACCCTCCGATCCACATATGATGTGTCCTCTCGGATTTTCCCTCAAGTCCAGAGGAGATGCATATCATTGAGGCTACCGGAAACAACCCTTCAGGGCGCTTATCATCGGGATTCTTAGAAACGTCTCCAAAGGACTATATGTCCTCGGGAACCAAGGTATTACTCCCATAGGAAGCTTACACTTGGGCAATTCAATGATAATCAGATATAATTGAGTAACACACTCAAGCGAAACACGAAACAATCCATTCCCAACGCATACCATTCCACTATCACACATAGCACACGAATCACCGTTTCATCACAACATGCAGCACGCGAATCACATAACCACATCACACGAATCACACAATCACAACTTACCGTTTACTTACCAGTCATGACCCATCGGTCCATCGATCACCTGATTTCACCGCTCGGTACAACCAGTCATACTCGATTCTCCAACCAACCATTTAAGGAATCAAGCAAACAATCAAAACATTCAACAGTCAAGCACGAGTTCAATCAACCAATCATAAAAACCTTCAATCGAGCATTCAAGCATGCAATTCAACTAGTTCCATTAGACTCTTTTGCCTATCCACTAAGCAACCAAACAACCAAGCATGTGATCCTAACACACAACTAATCTGAGGGCTTTGCCAAGGCCGCTCTACCAGTAAAACAATTCCCAAGAATTGAAAGCGAATTACACTAGTGATTGGCATCCTACACATGCATTACTAGACGCTTCCGGTTATTAGTAATTGAAAGACAATTATTCTAGTTATTCGCATCATATAGGCATTTCTAGGACCTTTCCAATTTTATTAGCCTAACATGCATACTAAGCATTAAAACGAGGAGTTAAGACTTTCCCTACCTCAAGGTCTTCCTCTCAACACTCTGATGTCACAAACGATAGTCACCATACCGTTCTTTACACGGGTACCGGCGTGATCTTCGATCTCCTAGCTCGCGTCCACGTTCTTCCTTCTTTCCTAGGTTGGTCCCACGGTCTTGGACCACAAAAAGACCACAAATTAGTTCCCCCAACAAGGTGTTCTTCTCCCCAAAATACACAACAATGCTCAGAAATGGACCAAGGTTTGAAGAGGTGATGTGGGAATCAAATTGAGCTAAAAGGAAGGGTTTTGGCCTCTGGGGGTCTGATCCGGAATGCCATACGGACCGTGTGGCTAGCCGTGCCGGAACATGGCACGGACCATGTCACAGGCCGGCCCGGAGAGCGACACGGACCGTGTCAGGTACCGTGCCAGACTCCCGTCCGTTCCGTGCCGTGTGCTGTGCTGGTACCAGGCCCGTTCCGTGCGGCATACCGTGCCGGCACCTGGCCCGGTCTGGGTCAGCTTCCGTATCAGACCTGACTAGCTCCTTCCCATTTCTTCCCCAACTCGAATTTCACGAAAATCTCAACACAAACCCCATTTCCAAGCTCTCTTAGCTCCAAAATGTTCAACCAAAGTTACCCAACAGCAACACCCTCAATGGGTTCATCAAACTTCAACCAAAACACAATCCAAACATCCTACTTCACTACTTCTTCTCCAAGCAACACCCACAAAGCAAGTTCTTCAACTTTTAAGCCAAAACCCACAAAACCCATAGATTGGAAGTGGATAAAATGGAGAGTTAAGAGTATTTTTACCTCTAGGGAGATGAGATGAAGAAGATGAAGTGAAAATGGAGGCAAAAAGACCAAGAACAAGCTCCAAAATCCAAGCTTTCTTCTCTATCTTCTTCCTCAAGAAATGAGCTCTTCTTCCCCTATCTCCTTGTGATTTTCGGCTGCAACAAGAGGAAATGAGCTGACTTGTTGCTCCCTTTCCTTTAAATGAGCTCAATTTACTCAAAAGCCCTTAAGGTCTTATCCCTTTAAAGGTAAGTTAGGAGGGTATGAGGGTCATTTGAAGCCCCATATTCATCCTCCAAGCCAAGCATGACAAGTGTCATGTGTGGTCACTCCCACTTAATAAATTTCCAGCTTTCCAATATTTTATCGGAAAACAACCGATATAAAGCCCAAATTTGACCGACGGTTGACTTAAACAAAATTACAGTCAAATTGAAGGAAACGGCCCAACTAAGCTAACCGTGAAGTTGGCTAAGCTTTTTGGGCCCCGGAAAGGTCCCGAATGACTTTCTGAGTCATCGGTTGACTTTTCCGGCCGAAAGTCAAACTTAGCTAGGATTCACCGGTTCTACCGAGATCGACCGGGGGCGGGTCTTACAATCTACCCCCCTTAAAAGAATTTCTTCCTCGAAATTTAAAGACAACGGTGTACCTCAGTGGTTGAACAGGTGGGGATACTTCACGCGGATCTCATCCTCGCGCTCCCACGTGGACCCAGCTCCTTGGTGACCCCACTGCACTAATACCAACGGAATCGTCTTGTTCCGCAGGACCTTCTCCTTTGTACCCAAGATCTCGACGGGCTGCTCCTCATAAGTGACATCATCAGCTACCTCGATGTTTGACCACTCAATAATGTGCGAGGGATCTGCCATGTACTTCCGCAGTTGGGACACGTGGAAAACGTTATGCACGTTCCCAAGCTGCGGTGGCAAGGCTAACCGATAAGCTACAGCTCCAATCCTCTCTAAGACCTCAAATGGTTCGATGAAACGCGGTGCCAGCTTGCCTCCGCCGCGGTTAAACCGCACTAGACCCTTCTTTGGGCTCACTCTCAGAAAAACGTACTCTCCGACCGTGAACTCAAGCGGTCTGCGACGCCTGTCTACGTAGCTCTTTTGCCGACTCTGTGCGGTCCTCAACCGCTCTCTAATCAGTGCGACCTTTTCGGTCGTCTCTCTGACCATATCTGGCCCAAGTAAGCTCCGATCCCCTACCTCAGCCCAACATACCGGCGACCTACATGGTCTGCCATACAAAGCCTCAAACGGTGCCATCCCAATGCTGGACTGGTAACTGTTGTTGTAAGCGAACTCTGATAATGGCAGGTAATTCTCCCACGATCCCCGAAAGTCAAGCACGCACGCTCAAAGCATGTCCTCTAAAATCTGAATGGTGCGCTCTGACTGTCCATCTGTCTCAGGATGGTAAGCTGTACTCAACAATACCTCAGTCCCCAAAGCCTTCTGTAGGCTCTTCCAGAACCTGGACGTGAAACGAGAGTCCCTATCAGATGCCACTGACACTGGTACCCCATGTAGGCGAACAATCTCTCTGACATACAACCGACCCAACATGTCCACAGTATCAGTCATCCTCATAGCTAGAAAATGTGCCGACTTGGTCAGTCGGTCAACTACCACCCAAATAGCATCGTGTCCCTTAGACGACCTTGGTAACCCATACACAAAATCCATAGTCACGTGCTCCCACTTCCACTCGGAGATCGGTAAAGGCTGTAGCAAGCCTGCGGGACGCTGATGCTCGGCCTTCACCTGTTGGCAGGTGAGGCATCTGGAAACAAAGTCTGCAACTGCCCCACGCATCCCGCTCCACCAAAACTGTCGTCGCATGTCTCTATACATCTTGTTGCCACCAGGGTGCACAACAAGGCGGGAGTGGTGGCACTCTCGCAACACGGTGTCTCTGCAACCGCTGGGCACAAACAACCGTCCTCTAAAACGGAGACCCTGATCGGTACCCATCTCCCAACCCTCAATCTCAACACCGTCGATTAATCTCTCACGAATCCCTGTCGTCTCGGCATCCTCGGCCTGTGCCTCTAGCACCCGAGCGACTAACGTGGGCTGAGCCACCAATGCACACAAAGCCAAACCATCTGTGACCTCCTCCAACTCGAGTCTGAATAAGCTCAACTGTTCCAGCATATCCCACTCTCGAACAGCCATGCTAGCAACGCAATGGCTTGACTTCCTGCTCAAAGCATCGGCGACGACATTCGCCTTGCCCGGATGATAGAGCAGCTCGAAATTGTACTCCTCAAGTAACTCCATCCATCGCCTTTGGCGCATGTTCAGATCGCGTTGTGAGAAGATATACTTGAGGCTCTTGTGATCTGAGAACACCCTAAACTGCTCACCGTACAGATAGTGTCTCCAATTCTTCAGCGCAAATACCACTGCTGCTAGCTCAAGATCGTGGGTCGGGTAGTTGCGCTCATGCACCTTCAACTGTCTCGAGCCGTAAGCAACCACCCTCCCAGTCTGCATCAAAACACAACCTAGCCCTTCGCCCGAGGCGTCACAATACACGTCATAGCCTACTCCCCGCTCTGGAACAATCAACACTGGAGCGGTATTCAATCGAGCCTTTAGCTCGCAGAAAGAGTGCTCACACTCATCCGTCCAAAGGTACTCCGCCCCCTTGCGGGTCAAAGCTGTCATAGGTGCTGCTAGACGCGAGAAATCCTGAACAAAGCGTCGGTAATATCCTGCCAACCACAGAAAGCTCTGCATCTCAAATACACTATTGGGTCTGGCCCACTTCGACACTGCTTCAACCTTTTCCTGTTCAACCAGGATGCCCTCTCGGGACACCACATGCCCGAGGAACTTCACCTTTGTGAGCCAAAATTCGCACTTCTCCAGATTGCCGTACAACTAGTGAGTTCGTAAGAGTGTCAAAACGGTCCTCAGATGCTCCTCATGCGCCTCCTCACTGGGCGAGTAAATCAAGATGTCATCGACAAAAACTACCACGAACTGGTCCAGATAAGGTCTGAAGATGCTATTCATCAAGTCCATAAAGGCGGCTGGTGCGTTCGTCAAACCGAACGGCATCACCAGAAACTCAAAGTGTCCATAACGAGTTTGGAATGCTGTCTTCTCTACGTCCTCGGCTCGGACCCTCAGCTGGTAGTACCCCGATCGAAGATCGATCTTTGAGAAGTACTTTGCTCCTCTCAGCTGGTCGAATAGATCATCAATCCTTGGCATCGGATAGCGGTTCTTCACCGTCACTCGGTTCAACTTCCGATAATCAATGCACATCCTCAAGGCTCCACCCTTATTCTTCACGAATAGGGCAGGTGCTCCCCACAGAGACACGCTCGGGCGGATGAAACCCTTCTGCTGAAGTTCCTCGAGTTGTCGCTTTAGCTCGACCAACTCGGCTGGTGCAAACCGATACGGTGTCATCGAGATCAGCGTCGTACCCGGGATCAGATCGATCCTGAACTCCACCTCGCGCGCTGGCGGCAAGCCTGATAGCTCCTCCGGGAAAACCTCCGGAAACTCACGCACTACTCTCGGTAACTCTCTGCTACTCTGCACGATCTCTGCCTCAGATCCCGTAGTCAAAGCGGATAGGAGGACTCCGCTCTTGCTACCCAAAACACACGTGATCACCATGTCGCCTGACCTTACCGTCACCTGACGTCGATAGCAATCGATCGTCGATCCATACCTCGCGAGCCAATCCATACCCAGAATCACGTCAAAGGCGTTCATATCTAGAACGAGTAAGTCACCAAGAAAAGGGCAATCTGCTTCCCTAATCGCACAGTCTCTACAAACGGTGCTCAACACCACCTTACCCGTAACCGGGGTCTCCAAACAAAGGGGTTGACTCAAAGTCTCCACCCGTAAACCCAAGGAAAAAGTTAAAGACGAAGAGATGAACGAATGGGAAGCTCCTGTATCAAACAAAAATGAAGCCCACGAATTATAAAGTAAACACGTACCCTGAGTGGCCTCATGGCCGACGTACGGCCTCTAAACTCTGGAATCAGTAACTGCATAGACTCGGCCCTGCTGTGCCGGTGGTCCTCCTCTCGGTGGTGGGGGAAGTGCCACCTGCTGTCCAGCTCTCGGCTGGTGCCTCTGACCTGCTGCTCCCGCCGCCTGACGCGGAGCCCTCTGATGTTGTGCCTGCCGTGGTCGGCCAGGTGGTGCATGGCGAGTCTGAGTCTGCTGGGGCCTCGATGCAGGCGCTCCACCAGCTAGCTCAGGACACGTCCGAATGAAATGGTCAGATCGACCACACTGGTAGCATACCCTCTGTCCCCCTTGCTGTGCCAGCTCAGGACATGCACGCACGAAGTGATCGGGGCTGCCACACTGATAACACACCCTCGGCTCACCCTGCTGTCTGTCTCTGGTCCCCTAAGGACGATCATCATGGTGCTCTACCGGTCCCTTGCCCCTCGGGCAGTCTCGGGCCAGGTGGCCCTGCTGTCCACACCTGGGACACAGCTGTGCCACCGGGGCGGGTCCCACTGATGCTACTGTCCCTGCTCGGCGCGTGCCCTCATGCTGAACCTGATGCTGGAAAGATCCTGCAACTCTCTGTCTGCGTCGGTCGCGACGATCAGACGGCTGAACAAAGCCACTCGGCCTAGGCCTAGTCTCTCGCACTCTGGCGGTCTCTTTGAAGTGCCTCTCCATGGCTAAAGCTTGATCCAAGAGTGTGGAGTACTCAGCGGTCCTGAAGGCGATGACCCTGTCGGCTATCGACGGGATGAGACCGTTCTCGAATCACCTACAGCGGCTGTGCGGCTGTCCTCAGTCTGTACCAACTCTGGCGCGAAGCGGGACAGAGAGACAAACCTCACTGCGTACTCAGAAACACTCAGTCCTCTTTGGCGCAGATCTAGAAACTGTTGGCGCCTGTCATCCCGAATGGAGCGAGGAAAGTACTGTTCCAGGAACAGCCTGCTGAACAACTGAAAAACACTGCCGACCCTGGCCTGCACTGACCAGTAATAGGCCTCTCCCTCAAGCTGAAAAGTGGCGAACGAAACTCTCAAGTGCCCCTCCGATATCCCAGATGTATCGAGGTTGCGGGTAACACGCTCCAACCAGCTCAAGGTTGCCTCGGGGTCCGCTCCCCGGAGTAGGTCGGCGTACCGAGTTTACGAAACTCCCTGAGTGACTGGGCCGTGAGGCTATCAAGCTGGCTTGGCCTCTCACCAAAATCTGCTGGAGCAACGGGCACTGGCTCTGGTGTCGGTGTTGTAGTCTCTTGCTGCGCACTCAAGGCTGCTAGCACTGCACGGACCACCTCCTCGAGAGGGGTCGTCTGAGTCGGCTCTTCGACTAGAGATGTCCTGGGCGGCGACCCTGATGGTCCACCCTCGAAGCTCTGGTGCTCTGTGGAAGCAGCACCCTGGGCGTCAGCTTCCCCCTCCTGCTCAGCGGCAGGTGCCTGACTCGGGCCCCCAATTGGGCGGCTCCGGGTACCTCTCGAAACATACGTACGAGCCATGTCGTCTATCCGTCTGCACGGATAACGCACATGTTCAGTACTTAGTTCAAACAACGGTTCCCACACGCACAAGGACGTTCACGCGCGTCACACAAGTCACCCACAGTTTACACCTCTCACACTTAGTAGATATATATACTCATATATAATAGCACACAAGTTCGCATCTCTATGCGTCTCACAACAACAACCAACGATTTAAGCAATCAACCACCAACTCCCACAGGAGAGTTCCAACTCAAGCACACCACACAAAGCACAAATCAACAGGCATACCCCTTGCTCGGGTATTCTTTCACAAAGAGGGTTTTAGCAATTAACACAATTCAATTCAATAACCACCCTTAACCTTTCCTTCCCTTCCATGGATCCTCATTTCTTAACTTTTACCCAAACCTTTTCATGTCGATCTCATGTTGTTACAACCCGATTCAGGCGTCCCCGAACCTCATTGTAACAACTTGACATCAAACCATCACTCTCGACTACAGTGGCACCCCTGAGTCAACCCGTGATAGTGCAATCATTTTAGTTCTACTGAAAATTCGGCATGACCCATTCGTAATTTCCCTTAACCTTCCGCTTACGCGGGACAATTACCAACATATTTCACAAGACAAAGGTACGCGGAGTTCTCATGCTCTTCAAGTACACAACACAATCTATAAACGGAGTTCTCGTGCTCCTCAAGTGCACCACACAGTCAATAAATGGAGTTCTCGTGCTCCCAAATACTACGGGGTGCTCGTGCCCCAAATTCTCCACACACGGGCACACGAGGTTCTCGTGCCCCAAACTCGTCACACACGGGCACACGGGGTTCTCATGCCCCACCAACATCCTCAACACAAACGATATATGGGGTTCTCGTGCCCCACTCAGAGTTCTCATACAACGGGATACGGGGTTCTCGCGCCCCACCCGAAATACTCAATACAAGCACACATGGAGTACTCATGCTCCAGAAAAGCGGTCAATCAAACAAGTCAACACTTGAACAAGACCAAACTACAACTTGAAAATTTTCGAAATGATCCACCAAAATGGGAACACCACCAACCGTTGGCTCACTCTACAACGAATGCATAGCGGGTCGATCATTGCCTGTTAATCCAATTCCGATCTCAACCATTCGGCTTCACCAATCACTAGGGAAAGTATACTAATCAAGTAATGCAAACATTGTAGTGTAAAGATTCCATTTAGGACAAACATTAAAGCGATTCACGACTCATGTCGTTCCAACTCTCCGCGTCAATGTTTCCAAATCGCGTCACTGAGTATCACGACTCAGACTCCCTAACTCTACCCACCTAATTGACTTCGGTCCGAGGTTTGAAAACAAGTTCACGAAGACACCTGTTTCAAATGCAACCAGGCTCTGATACCAAATTGTCACGCCCCAATCCGGATCTTGTCCGGACTCGAGACGTGACTTGAGTAAAACGGTTTTCAATACTATTTAGCCAACAACAATTTCATAAATCCTCCAAATAAGTCTCAAATCAGAATAACTCAGTTTAAAACATAAATAAAACTCTACAGGGGTGTAATAATAATCCTCCAACATGGTTTGTTCAAAACTGAAATAAACACAAAAAAACGAAGTCTCTAATAAGACACCCACACCAAGAAGCTCCCGAGCCTCTACTCCTCAATCAAGCATGTAATCACAACAATAAATTCATAGGGGTGAGCTTGCGCTCAGTAGGGAAAATACATAATAAGGTGGGCTTTAAACTTAATAACTTCAACAACAAAGTCAACAAATAATTCTTAGTAATTATGGACAATCAATAAACCAATCAATGCTGTGGCACATGAAGTCACCACCCTCCGATCCACATATGATGTGTCCTCTCGGATTTTCCCTCAAGTCCAGAGGAGATGCATATCATTGAGGCTACCGAAAACAACCCTTCAGGGCGCTTATCATCGGGATTCTCAAAAACGTCTCCAAAGGACTATATGTCCTCGGGAACCAAGGTATTACTCCCATAGGAAGCATACACTTGGGCAATTCAATGATAATCAGATATAATTGAGTAACACACTCAAGCGAAACATGAAACAATCCATTCCCAACGCACACCATTCCACTATCACACATAACACACGAATCACCGTTTCATCACAACACGCAGCACACGAATCACATAACCACAACACACGAATCACACAATCACAACTTACCGTTCACTTACCAGTCATGACCTATCGGTCCATCGATCACCTGATTGCACCGTTCGGTACAACCAGTCATACTCGATTCTCCAACCAACCATTTAAGGAATCAAGCAAACAATCAAATACATTCAACAGTCAAGCACGAGTTCAATCAACCAATCATAAAAACCTTCAATCGAGCATTCAAGCATGCAATTCAACTAGTTCCATTAGACTCTTTAGCCTATCCACTAAGCAACCAAACAACCAAGCATGTGATCCTAACACACACCTAATCTGAGGGCTTTGCCAAGGCCGCTCTACCAGTAAAACAATTCCCAAGTATTGAAAGCGAATTACACTAGTGATTGGCATCCTACACATGCATTACTAGACGCTTCCGGTTATTAGTAATTGAACGACAATTATTCTAGTTACTCGCATCCTATAGGCATTTCTAGGACCTTTCCAATTTTATTAGCCTAACATGCATACTAAGCATTAAAACGAGGAGTTAAGACTTTCCCTACCTCAAGGTCTTCCTCTCAACACTCTGATGTCACAAACGATAGTCACCACACCGTTCTTCACACGGGTACCGGCGTGATCTTCGATCTCCTAGCTCGCGTCCACGTTCTTCCTTCTTTCCTAGGTTGGTCCCACGGTCTTGAACCACAAAAGACCAGAAATTAGTTCCCCCAACAAGGTGTTCTTCTCCCCAAAATACACAACAATGCTCAGAAATGGACCAAGGTTTGAGTGGGAATCAAATTGAGCTAAAAGGAAGGGTTTTGGCCTCTGGGGGTCTGATCCGGAATGCCATACAGACCGTGTGGCTAGCCGTGCCGGAACATGGCACGGACCATGTCACAGGCGGCCCGGAAACCAGCGCGGAACGCGTCACAGACCGGCCCGGAGAGCGACACGGACCGTGTCAGGTACCGTGCCGGACTCCCGTCCGTTCCGTGCCGTGTGTCGTGCCGGTACCAGGCCCGTTCCGTGCGGCATATCGTGCCGGCACCTGGCCCGGTCCGGGTCAGCTTCCGTATCAGACTTGACCAGCTCCTTCCCCTTTCTTCCCCAACTCGAATTTCACGAAAATCTCAACACAAACCCCATTTCCAAGCTCTCTTAGCTCCAAAATGTTCAACCAAAGTTACCCAACAGCAACACCCTCAATGGGTTCATCAAACTTCAACCAAAACACAATCCAAACATCCTACTTCACTACTTCTTCTCCAAGCAACACCCACAAAGCAAGTTCTTCAACTTTTAAGCCAAAACCCACAAAACCAATAGATTGGAAGTAGGGGTGAGCATCGGCCGGTACCCGCCCAAAATCCTAAACCCGTTACCCGAACCGTTTTTCCCGGTTACATAAAACCCGTACCCATACCCATCACCGGTCGCTAAAGGGAAGGCCGATAACCGCCCGTCCTCACTACCGGTCGGGGACGGTTATAACCAACCAACCCAGGCCCAATGGACTTCTTATTGGGCCTACTGAAATGAACATTTAAACATTCAATTTAATTCCTACAATTCAAACTTAATTTCACACAATTTAATTTAACTCCATAAACTTGTCTATTATAAAACTGATTTTAGTTTAAATACTTCAAACATTCAAACAAAACACAACAATTCCTACAACTAATACCTCATAATCATATAAAACACCGTACCGGTCGGTTCGGGTAGGACTGGTTTTTTGGTGTGAAAACCGGTCAAACCCGTTGACCAGGCCGGTTCACCTATTTCCAACCCATACCCGCCCGTGGTTAGGTCAGTTTCGGGTTTTCCGGTGATGGGGACGGCCGGAGATGGTCGGTTTACGGTGATGGGCGGATTTTTGCTCAGTCCTAATTGGAAGTGGATGAAATGGAGAGTTAAGAGTATCTTTACCTCTAGGGAGATGAGATGAAGAAGATGAAGTGAAAATGGAGGCAAAAGGACCAAGAACAAGCTCCAAAATCCAAGCTTTCTTCTCTATCTTCTTCCTCAAGAAATGAGCTCTTCTTCTCCTCTCTCCTTGTGATTTTCGGCTGCAACAAGAGGAAATGAGCTGAATTGTTGCTCCTTTTCCTTTAAATGACCTATTATGTCAATTTACTCAAAAGCCCTTAAGTTCTTATCCCTTTAAAGGTAAGTTAGGAGGGTATGAGGGTCATTTGAAGCCCCATATTCATCCTCCAAGCCAAGCATGAAAAGTGTCATGTGTGGTCACTCCCACTTAATAAATTTCCAGCTTTCCAAGATTTTATCGGAAAACAACCGATATAAAGCCCAAATTTGACCGAGGGTTGACTTAAACAAAATTACAGTCAAACTGAAGGAAACGGCCCAACTAAGCTAACCGTGAAGTTGGCTAAGCTTTTTGGGCCCCCGAAAGGTCCCGAATGACTTTTTGAGTCATCGGTTGACTTTTCCGGCCGAAAGTCAAACTTAGCTAGGATTCACCGGTTCTACCGGGATCGACCGGGGGCGGGTCTTACATTAGGACTATCTTGTTGCTGGAGCCCTCCCCTCCTCCTGATTAGTTTTGATTAATCCCAAACATAATTGTTATTAGAAATACGTATGATTTTAATTTAAAACCAGTGACTGCAGATG
The DNA here is from genome assembly GCA_963921825.1 of Erodium maritimum. Taxonomy (NCBI): domain Eukaryota; kingdom Viridiplantae; phylum Streptophyta; class Magnoliopsida; order Geraniales; family Geraniaceae; genus Erodium; species Erodium maritimum. Next base: position 138,454,162 of record OY997588.1, on the reverse strand, counting down.
CTCGTGGAATCTTCCTGTGCAATTTCCATCGCAATGCGAAATTGGGAAGAGGCGACCCACCCAACAACCATGAATCTGAACTCGAATCTCCATCTAGGTCTGACCCTTCTGATCTCCGATGCAACGCCGTCAGTCGCTCTCTCTGGAAACACCTCCATGTTCTACGATATCCTCTCGGAATACAACCTCCCGAGCGGCGTCTTACCCAGCACCATAGAAAGCAAGATAGCTGGAGATGGAGGTTCGAGAAGGACACAGTAGAAAAGGCCAGAGAAGGAGAGGTCGTCAGCGACAGAGACGTTCTGATTGTCGGACATGGACAGGGTTGGAGAAGGAGAAGGAGGGTGTGGCATGTTGGAGAAGGAGGGTGGAGAAATCGTGAAGAGGAGGGCACGAATTTGATGACTCTGAAGCCAACTTCATCCGAGCCTCGCCGAATACAGAGATTAGGGCCAAAATTTCAAACGTGTGTGAGAAGCAGTGAGGCGCATCATCATGCGAGTAGAGACTGTGAGTTAGGCGCGTGGTGTTCAGCGCTATTTTCTTTTAATATATAATATAGATTAAAAAAAATCAAAAGAAAATATATAAATATATCTCCCTCACAAAATCCACATTTTTCTCCAACTTGTCTCCTTTCCCTTTCGTTTCGGAGCAGAAAAGTGCTGGTTGCGATGGCTGGCTACAGAGCGGAGGACGACTACGACTACCTCTTCAAGCTGGTACTGATCGGAGACTCCGGCGTCGGCAAGTCCAACTTGCTCTCCCGCTTCACCCGCAACGAGTTCAGCCTCGAATCCAAGTCTACTATTGGGGTTGAGTTCGCGACCCGGAGCTTAACTGTGGACTCCAAGGTCATCAAGGCCCAGATTTGGGATACTGCCGGTCAGGAAAGGTAAGTCCGTCTCTACTTTTTTTTTTTTGTGTTCTGGGCCTGCATGATTTTGAAGCTTTTATGAGGTTTTGGCTGTTTTCCTTTTCAATTTTGCTCTTTCGTGATCTGGGCAGCTCGTTTTTTTTTTTTTGAGATTTTGGGTTGGTGCTGAATGTTTTGGTTGTTTGGATGATGAGAAACCGACTGAGGCGCCGAGGGAAGCTAAATGACGAGATTTGTCCAGGGTATCTGAGTTTGATTATAGAAATGAGAAACCCTTCGCTTAATCAAGTTGTTAGATGGGACTTAACTAGATCTGACGAGATTTTGATTCAGTAATTGTGACCCCTCTGGTTTTGGATTTGGGTAGATCAACCGTATATTTGCTGTGTGTATTACTAGATCTCGGTTTCCTCTTGATTTCAAAGTCATATTGTTTAGTTTCATGTGTCTGTGTTCTGTAGCTGTAGTTTGTATTAACCTGACAATGAGTGCTGAATGAAATGTTCAATCTACTGGTACTATCCTATTGTAATAGGTATTAAATAGTATAGCATTATTGTATTGTAATGGGTATCAAATATTTAATGGGACTGTGTCAGTAGTAGCGCCTATTAAGGACATTTTGAGCCGGTTACTCGTGAGATTGATTGTATATCTGCTTGCTGGAACTGTAAATGTGATTGGAAAAACTGATTAGTAATGATGATTGTCCTTGTCAAGTTTTTGTAATTACTCTTTTGTTTTTGCTTGCTATGCCACCATAGCCGTGGGGATTAGAGCCAATCTGATAGATATTAGTTGGATACTGATATCTCATGCCAGACCGTGTTTGTTATTAGTGGTTGAAGCATTAGCTGTTGGGCTTCCGAACTATTTGGAATGGTTTAACTAGAAAACTCGTTGATGTTTGGCACTGTGTTTTTATCTTTTTCCTTGTAAAGACGGGACTCAGTAGTACTAATCTTGTAGCTTTAGTGTGCTTCTTGTTTGTTTCTGTTTGGTTGAGCAAAAAATATCATGATACCATATGGAACTTGAGCTAACTTTTCTCAAATACTGTGGACATCGTAGGATTGTTCTAATTAATTTTTGCTGTCGCTTAACTTTGGTTTCCACTATTTCTTCTAAAGAGTTAGCTTGTTAAGCAAGTTAAACCATAGGAAGAAAAGAAAGAAGTTTTGGATTCATGTAGAACAAATGCTTTTCAGCCTAGGATATTGGTCTATTTCCAATCTCTTAGTGTCATTTCATTTTCATGGTAATTGAATGGGCACATGTTGTGGTAACCATCTATTCTGGCATTGTGTTCACAACAAGAATGAGTATACCAAGTATTGAATAATTAGGTGTCTTTGCCTAGATTCTTTTCCCCAAAGAGGATAACTCAGTCAGCAGTAGATAGCTGAACCATATTGTGGCTGAACAGGTAAGTCTAGCACGAGAGAAAAGTAGAGCATCCTTTCATTTCTGATTTGAATTCTATGTATTTCTTGTGGAAATGGATAGACACTCAACCTAATTGGAAGCAGAATAAGATTGTGCAGATAATACTTACCCCAAGATGATAGATGCAATTGCTGAGTGAATAGGGTAAAAGACTGAATTAGTCTTTGTTGATAGGTTGACTAAGCTTTAGGTGAATATCTGATAGTTGCATCGGCAGGAACCAATAGGTCATGTCAGAACTTCCCTTCCCAGAATGAAGAGAACATGAAGTACTGCATCTTGCTTTACACTAGGTTTTAACGTGCAGGGGCTGGCCATCCTATCGAGCTGTGAAGTAAATTGGCTGTCTAGCTCAGACAGTAAGCTTTTATGAGCCCACAGTCTGCTTCCCAAGAAGCCATGGTCAGTTTTATCAAACTAAAGCACTTATGGTGGGAAAGATGCAAATTACAAACCCTTTTGAATGAAAGAAAGTATGGAGGAGCACAGACTTAAGCACGTAAGTTATTGACCCTAAGGATGGGCAGACTGGTTACTATTTTGTAGTCCATGTTTCAATTAATGTTGATATAATCTGAGAGCATTTAGAGATTGAAAATTTAAAGGTTTGGAGCATAAGAAGTAAAATGTGCCACTCAAAACAGGGAACTTTGCAGAGGGATTATTAAGGATTTTACTGGTTTATTGGTGAGCTAAGGAAAGTCATGTGTGATTTAGTTTTTGGTAGGCTGTCCTAGATGTCTCACATTGAATAAGTACACGGACTAGGGTGGCTGAAAGAGTTATTGGCATGGTTCTAAATAACGGTCGCGGTGAGATAACGGCGAGGTCACCTTGAAGGTTATTTCAATTTAACGGGGAGATCTCGGAGAGATCTCGGCAAATTACGTTTTGTATTAAATATATATAAAATAGACATATATAATAAAAATATAACTAATACTCTATAAAAATATAACAATAATAACAGTTAAATATAAATTATATTATTTTCGAATTACTAATACACATATGTATCTATTAATATATTTTCAGATTTTTTATTTTAAATTATTAATAATTAAAACATATAAAAAAATAATATAATAATAAAATTACATTAACTCGTCTTTGCCCACTTAAATTAATCTAAATGACCAACAACTAATTTATATCAATTCCAATTTGACTCAGCCCAACAATTGATAAAACTCAACCCATTAACTAACTAAAGTAAAGTAACGTTAAACCTAAAAACCCTAACATACCCCACTCTAGTCGCATTTTTATCGTGTTGACCGAGTTGACCTTGATTTCAACCGATACCACATCGCGGTAACGGCCGACCTATTTTACCCTGATCTCGCCGCGATCTCGGCGTGATCTCGGGTTATTTAGAACCTTGGTTATTGTCTTAGACGCAATCAATCAATTAAAGAGTGCTGTTTCATTAGATTTTACTAGATTCAACTGAGCTTTCCTGGCTGACATTATAGATTGCTTCTTTTTCCAGTCAACTATTATTGTTTTACGTTTGTGACAAACACATTTTAGATTGCAATGTCTGGTATCGCTAAATTTAACTTCGGGATCAAGATTAACATTTATTGTTGAAGAAAATTGACATAGATAGTTGTAAAAAATGCAATGTACCTGAGAACGACACATTCATATTTATTACATATAAAAATATATTTTTAATAAAAAAAAAGCTACATATCCCGAAGTCGTGTGTCATATGTTTAAGAAAATTACTTATGTCATGGACGACATATTCTGCAATTACTTGTGGCTCAGAAACGGTGCTTTATAGATAGCAATCATAGTTGGCATGACGATAGTGATATGTGGCAGTACAGGTGTTGTTTGGCTTTCCATTAATTGATGGCTAAATTTGTAGTGATACATAAATTGATCAAACATTCAACGGTATGCGGTTTATAAGCGTAGGTTGATTTTAAGGACCATGATAATGTAACATGTTTGGGGTACTCATTTTGCATAGCTAGAGGAACATGATGAAGTCCTGAGTGCTGAACTAGACTACTTGAAGTCTGCCTAATTGGTGTTTCTCAGACTATATTTAAATATGTGATTTTCCACACCCGTTCTTTATTCAAGTTTCTCATCTTTGCACTTATTCGGAGTTTGTAGGTACCGTGCCATAACTAGTGCTTACTACCGAGGTGCTGTAGGTGCTTTGCTTGTGTATGATGTCACCCGCCACTCCACTTTCGAAAGTGTTGAAAGGTGGTTGAAGGAGTTGAGGGATCACACAGATCCAAACATTGTGGTGATGCTTGTTGGTAACAAATCAGACCTTCGTCACCTTGTGGCGGTCACAACTGAGGATGCAAAATCATTTGCTGAGAAGGAGTCTCTGTACTTCATGGAAACTTCTGCGCTGGAATCTACTAATGTGGACAGTGCATTTGCTGAAGTCCTCACTCAAATATACCGCATTGTGAGTAGGAAGGCTATGGAGGCTGCGAATGACGGAACTACCCCTGCTGCACCCTCCAAAGGAGAAAAAATAGATGTCAATAAAGATGTTTCTGCTGTGAAGAAAGGAGGATGCTGCTCAAGCTAGGGCATTGATTCTCATTTAGCATTTGTTAATTGGTCGTGGTTGGCCTTTCCTAGTACTACATCAATTTATTTGTACACCTGAATCCTGTAAAATTTCAAAGACATATCTGCTGTAGGAAAAGAGGTAATTCGATCTTAATGTTTTTGCTTCTCTATTAGGGGTGGGCAAAATACTGATTGTCACCGGCCGTCCTTGTCATCGGAAAATCAGGAACCGGCCTTATCACTGTCGGACACGGTTTTAAAAGTGCGATCAACTGTTCACGTATTAAGAAACTGGTAGTGACTGAACAGACAGATTACTGTAGCTATTGGGCTAGAAGATCTGGGCCTCGATTACTATTTTAGCCCAAGATGCACGTGGCCCACTAGCTTCTTATTCAATAATGAGCCCATCTGGAAATAAATCCCAGCCCATCCTTTCACATTTAATTAATCTCAACCTATTTCTTTCTTAAGCCCATAACCTGTATCCATTTATTAAGCCTACCCATTTCACCATCATCATTTCATTAATTGTCCACCAAGAACTTTTTCTTTCCTCTCTAAGTAATAGAGCATGTTCTATTGGGAAAAAAAAGAAGTAATAGAGCATGTAACGTTGAGGTTCGAGATTCGGAATTTATAATGTTGACAGGACAAAATAATAAATCTTAATCTTTTAGATCAATTGTACTCCACATTGGTGAGGTTTATTATAGGATTTATGGTTCTGAGTGGATGTTGGGTTTTTGTTCGTTTCTCGATTTATCAATGTTTTTATCAGCGAATGTAAATTTAAATTAAAACCTCTCAAGAGGTAAGAGAGGAGTACAGGCTGGTCTAGCTATAGACCAGAGAGTGTCACCATGAATCAGTTACAAACTGGAGCGCTGGTATAACAACACAACCTCATAAAAACCCCAACAGAGGGAGTGAACGAATGAAAGAGTATTCCTATACAAGGAACCTCGTTATCCCAACATGGGAGCAAACCAAACAAATAATGGTGTAAATAACCAGATATTACAACCATGAAACGCTAACTAGTAACAGAATAAGGTCTAGTACCCAGATTTCCAACCATGAAGCGCACAAAAAGGGTCTGTAACCCGGATTTTCCAACTATGAAGCACAAGAGGAACCAAATGAATCACCAGAAGAGGATAGAGCAGCTTCGCAACGATTCATGTAAGGGTAAGGCCTATTTTATTCCCTAGTGACTCGTGTCCCTTAGGGCAACTCATTTACATAGGCGAGATTGTTTTTCAGACCTCGCCTGATTCTTATGCGACTCCTCTGCAAATACCATACCGACCAAGCTTAGGGTCATCTTCCTTATTGAGGTTTTCTAAGCTCAATGGTTGGTGGTGGGGTGGCTTACTTCGCTTTCTCGGTCTTCTTGGGATCCAATTGTTCTATTTGTTGTGTCGCCAGCCCCTAGGACGAACATGTCCCTCCTAACCGTGGAAGGGGGGGAGGCCAATTATTTCTTGTCTCGCCTAACTGTGGGTTAGACAGGATGTTGATTGTCATGTCCAGTATTCCTTTTCGAGCCAAACCTCCTCTATCTCTCCCTTTGGTTAGGTTTGCCATATGGGCGTACGGATGTAGGAATATGTTGGAGCTTCAAGTAGGTTATTCGATCTCAAGAGTGATGGTTCAAAGCCCGGGGGTATAACAGTGGAGCAATCGGACTAGTCGAGATTTCTCCGGTGGTGCCCAGTCCATGTTTAAATGTTGTCCTAGCGTTGTATTCTCTTTGGGCACTAGAGAGATCGTACCTAAATACTCCGGGTGTGACAATCATGCACCCATGAATTGCATAACCTAGACGGCAGCAATTGAAACCAAAAAGAGGCAGGCGTTCGTACCTCAGACTGATTCGAACTAGATCGAAAAACTATAGGAATCTGAGAACCACCGATCGTCTAAAAGGACCACCAGGTACATCTAGAACCAAATACGAATTGCCTCTCCACTAGATGCCTCACGTGCATTATAAATCAAATGATTATGAGATATTAGAATCAACTTTTACTCCATCAAATGCGTAGGTTTTAAAACTTCCTTAGTATTGATATATACACGTCATGCATCTAAAATTTGCCTGTCAATTTTCCATTGATGTAAGGGAGTATTGGAATTGGAATTCTTTAGTTCACTTGGATGAACAAGAAATATTCGATTTGAAATCATAAAATTCAGATTAAATTCAAACATATTGTTTGAAGCATACAAGAACACAAGATTGTTACAACGTAAAATTAACATGTAAAGACCATGTCTCTGAAATTTAGGTGCGCACATCATTTGGCTGAGTGAAATGATGCATATTGATCTCCCAAAATCATTTTGTGAAAACTCCGAAAAGTAGGAGAAAATAAAAGTAGTGAACAAGAAGAAAGCAACAATTTGTCTTAAGAAGAGAAATGACATCAAATCAATACAAAGAGTAGGTACTTATTACGTACGATTACAACTGTTCGAGCAGTCTACTATGAGAGTGAATCGCAGGGCAATTCTCCTTTGGCAAGAAACAGAACTGAATGAGATAAAACAAGCACTTCTGCTTGAGCATGCAAATATATACAGGGCTTGTTCATGCCAGAGAAGAACTACTGTAATTCCACAACCTCACTATATAGCAATGTAATTTTTCCCTTTAAAGGAGAACCCTTCATGTATATATAGTAAGGCTGCCCAAAATTCAAATATTATGCCAAAAGAGGAGCTTTTCCTTTCGACACAAAATGTGAGGTGAGAACCAAGTAAAGAGGGAGATTTTGGATATATGAACCTTTGGGAAGGCTTTATCATTTATCATTTTATCAATACTACTGTGGTCCTGGTTCTCTATAAGTATTTATTACGGTTATCATAACTTCAACTTTGACCATCTCCCAGAGAACATAAGCAATTGACCACTTAATTAGGTAAGTTTGGGTATGTTACAAACAACTTTTTGAACTGTTTGATGCAGGCTGCAAAGGATGGCAACATTCCGTTTCCCAACTAGGTTCCAGTCTCTAACCCAATGCACAAATTGTTAATTTAATGCTTGTGTCGTCATAATTTCAACACAAGATTCATCAGACATGTAAGAAGTTAAGCAGCTATATATGTTGTCTCATGAGTGAGTATATATACTCACTCGTTTCAACTACTTTTGACCCTTTCCGTCTCCAAGTAACAACCAACAACTCTTTAAACGATTGTAATAATAACTAGGATTACTGGTTTTCTAAAGGTTCATGAATATAAGACATTAATGAACCCATATTATATCCAGATAAATGACAACCAAACAAAGCCATGGCCATAGGAAACCAACACCAGGCATAGTGTACTCCAACAGATGCGCCAATCTCCAAGCTTCATCCACCACTCCCACCCTAAGAAATTTTAGAGAAGAAAAAAACTGGAGAAGAGAACATTTTAGACCCAATCATATACAGCAATGCACTTCCCGAAAGGACTAATAATGCACGTCCCACAATTGAGTGAATTTTCTGTTCCCAACCAAGGATAAACAACAAGCACATAAGGATCAATAGACGATGCTTATGGAGCACGAGATAAGTTCAGCTGATCAAACCATCAGACACTAGTGTCTCTAGTGCATCTACATGGGGTAAATATGGATAATTACCTGTAAAATCATCATTCCAATTTCACCTCGCTCAGCTCATACTCTACCTGATTCAACTGAGAGCTACTCATTCCAGCATCCTCGTTACATAGCTTTACCTAACCATGAGAATTTCTAGGGAAGGAAGAAAACAAAATTTGAAAAAGAAAAAATGGGAGAAAAAAAAAAGGAGTAAGACACCAGGTTTAAACATATTGGTTAAGAGTTGCAACTATTCGGCACACAAGAAACCAACAATGGTGAACTGTACGGAGAAACTAACCACACATTCCTTCAGACTATTCACTCAGAACCCCACAAAACTGGAAAAACTTTACACCCTAAAGCATTGTTGCATGCATACCTTCAATGTTGAAAACCCAACCCTGCGAAATTGATTTCAGCATGCTCCAGTAGGAATAACTGTGTATAAGAAAAACAGCCCACCACACCATCAAAGGCAGATAAGAATTGTAATTGACAATCACCCACATCAGAGAAAGATCTCCTACAATAACCACATAATTGCTACATAAAACAGGAACAAAAAAACAAGATAGAAATCAAGATCACTACCACACTATTTCTGTGTTTTACCTAAATCACAGAATGCAGCAATTAGATAGCATGTTAATATTGTGCCACCACCAAATCCCTATCGTACATGACATCCAGATCTAACTCCAAAATGATCCAAAATATATAAATAACCTAGAGATTAGAACCTCAAAAAGATGCAGAGAGAAATAATCCATGGTTAAAACAATTTTATCAAAGGATTCAGTGTACCATTAAAGATGTTAATTCAACATACATCAAGCAGTAAAAGAAGCTTGCTAAAAGCATAGCATAGTCAGCTGCAAATGAAGGTGGAAATTCTTGAAATACTTTAACCATGTCAACACCAGCTCATTGATGCTAGTTCCAATCAATCGGATATAGACCTGCAAAAGGTAAACAAACACAAAAGTGCAGTTTTACGAAGAGCCAACAACTCTCAGAGAACTCCAAACACTAAAAGAAACATCAAGCAATCTTCTAAAATAACAGCCTTTCTTATCATCAGGTAAATAAGAAATCAGGAATCGTCCACCCTTCTGGCAGTATTTTAATCAGGATTCTCAACATGCTTCTCCAACTAAGACTGTAGTTCAGTTAGAAGCAACCCCTCCACTCTTCGAACACAGACATTCTTCAACTGCAAGACGCCTGGAAGTGCAATTACGATGTCAGTGTATATATGGATCAGGGGGGGCCCATAGTTCGAATTCACCTTCCATCTTCAGCAGACTTTTCCAATCCTTCATGCTCTTCTAGGCCTACAAGAAAACGCAAGTCTAATTAAGATATCATACAAAGTTGTGACAAGAAACAACAAGACATCATCATTAACAACTACATTACATTACCAGTAGAGTGAAGTTCAGGATTTTCTTCATGATCGTTAATAACTGATAAACGTCTACTCTTCTTATCTTCAGTTACTGCATGTCCTTTAAGTTCATCTGAGCTACCAATCACATTTTCAGGGACCAAATCCCTTGTAGTGAGATCCAACTCATCTTTTTCTTTTGTTACATCAGGATCCTGGCAATTTAATTTAGGCTTTTCATCAATGGTCTCGTACTTTTTATCATTTGAGTGATGCCTACCATCCACAGATCTGGATCTAGAGCACCTTTTCTTTTCTGATATTTTTTCCTCCAGCTTTCTTCGAGAAGACCTTCCTCTACGCTGCTCATCCTCTGGAGAAATGGATCTGGAATGCCGCCTGCTACGATGCTTTGATTTTTCATCTCTCCTTTCATATGAGCGATGCTTGCCTTCTGCGGATCTTGACCTTGAGTGCCTTCTTTCTTTTGATTTTGTTTCATTCAAACTTCTTTGTGATCGCCGCCTTTCTTTGTGACTCTTACCTTCTGCAGATCGTGACCTGGATCTCCTTCGATCATGGTGCTTGGATTTGTCGTGTTTCCCATCACCCACTTTATTACTAGACTTATGCTTATCTTCAACAGATTTTGACCTGGACCTTCTTCTATGTTTTGAATTATGTGCATAAGAGCTTGTAGGGGAAGACCTGCTTCCACCGTGCTTACCCTCAGCAGATATAGACCTGGACCGTCTTCTACCTCGACGCTTCAATTTTCCATCTCCACTTTCATCCCCTTTCTTAAGGGAGAGATGCCTCCCCTCCACTGATTTTGACCTGGACCGTCTTCTATGTTTTGATTTCTTTTCATCGGGGCTTCTTGAAGATGATCCACTTCTCTGGTGCTCACCATCAGTAGAAGGTGACCTGGACTGCACTTTATCATTATGATTTGACTTCTCATCTCTTGTTTCATCAACATCATCATGTTGATGGTTACTTTCCACAGATTTTGACCTGGATCGCCTTCTGTTTTTCGATTTACTTTTATCCAAAATTCTGGGAGATGACCTGCTTCTTTTGTGATGTCTGCCTTCAGGAGATACTGACCTTGACCTCGCTCTGTCAGGATCTTTCAATTTTGCATCTCGTGTCCTATCAACTTTATCACTGGATTGATGCTTACTTTCAGTAGAGAGTGACCTCGAGTTCCTCCGGTATTTAAGTTTGTGGTCACTGTCATTTCGAGCGGGTGATCTAACTCTTCTATGATGCCTTGGAGATCTTGAACTAGCCCGAGATGACTTCCTCTCCCTATGTGGTGAACTTTCTCGGTGACGGTTTGGTGAGTCTGAGTCAGATCGATGAGATTTTCTAACTCGAGGACTCACACTTCTACTCCTATTTCTCCATAAGCCAGACGAATAGCGATCACGTGACCGATTCCAATCCCGTGTTCTAGTACGGTCACTGCCATTCCTAATACCCCTATATGACTGCCTTTCGCGATCATAGTCAAACCGAGATCTAAAAGGAGATCTAGATCTACGATCTCTTGGGTTCCGAGCTATAGGTGAGTATGAACGAGACCTCCGCCTTCTCCGATAATTTATAGGTGATTTCGACTTCGATTTTGATCTTGCGCGTGAAGGAGAAGGTGACCTGTACTTGGGGGCAATTGGTCAGTAAAAAATCAATCAAATAACAGAGGAAGATCCTTGGATGCAGTTTCGATTAAAATATCATGAGATGATGCTAGAGATCAAAGAGTGCTAATTAAAAACAATATGGCATTAGGCTAAGTCTAAGTTCAGCCTGCTTTAAAAGATCATACCAGTGTTGATAAAACAAAATTGTGTTTATACGATTTATAATGACAAACAGTTTATCTACATAAAATTTAAAATAGATTACACTACAGGAATGATACTTTAGAGCACAATCTGCAAATAAAATCAAGTTTTGTAGTATTCCAATATGACATTATCCAAACTCTGATGATTCACATGCTACTAACTGAAGATATTATTTTGTTTGATTGTGTCAGATAGTTGGTAGAAACTCCCAAAGACCTTTTATATGAAATACCAAACAAAGACTAGACTTCTTCTTGATAAGAATGGAACATCAAAAAGCATACCTTGATTTTGTTATGATTTCCTTCTCCCCATCAAAAACTCCATCAGCTTTCAGTTTCATACTAATCTCTGCAGCTCTAGCCGCCGCCAGCTCGGTCGCAGATTTCATGGAGGCAGCTCGGTTTGCTGCCTGCTGAGCAGTCATCATTTGTTGCATAAGCAAAGCCTGCTGGAATTGCATTTGCTGCATACCAACTGCTTGCTGCATCATCAAGGGAAGTGAAGATTGAGTATGTGATGCATTCAATGCAGATGGCTTTTGAGGAAGTGATTTTGCCATTTCCACATTCAAAGGGCGACCCCCAACTTCCATATTATTCAATTGTAAACCAGCAGTTGCCTCTTCAGGTTTTGCATATTCTATGTAGGCAAAATGCTTTGAATCAGTGATAGTACAATCGACAACTGTGCCACAGAAGCTAAAAAGTTGTTTCAGCTGTTCCACTGTAAGAAGGGAGCTTAGATTGCTAACTTGAAGTGTTTTCTTCAATGTATCTGCCCTCCCAGCTAAGTCAGGGGAACCTGAAAGGAGGAGCATTTAGATTGTGATTTCCATTTGTCAATGGTGCCAAAAGCTCAAAGTAGAATAAAGATTACATATAGACAGCAAGAGATGATATACCAGATGAATCTTTTGCAGATTGAGATTGTGCTTGCATCTGACCAGCATGGGCTTGAAGCGCTTGAGCAGCAACGATTGCCTGAGCAGCAGCCATTGCAGCTGCTGAAGGTGTCATGGGAACTTGACTTAAAGTCCCCATGCTAGTTGACCCAGCTAACGCAGTCATCAACAAATTGTGAGGCGGATGACTGAATTTGCAATCAGTTTTAGCACACCTTCCATTAAGGTATTCTCTACAAACTTCACCAAGCTGTGCTCCCATTCCTGGTAGTATAGCCCCACCTGAAGCACCAGCAACAATGCCAGGAATCATTCCCAATAATCCTGGAAAAGCACCTGAAACAGACCCTGAATAATTTGGCATGTTGGGCATGGTTTGGTTGACTAGATTTGGGAAGTTGGATGCAGGGGACATTCCCAACATTCCCCCATAGGCGGCACCTGCAAACAGAAATATCAATTAATTACTACAATCTACATAATGAATATTTGTCAAAATTTCTTCATAGCATCTTCTATATATTGGTTTTGAGTTGGATAACCTAATTCAACATGTCACCTAACGCAATTCCAGAATTTTTTTTTAATTTATATATGGGTAAACAAAATAGAACATCAAGATGCATTGAACCAGGTAATGGAACAAATAGAATGCTTCCACGTTAAATTAAGTACAATTGACATTTTTGGAACTCAAGAACTGCTGAACAGTAGACAGCTAAGTTAGGTTAAGGATAATTTCAAAAAATAATCATGTAAAGATCAAAACACTGTAATTTGCATACCTGCACTGAAAAAAACTGGGAACGGGCTACCCATTATAGGTTTCCCGTTACACTCAATATTGAGCATATAATTCCCTCTCTTTGGAACCACGTATGTCACCGTGTATGTCCCATCACCCATATCCTTCACAATTCCATCTTGATCTGACCCCCCAACACCCGCCCCAGGTGACACCCTCACCTTAATTTGTGCACCGCCATTTGGAACCTTCCGACCATCAGAATCCTTAGTTACCACCATAAAAGTTGACGATGCACAGGCTGTGCCGCCAGCTATACCAGCCCCAGCAGCAGTACATTTTTCTGGATCCACTGGTCCAATTGGCTTGTTAGTCAAGTCCTCTGCTTCTTCAGAATCACTGTCCGATAAAGCAGGTTGTTTTTCACGGGTTTTTTCCACATCCTTAAATGTGGCTTCAAAAGCAGCCTTGGCCGCTGCATCTGTCTCAGCCACAGTTTTAAGTTTCGCCTCTTCAGCTTGTTTCATCCATATTGGCTTAACAACTGTCAAACTTCGATCAGCCATTATGTCCTCAAATTTCAACAAGCCACTAGCTTCAATATGAAAATCCTAGCAACTTAACTCCCACCAAGACAACCAGCGATCAATTGACCAAAGCCTCCATCCTGGTTCCACACAAAATCAGAGGGAAAAATAATTAACACATCAGAATAAGAAACGAACACCAAATATCAAGGTGGGCCAAGCACAAATTTAGGTTTTAAGAGCCTACAGAAACCCTATCCGCAAACAGAATATACTTGGTAAAGATAACTTCAAAAATTATAATTATGCACAAGCATAAACTACTGCGTTGACATATGAAACGAGGAAAAAGGACAGCACTAAAGTACTATGTCAAGCCTAATGAATGTAATAGATCAGAACTAAAAAATGCTGCAGAAAATAGGGACAGCAGTACCAAAACAACAACAACTTAGAAGAAACAAATAATTAAAAAATTGAGCATACACATCACAAAAGAAACACAAATTTATAGTGATACATACAGAACACCTTCTAACAAAAACTACCCAGACATCTTAATCAATTCCAAGGCAACATCACACGAAAAGGAACAGCTTGCAGAAGATCCCCAATGATGACCCATAAAATCTGAATTTTGACATGAGTAGGCTGTAAAAAGGAAGGCTTAACAATCTCCTATAACATTCAAACCCCAATCAATAACTCAAAAGAAGAAGAAAAAAATAGATTGATTCCACTAGAGACGTAACAGATCTGGGGGTTTTGGCTAATTCGCATATCATCTAATAATACATTCAGGTTCAAATTGACCACAGAAACCCTAACCGAAAAGAAGAAGAAGAAACGTGCTCCGTTGCACGCCTCCCATGAATTGAGAACAATAAGAAACACGAAATAAGATTCAGCGATGTTTACTTGAGTACTATATTTCTGGAATTTTCTCGGTAAACAAACGGATAGGGGAAGATAGCGTACCTGCTCTCTCTCTCTCTCTCTCTCTCTCTCTCTCTCTCTGGCGGCGAAGCTCTGCGATTCGGGAGATTTGGGGGTAATTGGGCAAATTAGGGCAGGGAAAGAGATATTCTGAACCTTGGGGGCAATATGGGGCAATACCTTAAATTATAAAAATTATATATTTATGAATTACAGTAAAATATAAATGTCGTGTTTTAGGAAATAGCCACTGGCATCTCCTCCACCATAACGGTTGAGGGCTGACACAGCCACCCACCAGCCGCCGCCGGGGTAGCCATTTCTTCTTCTTCTTCTTCTTCTTCTTCTCCCTTCATGTAAGCATAACCGGAAATTGACGCTTCTCTGATTCTGGCTCTACTATCATAAACAACATCCATCTTTAGAAAAAGGTTTTGAATGGAAATCACTTAAATCAACAAGTAGAAGCTGAAAAGGATGGTACAGACTTTCTGGGCTTTCCAATTGATACCTCCATCCTCACAGCATGTTCATTCCTCAAGGGTCGGATAAGGAAGGTTTGTCATCTATCTTCAGCACCCTCCTTTCCCAAACAAGAGAGGACATTTTTTCTGCTTCATTACCTTTGATTAGGAAACTGTTGAGTGGAAAGTTGTAGAGCTTTGAATTATTGTCATAAACTAGGCTTCAATACAATCTACTCAAACAACACTTGGAGTCCTTAAATCAAGTGTTGGATGACTGGAATTCAGAACAAGAGCCTGACCAAAGTTCTTCCAGCCCTCTCCTAACCTGCACTAATGAGCTGGAATTCCTTGCCCCTGTTATTATACAATGATATCTCAACCCCGTTCTAAGCACTGGAGTGAAACGTTGGAGCCAAAAAAATTATGCCTCATCCTCTATCCTATGCAATTCTCATGTCAAGAACCTAAGTGGAAGAGAACTCTCTTTCCCTGAATGGTATTCATCTCCTCTTGCTTGATGCTTAAAGACAAGATCCTAGCGTACAGTCACCAAAGGATCTATCCACATTTGAGTTTTAACTGTCTTGTTCCAACATCATAATATCAATTTGGTAGTTCATATGTATGTACCACTGCAGTAGAAAATGACTTGGTCAACGGATTAAATACATTTTTTTGGTAAAGTTTGACCGATTTACCAACAGATCTCACATCCATAGGTAAAATGGGTATTTGGTCAACGAATATGATGTCCGAGTCACAAGTAATTTGTATCCCTCGGTGAAGTGAAAATACTTTAGCTTCGGATGTCACATCCGTAAGTAAAGTGAGGACTTGCCCGACGGGTATGATATCTGAGTCACAAGTAATTTGTATTTGTGGGTAAAGTGAGGACTTGCTCAACGGATATCTTGTTCGAGTCTCAACTAATTTGTATCAGTGGGTAAAGTGAGGACTTGCCCAACAGTTATGTTATTCGAGTCTCAAGTAATTTGTATCCGTAGGTAAAGTGAGGACTTGTCCAATGGATATGGTATTCGAGTCGCAAGTATTTTGTATTCGGGAGCAAAGTGAGACAATGAGTAATCCTCATATGAACCCATTTTTCTTATTCCCATAAGTATACGTACAAAAAATATAAACTTGTGTGCAACAATCCATATATAGACAGAATAACATAACATGTATATAAGTTTCGAAACATTAAGTTATTTATACACATCATTAATCATGTCCTAGTTGAACACAACACACAAGCATAGCATAATACATTTAAGCAGCACGCAGGCTTGCAATAATACGCTCGTGCATTGCTTTGTCTTCTTCCATCATTTCAACATAATGCTTAAACCGCACAGGCTCCTTTGTAGGTTGAGGACCATCTTGAACAAGGTTTAACCATGCAGGCTTCTCCATAAACATGGGTATACCATCAGGGGATGGAGGAAGGTCATCACCTTTGTCGCGCATCGGGCTCATAATATATTCGCATCATTTATTGGGTTCCTCGAGCAGTTGCTCGTACTGCTTCAACCACGGCGGGTCATCTTCACGCCTCGGTTGGGCACAAGCCTCTACATAGTTGGATTTTCGTGATGACGACGATGGGTATACTGTTTGACCTTGAAGACGTCGACGCCACCTATGCTCATCCCGAGGATCAAAGTTTGGTTCCATCTTGTCATTAACATATGCATATTTCCACAACTCAAACAACAAATGGTTAATTACATTCACCTACCCCAAACTATACATGTTTAACGGATAAATATCCCAAATTTATTTCGTAACGAATACATACCCTAAACTAACAATTTGTAATAACACTAATTTCTCTATCCACTTTTCCATCCATGTACTTTGTTATTTATTCTGAAATTCTGAATTTGCTCTTGGTATTGTTACTGTCACGCCCCAAATCCGGTTTGGCCGGACTCGAGACGTGACCTGAAACAATCGAGATAAACGTAGTAAAACAGTAACAAACTCTTTTAAAGCTGAAAGCGAGTCAAAAATATTTCTCAATAATTCAATCCAAAATTTCAAATATAGTGTCAAAACTTGACAATTAACATAATATAGATAAAGTTCAACAATGTGGACCAGCACATCTCTAATAAATTCCCCAGATCTCAAGTACACTTGTACACACAATCAATAAACAAATAGGGGTGAGCTTACGCTCAGTAGGGAAAATCGTAAACAACTTTAGCCTCCAAGTTTAATAATAAAACTGCCTTAGTTCGATGTCTCAAAAGTGCTCAAAACCCTTAGACCAAAAGATATAATAACCAAATAAAAAGCAACAATAACAATAGCGCATTCGCAAGAATAACGATAACTTCCCAAAGAATAAATAGAGAACAATATAATAAAATAGAATACCATCACAACTGGGAACGAGTAAATACTATTAATCAATGAAATGATGTGGAATCAGTGTAAATAAAATAGTATCGCTTTTTCGAAGATAACAGTAACCTAAAAGATTCCATGAAAATACTATAAACGAATCGTAACTACTAAAATGGGAGTAAATAATGTCACACCAACCACTTTCTTTCTCAAGCCTCCGATCCATAGATAGATTATGGTGTCACATTGGTTCCCATATTCCGATTCACCAGAGTACCATATCATATCAGATTTTCCCTCGGTCCAGAGGAGGCACATACATCGGGGCACCGGAAACCATCCCATAGGGACGCTCATCGTCGGGATTCTCGGAAATGCCTCCAAGGGACCATAAGTCATAGGGAACCAAGGTAGTGCTCCCGTAGGACGCATACACTTGGGTGAAACCACAGTAACCATTTCTCACAGAGTAATCCATCCAACTGTCCCGTAAAGTCCATCTCCAATAACCAATGCCCTCAGGCTCCAATAATCAATGCCCCGTAGGGTCCAATAACCAATGCACTCAGGCTCCAATACTCAACCATTATCACGAAGAATCTGTCAAACTCCAACACTCAACCATTATCACGAAGAATCTGTCAAATTCCAACCACCACAACACCACCGGATTACCCCCCTCCCCCCCCCCCCCCGGTGTAGTACCGAACCGAACCAGCACACATCTCAAGAACAAGAATAAAGGAAACACATTACAACACATCAACCAACCAACGCTTATCGAATCACACTTTCACCACAACACATCAAAGACATTCACTTAATCATCAATCCTAGAAGTACACACGTTCATCAATACACACCACACGGAATTCATATCCACACTTACACTTACCGCCATACTTACTTGTCACAAAACATCGGTCCATCGATCACCTGATTGTACCGTTCGGCACAATCAGTCATACTCGATCATCCGTTCAAGCATTCGATCATTCAACATTCAATCAATCAACCAATCATGTAAACGTTCAATCAATCAATCAAGCATACGATTTAGCTAGTTTCGTTAGACTCTTAACTTATTCAAATTAAGCAATCAAACATGAGAACCTAACACAACAACTAATCTGAGGGCTCATCACGGCCTCTCTACCAGTAAAACAATTCCCAAATATTGAAAGCGAGTTACACTAGTTATTCTCATCCTAAACATGCATTTTAGACATATCCGGCTATTAGTAATTGAAAGACAATTATTCTAGTTATTCGTATCCTATATGCAATTCTAGGACCTTTCCGATTTTATTATCCTAACATGCATACTAGTAATGAAATACTCGAGTAGTTAGGACTTTCCCTACCTTGTGGTCTTCCTCTAATAATACTCTGATGAAAACTCGAGTGGCCTTTCTTCCGTTCTTCACACGGGTCCCGGAGTGGTCTTCGTCCTTCTAGCTCGGTTCCAAGCCCTTGATCTCTGGCGAAGTCCCGTCTAGATTTGACAAATAAACGTCCAAATCAATACCAGTAAATATCCAAAGGTCCACTGATTTATTTAAATTTGTCCTTTAAATTCTCACCTTGAATTAATTAAATCAATTAATTAAAACTGATTTTAAAACATTTTTCTTTGAAATTGGGTTGACCCGGATCCGACCCGGATCCGGACCCGAGCCCGGTCCAGACCTGGTTCAGGCCCGAACCCAAGTCCAGGTCTCTGGGCCCAAGGCCCATCTTCTTTATCGTCCGGCCCGAGGCCTGTGTCTGTGGCCCGAGTCACCTGGCCCAATGTCTCTTCCAGGCCCAAGGCTCTTCTGATCCAAGGCCTGCTCCTGGCCCAATTCTCCCTCCCAGGCCCAAGGCCTGCCCGAGCTCGGGGTTGAGTGTTAGTCTTAGTGCCCGTAGTTCAATCCTAAATGTCCAAATGTATATATCATCGTTAGCAATAAAATTAAAGCGGCTTTATATTACTTATGTGTTGGAGTAATATATCGATGTGTGCTCTGATCTATGCCCACCATGCGAATAGAACCATAGATCGAGATAGATCACACTCGATGGGTCCCTAGTCAACAAAGCTTCACTAGAAGCGACTAGTATGAAAGATGGCTCTTTATGGCTTACGTTCTGTTAGTCATTGGAATGAGATTCCGGAGTCTGATCATAGATATCATGTGGGACATGATATTGGACGACCCGCCCTGAATATGTGCCATAGATTAAGTCATGAACATATTCAGTGTTGTAGCTTGTCATGTATCCTTAGACCAAGGAGTCTTTGTGATCGCTATGTAGTCAACAACCTAGTTTGACCTGAGCCTAACGTTGTCCGTAACAGGGCTTCCATAACGGCCAGGATTGGCTTGGGGACGGGCTACATGAGTGACACGAAAGACGGCTAAGGGATTTATCCCTCATACTAAGGTATGGGAAAGATATCGGTTCTCGGCCGCTTGATCGAGAGTGACTGGAAGAATAGCATGGCCATGCACATGATACTGGGTATCATATCTTCAGTCATCTCACATATCAAGGAACGGTGATTGAGAATAATAAGGATGACGGCTCTATGCCTTATCTCAATCAGGATATCGGAGATAAAAGGATAATGACAGGGACGACGGAAAGGTTAGAATCGACAGGGTCGATTCGTTATGTAGTGTCAGGCAATACTAAAGTCTCGTTAGTTGCCACTTAAATAGGATCAAGTAAAATGGGATTTTACGTTGATCTATTGACATGCATAAACCTAAGGGTCACACCGGAGGATGAAACTCATTGACACATTTATGGAGAATGGCCAAAAGGGAGTTGTCTCGGGACATGACCAAAACTGGGTTTTGGGTCATGTGCCCGTAAGTGAATAGGACTTTACGGATCGAGATAAGGCTTGGAGTCTTGGGATTGATCGCGTCGGATAATGTTGGACATTTCCGGTATGGAAGGCATGGAGGCGATGAGCGAATCACGGGACCTCGTTGGAAATGGTCACGGGCCATGTTCCAAGAGGCCCATGAAAGGCCCATGCAACCAAGGCCCATGGAACTAATTAATCAAGTCTTGATTAATTAGTACTAAGTAAGCAAGACAAGGATTAAGGTGTTGGTGATTCACCACCTAACACAATCTTGTCTTGCCATACTTTGTCCTATTTACACCTTACTTGACACCATACTTGTCCCATGCCTTTAGTTGGACAAGTATGGGTTTTGTTATGTTTAAGTCATCTTTTTTCAACATAACAAACACAAGACAAGAATAGGAAACACATTTTCTCTCCCTCTTCCATGGCCATTTCGGGTTTGGCTAGTTTCCACCTCCATGTTTGTGTTCTTGAGTCCTCAAAGAGAAGAACTACGTGGCTTTGATTCCCATGTGGATACGTAGGCGTCTTGGAGACTCAAGCCAATCATTCGTTAACCGGTGTTCTTGTTTTGGTAAGAACTAGTGCTGAATTTTTCTCTTGTTAATCCATTCTTTGTTAGTTGTTTCATGGTTCTAATTGTCTCTTGGTTTTCATTGATTTTCCGCTGCGAGTTGGTTCATCTCCAACCTTACCTCGAGACCCAACAGTGGTATCAGAGCCGTGCTACCTTCGGGATTCACAAGACGGTGTTCAAAGTTTCGGTTTTGCTTGAAAGTTTCGTTTTTGGCATGTTATTTTGCTAAATTGTTTGATAACATGTTTTAAATTATTGTTTATGGATTTAATACATGTAAAATGATTTTTTGAAAATTATTTCAAATCTGGAAGTTTTGAAAAAAAAAAATTGATTTTTCGGGTCTCGGGAGCGGGACTCTCGGGGAGCCGAAACCGGGACCGAACGGGGCTCCGTTGGACGGAGCTAGGCCAAGCATGACCATTGGATGGTTGATATGCCAAGGCTAAACCGTTTTGTTAGTTATGACGAGTTTGGAACCGTCATGACGAACTCGAAGATCAAATGTTCAAAAGTTTCATTTTGAACGGTTTCGATAAACCGAGCATCAAAAAATTTTCGAAACTTGGCTATTAATTAAAACCGGAAAATCACATGATGTTTGATAACATGCTTGTTTGATAACACGATGTGTGATGTGATGTTGGTATGGTGTACATAATAGCCCCGAGCTCGATTTAATTATTTATCGCTTTTCACGGCCTGCGAGCCGTTAGAGTTAGCGTGTAATTATTCTTTCAAGGTGTGGTCGTCGAACCACTTGTTTGTAATATTTATTTATTCCCGACCTGCGAGTCGTGTATTAAATTGTAATATTTTACTCAAGACGAAGAAAGGGCGAAAAGGTCATTTGGTGGCTTTTCGGGTGTTGGCATCGGCTTGGAGTCGGTGGAGCTCAAGAAGCTAGTGGGAGTTAGTTTAGGGGGCTATTATGTGCACATTTATCGCTTTATGCTTGGTTTAGTTTATGCATGATTAATTCTATGTGTTTTAGAATTGCATGCTTAACTTTATTTACCGAGCATATCACCTCACATGCAAAGATAAAATTGGAATTTTAATCCTTGTGTGTGAACCCTTAGAATCGTCATTACATTGGATGTAGTTGATGGGTTCGAAGGAAGAATTACATTGGATGTAATTTGAGGCATCATTGCATTTGGAATGTAGTTGATGTGCTCATCGCATCTAGGATGTGTCAAAGTTTTAAACACAACCGGACAAGTAAAAACGGGTCATGTCCGATACCTCCCAATTATCAACACCTTACTACCTCCCCGTCCTATGGGTGTCGTGCGCATTAGCGGAGCATCCATGGGAAAGCGGGGTAGTAGGTTTGGACGACATATGTGGGTGTCGTGCGCATTAGCGGAGCACCTACATAGTGACGAGCCATAGTTGAAAATTGGTGGACCCGACTACGATTCTCGGCCTGAGGTTGAGCTAGGGTAACAAATAGGGTAAGTCGTGTACATAAGTACATACCCTAGCCAAGAGTCACATTGGATGTGATTGGATGGAGTCCTACCTACATAGCTCGATTAAGTGGTGAGCATTAGTTCAGCTTAATCGAGTGAATCAAGGATCTTGGTTTCAAATTCTAAAGGTTTAGAATTGATTGTTGGTGTTTAAGCTTGATCTTCATAAAATTTATTCAGTTTACTGATTGAATTTTATCTGTTGTAGATCAAATGGCAAATTCAGCGAACATTAATAGTTTGTCATTAAAAACCATTCTTGACAGGGTCAAGCTAAATGGGACAAACTATTTGGACTGGTACAGAATTTTGAGGATAGTCCTCAAGTCTGAACGCAAAGAATATGTCCTTGACAAGGCTGTCTCTAAGACCATATCAGAGTTACATGAAGTGTCATTAACTGCTGAGAAGAATATCTCAGGGATCTGGGATCCAAGGATATTCTGATGGTCAACAAGGGAATTGGAAGTGGCATGGGCTGGGCCCATGCGCACTTGGCAGGAAAGATGAGACACCTGAGAATGTCTGCTTCTACTGCCAACAGCCTGGTCATTGGAACCGGGATTACAGGAAGTTCACGGCTGATCTGAAGAAGGGCAGTGGGACTGCGCCTTCATCAAATAGCCTGGATGATCTGAAGAAGGGCAGTAAGACTGCGCCTTCATCAGGAAACCTGGATGATCTAAGGAAGGGCGGTGGGACCGTGCCTTCAATCGGTATTAACTCTATAGAGCTACATCTCTCTACTTCCAAAGATTCATGGGTATTAGATACCATGACTGAATCTCACACATGCACTAATATATGGTGGCTGAAAGTAGGAGAGATTTGGAAAGCACGAAATGGACCTCAGAGTTGTGGCAACTGTTGTAGGATCCATGAGTCTTGCTTTGCCAAGAGGCCTTGTCTTAGTATTGTATAATGTATATTGCATACCTACTTTTAGTAGGAATATTATATCTGTATCCGTGTTTGACAAGGAAGGATATAATGTTAATATTGGAAATGGAGTTTTCAATGTTCTATGCAATGATATGTTTTATACCAGTACTGACATGGTTGGAGGATTGTACATATTAGATATGGGTAACAATGCCTCAAGTTCTATATATTCCGTTAATACCAAGAGGTCTAAATCCAACGATTTAAACCTAACTCTGTTATGGCACTGTCATTTGGGTCGCATAAACAAGAAGCGCCTATCAGCACTTCAGAAGTGCGGGCTTTCAGGTTCATTCGAATTCCATTCGATCGATAGGTGCAAGGTTTGTTTGATGGGAAAAATGACTAAAGTGCCCTTTATCGATCGCGATGAAAGGGCGGGTGAATTATTGGGGCTTATACACTCGAATGTGTTTAGACCAATAAGTTCACTTGCCAGGAGGGGTTTTAGCTACTTTATCACATTTACTGATGATTACAGTAAATATGGTTATGTCTATTCGGTGAGACATAAGTCTGAAGCTTTTGATAAATTCAAAGAGTTTAAGACTATAGTAGATAACCAGCTCGACAAAGGTATTAAGGCACTTCGATTGGATCGAGGTGGAAAATACTTGACCACAGAGTTATTAGATCATCTAAAAGAGAATGGGATCCTTTTGGAATGGACTCCTCCTAGGTCACTGTAGTTGAAAGGTGTAGCCCAACGGAGAAATCAGACATTGTTAGACAATGGTCTGTTCCATGATTAGTTGGACTGATCTCCCAATCTCTTTTAGGGGTTTTGCTCTAGAGACGACCGCATTCATAGTGAATCGGGCTTCGACGAATGGTGTGGAAGGGACACCATTTTAAAAATGGTACGGGATGATGCCCGCTTTGTCCTTCCTAAAGATTTGTGGTTGCGAGGCTTATGTGAAACATTTGGTTTCGACTAAGCTCGAACCAAGATCTGAGATATGCACCTTCGTGTGGTATCCCAAAGCAACAAGGGGATACTATTTCTACAATCCCAGTGAGAACATGGTGTTCGTCGCTTGGGGTGGGGTCTTTATGGAAAAGAAGTTTTGTTTCCAAAGACGTCATTGGGAGGACTGTGCATCTCGAAGAAATTCAGGATGGTACAGATCTGTCTAAACCAATTGGCAACCCAGTAGAAAGGAGCCAGAGATTGTCGTAGAGTAAGAACCAATTCCTGTTACAATTCCGGAAGGTCCAAGGCGATTTGAAAGGATCAATCTTCCACCTCCAAGATATGGTATCCGGAGGTGACAATGAAGTCATGGTGGATCACGATGATCCAGCCACCTTTCAGGAAGTCGTGGATGGGCCCAACTCCGAGTTATGGCTGGGAGCCATGAGGGAGGAAATGCAATCCATGTCGGACAACCGAGTCTGGGAACCGGTTGATCCCATCAATGGTGTGAGGACCATAGGATGCAAATGGATCTTCAAGGTGAAGTTTGACATGGACGGCAACCCTCTGACCTACAAAGCTCAACTGGTGGCGAAAGGTTATAGGCAGATCCAATGGATTGACTATGAGGAAACCTTCTCCTTAGTGGCTATGGTCAAAATCGATCCAAATTCTTCTTGACATAACTGCGTATCATAATTACGAGATATGGCAAGTGGATGTCAAAACCGCTTTCCTAAATGGAAATTTGACTGAGTACGTTTGTATGTCTCGGCCCAAAGGTTTTGACGATCCGAAGAATAAAGGAAAGATTTATAAGTTGTTGAAATCCATTTATGGATTGAAACGAACTTCTCGGAGTTGGATCCTTCGTTTTGATGAAGCTGTAATTGGATTTGGCTTAATCAAGAACGAGGATGAATCTTGCGTTTATAAGAAGGCTAGTGGGAGCAATATTACCTTTCTGGTTCTCATTGAAAACGACATCCCAACCTTGCACGAGACTAAAGCTTGGTTGAGGAAGTGTTCTTCAATAAAGGACTTAGGCGATGCTTCTCATATCTTAAGGATTAAGATATGTAGAGATCGCACCAAGAGGGTCTTGGATTTAAGTCAGGGAACCTATGTGAACAAGGCATTGAGTAGGTTCTTAATGCTCGATTCAAAGAAAGGACTCTTACCCACTAGTCATGGCATTCATCTCAGCAAGACTCAGTGTCCTAAGACACCTGATGAGCTGAAAAGGATGATGAGAATCCTATGCGCCTGGGGGCAGGATCGATCATATATGCCATGACATGTATGAGACCATACATCTCGTAAGCCTTATGTTGTACCAGTAGACATCATTCTAACCCGGGGGAAAGATGATGCTGAACTAGTCGTCGAAGGATGAGTAGACGCTAGTTTTCCAAGACAAATCCAGATGACTTTAGAAGTCAATCAGGATATGTGTTTACGCTGAATGGCAGAGCTTTAGCTGGGAAAGCGTAAAGCAAGATACCATTGCCGAATCTACGACAGAGGCCAAGTACATGGATGCTGCAGAGGCAGCTAAGGAGGCTATGTGGATTTGGAAATTCATGGCAGGGCTGGGTGTAATTAAAAACCCATCCAGTCCGGTGAATCCATTTTGCGACAACACAAGGGCCATTGCGCAAGCTAAAAGCCTAGATCGCATAACAAATCCAAACATGTACTGCGGCGTATCCACCTCATCAGATAAATACTGAACTGAGGTGAAGTGAAGATAACCGATATTGCAACAGATG
Organism: Erodium maritimum; assembly: GCA_963921825.1. Lineage (NCBI taxonomy): Eukaryota > Viridiplantae > Streptophyta > Magnoliopsida > Geraniales > Geraniaceae > Erodium > Erodium maritimum. Next base: position 138,427,948 of record OY997588.1, on the reverse strand, counting down.
ATAACATAGCCAACTCGTTGACTAAGGCAGTGTCACTGCCTGAACATGTTAGACATGTAAAGTCGATGGGGACATATAGGAGTTTAGATTGGAACTAGGGCAAGTGGGAGATTGTTAGTCTTAGTGCCCGTAGTTCAATCCTAAATGTCCAAATGTATATATCATCGTTAGCAATAAAATTAAAGCGGCTTTATATTACTTATGTGTTGGAGTAATATATCGATGTGTGCTCTGATCTATGCCCACCATGCGAATAGAACCATAGATCGAGATAGATCACACTCGATGGGTCCCTAGTCAACAAAGCTTCACTAGAAGCGACTAGTATGAAAGATGGCTCTTTATGGCTTACGTTCTGTTAGTCATTGGAATGAGATTCCGGAGTCTGATCATAGATATCATGTGGGACATGATATTGGACGACCCGCCCTGAATATGTGCCATAGATTAAGTCATGAACATATTCAGTGTTGTAGCTTGTCATGTATCCTTAGACCAAGGAGTCTTTGTGATCGCTATGTAGTCAACAACCTAGTTTGACCTGAGCCTAACGTTGTCCGTAACAGGGCTTCCATAACGGCCAGGATTGGCTTGGGGACGGGCTACATGAGTGACACGAAAGACGGCTAAGGGATTTATCCCTCATACTAAGGTATGGGAAAGATATCGGTTCTCGGCCGCTTGATCGAGAGTGACTGGAAGAATAGCATGGCCATGCACATGATACTGGGTATCATATCTTCAGTCATCTCACATATCAAGGAACGGTGATTGAGAATAATAAGGATGACGGCTCTATGCCTTATCTCAATCAGGATATCGGAGATAAAAGGATAATGACAGGGACGACGGAAAGGTTAGAATCGACAGGGTCGATTCGTTATGTAGTGTCAGGCAATACTAAAGTCTCGTTAGTTGCCACTTAAATAGGATCAAGTAAAATGGGATTTTACGTTGATCTATTGACATGCATAAACCTAAGGGTCACACCGGAGGATGAAACTCATTGACACATTTATGGAGAATGGCCAAAAGGGAGTTGTCTCGGGACATGACCAAAACTGGGTTTTGGGTCATGTGCCCGTAAGTGAATAGGACTTTACGGATCGAGATAAGGCTTGGAGTCTTGGGATTGATCGCGTCGGATAATGTTGGACATTTCCGGTATGGAAGGCATGGAGGCGATGAGCGAATCACGGGACCTCGTTGGAAATGGTCACGGGCCATGTTCCAAGAGGCCCATGAAAGGCCCATGCAACCAAGGCCCATGGAACTAATTAATCAAGTCTTGATTAATTAGTACTAAGTAAGCAAGACAAGGATTAAGGTGTTGGTGATTCACCACCTAACACAATCTTGTCTTGCCATACTTTGTCCTATTTACACCTTACTTGACACCATACTTGTCCCATGCCTTTAGTTGGACAAGTATGGGTTTTGTTATGTTTAAGTCATCTTTTTTCAACATAACAAACACAAGACAAGAATAGGAAACACATTTTCTCTCCCTCTTCCATGGCCATTTCGGGTTTGGCTAGTTTCCACCTCCATGTTTGTGTTCTTGAGTCCTCAAAGAGAAGAACTACGTGGCTTTGATTCCCATGTGGATACGTAGGCGTCTTGGAGACTCAAGCCAATCATTCGTTAACCGGTGTTCTTGTTTTGGTAAGAACTAGTGCTGAATTTTTCTCTTGTTAATCCATTCTTTGTTAGTTGTTTCATGGTTCTAATTGTCTCTTGGTTTTCATTGATTTTCCGCTGCGAGTTGGTTCATCTCCAACCTTACCTCGAGACCCAACATTGAGCTCGTCGAAGCTCCGACGAGCTCGAACTGTTCCGGCCGCCCTCCACGGTGTCGGGTGTGGCTCAGATGGAGAAGTGGAGGCGGAGGAAGGCGTTAGGTGACGAGGGAAGGAAGGGAGACGCTGGTTCTGGCGGCGATGGAGGCTTTCTAGCGTGGGAACGCCAGATCTGGCGACGTTCCGGGCAGGCGCTCCTCTCCGGTCAGATCCAGTTCGAAACGAGCTCGATGGCTCGCGATTTCCAGGTGAGAGGTAGCGTGGAGAAGCTCAAGGGTACGCCCACCGTGGCTGGTTTCGACGGTGGTGGCTCTAGCGAGGCTCGGTTTAGGACGGCGAGGGTTTCGTGTTTTAGGGTTCGACGAGGGAGACGAAGACAGGGGTTTTGGGGTTGGGTCTTGTTGCTACGGTGGAGGAAGGGAACGGAGAAGAAGAAGGAGAAGGAGGAGGAGTGATCGGAGACGAGGGAAAGCGACTGGTTCGCGGGTCCGAGAGAGCGAAGGCGAGAGGTTGACGACGCCCCTAGGGAATCGTGCGCGATAATGAGCAGCTGAAACGACGCTGCTTCGGTTTTGTTCGCTAGGGTTCGCGAACTGGGCCGTCTTCGTGGGCCTGTAGCGCGTGAGTTTGGGCTACAGCGTGGCTCGGCCCAAGCCTGAGCTGTGCTGACCCAACAACCAATTTTCCTTTCTTTTCTCCTTTTTTTTATTTTCTTCTTTTCAAAAAGACCCGTTTGCAATTTCATACCCCAAAGTTCGATGTTTCAAAATATTACCCTTAAGTAACAAATGGGGTTTCACAGTCTACCCCCCTTAAAAGAATTTCATCCTCGAAATTTACCACCGAGATAACGCACTGTCGAACAGGTGAGAACACTGTTCGTGAAGTTCATCCTCGCGTTTCCAAGTTGATTCAACTATTTGGTGCTTCTCTTGCAATCGTACTAGTGGTATAACCTAATCACGTAGGACCTTCTTTCGTGCATCCAAGGTTCTAACTGGTTGCTACTCATAAGAGACATCATCTGTTAAATTGATGTCCGTCTACTCGACACGTGGAAAGGGTCCGGAACTAGACCGTTGTAGCCGTGCAAGGCTATAAGCCACAGCTCCAACTTGTCCAGCATCTTAAAGATTCGATAAAACGCGGGACTAGATTGCCCCAGGCCGGTTGAACCACAATAGTCCCTTCTTCGGGCTCGCCATCAGGAAAGCGTGAACACTAACCGAATAGTTCAAGAAGTCGATGTCGTTATCAAAGTAAGTCTTCCGTCGACTTCGTGTGCCTTTTACTCGATCCAGAAATTACGCAATCTTCACTTACTCGTGATTCACTAGATTACGCTAGTTAATCAAACTTTCCCCCTTAATGGTACAAAACCGCCTTACTCAACTTCGCGAAAACACGCGCAACGTTTCGCCAACTCAAGAAAACCGAGTAACAACACAAGCCGAGAAACATTTAAACACTTAAGAAAACTAAGGTGGAGATCTCGATACCCTCCACCGGAATTTCCGTCGTCAAAGGTATCCTGTTGGAACTCTTTACAAATCAAACAAGGTCGAAACCACACAAAAACGTAACTCAACCAATTTCTCCTTAGTGATCGGCACGGGATTAATCCCAACGGAGCTCCAAATACTAACAAGTCAAGGCCGATCACAAAACAAATTACAAGGGAAAAAAATACGTACTCCATCCAATCAAAACAAAAGACCTCACTAATTATTATAAGATCGGGAATAATCGTTCGTTTCATCACAACTCGTGGAAAGGTAGGCGTACCTCAAGACACCAAAATAAACGTACAATAATCACACTCGACGGCGAAACACAATCCAAGATTTATCAATAAAGTTTATCCCGATCGGTGGTAGTCCTTATATCGTTGACACTCGTTCGCGAGCTGTTGATCAACACAACTTATAGTCAAGTCCACCCAAGTCACCCCATAAGGAGTAATCATCAAGCACTGTGATCTCGATAATTTGAATAGTTCAGAAACTAGCGCGGTTCTTTCCATCGTTCCTCGAACAACTCAAAACCAACAACGATTAACTCTTACTTTCCCCGTGCCCATGCATGGCACAAAAACCGACCTACCACACAACGCTTCGTTCGGTGCCATCTTGTCACTGGCCTGGATGCTTGTGGTAGTTGCCCTCGGCTATCTGTTGCCGGGTTTCAACGTGATGTGCTCTCACTTCTATGGCGTAACCTTATGGTTATGCTTACTCCTCGTGGGACGTTTGGTGTTCGTTCTTCTCTTGCTGGCAAAGGTACCCCTTGGTGCCCAGTTCTCGTTTTCCGCATTTTTCTCCGCTGGGAAAGTTGTCTGATCAACTCTCGGTGTTATTCGCCGGTTCTGCGTGAACTGGCGTCAACCGCTTAGTCCCTTCGGTACGAACATAAGGAACATACTCTAATCTAATCTCTTACGTGCGGTACCTACTTGTGCAACTTTTCGCTTGTTAAATGGGATTTTGAAACGAGGTCGTCTTGACGGTTCAAATCTTATGACCTAAACCTTCTAGCGGAGGTAGAAAAAGCTGGAGATTACTACTCATGTGGGTTATGGGCCCACCACGCTTCCGCTGCGCTACTTTGATCTTATCGTTACTCGGTCATCTCTTGTGACCGTTCAGACCGTTTACTGGTCAAAGCCGCAGCCTTTCACTGCTCGGGCATTCGCTGCCGATAGCGTTCGACAAACGTCTGATGTTTCACCAATCGTTTCTTAAAACTCGATTCTCACTATCGAAGAAGGAAAAGAATTTCCCGTACTACTAGGTTTGTTACCCCTCTTTCAAACCCAAACTGGCATTCGGTAGTACTACCGCACCTCTGGTCAGTGTGTTTAAGATACGGGTGGGCTTACCAATTTGAAACTCGATCCAACATAAAGTAATCACGAAATGACACAACCAAGCGTAATACTTAAGTGTCAGCGACTAAGAAATCCAAAATGTAAATCGTAAACAGGTACTCTAAGCGATCTCAAGATCAGTATCAAGTCCCTCAGCTCGGGGCCCGGCAATCACGTATGCTCGACCCTGCTGAATCAGAAGTCCTCCTCTCGGTGGTGATGAAAGAATCCGCTGCTGTAATAGCATGTCCTCTTATCGGCTTCGTAGGCCGACCTGCAGGACGGTTTGTGGATCCAACGTTCCATGGGCAGTCCCGGCCCAGATGTCCCAACTGTCTGGACGAAGGACAAAACTGCGCCACCGGGGCAGATCCAACCGACAATTCTGCCCCAACCCGTCGTGTCCCACCGGACTGGGTCTGTGGTTGAAACAATCCTGAGGTCCTCTGCCTCTTAGTATTGCGACTCCTTCTCTTCTTTCTGGCAATGTGTTCGGACTAAAAGAAATAGATAACTTCTGAGCATTAATCTGTTGCCCAGAAGCCCTCTCATAACGACTTAGTAAGTCCCGTCAGGCCTACGCTTCCTCCTCATTTGCCCTACCAAAGAAGAAGCTATCGTCTGCAAAAAAACAAGTGAGTAATAGAGGGAGCATCCCTTACTACTCTAGAACTAGTAATCAGCCCCCGTTGTTCAAAGTTTGAAATTAAACGGGAAATTCCTTCTGCACATACGATAAATAAGAACGGGGATAAAGGGTCACCCTGTCTGATTCCCCTACCCGGCCTTATTGGGCCCAACCGTCTCCCTTCTGTGGATATCCATAATTGTGGAGTTCGCACACAAGAAATAATCAGCTCCACCCATTTAATGGAAAAACCCATCCGAGACAACACACGTTCCAGATAATTCCAATCCATCCGGTCATAAGCTTTCTTCATGTCTACTTTCATAGCCATCTGCCCAGCCTGACCATGTCTCTTATTTCTCTGAAAATGAAGCACCTCTCCTGAAATAATGATGTTATCGGTGATCAACCGACCTTTTAGGAAGGCGCTCTGAGAATCCGAAATAGCCACCTGTAGTAGACCTGTCATTCTATTCACAATAACCTTTGAGATTATTTTATAAATCACATTGCAAAGAGCTATTGGGCGAAATTCACTCATGTTCACCGGTCTTCTAACTTTTGGAATTAGGACCAAATTAGTATCATTTAAAATTGAAGGAATAGAACCTGAGTCAAAAGCTTGCTGAACAACCTGAAGTAAATGAGGGTGTAAAACTGACCAGTATCTCTGCTAAAACCCCGGATTGAACCCGTCAAGACCTGGGGCTTTTAAAGGCATCATGCTGAAAAGAGCACGTCTCACTTCCTCCAACGAAACCGGCCGAAGCAGCTCTTCATTCTGGGTGTCCGTAACTGATCTCGGTACTAGTTGACTCACATCATCACTAGCTACAGACTCCTGCAGAAACAACCCTTCAAAATACTGAACCATAGTCTCCTCAAGACCCGTACCCCATTCCCTCTGAACACCATCCTCATCCTGTAACTTCACTATTATGTTCCTTCTTCTACGAGCTGAGCACTTTGCCTGAAAATACCTGGTATTTTTATCACCAGAATTATGCCAATGTAGTTTGGCACGTTGCTTCCACTTATCATTACGTTGAGCCAGAAGGAGGGTCAGTTGTCCTCTGAGGTAATGAACTCTATCACTGCTGACTTGATCCCATCTCCCTTTTAACCTGTTCATTTCCTCCTGACAATTCCTGATACTTTTATTCAAAGTATAAGGATTGGCATTCGCCCATTTACTGAGTTCATCAGCCGTATGTTTCAACCTGACATGTATGCTCATATCGCTCTCCTCCTCCCAAACACGTCTGATCACCTGCTCACATTCAGTCTCTCTTGTCCATCCCTCCTCAAATTTGAAACTACGGGACCTCCAAACATTCTCCTCCCTCTTTCCAACTACCCAAATAAGGGCATGATCTGAAGTTGATAAACCCCCATTGAGTAGTATAGAGTCAGGGTACATATCCTTCCATCGCCTATTGGACGCTGCCCGATCAAGCTGAACTTCCACCCTCTCTGGACTGTTTCTACCCCTCTTGCATGCGCTCGTATCTAAGCCCGACCCAGGTGGCTTCGTCGTCCTCCTCCAACCTCACCTTTATTCTTCTTCTCAGTGGTTTAGAAACATCCCAACGCACCCTAACTCGCAGGTACTCTTCCCCGGACCGCCTGTAAGACACGCCCCCGGACGATCCCGGTAGAACCGGTGAATCATAGCTAAGTTTGACTTTCGACCGGAAAAGTCAACCGATGACTCGGAAAGTCATTTGGGACCTTTCCAGGGCCCAAAAAGCTTAGCCATTATCACGGTTAGCTTAGTTAGGTCGTTTCCTTCAGTTTGACTGTAATATTGTTAAAGTCAACCGTCGGTCAAACTTGGGCTTACTATCGGTTGTTTCTTCGATAAATCTTGGAAAGCTGGAAATTTATTAAGTAGGAGTGACCACACATGACACTTGTCATGCTTGACTTGGAGGATGAAAGTGGGGGTTCAAATGACTCTCATGCCCTCCTAAGTTACCTTTAAAGGGATAAGACCTTAAGGACTTTTGAGTAAATTGACATTTTAGGTCATTTAAAGGAAAGGGAGCAACAATTCAGCCTATTTCCTCTTGTTTCAGCCGAAAATCACAAGGAGAGAGGAGGAGAGGAGCTCATTTCTTGAGGAAGAAGATAGAGAAGAAAGCTTGGATTTTGGAGCTTGTTATTGGTCATTTTGCCTTCATTTTCACTTCATCTTCTCCATCTCAACTACCTAGAGGTAAGGATACTCTCAACTCTCCATTTCTTTCACTTCCAATCTCTGGGTTTTGTGGGTCTTGGCTTAAAAGTTGAAGAACTTGCTTGTTTGATTGTTGCTTGGAGAAGAAGTAGTGAAGTAGGTTGTTGGATTGTGCTTTTGGTTGAAGTTTGATGAACCCATTGAGGGTGTAGCTGTTGGGTATCTTTGGTTGAACATTTTGGAGCTAAGAGAGCTTAGAAATGGAGTTTGTGTTGAGATTTTCGTGAAATTCGAGATGGGGAAGAAAGCGAAGGAGCTGGTCAGGTCTGATACGAAAGCTGACCCGGACCGGGCCAGGTGCCGGCACGGTATGCCGCACGGAACGGGCCTGGTACCGGCACGGCACACGGCACGGAACGGACGGGAGTCCGGCATGGTACCTGACTCGGTACGCCGACCTACTCCGGGGGAGCGGACCCCGAGGCAGCTTCGGGCTGGTTGGAGCGAGTTACCCGTAACCTCGATACCTCTGGAGTATCGGAGGGGCGTCTGAGAATTTCGTTCGCCACTTTTCAGCTTGAGGGAGAGGCCTACTACTGGTGGCAGTCAGTGCAGGACAAGGTCGGCAGTGATTTTCAGCTGTTCAGCAGGCTGTTCTTGGAACAGTACTTTCCTTGCTCCATTCGGGATGACCGGCGCTAGCAGTTTCTGGATTTACGTCAGAGGGGTTTGAGCGTTTCTGAGTATGCAGTGAGGTTTACTTCTCTGGCCCGCTTCGCGCCGGAGTTGGTTCATACTGCGGATGACCGATGCAGGAGATTTGAGAACGGGCTCATCCCGTCGATAGTCGACAGTGTTATCGCCTTCAGGACCGCAGAGTACTCCACACTCTTGGATCAGGATTTAGCCATGGAGAGGCACTTCAGAGAGACTATCAGGGTGCGAGAGACTAGACCTAGGCCGAGTGGCTTTGTGCAGCCGTCTGACCGTCAAGACCGACGCAGACAGAGAGTTGCAGGACACTTTCAGCCTCAGTTTCAGCAGGATGGCATGCGCCGAGCAGGGACCATAGCGTCAGGTGGACCCGCCTCGGTGGCACAGTTGTGTCCTCCGTGTGGACAGCAGGGTCATCTGGCACGAGACTCCCCGAGGGGCAATGGACCTGTAGAGCGCCATGATGATCGTCCCCAGGGGACCAGAGACAGACAGCAGAGTGAGCCGAGGGGGTGTTATCAGTGCGGCAGCGCCGACCACTTCATGCGTGCGTGTCCTGAGCTGGCACAGCAGGGGGGACAGAGGGGATGCTACTAGTGTGGTCGTTCTGATCATTTCATCCGGGCGTGCCCTGAGCTAGCTGGTAGATTGCCTGCACCGAGGCCCCAGCAGACTCAGACTCGCCCTGCACCACCTGGCAGACCACGTCAGGCACCACAGTAGAGAGCTCCGCGTCAGGCGACGGGAGCAGCAGGTCAGAGGCACCAGCCGAGAGCTGGCCAGCAGGTGGCACTTCCCCCACCACCGAGAGGAGGACCACCGGCATAGTAGGGCCGAGTCTTTGCAGTTACTGATTCCAGGATTGAGAGGCCGTACGCCGGCCATGAGGCCACTCAGGGTACGTGTTTACTTTATAATGCGTGGACTTCGTTTTTATTTGATACGGGAGCTTCCCATTCGTTCATATCTTCGTCTATTGCTTCTTCTTTGGGTTTACGGGTGGAGACTTTGAGTCAACCCCTTTGTTTGGAGACCCTAGCTACGGGTGAGGTGGTGTTGAGTACCATTTGTAGAGACTATGCGATTAGGGTGGCAGATTGCCCCTTTCTTGGTGACTTACTTGTTCTTGATATGAACGCCTTTGACTTGATTCTGGGTATGGACTGGCTCGCGAGGTATCGAGCGACGATCGACTGCTATCGACGTCAGGTGATAGTGAGGTCAGGTGATAGGGTGATCACGTGTGTTTTGGGTAGCAAGAGCGGAGTCCTCTTATCCGCCTTGACTACGGGATCTGAGGCAGAGATCGTGCAGAGTAGTAGTGAGCTACCGAGGGTAGTGCGTGAGTTCCCGGAGGTCTTCCTGGAGAAACTATCAGGCTTGCCACCAGCGCGAGAGGTGGAGTTCAGGATCGATCTGATCCCGGGTACGGCGCCGATCTCGATGACGCCGTATCGGTTTGCGCTAGCCGAGTTGGTCGAGCTAAAGCGACAACTCGAGGAACTGCAGTAGAAGGGTTTCATCCGCCCGAGCGTATCTCCGTGGGGAGCACCCGCCCTTTTTCGTGAAGAAGAAGGGTGGAGCCTTGAGGATGTGCATCGATTACAGGAAGCTGAACCGGGTGACAGTGAAGAACCGCTACCCGATGCCGAGGATTGATGATTTATTCGACCAGCTGAGGGGAGCAAGGTACTTCTCAAAGATCGATCTTCGATCGGGGTACTACCAGCTGAGGGTCCGAGCTGAGGACGTAGAGAAGACAGCGTTCCGAACTCGTTATGGACACTTTGAGTTTCTGGTGATGCCGTTCGATTTAACGAACGCGCCGGCCGCCTTTATGGACCTTATGAATGGCATCTTCAGACCTTATCTAGACCAGTTTGTAGTAGTCTTTATCGATGACATCTTGATCTACTCGCCCAGTGAGGAGGCGCATGAGGAGCATCTGCGGACCGTCTTGACACTTTTACGCACTCACCAGTTGTACGGCAATCTGAAGAAGTGCGCATTTTGGCTCACAGAGGTGAAGTTCCTCGGGCACGTGGTATCTCGGGAGGGCATCTTGGTCGATCCAGCCAAGGTTGAGGCAGTGTCGAAGTGGGCCAGACCCAGCAGTGTATTTGAGATTCGGAGCTTTCTAGGGTTGGCAGGTTATTACCGACGCTTCGTTCAGGATTTCTCCCGCCTTGCAGCACCTATGACAGCTTTGACCCGCAAGGGAGCGGAGTACCGTTGGACGGACGAGTGTGAGCGCTCTTTTTGCGAGCTAAAGGCTCGATTGACTACCGCCCCATTGTTGATTGTTCCAGAGCGGGGAGTAGGCTATGACGTGTATTGTGACGCCTCGCATGAGCGCAACTACCCGACCCATGATCTTGAGCTAGCAGCAGTGGTATTCGCGCTGAAGAGCTGGAGACACTATCTGTACGGTGAGCAGTTCAGGGTGTTTTCAGACCACAAGAGCCTCAAGTATATATTCTCACAGCGTGATCTGAACATGCGCCAAAGGCGATGGATGGAGTTACTTGAGGAGTACGACTTCGAGTTGCTCTATCATCTGAGCAAGGCGAACGTGGTCGCCGATGCTTTGAGCAGGAAGTCGAGTCACTGCGTTGCCAGCATGGCAGTCCGAGAGTGGGACATGCTGGAACAGTTGAGCTTATTCAGACTGGAGTTGGAGGAGGTCACATAGGGTATGGCCTTGTGTGCCTTGGTGGCTCAGCCCACGCTATTTGCTCGGGTGCTAGAGGCACAGACCGAGGACGCCGAGACCGCAGGGATTCGTGAGAGATTGATTGACGGGGTCAAGCTCGAGGGTTGGGAGATGGGCACCGATCAGGGTATCCGCTTTAGAGGACGGCTGTTTGTGCCCAGCGGGTACAGAGACACCGTAATGCGAGAGTGCCACCACTCCCGTCTGGTTGTGCACCCCGGTGGCAACAAGATGTATAGAGACATGCGACGACAGTTTTGGTGGAGTGGAATGCGTGGGGCAGTTGCAGATTTCGTTTCCCGATGCCTCACCTGCCAACAGGTGAAGGCCGAGCACAGGCGTCCCGCAGGCTTGCTGTAGCCTTTACCGATCTCCGAGTGGAAGTGGGAGCATGTGACTATGGATTTTGTGTGTGGGTTACCCAGGTCGTCGAAGGGGCACGATGCTGTTAGGGTGGTGGTTGATCGACTGACCAAGTCAGCACACTTTCTGGGTATGAGGATGACTGAGTCTGTAGACATGTTGGGTCGTTTGTATGTCAGGGAGATTGTTCGTCTGCATGGAGTACCAGTGTCAGTGGTATCCGATAGAGACCCCCGCTTCACATCCAGGTTCTGGAAGAGCCTAAAGAAGGCGTTGGGCACTGAGGTACTGTTGAGCACAGCTTACCATCCCGAGACAGATGGACAGTCAGAGCGCACCATTCATATTTTAGAGGACATGCTTCGAGCTTGTGTGCTCGACTTTCAGGGGTCATGGGAGGATCATTTACCCTTGGCAGAGTTTGCCTACAACAACAGTTATCAGTCCCGCATTGGTATGGCACCATTTGAGGCTTTGTATGGCATACCTTGTAGATCGCCGGTATGTTGGGCTGAGGTTGGGGACCGGAGCTTGCTCGGACCAGACATGGTCAGAGAGAAGACCGAAAAGGTCGCGTTGATTAGAGAGCGGTTGAAGATCGCACAGAGTCGGAAGAAGAGCTACGCAGACAGACGTCGCAGACCGCTTGAGTTCATGGTCGGGGAGCACGTGTTTCTGAGGGTGAGCCCAAAGAAGGGTCTAGTGCGGTTTAGACGCAGTGGAGGCAAGCTAGCACCACGTTTTATTGGACCATTTGAGGTCTTAGAGAAGATTAGAGATGTAGCTTATCGTTTGGCCTTGCCACCGCAGCTTGGGAACGTGCATAACGTTTTCCATGTGTCCCAACTGCGGAAGTACATGGCAGACCCCTCGCACACCATTGAGTGGTCAGACATCGAGGTAGCTGATGATGTCACTTATGAGGAGCAGTCTGTCAAGATCTTGGGTACAAAGGAGAAGGTCCTGCGGAACAAGAAGATTCCGTTGGTCTTGGTACAGTGGGGTCACCAAGGAGCTGGATCCACGTGGGAGCGCGAGCTTTCCGGGGACCTTTCCGGGGCCCAAAAAGCTTAGCCATTATCACGGTTAGCTTAGTTGGGTCGTTTCCTTCAGTTTGACTGTAATATTGTTAAAGTCAACCGTCGGTCAAACTTGGGCTTACTATCGGTTGTTTCTTCGATAAATCTTGGAAAGCTGGAAATTTATTAAGTAGGAGTGACCACACATGATACTTGTCATGCTTGGCTTGGAGGATGAAAGTGGGGGTTCAAATGACTCTCATGCCCTCCTAAGTTACCTTTAAAGGGATAAGACCTTAAGGGCTTTTGAGTAAATTGACATTTTAGGTCATTTAAAGGAAAGGGAGCAACAATTCAGCCTATTTCCTCTTGTTTCAGCCGAAAATCACAAGGAGAAAGGAGGGGAGGAGCTCATTTCTTGAGGAAGAAGATAGAGAAGAAAGCTTGGATTTTGGAGCTTGTTCTTGGTCCTTTTGCCTTCATTTTCACTTCATCTTCTCCATCTCAACTACCTAGAGGTAAGGATACTCTCAACTCTCCATTTCTTCCACTTCCAATCTCTGGGTTTTGTGGGTCTTGGCTTAAAAGTTGAAGAACTTGCTTGTTTGATTGTTGCTTGGAGAAGAAGTAATGAAGTAGGTTGTTGGATTGTGCTTTTGGTTGAAGTTTGATGAACCCATTGAGGGTGTAGCTGTTGGGTATCTTTGGTTGAACATTTTGGAGCTAAGAGAGCTTAGAAATGGAGTTTGTGTTGAGATTTTGGTGAAATTCGAGTTGGGGAAGAAAGGGGAAGGAGCTGGTCAGGTCTGATACGGAAGCTGGCCCGGACCGGGTCAGGTGCCGGCACGGTATACTGCACGGAACGGGCCTGGTACCGGCACGGAACGGACGGGAGTCCGGCACGGTACCTGACACGGTCCGTGTCGCCCTCCGGGCCGGTCTGTGACGCGTTCCGCGCTGGCTTCCGGGCCGGCCTGTGACATGGTCCGTGCCATGTTCCGGCACGGCTAGCCACACGGTCCGTATGGCATTCCGGATCAGACCCCCAGAGCCCAAAACCCTTCCTTTTAGCTCAATTTGATTTCCACACATCCTCTTCAAACCTTGATCCATTTCTGAACATTGTTGTGTGTTTGAGAAGAAGAACACTTTGTTGAGGAAACTAATTTGTGGTCTTTTGGTGGTTCAAAACCGTGGGACCAAGCTAGTAAAGAAGGAAGAACGTGGACACGAGTTAGAGGAGCAAAGATCACGCCGGGACCCGAGTGAAGAACGGAGTGGTGACCACCGGGCTTATCATCAGAGTGTTGAAAGGAAGACCTCGAGGTAGGGAAAGCCTTAACCCCTCGTTTATGATGCTTAGTATGCATGTTAGGCTAATAAAATTGGAAAGGTCCTAGATATGCCTATAAGATGCGAATAACTAGAATAGTTGTCTTTCAATTACTAATAACCGGAATTGTCTAGTGGTGAATGATTAGGATGTCAATCACTAGTGTAACTCGCTTTCAATACTTGGGATTTGTTTGACTGGTAGAGTGGCCTTGGCAAAGCCCTCGGATTAGTTGTGTGTTAGGATCACATGCTTTGTTGTTGGTTGCTTAGTGGATAGGCTAAAGAGTCTAACGGAACTAGCTGAATTGCATGTGTGAATGCTCGATTGAAGGTTTTTATGATTAGTTGATTAAACTCGTACTTGACCGTTGAATGTATTGAATGATTGCTTGTTGTCCTTAAATGGTTACTTGGAGCATCGAGTATGACTGGTTGTACCGCGCGGTGCAATCAGGTGATCGATGCCCCGTTGGTTCGAGACTGGTAAGTGAACGGTAAGTTTTTGATTGTGTGATTGGTGTGATATGATTATGTGATTCGTGTACTGTGTGTTGTGGTGAACTGGTGATGTGTGAGCTATGTGTGGCAATGAATTGGTGGTTGTTGGAATTGGATTGTTTCGTGTTTTCAGTTTGAGTGCGTTATTCAATTATTAACTGATTGTTATTGAATTGCCCAAGTGTATTCTTCCTATAGGAGTAATACCTTGGTTCCCGAGGACATAAAATCCTTTGGAGACGTTTATGAGAATCCCGATGATAAGCGCCCCGAAGGGTTGTTTCCGGTCGCCTCAATGTTATGCGTCTCCTCTGGATTTGAGGGAAAATCCGAGAGGACACATTATCTGTGGATCGGAGGGTGGAGACTTCATGTGCCACGACATTGACTGGTTTACTTATTACCCGTGTTTGTTAAGATCTATCTTGTTGACTTTGCTGTTGACTTTATTGAGTTTAAGGTCCACCTTGTTATGTGTTTTCCCTACTGAGCGCAAGCTCACCCCTGTGAGTTGATTGTTGTGTTTACAGGCTTGATTGAGGAGTAGGGGTTCGGGAGCTTCTCGGTGTGGGTGTATATAGAGACTTCGCTTTTATTTTATTTCCGTTTGGAACAGATTTTGTGGAAGATTATTATTACACCCCTGGTGGGTTATTTATGTTCTAAACTAAATTTTGTGGATTTGAGTTTCATATTGGAGTTTCCAGGAACTTATTGTTGAGTTGTTACCTTTTAAATCATTTATTACTAGTCATGCCTCGAGTCCGGGCAAGAACCGGATTTGGGGCGTGACACCGCCCCTCCTCATTGCAGTCCGCCTCAAGAAATCGGTCGGGAACGTCACCAATCCTCTTCCCCACAACCTCTGTTCTAGCAATGAACGGTAGGTTTGTCATTTGAACCCACAGTGAGGTTTCATTGAACACCATAGCCTCCGGTTTCATCTCTATACTGTACGACTTCAATAACAACAAAGACTTGTTAAACCACCATGGTTCTAACTCCGAAACCCTTAATCTCGCCCTCTCCGACGGAAAAAAGAACCCAAAAACAGCCGGTGCAATGACCTCGATCTTCAGTTCCGGTTCAGTCCACGCTTTCTTTAGCACCTCCGTATATACCTTCTTGTTGAAGCCCTTGCGGGACATCAGCTTGTCGGCGAGGCCGTACTTATAGGCTTCTCCGCCTCCACGCAACTCACTCGCCGGAATAATGATTTCCTCTTCCTCCTCTTCAATGACAATACCCCCAATCCGTTCTTCTAATTCATCGATCCCCGGATCGCTACTCTGTGCTTGAGGTTGGTCCATGCCGCTTTCTTCCCCTACGAAAACCACTTAGCTCGCACCAGAAAACAAACTCCGCCGGACTGTGTAGCTGGCGCCGTACTTTGCACTTTCCACAAAGCGGTACGGCAAAACCTTTAAAAACTTCAGCTCTGTAAGTTTCGAAACGAAGTTATCTTTTTTAATATGTTAATATTTTAAGTTTTTTCAGAATAAATTATTTTGTTAATTTTAACTAAATAATTTTAGGGTTTGAGGGAGATCTAGGGTTGAATTTAGGTTTGGAGAGAGATTTAAGATTGGAGTTGGGTTTAGGGTTGTATAACCAAGGGTATTTTAGAAGCAAGAGAACGATAAACGGATGGAAAGTTGGGTGGAAAGTTGGATGACGTTAAAACACGATAGATTAGGGTAAGCATTCAATAAAAAAACATAAGAACATGCATCCCATAATCGTGTAAACTACAGGGAAGTTAATTGTAATTAACCCTATGATTTTATAACTTTACCCCAGGGCAAAGCGTTATTTAGACAAATGATTTGTGTTTGAAACCACATAATATTTCAGGATTTTTTTTTAAGTTTTATTTACGGGTTAAATATTACAACATACACTAAAGTATTAGTCACGAATAATAAGTTATCTTAAAATATTTGTTATTGTTGGTCACGTACTGGATAAAATTTAGGCCTAATATTTAACATTTTTAAATTCATAAAAGCATATAAATGATTTGTGACCAGTTCATAAAGCATGTAAATGGTATGTGACCAATTTATAAATATATGTAAATGACATGTGACCAAAACTTACCATACCTAATTTGATATTTTTAAACTTTGAATAATGTATTATTCGTGCCCAATATTTTTGGATAAGATTTTACATTTAACCTTTTATTAATCTTACAATTTCAAACTGCAAAACTTACATAGAATCACACCTATCATAATATGATCTTTAATTTGAATCACATAAACTTCAAAAGATGAAATGTTGTTGTCAAGTGAATTCGGTTGCGCATGTGTCCATTCCTTATGCCAGTCGATAGTTTAAGGACGAAACAAGGATTGCTTGAAAAGGTCACTTCAACACGGTCACAAATAAAATCAAAACAACGAGGAATTGTTTTAGCACAAAACGGCACAGTTGAGAATTGTTATTTTTTTCAACTATAAAACATAATTCCAAAAATAGATAAAGATTCACACATTTCTACAAATCCAACATTCAAATAATTGATTCCAATTCGTCAAAATAACTAAGAAAATGACCTAGGCGTTTTGTTCACTCATACTTATATTTCGGTAGTATAAGAAAAAAAGGCTAACTCATAAGCAAATCTTCAATAACCTTTCATTTCAAAAACTAAATGATTGCGGTTTATTTTTATGTAGACATCTAATAAAAGATCAATACCTCATATACTTAATTCATGGGACAACCTCCTTAATGAGACATATTTTTTGATATTGATGGTGTGTTTTTATATTTACCCCTGAAAAAATATTGATTCTAATATTCCTTTTGATGATCAATGTAAAAGTAACATTATAATATTATATGTAACAAACAATTGAAAAACATGACCATTTTTTTTCCTTCTGGAAACGTGTAGCCTACGGTGACAAAAATAGTCACATCAACAAGAAAAGTAGTACCTACTTGTATCTATACTCAATTAAGTGCTAAAAATGAATTTAAATGGCTATTCAGTCAGTAATTTAATTAAATAAATATCGGTTAGTTAAGATGTGCCCCGCCCAACCGAAACATTACTTGCAATTCCCGCAAAAAAATTCAAAAATTCGTTTTCTTATACCAAACAGAAATAGACGTTGCTTCGCATTTCTCCATCTCTGCGAGAATATGACACGCCCAACAACCCAACCTCCATCTTCCTCCAACAGCAAGCTTCTTCAACATCGACCCATTACAAAATCTCCCATACCCTCCACTCTCGATCCCCAACAAACCCTAGAACCCATCTCTGGGGTTCATATAAAAATCCCAAATCAAATTAGAGATCGGAGGCAGTAGAGGGTGTGGACATTGAAATTGAAAGATGATGGAGTCTGGGGTTCCTCTCTGCAAGACCTGTGGTGAGCAAGTGGAGTTCAATGCGAATGGAGAGCCGTTCGTGGCTTGCAATGAGTGCAATTTCCCCATTTGTAAGGGTTGTCTCGAATACGAGCTCAAGGAGGGGAGAAAGGTCTGCTTGCGCTGCGGTACCCCCTACGACGGTATGCTTGAGATTCTGCTCATCTTCTCTGGCTTTCTGGTGATTTGATTTGGTTTTCGTGATCGAACGGGTCTTTAGGGTTTTGGTTTAGCTGATTTTGCTAATCATTTATTTGTTTGCTGTGTTAGTGATTAGAGAAAAGTAATTATTTCTGGGTTTAGCAAAGTGTGCATTTTTAGTTGTGTTTAGTGCTCTGTTTGGATCTCTGTAGATATGAAAGATTTATGGTCTTCCTTTGTTAATGGTTGTTAGGATAGTTGAGGGATCTTGAGATTCTTAACACTTTATAGAGGGTTGAAATGTTTATGCAATCAATTATTGATAATTTGTGGGAATCTTATTTGCTATCTTAAGTCTTAACACTGAACTAAACTTATGGCTATGAAATTCTCAGAAAACTCGACAGCTGATGCTGAAACTAAGGCACTGGCTACTACTCATACTCAGTCCACCATTAATGATTCTCAGGTATGAATGCTATTTTGATGCAGTTCTTATCAAAGCACTGATGAGTATGCTCAGAAAATCTTAGGTACTAATATATATATATCGATGTGTAGTGTAATCTAGGAATGAAATTATTTAGAGAAGATCAAGAGTAATTTATTCACGATCTGACAGTTTCTGATACTGAACTTGGTTTGTACAGGATGCTGGAGTTCATGCTAGACATATCAGCAGCGTGTCGACGTTGGATAGTGGTATGTAATAATGATAGATTTGCAATTTTATTCAATGGGTTATAGTCACTAATTATCTGATTATACGTTTTCTTGAAGAATTAAACTCAGAATCCGGGAATCCAATCTGGAAGAACAGGGTAGAGAGTTGGAAGGAGAAAAAGAACAAGAAGAAACAGACTCAGAGTAAGTTTGAAAAAGAGGCTTCTCAAATCCCAATTGAGCAACAGATGGAGGACAAAGTGTAAGCATATGCATATTAATTTAGAGAAACAAAACCATGAATGTAATAGTTGGTTTACTGAGAGTTGTGATGACAGGAACGACGCGGATGCTTCACAGCCACTCTCAGCTTTTGCTCCAATTGCTTCTGACAAACTGACTCCATACCGAATTGTGATAGTGGTTCGACTTGTCATTCTTGGGCTCTTCTTCCATTACCGAGTCACGAACCCTGTGGATAGTGCCTATGGCTTGTGGCTCACTTCTGTCATATGTGAGATCTGGTTTGCTGTTTCTTGGGTGCTTGATCAGTTCCCCAAATGGTCTCCGATTAACCGGACTACTTACATTGATAGGCTTTCTGCAAGGTACAACTTCAAATCTATAATCTTCAACTCTAATCTGCATATCTTACATTCTCATCTCATGTTACATATATATCTACGCAGGTTCGAAAGAGAGGGTGAACCAAACCAGTTAGCTCCAGTGGACTTCTTTGTGAGTACTGTTGACCCAATGAAGGAACCTCCATTGATCACTGCCAACACTGTGCTTTCCATCCTTGCTGTTGACTATCCTGTGGACAAGGTCTCCTGCTATGTGTCTGATGATGGTGCTGCTATGCTTACCTTTGAATCTCTCGTTGAGACGGCTGATTTTGCAAGGAAGTGGGTCCCCTTCTGCAAGAAATATGCTATCGAACCACGCGCCCCTGAGTTTTACTTCTCCCTGAAGATTGACTACTTGAGGGACAAAGTCCAGCCTACTTTCGTCAAGGAACGTAGAGCAATGAAAGTAGGCCTTCTCCTAAACCCAATTACATACAACTTACTCCTATTTATGTTCTCATCACTCATTCTTGACATATTTTCAGAGAGATTATGAAGAATACAAAGTGAGAGTTAATGCACTAGTAGCAAAGGCTCAGAAGACACCTGATGAAGGCTGGACTATGCAAGATGGAACTGCTTGGCCAGGAAATAACACACGCGATCACCCGGGCATGATCCAGGTTACTTGGAATTTATCTGATATTGAATCTTGAACCAACGAACAAATCTGGACTAAGGCCCTTTAACCTTATGCAGGTATTTCTTGGACATAGCGGTGCGCATGATGTAGAGGGAAACGAACTTCCTCGACTGGTTTATGTCTCCAGAGAGAAGAGGCCAGGTTACCAACACCACAAGAAGGCTGGTGCTGAAAATGCCTTGGTAAGTGTATATCCAATCTTAGATATTGTGAAGATATTGCATAATATCTTTTTTGTGATAAGCTAAAATTTAATGAGCAAACGTTCTACAAGACAGTAGAACAAAGCAAGAAAACGATCATCAAAAGAGGACATTTTCTCATACCAAAACAGCGACAAAGAGCAGATATTGCATAATATCATCATCACCTTGTTGTTATATTAATAGAATCACTACCGGGTTGATACATTACAGGTGAGGGTGTCAGCAATTCTCACAAATGCGCCCTTCATCCTCAATCTTGATTGTGATCACTATGTTAACAATAGCAAGGCGGTTCGAGAGGCAATGTGTTTCATGATGGATCCACAAGTCGGTCCAAATGTGTGCTATGTGCAGTTCCCTCAGAGGTTTGATGGCATAGATCGCAGTGATCGATATGCCAATCGCAATACTGTCTTCTTCGATGTAAGTAAGCCCATATAAGTTACACATAGAAGAAGTAAGTGGATCAACTGTGATAACCTGTATTGGAATTCGAATTTCAGGTGAACATGAAAGGACTTGATGGGATCCAAGGACCGGTCTATGTAGGAACTGGATGTGTCTTCAACAGGCAAGCACTTTATGGTTACAGTCCTGCAGCTTTACCCACTCTAATGCTAAAGGCTTCCTCATCCTCCTGCTCATGGTGCGGCTGCTGCTCGTGCTGCTGCCCCTCTAAGAAGGCCGCTAAAGATCACTCAGAGGCTTACAAAGATGCCAAACAGGAAGATCTCAACTCTGCTATCTTCAATCTCAGGGAAATTGATAGTAAGTAACAAGTATTGTGTGGTTAGGAACATGAACATGAACATGAACACAAACACGGGTTTAGTTCAAACATTAAGCTAAACATGCTGCTCAATTTGTTTGTAGGTTATGATGAGTATGACAGATCAATGCTCATCTCCCAGACAAGCTTTGAGAAAACCTTTGGCTTATCCTCTGTATTCATCGAGTCCACATTGATGGAGAACGGAGGGGTTCCTGAATCTGCCAATCCATCAACACTGATCAAAGAAGCAATCCATGTTATAAGCTGTGGTTACGAAGAAAAGACTGCATGGGGGAAAGAGGTGTGCCTTGTTGATTATCAAATTCCTATCAAACTGAACAATTTCATAACTTGTAGTATGTATTTATATGTGATATTCAGATTGGCTGGATCTATGGATCGGTGACAGAGGATATCTTGACGGGGTTCAAGATGCAATGCCGGGGGTGGAGGTCTATATACTGCATGCCCTTGAGGCCTGCGTTTAAAGGGTCAGCCCCCATCAACTTGTCTGATAGGCTGCACCAGGTTCTGAGGTGGGCTCTCGGATCGGTAGAAATTTTCCTCAGCCGGCATTGCCCTCTCTGGTATGGGTTCGGCGGAGGCCGCCTCAAGTATCTCCAGAGACTGGCGTACATCAACACCATCGTCTACCCTTTCACATCCCTCCCTCTCATTGCTTATTGTTCCTTGCCTGCAATCTGCCTTCTCACCGGAAAGTTCATCATACCAACCGTAAGTCCACACATATTTATATATTATTAAGAAAAAACTCCAGGTACTAACTTTCTCCGAATTATACATCTCAAGAATTTGATGCTGACTTATTTGTCGATCAGATCAGTACTTGACTTATGTTAATTACACAAACTAACATTTTCCGTTAGAGATGACAGAAAACGTTAGGGAAAACTCAAAAAACTAACAACTCTACAGTTAGTTAAAAACTAACAAGTCTATTGTTAGTTTTTTAGTTCAATAGTCATGTTGCAGTTAGTTCTTGGAGTTTTTCCTAACTTTCTCCGTCGTCTTTAACGGAAAATGTTAGTTTGTGTAATTACCATAAGTCAAGGGTGTTGATCTGATCGATAAATAAGTCAGCAGCCAGTTCTTGAGCGGTACAACTCGACGATAGTTAGATCTTGATTTTACCCCTACTATTAAAGAACGGATTCAACTAAAAGCTTAAGCTGATATTATATGCAGCTTTCGAACCTGGCAAGTGCGTTGTTTCTGGGTCTGTTCCTGTCGATCATAGCGACGAGCGTGCTGGAGCTCCGGTGGAGCGGAGTGAGCATCGAGGATCTATGGAGGAACGAGCAGTTCTGGGTGATAGGAGGAGTGTCGGCGCACCTATTCGCGGTGTTCCAGGGGATCCTGAAGATGCTGGCGGGGCTGGATACCAACTTCACAGTGACGTCAAAGTCGGCGGACGACGCGGAGTTCGGGGAGCTGTACATAATAAAGTGGACGACGCTGCTGATACCTCCGACGAGCCTGCTGATCGTGAACATGGTGGGGGTGGTGGCGGGGTTTTCGGACGCGCTGAACAAGGGCTACGAGGCGTGGGGGCCTCTGTTCGGGAAGGTGTTCTTTGCCTTCTGGGTCATCCTCCATCTCTACCCCTTCCTTAAAGGTCTCATGGGACGACAGAACCGCACTCCCACCATCGTTGTTCTCTGGTCGGTGTTGTTGGCCTCTGTTTTCTCCCTTGTCTGGGTCAAGATCAACCCGTTCGTCAGCTCCGGCGACGCCACCAAATTGACCTCAAGCTGCATTTCTATAGATTGTTGAAGAACCCATATATGTGCCAAATGATTACAATTTGGATTTTAGCTTTTGTTTGTTCCTTAGAGTGTGTGTGCCGGAAGAGAAACTTATTACAGGTTCCCATTTTTTTTGTTTCCATATGAATGACACACATTTTGTCCCATGAAAACCCTTTTCCGACTTTCCAGTATTCCATTGATAATCCCATCATTATTCATTCGTTCATTGTAATGAAACAAAAAATAAGCTGAGAAATAAAAATCGTCAGTTTTTCTATCGTTGGGCACTAGATTGAACTTCAATTTGTAATTTCTTAAGTATTGATCACATATAAGAAAAACCTCTCCCAAAGTTACGTGAGAACTCACACCCCTTAAACGCATCCACAATCATCTCGTCGGTAGCTGACGAGATAATGCTGGCGGGGACAATAAAAAATCATTTTTTTGCCAGCACTCCCAGCCAGCGAGCTATAATGGTAAAACCTTTTTGTTGGCTTATAGCAGCCCCTTTTACTTACATTTTTGCTCCCCGCCAGCGATAAGTGCCGACCTTAAGCTCCCAGCCAGCACTCCCCACCAGCGAGCTCCCCGCTTGCTCCCGCCAGCTCCTCGCCGGCGTTTTCTCCTCGTCAGCGCCATCTCACCCATGGTTGTGGATGCTCTAAGACCTTAGTTGCAGTGGACGGCTTCCATGGCTTCGGTCATGGAGGTTGTCGATGGACAGGGGCACTGAAATTTTTCAGTGTCAATACATGACTGTAAAAAAATTGAGGAGGGCACAACTATGAAATTAGAAAAAATTAAGTGGTATTTTTGAAAAAAAAATCGAAAAACATACAAAAGAATTTCAACAAAAAAAATTGAGGGGGGCACGTGCCCCCCTAGGCACCATGTGGCTCCGCCACTGTCGATGTAGCTCTCTCTTCCTCCTTTTTTACGTATTGGGTAGTCATCGTCGCTTGTATAATGACTGTAATCTTTCCCCGCTCGAGCACAACCGTCGCCGTCCTTTTCATGTCCCTCCACCGTTGTCGGATCTACGCTTCAACCAGGCAAACCGCTGGTGGTTACTCTTCTCATCGTCGTCGATCGAGGTAACACATAGTCGAAAAGACTTTAATGAACCTTTAGGGTTATTCACGAATCAACCTCCACAGTTTATGGCTTTGATTTGTCGATACTTGGTTTTGGTAAATTGGTACCCACCGAACACTTGCACGAGGCCATTGGAGAAGGTTTTAGAGGGATACAATCAGTGGAGCTGGGATCCGGGACCTACCCATCTTGACCCGAGACCGATGTTGCTTGGCCGTCCTAGAGGAGCAAGAAAGCAGGTCATTACTATTGCTTAAATTTGGGTTGTATTTTTCTTTTCGGTTGTTGGACTTTTTATTTCCTTTTTTGTCCTTTTGAAATGCTGGTAAGGGGATGTCTTGAGGTAGTGTCTACGATCCAAAGTAGACTGTTTCTACGAGACCACCAGAGCTGGGTTAGTTACGGTCAATCCGGACAATATTCTGGAGCCCAGGATTATTACGCCATACTTTATATGGTTTATGTTTTACAGTAATGCACTTCCCTGTTACTCGTTTCAATTTTTTTTTGTAATTTCTTAGTTAAACTCGTTAACTTAAACCTTTTTTGGAATCTTACTAAGGTTAAATTACAAATGCATACCCTTAAGTATGCACGTTTAATCGATGAATACCCTAAAGTTTAAAGTTAACTGATGCATACCCTGAAGTTTCATTTATTAACCCAGAATCCTTTCCGTCCACTTTTCCATCTATATTCTGTTAATTTAAAAAAAATACCCAAACTACCCTCAACTCTGTTATTTTTTTTTATATTTTTTATATCCAAATTAAATTAATAAATAAATAAAATAAAATAAAAAACAAAAAAGCATTATCCTTATCACTTCCTTTATCCTTATCCTTTACTCAATTTCAGAATTCATTTGGTCACGAAATTCATTTGCACTTGGCTACGCAGAGTTCAAAGAGAGAGAGAGTGAGAGCTCCGGCTATGGCGAGGCCAAGGAGCTCCGTCCACGAGATCGCAAATCTGGAACCGTGAGAGGCCAAGGAGCTCCGGCCACGGTGAGGCACCACCGGTGAGCTCGAGCTCACGACGGCGAGAAACAGAGACTACGCCGGCGAGAAATAGAGCTCGGTGTTCGTCTCTTCGTTCTAAGGAATAAGAATGGTCGGACGAGGTCGGTGGCTCCGATTTGTTCTCTCTCCCCTCTCGAGTTTAAACCTGCAAAATCTGGCGATACTTTCTTCTTCTCCGGCGATTGATGGTTTTTTATTTGGGATTGAGGGTTTCTAAAAAAATTTATATGAGGCTTTTTTATTTTGGTTTGTGAGGAAATACATATCTGATTTGAGGGTTTTTTTATTTGGGTTTGTGAGGATAAACAGATTTGAATTTTTTGATTTGAGGGTTTTTGATTTGGGTTTGTCCATCTTCTTCCTTGAGCGACAGTGATTTGGGTTTGTCCATCTTCTTCCTTGATTTGGGTTTTTGATTTGGACCTTGCTGGAACTGCAGAACTGAACCAAGAAAAAGAGAAAAAAAAAATAAAGAATTGTATTTTTTGGAAAATTAGTAATAATGATAATTAATAGAATTAGAAAAAAAAACAGAAAAAATGAAATAAAAATAGAATTTGAAAAAATCAGAAATAATGAAAGAGTTGGTAAAAAATGAAATGAAGAAGAAATAATAAAAAAATAGAAAGAAAAAAATGAAATGAAAACGGAATAAAAAAGTAAAAAGAAAGAATTTACTAAAAATTGAATTAATTTTCATATAAAAAGAAAGCAGATTGAGAAAGAACAAAAGAAAAAGAAATCTGAAATTTATATATGTTTTTGATATAAACACTTTTTGATAAAACAAGTTTTTCAAAATAAAAAATGAATTTTAAAAAATAGAAACTGAATTTTTGGAAATAAAAACTGAATTTAGAAAGTAAAATCAGAAAAAGAAAAGAAATAGTAGGTTGTGTAATATTGGAAGAAATTCAAGGGTATTTTTGTCCTTTAACAAGAAGAAGACTGACAGAGATGGACGAAAGGGGTTCTGGGTTAATAAATGAAACTTCAGGGTATGCATCAGTTAACTTTAAACTTCATGGTATTCATCGGTTAAACGTGCATACTAAGGGTATGCATTTGTAATTTACCCTCTTACTAATTTAATTTGTTCAAAACTTAAACAATTTGTATTGCATGTGTCCTTTTTTTCATTATATTTTGTTTTCTTGGTTTTTATTCAAAAAAAATTGGCTATGTCTTCTACACATTATGTTTGTTCAAAAATCAAGCTTCATATTTTAAGATGACACAAAAGATGATCAAATTGACCCAAAATTATAACTTGATACTTCATATAAAGTTGATCATTTTTAAGTAGTATGGGACAGTAGCTTTCAGAAGAAAAAAAAGTAGCGTGGGACATTTTTGCTTCAGATGAATAAACGTAACGCAAGGAGAAAATCCATGTGGCTGTCGGAATCGGAAACATCAAAGCGTGGAAATCAAAATCCACGCGGTTTATTCTCTCATAAATGGATTCGCCCAATACCATCTCCTCAAAAGGTCTGATGACAGGTGGGTATACGTGTAGTCTTCTGGTGGAGAGTATACTGATTTTTTTACTCTCCCGAAGTCCCATCACGTACCTCATGGTAAGACGTACCTGGGTTCCACGTCATACCACCCAATATAAATCCTATCTTCATCATTCTAAGTGAAAATTGATTTACTATCTCATAGATCCTATATTTTCATATTAGACTTACTTTTTTAAAATATAATATCACAAGAAGGATGAAACAAAATATGCACCGTCGGATAAATTTTATATATGAAATTTGTATTTTTTTTAGAGGATACGAGGTTATATATATTATAAGTCACAAGAAAAAATAACATCAAGAAAAATAAGCTCTAACGTTATAAGATTAAGAAAACATACTGTAAAATAAAAGTTTATTGGTCAAAATACTTCATTAGACTGTTTAAAATGTGGTACTACGATAGCTATTGAAAAAACTGGTACAACGAATCTAAACAGGAAGTTAAGACAAAGCGGGCCCTTTTTCGGATGGTTGACACCGGAACTCTAGGAAGTGCTCCAGGAATAGATTGTGTTACTAGTCGAGACCACCAAAACAATCGCTGAAGCCCGAAAGTGACGGTGTGGACACTTATGAACTAGGGATTGGAATGACTCAATTGGACTGTGCATCCTCCCCATAAACCAGCTGGCGTCGTACCCCCTCTAATGATAATGAGGGTATGTAAAAACGTATAAATGTTGGTTCCTAATCTGATTGGAGAATGTCGCGCCGATACTTGGTGGAATCGATGTCACCCTACGTTTAATGATGTTGTATTACCAGCAAATCCACCACTGGACCACAAAGTCCTCATTGATCGAGACAAGGGTGTGTTCCGCCTCTCGCCGGTTGGACTACCAATCCATTGGACCCCGTAGGCCTGTCTGAGTCAATGCTCAGGGTTAGTGTTGGATCATTGAATATCCGATAAATAACAACAAGCAAGTACTTCATGTCACTGATTGAGGAATAGGTCCTAACAGTACATATCCACTCTATAATCATACGAACAACATTTGTTGATCGAAGCACCGATCGACTACTCTCGTTGCCTCTACTCTGTCCTCCGCCGCTGCTACCGTCGTTGTCTTGCCCGCCCAGGATCACCTTGACGTTGTCGTGACCAACGACGTCCTAATGTTCTACAACGCACGCCACCACCGATGACCAGCCACTTGAACATTACATCCCACTAAACGACGTCGAGATGGGAACCTCCTTGGTGACCGTCAGCGGAGAAGACTCGCTTCACCCTGTGTCGTCGCCATGGCTCGTCGTCATCGGCCTCTTAACCCTCGGTTGGGCCGATCCTTTCTCCGTGATAGGATCAATATGGCCACCTTAGACCAATCAGGTCCTCGCCCCCCCGGCGCCGCACCCATCCCTACCCGCGAACAAATCTTGTCCCCAAATATACGGCCCTCGGTGCCGATAAATGTCAGCAACAATAAAACCCCAAACCAACACCATACAAACCATGCCATGAACAGATCATGAGAAGCTTCCATGGTGAACAATCATGAAGGACACAGTCATAATTATGCGATCAAACACCAAGGCATTGATCTCGTCCCAAAACCAAACAAACAATAGCGACAGAAATAACCCATTTGCCACTGCTCTCAAAACAAGTAATCATTCAAAGCTGCTGCCGTACATGCTACTCGACAGCTCCGTCGGCTTCCTCGTGCTCTTAGTTTTGTGCATAAGAATATCAACCCTAGCCGTGATTGTTATTGCAAAAAAGAGAAATAGAGCCATGACATAGGTCATGACAGTGACTAAAACCATAACCACGAGGAGGGAATTCTTGAAAGTAGGTGGAGCTGGCTCACACAGTGGATGTCGTTTGGACTCGATAAGGAGGAGTTGTTGAACAAGGGAGGTGTTTTTAAATGGATTAAGGTTTAAGGTATCCCTACCCATGGGTGGAGCAAAAAGTCTTTTGAGGCAGTCGTTGGAATGGTGGGTGATGTGGTTTACGTCCACTCGGGGATCACTCTCGGGACTTGATTTGGAACAAGCATATGTTTTGACTTGGTTCTCGCTTGAGGCATCCTCAAAGATATTGATAGAGGTTGAGCTAGATGGAAAGAAGTTTTCGGTTCTCATTTCTCAGGTGGAACAATCTTCGGTACTAGTATCTGACCCAATTAGTTCCTCTTGTATATAATTGGCTTCACGAGACAAAAGTTTAGGGATTGTTGGGGAAGATCGACATTCTTTAATGGATGAAAAAGATGGAGGATGAGTTAGTTGGGTGTGAACCCGTTTGCAGCCTAGTTCCTGCAAGTACTGATGGAGATTCATCTAGCCCGACACTGGTGCTGAAGTCAGTAAGTTCGACTTCTGTAGGGGTAGACGAGACAAAGGGTTCCACCTGCGACTTGGAGGAGACGATGTCCGCGATCCTGAAAGCTAGAAAGAAAACTTGGAGTCATTTCGAGACAAAGGGTTCTACCTGCGATTCGAAGGAGACGGTCTCCATTACCCCGAAAACTAGAAGCAAAACTTGAGGTCATTTCAAGACCCGTTACACGAGAGATAAAAAAGGACTAGCGATAAAGCGATTTCTGATGATACGTATGGACCTAGACTTGGGAATTTGTAAGAAACAGTCGTGGAGAAGGCATGAGTCTTCTGACATAAGGTTGAGTTTACAACAAAGGCCAAAGGGCCTCTCCAGCAGGAGCAACTAGCAAAGCTTGATGATGCGTGGAACATAGTCGAGAGTATCAGAATCAGATTCTGAAAAGGAGAAGGTCTTGTCATCAGCGACGGTGAGGAAACTCCGTCCATCCCTTGTTCTACTCTCTCCCGTGGAACGTAAAAAGAGTGGCGGAGGCTTTCGATGCCCGCTATTAGAGCTCTATTCGATCTAAACAGGTGGTTTGCAAAATGGCATCTTGTCTTTGTATTTTTTTCTTCGATTAAGTTAGGTTTAGCTATGTTCGATTGGATCTGTTACGTATTTAGGTTTTAGTTTTGTTCCTGATTTTTGTTGAGTTCTTATTTGATGGTCCCTTTTTTTTTTTTTTATAGTTTTCAAGTCTGTTATTGACTTACATGATTTCATTTATTATTGAAATAAAATATTACAATAACAATTATGTTTTTGGCTGCTTTGATATAAGATTATTATGACGTGTGAGAGTCATATGGACAGCATTAGTTTGTTCCAGGGTAATTCCTAGTCATGATTTCTCAGTTACACAGTTCCACTCTCTCAAACACTGTAACTTTCTCTCTCCTCCAAGTTAAGAGCACAAGCTCACACTCTACTCTAGCAATCACTGCCCTCTCTCTCCTCTACAATGGAACCACTCCCCGCTCCGCCCTTCCTTCTCTCACTCCTCCTCCTCCTCCTCTCATCCGCCGCCACCAATGCCACCGCTTCTCTGCCTCCAAGCCCCTCTCCCACCGCCACACCAACGGCCCCAGCAACCTCCTCATCCACACTAGACCCAAAGCAGGTCCAAGCCCTCCACTCCCTCGACATCCCCACCGCCAAGGACCCCTGCTCCGCCAGCGCCGGAGCCGTCCTCTGCGACGCCGGGAAGCCCTTCCGCCACCTACTCTCCCTGACCCTAGCCAACTGCTCCGACGACGTCGCTCTCTCCTTCACCGCCCTCAAGTCCCTCTCCACCCTCACCTCTCTCCACTTCCTCAACTGCCCCGCCGCCCCTGTCCGCCTCCCCGCCGACCTCGCCTCCTCCCTCCGCTCTTTCTCCGCCGTCTCCTCCCTCCGCCACCTCTCCGGCGTCTGGCTCGCCCGCCTCCGCAACCTCACCGACCTCACTGTCACCTCCGTCCCCGTCAATGCCTCCGGCCCTTACGTCATCCTCGGCAACATGAAGAAACTCACCTCCCTCACCATCTCCGCCGCCAATCTCACCGGATCAGTACCCAAACACCTCAATCCGAATATGACCCACATCGATTTCTCCCGCAACAAGCTCAGAGGCAAGATACCCACATCGATTACCCTCCTCGAAAATCTCAACTCTCTCAACCTCTCCTCCAATGCCCTCGCCGGAGAAATCCCCGACGACATCGGAAACCTGATCTCTGTCACCAACCTCTCTTTGTCCTCCAACTCCCTCTCCGGACCCATTCCAGAGTCCCTCTCCGCAATCCCCGGCTTGACCCACCTCGATCTGAGCTCTAACCAGCTCAACGGCACCATACCCAGATTCATCTCCGACATCAAAACCCTTAAGATCTTAAATCTCGCAAACAACAACTTCCATGGCGTTTTGCCCTTCAATGCCTCTTTCATCAAGAGGCTGGTCGTGTTCAAGGTTGGTGGGAACAGCAATTTGTGCTACAACCACACCGTTCTCTCATCCAAATTGAAGCTTGGGATTGCAAAATGTGATAAACACGGGTTGCCCTTGTCGCCGCCTCCGGCAAAAGACTCGTCCGCCGACGATAGCAGCACTGACGACTACGAGGACGACAATGAGGATGATGGCAGCCAGAAGAGTGGGCAACATCATGGTCCAAGTAAGGTTGTTCTTGGTGTAGCAATTGGGCTTTCTTCAATTGTGTTTCTCATTGTTTTTCTAGTTCTTTTATCAAAATGTTGTGGTTAAAGCATTGAATTATCAATTCTTTTAGTAGATTAGATCCCACATTGCTTAGTTAGATATTCGAGTTGATTAGTTGCAGAGTGAAGAACAAAAAGAACCCCTAAAGAAAAAAAAGAAAAAGGGTGGAATCATCATTCAATTGGGTGTGCTATTCTTGGTGTTTTGATTGATTCTTTTTCCGTTAGGTGTGTACACTGTCTATGGGGGTGTATTATTAGCTGCCATAGCGGGAATTAATCAAGTCCGTATTTTTTCTGAGCTACAAGTTCCATCTTTATAGTATATTTCACAATTTCTTCATAAATTTGGCTTCTCTATTGAGCATCCTCGCTTTGATTGAGCTTTGTTTGGTTGTGTATTTAATTCTAGCATCTACTCTCTTTTGCATTGAATGTTTAGCTGGATGAAAGTTTTACCATGAGTTGAACTGCCATTTCTGTAATCACGTTGCAATTGCCCATCTGAGTAACATATGTTAAATGGGAATGTGATTGAAGGATTTGGACGGCATACCATTCCTCTCTAGTGTAAGTTTCTTGCAATTTCTTTGTTCGGCTATTTCAGATTGGAGGAGTACAACTCCCAAGTTGGTGTAAGTTGGTGGGTTTGTAAAGATTGGTGACAGATGTTCGGATCTGTAAATCCTTTTTAGCTGTCCTAATTATGTTGAGCAGTCCTTTATCTCATTTGAATCTGTGTCCTTCATAAGGAATGCTCCTACTCCACCTTAGTTGGACTGCTAAATTCAGTCTAGGGCGGAGATTTTGCTAACAGCAACAGCTATTTTGACCCATTTTTTAAAGTTGGGAATGAGAATGGCCCCAAACAGTGACTTTCTGCAACTTTAGGGATAGGTTATGAAAAGGGATTGATGGGCATTGGATCCATGATACTACAAGTGTTTGATATTTAGACCTTCTCTACAGATCTTGTTGTTATGCTTGATTATAGAGGAGTTGTAGGTCCACAATTGCGCACATTCTTGGATTTGAACAAATTATGGCATGTCCTGAATCAAAATGGCCTTGCTTCCATTTCTATTTGGGTAGCGATACAGTTTTGAGATGGCTATCTTAGATGTCTGTGTTCCTTATTGGGTGGGCGAAAAGGACAGCAAGAAGTTGGGGGCGATGCATTGAACTTTGAGTGAGTTATTGTATCTTGTACATTGTGTTTGTTCCATGAGAGTTTGGTCATATGTTAACATCAATCATCAGCAACACAGCCAAAAATCTGAAATAACTCACATTGCTGTGTCAGTTGGTGTCTATTAAAAGGCATACATGTTGCATGTTCTGTGTGACCTGTGACAATAATTACAAAAGAAAAGAGTATTGATTGTAGAATGTGGGTTGTTCTCTCCCATACCGATCTTTTGGCGGCTTCTAGTGTTTCTCTGTTACCTACACTACACTGCATATAAACATCATCTGTAGCAGTAGCTTCGCATTTGCAACTATTTACCAATACATCTGAATAGTTTCCAGTAGTGATTTCAAACATATATTTCATCTTCATGTGACTGACAACCATAGAACATGAATCCAAAGCATTTTTTTTCAAGTGTTTGGCATTTCTCCTGGAGACAAGATTAGAACAATGCAGAACAAAAGATCTTTACTAGTCTTGAAAATAGCATCAAGTAAATACCGAATCCAATGTGAAAGTAACATCGACATAACTGAGAAAGGGTAATTCAGGTCCTACCAACTCACAACTTTTCAAAGGGATGTTCATGCCCAATAACTAATTAAAAGATTGCAGCTATTCAAAATTCAAGACAATTTACTAAGATTGTGGATTCTCCCTCTATCCAGTAATGTTTTGAGACTTGTTAAGGATGACTCCCTCGTATTTCACTTGGAACCACTTCATGGCATCTTCTTTTGTGACTCTATGTTGAATTCCAACACGGGACTTGCACCTGCGGCGACGACCAACACGATAACCAGGGCGTTCCAGCACAACATAGAAGTCCATTCCATAAATACCAGTGGAAGGATCATACCTATCACACACAAAAAAACATAATTAACACCACAACCAGTGGATTGTTGTTCTATGTCTAGAAGCAAAACAAATGTTTATATATAAGCATCACATTTAGCTCCATATCAGATATTCAAACTACTTTCCAAGTCAATATTGTATTCGAACGGTCTTTCATATAATTTAGGCACACACATGGTCACCTATAAAATTACATGAATGCCAGCTGCATTTTTTTTTCAACGCTCATCCTCCCATTGGGCCTCATAAATATTAAATAGGTGGGTGAAGAGATTAAGCAGCTTGTTGATGAGATAGAGGCCCATTGCACAGGGTTACAGTAAGGTTCATAAAAAACCTCTCCCCAATCTTGTAAACTTGGAGAAACCCAAACATATCACAGCCTAAATCCAGCTAACATTACAGAGACACCCCAAACCATAATACCAAATTATCAAGTCTTCGGAGGCAACGAAATGGGGCTTGCCACAACTTAAGTCAAGAAGTACAAGTCCAATCAAGATATACAAATAAGAACGTTTCTACTCCTCATGATATGGCACAATTGAGTTCATAACACTACCCGAGATTGACACCTTAGTCTCAGACTCAGACAATATGATAGAATTAAAAGCTCATCCAAAAACCATTCTACAACTTGAATTCTTTCCATGCTTCTAAACACAAGTATGTATGGCGATACAAATTAAAAGATAGAGAATTATAATTTTGGAATATAAACCCTAATGAAATCAAGCAACCCATTTTCTTTACTACTAAACACAACATCACAAGCATAATTCTATCATGACATTGTTTGAGTTGCCTACAAATCGTGTATCTTGAATGAACAAATGGAAGATGTATAACTTGGAAAATTACACAAATCATATAAACAAACCATACTTAGCATAGGTGTGAGTTAATCAATAGAGTAAATATGTAAATAGTTGTAAGAACATACTTGATTCCAAGATCAATGTGCTCCTGGATACCAAACCCGAAGCAACCAGTGTCACTGAAGTTCCTCCTGAGAAGCTCGTACTCCTTGACCTTGAGCCCGCTCTCGAGAAGCTGCATAGCCTTGTCGCCCCTCACAGTCACGTAGCAAGCAATCTTCTCGTTACGCCTGATTCCGAACGACCTCACAGTGTACCTCGCTGTAGCACAAAAATGTCAAGCCTAACACTCCGTATCAGATAGCAACGACATGAGTTAGGGCAAAAGAAATGGTACCCTTGGAAAAGACGGGGCTCTGGCCAGAGAGTTGTTCCAGGACTTTGGCGGCGCGAGTGAGGCGATCGCCGCTCTCTCCGACGGAGATGTTGAGGACCAGCTTCTGGACCTTGATCTCCCTCATAGGGTTCGTTAGCTTCTTCTCCGAAGCCTGAATTGAAAACACACAGCATCAGTACAAACTTAATTACAGTGTATCAGAAAATGAGGTGCGTGCGGAGGAGACGCTGAGATACCATAGTTGCGAGTTGGGCAGTGGTGGCTGAGAGGAGGCGCTGTGCGGAGGAGAAGCTGAGATGCGATGTGATAGAGACGAAGAAATAGAGGGAACGACACGAGAAGTGGGTAGGGTTTTGTTTCGGGCCGGGCCTGAGTTTTCGAAATTACTGTAGTACCACTGAGAATGGTTAAAAAGAAAAGTTCAAAAAATGTTCCGTTGCCGGGACTTGAACCCGGGTCTCTCGGGTGAGAGCCGAGTATCCTGACCAACTAGACTACAACGGATTTGTGCATAATTATTATACTGTAACATTTTTATATATAAAGAATATCCCTTTTTGATATTTTTAGGGTCACAAGACTCACAACCATTTGTTTATATTAAATAATTTTAATCATTTGAATAAGGAGTAAATTATTAATGATTTCTCGGATGCCCCCAAAAGATATACATGCGTTGATGAATGACACATGGAAAACATAGATAATACATACTCCGACAATGCAACAAAGTGAACACCTATTCCAGGGTTGAACTTAAGACCTCTCTCATCAAAAGTTGACTCTGACCGTTGTGTTGTCCCCTTGGGGACCTCGGATGTTGATTTTGCATCTTCGTCAGGAAGTTTATTTCTGTCTAACCCTAACATCGGATGAATGTACAATTAAGAAGATATTGAAATCATGTTAGGAACTTAGGATAGTCCAATTTTTCATGTGTCCCATATGTATATAATGGATTTTACCTGTGAATCTGCCTGAGTAAATCTGTTTGATGTTCAACTAAAGAAAATAATTATATGTAGAAAAAACTCTACTTCCAACTTTTTTCCTAATCTGTAACAGCGATTTTGTAATCAAGTCTGGTATGGGAATATCAGGTATCGGCTTAAACGAGCCAGGTTAAGATTCAAGTCAGAACGGCAGTCTACTGACCTTCATTAAAACCTACAGCTAGCAAGTAGAAAATATTGGGAGAACATGAAACCTTCACTAACTGAAAGTAAATACCAGTCAAATCTGTGAGGAAAAAAAATATTCATATACAAGGGAAGGGAGAGCAAATAATACTGGCATGAGCCAATAGCATCTCCAAGAAAATCTGGAAGAAAATGAAGGAAAATCTTAGTGTTGAAAGCAAGATCAATCCCATAGCAGCTTCTTGAATCTTGAGTAGCAGCATCACTGAATAATTGTTGTGCTTACAGCATAGCAGGCACATACTAGAACATATTTACCCGAAAAAACCATGGAAGTACAAAGGCGATGACGAGGCATGCCAACAGGAAGTTGCAAAACGGCTGTCCTCGCCAGCATCCCCCTCCTTCGTTTGATGGGTCACCACCACTGCCTGCAATGAACCTCCCCTCATTCCACTCCTCCATGAATCCGTTGTCTCCAACCCCCGTTATATTTGTTGCACACTCCCCACAGATCTCACAAAATCTGCATCGACCCATACCATCAATGAGACATTTTCACATTATTTGAATTTCGATACCATTTTCACAGGAGCCCTTCCCAAAGCACTTTTCTTTGAGAGTTTCAACTTGTGTTCTACATTTCACATTATGTATTTTGCATCTGATAAAGATAACCTCCAATGACAATCCTAGGAAGTCAACACACATTCCGACCAAAAAGAATGATAATAGCTTAAGAGGAATTGTTTTGTGAATACCTGCTGTTCTTAGAAGTTTAGCAATCTCTAGTTCCTCACATACTTGGTATATGTAAAACTCATATTGCATAAAAATAT
This sequence comes from Erodium maritimum, assembly GCA_963921825.1. NCBI lineage: Eukaryota > Viridiplantae > Streptophyta > Magnoliopsida > Geraniales > Geraniaceae > Erodium > Erodium maritimum. Next base: position 138,392,195 of record OY997588.1, on the reverse strand, counting down.
AAATAGTTTATCAAACAACTAAAAAATGATAATAATGTGAGGAATACCAAGGATCACATTCTCTGCATTTCATGAGTTTTACAGTTCTATAAACAAAATTTTCTATATTGTGGAATATTTTCTTAACTAAACTCATATGTCTTGTTTTGATATTTTTTACACTATTATGCATAATCCATTTTTTCCTTGGTACAGTAGAAACTCTACAAATTAACAGTCATGGAAACATCAAAATTTATTAATTAAAAGAACAATTAATTTATATTATTAATTTAGCACTATATCACCGAGTCGGGACCAAACAAAAATATTATCTTAGAGAGTTCATTAAATAATCGATTATTAATTTATCGAGTTTCTACTGTATGATCTCGTGTACAAAACATGAGTTAGTCTTAATTATAGTTACTCGCCTACTATACCTTAGCATTTTTTTTCTTTCTAATGCCACATGCATAACAAGAAGAGTTAAGGTCAGAAATATAATTCTAATAATGTAAGGGCTAAAGAAATTTGAATCCTTATCTTTTTCTATTTCTTAATTCTTCCGTTGCTCAAAAATCACATAATCATTCCAGACAAGAATGATAGCCTATTAATTTAACGACAAAAGACTCAGAGCAAGCTGCCAAAAAAACTAATTTATGGCGAAAAAAGAGAGGAGAAGATACATTACCTATTTCCTTTCAGCTTAAACCACACCTCTGCACAATTAATATGAGCAATGCCAAGTTCATCTTTACACCCACAACCAAGATTAATCAAATCTGTATCAGCATGATCAGAGGTACTCGTCTCCAATGGTTGCTCGGAACTCAAATGACAAATCCTACAAACCCGTTCCCCATCCCAGCCATCTCCCAACTTTCCACCATCAGTGCTCTTTACATCAATCACACAAGAGCTCTTCTCCACTTCAGACACAACTTTCTTTGACTTGTCAGACGTAGTGTCCCTAAGCTTTGCACCCAGTTCCTCGTTGAGAGGCAATGTATCCTCTGAACTTGTTACCATCATTGTCTCTAACACAACCCCAGCCTCTAAATCTTGGGAGTTCTCAATTCTATCCACTCTAAACAAAGTCTCATGAGCTCCAGTCTCAGCTGAATTGCTCCCACCCTCAATCACACGAACTTGAACAGATGCTTCACTAATTGGCCTATGTTCACTTCTCTCATCATCTGTTACTTCTTCACCCATTTTCATCCCCACCTTACAAGATTCTAAAGCGTGGATTCTCACCTGTACATCACTATTTGCATTATGCAACACTAACCCATCAACAAAATCCTCAGAACTCTCGTTAGTCTCTTCACCAACTCTTCTCTGTTCAGCACCACTTACCCTCTGATCCATGATTCAACAAAAATTGTAATCCCCAATCCAAACCCACAATTTATCCAATAACTCAATATATATTACCAACATAGTATAAATGTAATTACATGGACTCCTATAATGTGATCAAAATCCTCCAATAAATCAATCCCACAACCAAAACCTAACAACTACAAAATCAATAAATTTATAAGCTTTAACCGACAAAAATCTCCATTAACTTCAAACAACCCGAACCTGATTGCTTGGGAACAAACCCAGAAGCCAGATCTTCATCCTACTCCATTGAAGACTCGATTTCCGTTCCTGAGATCCAATTGAAACGTCAAAACAAGCGTTTTTCGTCAAAAAATTGGAAAATCCAAGATGTGGGTCTCTCTCTGGGAAGATGGTAGGTGAAGAAAGGAGCTAGAGATTAGCAAAGAAGAGCAAAGGGTTTGGAGTGAAAGTATCAATCTATCTGGTGGAGGTGGTGGTGGCTTGTGGAGCAGAAAACAAAAAGATTACTATATAAAAATATGAAGCTTATTGCAAAATTATAAATCTGAAAAACCTATATCTTGTATTGTATTAATGCACTAGTTGAAGTTGTAGTTGGCGAGCACTGTTGGTTTACTGGTTGCGAGGTTGATGATTTTTGAGGTGTCGTGTTCTGATTTGAATCTTCATTGTCAACTGTAAATTGCTTGGCTTTCGCTAGAGACATTTTGGGACTGTGACGTTTTGATTTTTAATGGCTAAAGCTCTGTTTTTGTAATTACTTCGCTGCAAAATGAATATCTGATTCGATGTATCTTCTTAGTCGAATATTATATCTCATCAATTCATTCAAATAAATCGAAAACCAATTAATTTTAGAGCTATTAAAAATTATAGAATTCCTTCATAAACTGATTATGACAATTTCATTGATTGATTTTAAATATTTGGTCAATTTAACAATTTTGTTAGATATAAATAAATCTCGTTTTTTCTACGGCACCAATACTTCTGAATTAAATCTCTATCTACGAATTGATGGCTCATTTTTTAATTATCGGTATAGACAAACAAAGTTAATGATAGGATTAGAGCTTGCAAGTTGGTGGAAAGGTCAAGATCTAAGCACTTTCTTAATAGGGTTTATTCATATATTTATTATTAAATAAGCTTATTGTGGTTCTTTAGCGGAAAGGTTTGGATAGCTTTAAGCATCCCTCCTATAATTGCAAATATTATAGTTAAAAGGTCAATTTTTCAAGATGGAATTTACCATAAATTTATGGTGGTCAGTGGGAAGTTTCTATAAGAGAGTTGGATAAAGTTATGAATCATTTTTTTTATCAGGGAGGTTTTTATAATCCATCAAATTCAAAAGTTGGATTTGAGGATGCTGAAAAAATCAACTCGATTACAAATATGAGAAATTGAAAGTATGGATTACAATGTAAACTGAGCAAATGAAGCAAAATGTAAGTGAATCATTTTTTAAAAGGGTAGGTTTTTATTAACATAATTTTGTAAATAAAAACTCCCACATTTAACAGAATAGAAACTCAATAATTACTATTCATAGCCTTGACTGAGTTGGCTCATGCTTGTGCTTCTTTGGTCAACTTTTTGAACTTTCTTATTTTGACTTAGTTTTAAGTTAGACAAACTTTTTGGGAGAAATTTGGATATAAAAAATTAGTGTCACCTATAGGTTCGAGTTTTTTGATTGGATTGGGCTTTAACAGCTTGTGTCCATGTAGTCAATCCGTATTTAAACTGAAAACGGACCTCCTTTCCTCAAAATTCTGGGATTTCCAAACAGACTTCTTGAAAGGCACGATCATACTCTGATATGTTTCCTTTTTGAGTCAACCTACAAAGCCGTCCCTTAGCTTCGTCTTTAGCATTTTCAGGCCAGAATTATTGTAGGAATTTCTCCCTGAACTTTGCCTAAGTGGAGATGTTTTCGCCTTTCCCATTGGACTTAAAATCCTTGCACTTCCTACACCGACGTAGTAGAGCCGAATCGCTCAAATAAAAAGAAATGGACTTCAACTTACGTATTTCATCAGTGATTCCTATGACATTAAAATAGTTCTTCATACTCCAAAGAAAGTCATCCACCTCCTTTGCAGTACGTCCTCCATCAAATGACTTTGGCATTAGAACTTTAACTCTCGGTTGTGGAGCACCTCTACCACCTTTAGCCACAACCTTCTTGCAAATGGCTAGCTCCATCAATGACTTTCACCAAGGCCTCAAGCACATCCATCTTGGTACTCACGAGTTCAAGGCTAGCCTCCTAAGTCTCATCCACGAGCAACTCATCCCGTTCTCCAAGTCCCTAATCTTCTTTTCCTCCTCCTTCACAATGTCATCCAAAAGAGCAACCCGAGTTTCCAAATAAGGAAGAAAAAGAAAAAGAACCAACATTACGAGAAGAGCGATCATATGACTTTTTCCTTTTCTTGGTGCTGACCCTCGACGTGTCCATGCTAAGGTCTCTCTCAAGAGTAATCTGCATACCGGTCATCTCTTGTTCTCCAAACCATTACTCTGGAGGGTACGGGACCTGGAGGTGGAGTCTTTATCGAAGAAGGTGGTGACGTTCTTCTTTCCGTCCTGAAACGCCATGAAAGATATTCGTCATTGAAGACATTGGGCGTCAACCAGATACCCGTTACTATTGTTGTCACTCCAACTGTGCATACAGCCAAATCATTCCGGAACAACTTTATTACGAGAGGAATCACATTTCCAATAATAATAGTAATATTATTCTCGATAAAAAGATAAAGATATTTAATTTTCAAAAGATTATCGGTCACATTTCCATCCTTGTACGTCGTTACTCAGTTTTCCATAACAAGTTTGGTAGTCCAAAACTTCAAATGGCAAATCTACCCCTAATCCCAATGTCAATCAGCCAGCCTTTATAGGCAGATGCAAGGCCAAAAATGGGGAGAATCAACAGCTAAGCAGGTGATTGATTCAGAACCAAATCAACCAAAGACTGTGGGCTGCTTTTAAGCTTTTGACAATAATACCCCTTCACCAGTAGTGGCATGCCAACTTGTCAACCAAATTGGGTTGATTGAATGACATTTATATGTATACATGAATCATTTGTCCTCTCTTTTGCATACAATGTAAGACCGATCACATGAAATGTTTTTTTCCTTCTAAATTCTTCTCACTTCAGATATGAACATCTTAATAATTAATATCACGTCAACAAATCAACAACCATATAAAAAAATGAATCACAGATGAACAAAATGACTATTATAAGTACCGAATCGAAACTCAACATTTGTGAAAGCCAAACAACGTTTCTCTGGTTTTATGGGATTTTGTCTGGTACTTGCTACTGACACGGCTCATTCTTGTCCCTGTTCAAACAAAGATCAACCACCTTCATCAACACACCAAACTCAATTCATTGAACTCAACACAACATTCATGATTCGAGAAACGTACAGGCAATAACATTACATTGGTGAAACGAGTAGCAGAGTCAACCATCACATTACAGCTGAATATAAACATGCAAATACATCAACAATCCGACCCCCATTACATTTCTCAAGGGGCTCTATCCTTCAAGCTAGTGATACACTTACTTGACCCTTTCTTCCTTCAGCTGTTAGGATCTATCACCAGGTGAGCTCGGGGGCCTCGGGCCATCTTTACTATAAAACATGTACAGAAACGAAAAGGGCATCTTATGAAATGTAGTAGTAGATAGCAATAAAAAAGAACGAATCAAGCGCAGACTGTCCCGCCCTTGAGTTTTCATGCATCCAGTTGTAGAGCAAGAAAAGAAGCTGGTTAGACCATCAATGCATAAACACAGTTGTCACCTTGACACTCATCAACCAACAGGTTTTACATATTACTACTCTTCTTCACTTATGTACCCATTTGATGCAAGGAATTAAGACCCATTTGCCGCTTGATGTGATCGGGTATCAGCCTATTGATGAGTTCTGGAGACGCCCCATTTAACTACACATACAAAGGAGCAACCAAATTACAAACCAACTTCGTTCGACCATTAAAAATTGAATTCTCAACCTTTATAAATCAATGGGCGGGAGTATCAGGTATATGATCAACATACCTCCTGTTTGAAGTTGAAGAGAGATGGTAATGGACGGCCATTAGGAAAGCGAGCATTTGGTTCACGAAGTTCGTCAAAGAAAGGATGTGCACATGCCTCAAGCTGCAAATCATAATAAACAAAGTTAATTTTTGAACTCAAAAGGAAACACAGCACATGGTAATTCGCATTTAAGTCTTGTCCATTGAACATAATTTGCTCTATGAAGAGAAGAAAAAAACTCACTGCAGTGCAGCGAAGACTTGGTGAGTATTGTAGCAGACGTGATGCCAGATCTATCGCCTCTGGAGGCATCCTTTTATGGAAAATCTAAACAAATAGATTTGGAATTAGATTAATCATAATACATGCATAAGCACAAGCAACAAATTGACTGGAAAGGAACAAAGAGTACGGGCTGAAGAAGAAATCAACGTCAGAACCCCAAATTTATTTACACTTTCACCAGATCAAGACAAACTTTGAGAAACGCTAACAAAATATAAATGTATGCAAACCTTGTGCCAAGGGTGGGCTTTTATCTGTGGAAACCTAAAATCAGTGTAATTTGGATTCATGCAGCGAATTTCTTCTCGTGTTGGTGTACCAAGAACCTGTAGCACATTCCATCAGCTTATGAACAAAATAATCACTTCCAGGTATTAATCATAACCATCCATTACCTTGATAATCTCTACAAGCTGGTCCACAGCATTTTCCCCAGGAAACAGTGGCTACAAAATTTTAAGATAATAAAAAGAGTCTTTAGCTTAGCAGGATTGAAGACCTTTTAAAGAAAAAATAGTGTGAAACAAAACAAATATATAAACCAACCTGGCCTAGAAGAAGCTCAGCAAGGACACACCCAGCAGACCAAATATCAATTGAAGTAGTATACTCTGTGGCACCAAATATGAGCTCTGGCGCCCGGTAAAAACGAGAACATATGTACGATATGTTGGCTTCACCTTTGACCTGGTCATAAGTCACAAGTTAGTTCACATTGAACGGATGGGACATTCTAAAGAAAGACTAAAATGCAAACGGTAAATTTTCGTTAACATACATCATGCACAAAAGACTTATGTCATGAACTTTGAATCATTCTTGCATCAAGGCAACATAAATAGAGCATGCAAGAAAATCTATTTATTCATTTTGTTACTCATTAGTTTTTCAGCCCAAATAAATAATGATTAAGTAGTTATGGCAGGTGATAAAATATGAGGATTGAGGTGTCGACATACCAGCACTTTTGCGCTGCCAAAATCACAAAGCTTAACCTGGTGAGTCAGCGGATCAACCTGTACACAGCCAAAAATGACTTCAGAAAAATTGTTCCAAATTTTGCATCCAGTGAATAATCAGAGAGGTACAAACCAGAATATTTTGAGGTTTCAAATCCCTGTGGCAAACTCCAGGAACTGCATGGATATAGGCCAACCCCCTGAAGATCTGCAGGATATATGCTTGTCAGTAAAAGGTACATATGAGTTAACCATTTAACTATAAAAGGAAACTGTAAATACCTGGTACATGTAAAGCTTAACATAAATTAAAGGCATTCTTTGATTTGAACTGCTGTAGTGCTTTAGAACCCTGTACATGGTCTCAGGGATGTACTCCATGACCAGGTTGAGGAAAAGTTCATTATTGCTTGTAGTTGAAAAGAAACAATGCTTCAAAGCAACCACATTTGGGTGATCCATCACACGCATCAACTGCAACTCACGATTCTTATATCTTCTGTCCTGCAAAACTTTTTTTATAGCCACGGTCTCCCCAGATTCCAAGCACTTTGCCTGACAGAAAAGGGAAAATAGATAAATAAGGTGATGCTTAAAATGGCATCCAGACTGCAACAGCTACAACTATAACACAGTCATACCTGGAAAACAACTCCAAAAGAACCAGTTCCCACTACACGCTCTGCCATGTAACTAATAGTCTGCAAGAAGTGTATAAAGAAGAGCATGAGCTTATGAATAACTTAGATAAGCCCTCTGTGAATCGATTATTTGAATAGTTTAACTTCAAATAAAGTACTGAACAAACAAGCAAATCAGATAGGCATAATATGCTTTTAATTTACTGTTGAATGAAGACACATAAATGATGTTGAGTCAAGAACTGATGTACAATTAGTAATTATCAACAGAATCAGCTCATACCTGCTTAGGTTCTCCATTTTTCCCTCCAATTGTGGTGGATATGATATGGCCCGTGACGGGATCGCTTCCATCCACAACAGAAGCTGCCATCTCCTGTACACATGAAATCAAACATTTAAACAGCTTTTAAAGTTTGTTCCATACCAATTGCTTCATAGTACTGATACAGAACTCAACAAGTAAAGTTATCTTAGTCAATTAGCTAGAACCCCAAAAAAATACACGAAAAAACAACAATGGAGGATAAGCAAACATCATTAGAGATATGGTTTCATTTCTCCAATCAATCGGACTCTGGGGGCACCTATGATGCCAACAGATCCACCAAAACAGCTGACATAAATGAATATTAACAAATTGAAATTACCAAACACAAGAACACAAACATCAAAAGACAATCTCCACATAACAACTCAGATTAACTTCCAGCACGATGTAATCACCTTGATCTCGCAACATCCAAGCTCGGGTAAACTAGTATGAACCCACACAAGGAGCAAAAAAACCCCGAAACATTACCATAAATCAGCCTCAGATAAGCTCCGCCAACCAAAATCAGAAACAAAAATTAACCAATGCTAGGTACTAGAGACACAACAAGACAAACAGATCGATGTTTGAATCATATATATATTCAGAGAAAAAACACACACAAGCAAAACAGACCAAAAGCTGCTCACGGGATTCCAAAACAAAACCCAGCAATTGGACCCATTAAACAAAGAACACCCCCGAATCTCATGGAGATTGTATAGAAGGTGGAGGAAAATTACAGAAAAAAGTGGAGAGAAGGAGAGAGAGGGGAGGGGTTAACCTTATCCTCCGCCATATCCAGAGACAGAAGAGAGGGGGTGAAGAGTTAGGAGGAGCAAGGCATGGTGGGTGGAGAAGGAGATGAAGATGGAGATGGAGATGGGGAGAGAGAGAGAGCAGGGCCAGGAGGAGACAACAAGCCCATGTGATTCACAGCTCCTCCTTTTTCCTGTTTCGCTCTCGTTCCTTTCCGCGCGCTCTATCCATTTCCATCCCTTCGGAGCTTCTTTGTTTTCTTCCGGGATTGCCCCTGCTCTTTCCACTTATTTACGGGAATGGGACCCTTCGATGTGGAAACTGTCGACCTCAATTATTGTTCTCTTGGACCGTCTCGCCCGACGTTTTTGACCAAACTCACTCTCTTTATTGTATTCATTTATTGGGCTATTGTTCTGGTCGGAGCCCATCATGATACCTAGTTGGGTAAATCTCCACGGGCTTTCATTTTCGGCCCATTTCCTAATTTGTAACGTGTTTCCGTGAGACATGATATGATGACCGTGACAAATATATCAAGACTAACAATTAACAATATGTATATGGATATAAAATAAAATAAAAAAGAATATGCATACAGGTTGATAACATCTAGAGTGTGGTTCAGTACTACAATAATACCTACGTATCAAAGATGAACACACTCCACATACAAATCAAAAAGGCTCTCTTTCCTTTTCAACACCGAAGACGAAGAACTCAAATTTATCGGCGGTGGTGACTCTCTTCTTTTTGTTTACATAGTTGTTTTTGTCATTTTTCTCTCTTATGAAATTGTCTCGTTATGTTTCCTGGTTTAGAGTCGGTATAATCAAGTTTCGATGTTGGATGAAGTCAAATGGACTGTCTTTATGGGTGAAGTCGCTTTTGGGACTGTTCGTTTGGGTGAAGTCATGGTGTTTTGGCGAGCAACATCGATGCAACCACAACTGGAGCATGCTCTGTTTTTCTTACCACATCTAAAGATTCTAAACCATATCTCATCACAGGGAGGGACATCTCAGATGATCCCGACAAATCAAGATGACAGATCGACAATATCAGAATGCCCTACTACGCAAGTTATGAGTTTCATAAGAACTGGCATCACATACTCCATGGTTTCGTATGTTTGTCTTTGTGTTTATTACTTTTTCTTTCGTCTACTATTACAAAGTAGATTAGTATTACATATTCAAATTCGCCACGACATTTGTGATAGTTTCGGACATATACTGAATTCAGGTCTAAGACTCAATTGTTTTAATAATCGTTTAACATGACTCATGGTACACTTATGTCTTCACATTTGAGGAAAAAAACACATATTCCATCAAAGTTAATTGGAGTTGCAATGGAGTCAACAAACTACAGAAGTATAAATACAACGTAGATTAGCTTAGAGTAGTAAACCCGTAATTATCCCAAAATAAGTTGACATTTAAATCTTCCGAAACGATTAGGTCGTATCTTACTAATGCTAATGCATGTCAACAAAATTATCTCACTGGTAAGATCAAATAAATGTTTTAAAACATAAAAGAAAGAGGCCTGATCATAAGCTCTAAACCTCCCTCCCCCCCCCTCTTTGCCCCTCTCTTCCTCCCACCCTGCCGGCCCTCCTTGCCCCAAGCTCTTCGTCTGCAACCTTCCCCCAATGTTCTCCAATGAACACCTGCTCACTTTGTTCTCCACCTTCGGTCCTATTCGCAGAGCTTTCCTCCCTAGCAAGCTCAGCAAGTCGGGAAAGAAGTTTGGGTTCGTGCACTTTATTAAAGCCGAAGATGCCGCAAATGCGGTCTCTGCCTTGCATCGTTCCAAGCTTGGTTCCGAACAGCTTATCATGGACTTCTCCCTTTCCTTCGAAGTTGGCTCTGTAGCTTCTGCACTTGTGCCCTCCTCTGCTGGTGCGCGAAGTTTCAGATATGTCGTCGCTCCTCAGCACGTCGTGCCAACCTCTCTTCCCACCTCGGTTTCTGGCATCTCCTGCTCTGGCTCCTCTTGTGATTCCTGGAGCACCTCCCTGGGTTTAAGTGTTGTGGGGCTTGTTAATTCGAACCACACCCTCTCCTCCATTTGGTCCGAGCTCTCAGAGCAGCAGAAAGGCCTCGTTCGCCTCGCGGACTTGGGCAATCATGCTCTCTTTGTTACGTTCACGGATTCCCCCTCTTTCAAGCTCGCCGAGCGTTCGGGTTGGTCCTGGCTTCGGACCTGGTTTTGGGGCTTCTTCTCCAATGTTAATGCTATCATCAATGGTGGCTGCCTGCGTTGGATTTCCATTGCTGGTCTTCCCCTCTCCAGTTGGACCCGTACATTGATCCTCAACCTCGCGGCGCTGGTGGGAACCCCATTGTTCATCCACCCGTTCTCATCTTCTAGGGTTAGGCTTGATTGTGCCTTTGTTCTGGTGCACTCTCAGAACCTTCAATCGTTGATGTCGTTGTCCTCGCTCCAGGTCACTGGCAAGTCCTTCCCGATCTGCATCAGTTACCCAGATCTCGCGCAAGTCCCTCGGATCTCGCCTTCTGCCCCGCCCGACCCTCTTGCCCTTGTTGAAGGAGAGCTTCGTGCTCATTGTCCGATGGCTTTTCCGGCCCCGACCCCTTCCTCGCAGCCCCCTTCATCCTCTCCGGCCTCTGGTCACAAGTCGTCGTCCGGTGGCTGCTCTGGCGAAGACGAAAAGTCGGCTGGATCCGAAGAGCCTGGCGCGAGAGCCTGCACAGTCCCTTCGGCTTCTCCCAGTCCCAAGACCGCCTCTCTGAATTCGGTGTTGTTTGGTCCCGAGACGCTCGAGTCTCGCACAACTTGTTGCCTCGAGTCTGTCGCTCCGCACGCGTTCGGTGTAGGCACAGTAATGAGGTCCTGCCTCATTCCCCCAGCCCAAGCCCGAAGTCAGACTCTGTCCTTGGGCTTGCCTCTGGGCCTTTCCTTTCCCAAGCCTCTAGTCCCTCGTCCTGCTGGGTTCCAAGAGTTTATTGCTGATATTAACTCTCCTGCGTTGGATGATGATTCTCCTCTTGTCGACTTTCTAAGGAAGAAAAAGAAAAATCGCAAGAAGCTCGGTCGTTGAAAGCGTCCCAACCTCGCTCTTTGCGCCAACCCTCCCAACGAGTCTCTTCGCAAGAAGGCGGATGCCAAACGCGCATGGGATTTAGCTAAATCTTTGGGCTTCACTGCTAATTTTTGCGAAGACGAAGTAATTAACATGTTCGAGAACATCGCGTAATGTTGGGGTTCTTCGGCTTTTGATTGCTTTGTACTGTTGTGGTCTGTTGGTTTCGCTCTTTGTTTGTGCCCTAGTGGCCTCTGTTAGCTTGTTTTCTCTTTCCTTTACTGTATCATCTCTTTTTCAGATCTTAGTTCTGGGTTGAATAAAATCGTTTTTTTGCTGATCAAAAAAAAAATGCTAATGCATGTCCTTTGAATGTTTCGTGTGCGAGTATCTCATTTTTCCCTCTTTTTATATTTCTGAATTTGACCATGTAAACCCAGAAAGCTCAAAGCCAACGGCTGGTTTGGTAGGTTGTAGCTGTTACAAACCTGACACTTGATTTCTAAGGTTAGTTTAATTTGTACAGAATTGCATCAAAGTTGCTTCCATTTCACTCATCCAATATAATACGCACACATATATGTTATGTAATCTGTGTATCACTATCACCTACTTGTTATCTTCACTTCAACTTCATACCTCTCATGTTCTTAATTTTATTCTTATCAAACTGTCTTTCTCATTCTTGTTGCCAATTCGTGCCACCAAACCTCAATTTTGCTTACATTGTCAATTGTGGTGGTGGGTCAATTTCACCAGTATTGGAGATGGATTCAAACTTGTTTAGGATTATAGGTTTCTGGGTTGATTCAGTTTCCTATTACAGGGTTCAGAATAAACAAAAAAAAAAACTGTGTATTGCATCATATATAGATATGGGTATTGGTGCTTTTTAGGTGACTTTGGATTGTCATTAGGAAGCTTAGGGTTTAATGGGAAAGGTTGGGTCTCCAAAGAGGCCTCGTAATGAATCAAAGAAGGACTACCATAGATGCGTGGAAGCCCGGCGAGATCACCATTGGAGCAAGAGTATGGTGGTTTTAGGGTTGAAAAATGATCAGGAAGCTGCAAAGTTGGGTTCATGCAAGGGGGTTTATGTAGGGAAGAACAGGCATAGTTGTGTTCCTAAGCATGTGAGGTCAATTGCTTTTATGATTGGTTTGATGGGTTTTCTTTTCCTGCTTGATTCTCTTATGGTGTCTGTTTTTCATTCGATGCATCTTCAACGTATCTCGGGCACAGGACAGACAAAATCAAGCCTACTCGAGGTATCTATAACGCCATATGTCGTTGCCTATTGTCTTGTTATGATGATGCATATATGTGTGTTAGTACTTGTGTTAGCTAGGTTTAAGGTATGGACTAGGATGTTATTTTGAAAGCAAGTTTGGGCACTTGATTCTTTACTTGGTAATAGTTTTGGTAACATTTCTTTTCTGTAGAAGGAAGCACCCGTTCAGATGTACAGTCGGCTTCTAAATTTGGCTTCTAGTTCTCTAGCAGAGGTTGGCTTCATAAATTCTACACTTATATTAGTTCATCGTTTTCTGCTAACGTAGGATCTGAAACCTTAATTTATGTTGTAGAAAGAGTTTAAGCAAGAATCATCAAATTACTGGGAGGAACCATATCGGCAAGCATCTATATGGAAACCTTGTGCTGCCGGGAAAGCCTCAACTAACTCAGGTACTTGGTTATACCAATCTAATACAAACGTACACGTGCCATCAATGTCGAGTCTGATATCCTTTGTGTTTTTGACAGATAAACCAAATGGAAGCAATGGTTATATCATGGTTAGTTCAAATGGCGGCCTCAATCAACAACGAGTTGCTGTAAGGATTACACTAATTTGTAGCGAGCTGACTTAGGCTTCTGTTGTTGTTAATGCCGGGTTTTATCCTGCAGATATGCAATGCAGTTGCAGTGGCTGCTCTTTTGAATGCGACTCTAGTTCTCCCCAAATTTCTTTACAGCAATGTATGGAAGGATCCTAGGTAAGAAGTAGGAAGAGCTCTGTCTGGTTAAAAGGGGTTACTGTTTGTTATTTATCACTGAATCCGAGGTTGTGCAGCCAGTTCAGTGACATTTACCAGGATGATTATTTCATGAATGTGTTGAAGGACGATGTAAATATTGTGAAGGAGCTTCCAGCTCACCTGAGAGCGCTAGACATTGAAGCAATTGGAAGCTTGGTATGTTAAATGTATACTTTACTTGACAATGACTTGAACTTGTCTTGGTAATGTGATTGAATCTTTTTCAGATTACAGATGCAGATATAGTGAAGGAGGCGAAACCTGATGATTACTTCAGAGTTGCGCTTCCTCTCCTTGGAAAGAATGGAGTTGTTCACTTTCTTGGCTATGGAAACCGGCTTGGTTTCGATTCTTTGCCATTCAATATTCAGGTGAAGCACATTAACATACATGAATGATTGTTCACTATTCACTATTTAGTGATTGATGATTCATTAATTGACAAGTTGTTGGTTTTGTTGCAGAGATTGAGATGCAAATGTAACTTCCATGCTTTGAAGTTTGTCCCGAAGATTCAAGAAACGGGTTCTTTACTGGTTAGGAGGATAAGGAAGTACGATGGTGCACGAAGCATATTGGACAGACAATTGCTGGGAAACTACTTGATGCCAGTTACGTCCGAAGAGGGAACAAGACCATCCAAGTACCTTGCTCTGCACATGAGGTTTGAAATGGACATGGTGGCCTACTCCCTCTGTGATTTTGGGGGCGGAGAAAGGGAGCGAAAGGAGCTTCACGCCTATAGACAAGTCCATTTTCCCCTGCTTCTTGAGCGCCTCACAAAGTCAAAGTATGCTCTAATCCCTCTATCTTTCTCTCTGTGTGTAGGAGGCCTTATTGAGTTGAGACTAATTGTTTGATTAACTCAGGCCCGTGTCTCCGGCAAGATTGAGAAAGTTAGGGAAATGCCCGTTGACACCTGAGGAAGCAGGACTGGTTCTTGCTGCTCTTGGGTTTAAGCGAGGGACGTACATGTACCTGGCCGGTTCTCAAGTATACGGGGGAGTATCTAGGATGAAGTCCTTCACCAATCTCTACCCTAACTTGGTCACCAAGGAGACTCTCCTCTCGCCCCGTGAACTCCAACCTTTCAGGAACTTCTCCTCTCAGGTAAACAAACTAGCCAGCTCTCCAATGTATCTGTAAGTCTCTCTGCATAAAAACAAAGACTGTATGCGGAATGTTTGTTGATGCAGATGGCGGCGCTGGACTTCATTGCTTGTGCAACAGCTGATGTTTTTGCCATGACGGACTCAGGGAGCCAGCTATCTTCATTGGTGTCTGGGTTCAGGACTTACTATGGAGCTGGAAAGGCGCCCAACCTCAGACCCAACAAGAAGAGGTTAGCGGCTATTTTGTCCAAAAATAGCTCTATAGACTGGAACAGTTTTGAGGATAGAGTTAGGAAGATGATCGAGGAAGGCCAGAGATTGCGTGCTAGAGGACACGGTCGAAGCATTTATAGACAACCCAGTTGTCCAGAATGCATGTGCAAATCATGATTCCTTTTTTTTTTTTTGTATATTCACATATTGATCATTCCTATTCATTCTTTACACATCTGCATAATCTCAATAAAGTCTGTCTCTTTCTCCCTGTATTCAACATTGATATAGATAAACTCAGAACAATTCATCGCAATCTAACGAGAATGAAGAATGATAAGTTTTATTAAATAAAATCCGAGCTAAATATACATGAAATGAATGACAAGGCAAGGTTGTCATTTCTTTGCAATTTCTCCAAACACTCTCTCTCTCTGTCTCTCTTGCAATATCTTGATCTGGAAATGATGGTTTTCCTCTTACTCGGGGGGGTTACAATCACGATGGAGGGAAGAAGCGGTTGAGGTTGAAGGGGAGAGTGTAGAACTCCTCGTTCCTGCTGTCGCCTTTGAAGGCTCTGAACTTAACCCACCAAGGCATGCCTCTATCTCTCGCACTCTCCTTGTAATCAAGAGTGTTGTCCAAAAACACCGCTACAATTAACGCCACAGTTGGGGAGGAGCAGAATACGGTGTTGAGGAAATCATTAAACTGTATACCATACAGAAGAAGAAACATAAGTGGATATACACAAAGGTGTCGGTTTCCCGGGAAAATAAGGTGGAAACTCACCCAACCAGCACTGGTATGAGCAGGGCCGTGGAAGGCCTTGGCACTGTATTCTCTGAAGTATTCAGGAACCGATAGGCCTAGGAAGAGGGCCACGCCTGTGATGAACAGGTTCCTCATCGAGTTCATGTTTGTAAATTGCAAAAATGACAGACCCACAGAAGCTGGAACACAGCAGTGCATAGCAATCAGATGACCGGTATCGAACAACAAAGTGTAGTTACCATCTACAGGAAGATAAATCATGCTTACCAACAAAACCAAACATAACACAGTATATGGCTGCAAAAATGGAGAATGGTATTGATGCAAACAATGCTCCAAATTTTCCTGCAGCCATCCACCAAAACAACTTGTTACAATGAAAAAAACTGGCACATGACTTGTATTCCTGTATATATATAATGAGTTTTGACAAACCTAGCATTGAGAAAAATATCATGAAGCCAGCTGCTATTTGAATAACCCTGCGGCTCCCGACCCGTGTGCTTCCAAGAAGACCAACATTTTCTCTGTTGTTTGTTCATCATCATCTCCTTGTTAGTCTCTATCTATGAACAACCAAATTCATGAAGAAAGCAAAGCACACTTACACAGAGACTGTTGATCCAGACAAGGTTCCAAAGAGGCCATCGAGCAGGATCCCAATTCCCTGCCAACCAATGCCACGGCTAAGAACATGAGCTGGAGGTGGAGTCGCACTGGCCAAACGCGATGCAGCCTTGTAAGCTCCAGTTGACTGCATGCACCAATCACCAAAACCCGAATTAGTAATTTCTCAACACACATTGAGTGCTTTCGTTTGCATGAACATAATACCTCAATCAAGGAGACTAGTACTGCAGCCATCATCCCAAAAGCATGACCAGCATCAAATGTAGGAGCACCCCACTGAAGAGGGTATGGTATCTTTATCCTGTGAAGAAAAATATACCCGATTCTCTTCCTCAGCAATGTGCGTATATTGAATACTCAACTGATGAGAGACAAATAATATTAGTACCATGGAGCCGAAGAAATTAGGTTGGCCTTGTCTGTTCGGCAATGCACTTGGGTAAGCTCTGGACTGTGTTTGTAAGCTCCACTGGCTGTTAAGAGGTGTGCATAGGCCCATATAACCGTCACAGATAACAGGAGCGCAAAACGCTCCAGTACTGGAATTTGTCTTGCATGAAAATTCTTCAAGTACTGTGTATAGCAACAACAGAGAACACAAAATTTGAGGTCTTTCATTGCATTAAGAATGCTATTACAGGACGCTATAAACCATTGGAAAAATAAAGGCTCTGGTTGAAAATCTGCCTTATCTTCCAAGTATGTTTTTGAGTTCCAACATCACAGTGAACTAGGACTCATGACTAAAGTGCAGAAGGTTGGTGTTAATCAGCAACCATTACCTGGGAACAAGCTATAAATAAGATAAGCATTGGAACCCCAATTTCCACACACTGCCCAACCTGAAGCAAAGAACATGAGTTTAAGTGAAATTGACATTTATTCCACCCCCAAAAAGATATATTTAAAAAAAATTCATTCATCCTATTAACTTAAGAATTTGAATAGTTTTCCATTTTTCTTACCACAGGAAAGCCTCTGTCAAACATGCCAAAACCCACCAGTGCAATAACTGGCACCATTCCAAGTGGGCTGAAGAACCTGTAAGTGCAATAATGTCCTTATACTATACACATACTATTTATTTTTATTACCATTTATGGCAGTAGACTATGTGTATGAAAATGTACATTACCTTGAACATACGGCCCACATTTGACTGTACCCCAGAATTATTTGTATGCTTGATCCTACTATTAGTGCACCTTGAACTGCTCTCATAGTACTTAAAAATCTCTGCAAATACAAAAAAAAAAAATCAAATTTCTTCTCCCAAATCTTCCTTCCAGCTAGCAATGCCATGTGAATTGGAAAGCATTGGTGCACTTGTTTTTTTTTCCAAAGATTTTATGTGGCCCTACACTACCATTTTTGACTCATGATTTGTGCAAAAGTTTTGGGATGCAGTTGAATAATTGATGTACTCTACACTACCATTTGTCAAAAAGTTAATTAGGTAGTAAGTGGGTCACACAAATATTTACTGAGAAATTGTCTCTTCTTCAGACTTGTTTATTGAGCTACAACAACCAAGCAATCATGCATATGAAAATCAATTGCTGGAATGAAACAATGAGAGTGTAACAAACCTGATGACCATCCTCAATCCTCATCAATGATGAATCATGGATTATAGAAATAATAGGTACCATGAATGCATACGACCCTCCAACCACTGTAGGCAGTCGGGTCCCAAATAATGTCTGTAGTAAGGTATTAATTCCTTGAACAAAAAGTAGTGTCTGCACCACCCTCACCTTATCACCCTGAAAACCACATTCACATTATTATCATGCTTTGATGATCCTTCAAGAGTTTCTTTGATGTTTCTTGCTTCACCCATCACATTTTAGCTTAAGCATCAAACAAAATCAATGGCTATAATAGATTCCCCAAGTTTCCAATTCAATACAAAGCTACAAAACACCATTACCCACCACATTTTAGCTTATGTACCCAAAATATCAATAGGCTACCCAAAAACCATAATCAAAATTCATGACTACAGAGAAGTGAACTTTGATCTTGTCAAGAGTTCCATTAATGTGTCCCTCTCAACATCTACCACAGTCTAGCTCAAGCATTGTTGAAAAGCAATGACAAATACTTACAGTTTCTAAACTTCCAAATCCATAGAGAAGTACAAAAACACCATAATCAAACTTGCCGAAATAGAAGGTTAACTCACATCAGTGCCACCCATCAAAGGAACCAGAAATGAGGGGATCATAACTGCAGTGCCCAAGGACAAAATGTAATGCTGAAAGCCAAGAGCTATTGCCTCCCCTGCGACAAAACGTCAAAACCCTCAACACCAAACCACAATCTGTGAACAAAACCGACCAGAAATGAGCCTACCCCAAGATGGGTTTGAGTCAATACAGTACTCCAAACCCTGAAGCTGGTCCATTGGCGGATGCGAAATCTCCTCCGGCTTTGGAGGCTCTGCCATGGCTTCCAAAATTGAGCAAATGGGTTTCTCCAGAATCAACCAAAAAGACGATCCCAGAAGAAAAAAAGCCTCCGATGGAACAAAACTGAATCAACGAGGCAGAGGATAGACCATCGAAGGACTAAAAAGAAAAAAAAAAGTTAGAAAGAAAAAGCAGAGACTGAGAAAATTATGGTGTGGTGTGAAAGTTGTGAGAGAAAGTTTCACTTGCCGCCCACTATAGCTACTATGTATTGTATGCTATATACGTAGCTCTCTCTCTCTGTGTCTCTGCTTTTGATTCGATAAAGTCCCGTTAACTTTTTTATATTTCCCAGAGTGCCCCTTAAGGAACATCCAAACCCAAATGTTACCGTTGCCGTCTCAGAAACACTGATACAAGCCAAGGCATTAAATTTTACAACTCAGCTTTCTTTAATTAATCACTAGTTTGCAAATATGCAATTTACCTAACAAAGAAGTAATACAAATAACTAAGGGTGTTAGTTTGGACATGTTAATCATGCTTATTTGGCTGATTACTGTTTAGCATTGTCCCTCACGTAATCCATGAGTTTCTTTGCATGACAAATATATATATATATATATATATATATATATATATATATATATATATATATTTACAAGGGTTAAAATTGTGTGAGTTTCATTAAACTAGAATCACAACTCAATTACCACCCGTCCCTTGATCTGTTCTCGTCTTACAAATGTTACCACAACCATATCTGAACAGGTTTTTATTATAATTGTATTTTTGATAACTTGAACTTTTTGATGGTGGAATCAGAGGATTTTAATTTTGCAAGTAATAAAGACATTTGAACTGAGTAGGACCAACGTGTGGAGTAACAATGTAGGAATCTCTCTAACGTCTTTATTTCAGTACAAAGACAGAGAAGAGAGCATAACATAATAGGTACTTGAACAAATACTTAACAGAGGTATTTAATTAATAAATAAACAAACAAATCTCTATTTTCGCTTCTATTTTTGCATGCATCCAAATTGATGGTATTTGTTTAGTTAATGTACGAACTTGTATTTATAGTTATCATATACCTGTTCACCTAACCCAACTGACCAACCAATCTCCTAAAATAAAGAGATTCAAATCATACAGTAAACTGTAAACATAGGGTTTAAATCAATAAATAAATTAATCACATTCAAAAGAGATTACAAGATAAAGGGATCTAACTGCTGAAACAGACTTGATCAATGCCCTTCATCTACCGTCTTAGATTCTCTATCTGTCGGTCGTAGACATCGCTGATTGAATTTTTGTTTGAGAATAAACGATTGTATATTATAAATAACGAGTGTTTACAGAGTAGAAAAGTAATAAAACACTGAAAATGAAATAACATAAATGAAATGAGTTCCCACGATGGAAGATACTCAGATAATAAATTAAAGAGCTCAAGACATCGACTACCTCCTGTTAGCGTCTGGAAGGTGATATTGCGATAGCGTTTGACGACATCGATACAGCGAATCTAGACTGACGGAAGGTTACATCGGCAAAGTTCCGTCGAACATATCTCGTCCCCTTAATGCTTTCTCGACGGTAAAAACTATTCGTATGTGAGGTTAAAACACCATCGACGGATGATTACGTTGGCTAAGTTCAGTCGAACATATCTCGTCCCCTAAGTACTTTCTCGACGGTAAAAACTATTCGTAGGTGAGGTTAAAACATCACCGGCTTATATGATATATCGCTTATATAACTTCTTTACCGGCAGATAGATCTATCGTTCATGTAGATTCTTTACCAACGGGCAGATTCGTCGCTCATGTAGCTTATACGCCGACCATTGGATCCGTCACTTTGGTGTACGCCGCACCGACGGGTATTATTTGCCGCTCTAATGTCAGTCACACTGACATATACTATATGTCGCTTTAAGGAAAACAACGTCAACCGCTAGATCCGTCATTACAGAAAAAACAACACCGACTAATAGATCAGTCACCCTCGTTACTTCTTCCTTCAACAAGTAATAGATTAATTATTATTTTTTGCAAAAAGTGCATTACCTGCATTTAAACATAGGGTTAATTTCATCTTACTACCCTAAAAGTTTCAGATTCCATTTAAACTACCATACACTTTTTGTGTCGTCTCGCTACCCTGGATTTTTGTTTGTTTCAATTTAGTACTTTCTATCGACTTATTACCTCACAAAATCCCTCTTCTTCCATCCATTAACCACTTCAAGTTTATCATCTTCTTCCTCCCAACGCGGGCAACACACTCATCTTTCAAAAATGCAAAAAAAAAAACATCAGAAATTAGACGGGAGGTACTAAATTACGACAAATGAAACTCAAAGGTAGCGAGACGCAAAAAAAGTGTAAGATAGTTTAAATGAAATCTAAAACTTTTAAGATAGTGAAGTGGAATTAACCCTTAAACATATACAACAACTTGTGAGAACGATCTATAATTTAAAATCATTCAAAGTCTTAAATTAAAACAACCAGTCATAGAGTACTAAACATATAAAAAAAGGTTAAATACCTTTTAGGAGTAAATATCTTTTGGTATCTTTATGTTCGGTCCAGGAACATTGAGGTTTCACATGTTTGAGAACGTAGTATTATTATGTTCGGTCCATGAACCTTTTATGCATTTGGGGTTAAAAAACTAACAGAATGATGTAAAATGACTATTTTACTCTTTTATATTTCAAATCAGTAGGCTTTATGTGTTGAAAGACTATTTTATCCTTTTTTTCTCATTAGTCTTTAAAAATTTATTAATCATCTTTAAT
The DNA here is from genome assembly GCA_963921825.1 of Erodium maritimum. Taxonomy (NCBI): domain Eukaryota; kingdom Viridiplantae; phylum Streptophyta; class Magnoliopsida; order Geraniales; family Geraniaceae; genus Erodium; species Erodium maritimum. The sequence goes on along the minus strand of OY997588.1, from coordinate 138,370,773 downwards.
TTTTATTTAATTATTTAATTTAATATTTTTATTTTTCTGATTTTTATTTATTTTATTTCTAAAATATTAATAATAGTTTTTAAAAATATAGATAAAGTTTTACTTTTTTTTTAATTCTTTTATAAAATATTATTTCTTCGAATAATTATTTGCTTATTTTCATAAACAATTAATACTTGTTTTTTTACATTTTCTGAAAAATTGTTTTTTTCGATATTCTTCGCATTTCTCCGGCAAGACGTCGTCTTCTCCAACATTGACACCCGAATGGATATGCTCATCCACACCTGTGTCTCATGTCAACAACAACCAATTGGCATCCTTTAGTTTTGTTAGTGAATCGATTCGTTGGTGATGAGAGGACGACGGAAGAACTTAGTGTTTCGGTTCCCATCTACCAACCAATGCAGTTTAGATATTTGACGTCAAAATTAGGTCTTTCGATCTAACGCATGGTCGAATTGTTTCTGCATTTCTCCCTTCATCTGATGCTAGAACGGTCTCCTTCTCGTTGAGGAATAGGATATCCTGCTCACAACATCGTATATGGAGGATTACTGCATTGTACATGTCCCTGCCACACCGGCTCCCACCTCCGCGATCTTATCTAACATCGAGCGATCACCTGAGAGACCCTAGACAACTTGAATGAGATGACTACACTAGGGTCCTCCACCTAGATATTCTCAAAACGGAAGGGCAAGTCAACTCTCCTCACGACCAGAGGTTCCGTATCCCGGATAATGAGAAGATGGTCCGAAATGGAAATCCCCATATTATCAAGATGAACATCCTTCCACCGATCCAGACCCGATACTAGAGCCCTATCGAGTTGGATCTCTATGCGAGTAGAAACCTCGCTACCGCTTAGCGAAGTGTACTCATAACCCTTTGGTGGAATATAGTGAATGTGAAGCTCCTCTACAACATTCCGAAAAACACTGTATGAGTCAGTCCGAGTAAAGGAGTCCTACATTTTTTTCTCGCTAATTCAGAATATCATCAAGTCCCCAATGAGGACCCAATGTCATGGGACACCGCAAGGGGTCTAAGTAACTCCCAATTTTTCCATCGTTCCGTCATCTATGCTTCCCTGTAAGTACATGTCAAACAAGACCCCCACCTCAGTCGCTAAATCTAGAAATCTATAAAACAATCCCCTGAATAAGTCACCGTCATTGAGACCTCCTCCGACCAGAGCATCGTCCAGCCCCTTGTGGTCCTCTACCGTTTCAGCCCAACCTCCCTTATAGCCAATCTGAAATTGAAGAGTCCCCAAACGATCTACCAGACTAAAAAATCTATCAAAGGAAGACCACTATCGACCAACAACCTCCTTAGAGCAGCTCCATCGGTCATGTCAGCTGGGTCGTTGCAGGCACTGACATGGCGTTAGCACGTCGCTGACACGACTCGCTGGCATGACAGGTCGTGTCAAAGGGGCGTGTCAGGGGGGCTTGTCAATGTGTCGTTGTAGAATCCTGCAACGACGCGTCGGCGTGGTAGGAGCTGTTTTAGAGGAGAGAGAAGGCCATTTTACTCCAAAAATAACCACAAACCATGGCTCCCTACCACTAGTCATGGCAGATCATTAGAGATGGCATGTCAGGAAGCCATGGTAGAGAGGAGAGAGAAAGCCAAAAAACACCTCCTATCATGACTTCTTGACACTAGTCATGACAGACCACTGGAAATGCTCTTAGGATACTCGACCATAGCCGATTTTCCCAATCCTCGAAAATTCCAAGCTAAGATCCACACTACATAGAAAAGCCTTTCATCAAGTCCGTCACCACCACCTGCTTCAATCCTATCACCCGAGTAGCTCGCCACTTGAGAACCACACATCAGAAACAGATTACCAAATCCGAAAGAGCAGAATAACGTACCTATACCTCCCGATACCGAAGATCATATGCCGCTCCAATCGTCATGACGCTGAACCAGACTATACCGACAAGTCATCGTAGGCGAAAAGACTCATCGCGAACAAGAACATAAGGAGGAACTCAACGCCCAAAAAACTGACCTCATAGCCTTGAAATCAACAACGACCCAAGGCTCACCGTGAGGAAGACGACGTTACTACCAAACCACACCTTATCTCCACCTCACACAACACCTTCTCGGAGCAGCTCCAACAGGTCGTGTCAGGGGGTCGTTGGAGGCACTGACACGACTCGCTGGCACGGCTCGTCGTGTCAAAGAGTCGTGCCAAGGGGGCGTGTCAGTCGGTCATTGCTGAATCCTGCAACGACCCGACGCCGTGTCAAGAGGTAATTTAGAGGAAAGAGAAATACTAATTTGCTTGAAAACAACTACAAATCATGTTTCCTTGACACAAGTAATGTCAGACCATTGAAGGAGCAGTGTCAAGAAGCCAAAAAACACTTCCTGACACTGCTTCTTAACACTACCTAAGATGCTCTCATCGAAAGCCACCCACGAGAGAAAAAGACCACCCAAAGCCTCGCCGTCTACGGCAGGGCCTACCCTTAGTCAGCCCTCCTAATCCTAATCCTAATCATTATTTTGACTTACCGCACAAAAAAACAATACCTTCTTTTGTAATTTAGAAATTAACAGGTAATTGACATTCACCCAATTAAGTGCCTATAATAAGTGTATTTATTTCATCCAAATATAAAGTTACAAAAGGTTCTATCTAACTTTCTTATGAAGAAATGATATTAAAATCAAGTAACAAAAGCACTCAAAATTACAAATTCGTTTCTGGATCAGTACACTTTTAAAGCAAAATGAATGATCAAAAAGAAAAGATTAAATATCATGATGAAAGATGAAAGGTCGGTCATATATAATAACACAGCATAATAGTAAACAAAACTGTATATTAATTAAGGGGTAAAGATAAAATTATGACATGAATCCGTTATGGGCCACAATAAAACTAAAGCAAAGTTGAAAGGCAAAAGAGTATAATTATGTCAGCTTCTTTAGCTGCAGCTGTGCCTTCTGAGCCCAATCAAACTTAAAAACATGGAAAGAAGATAAATCACAAAATACTTCAAAGACCGTGTTGCATAGATGCCACATGAGTTTTTTTGTCTGAGAAGAGGAGTTTGTTGGATTTTATACATCATTTAGTAAAGACATACAAACGATTTTTCATAATTTACAATCATTGATTGCTTAAGTACAATGGTAAATTTACACTCTAAATAAGCTACATCATAATATTATCGACCCCTAATCAAAACCTGCAACGCAACAAAATACGTCCAGAACGTGCAACTATACCGTGTGCGCCAAAACTGCAACAGAGTGCACACCAAAGTGTCACATAACAGGCACACCAAAGTACAACCGGTCCACACAAACGTGCAACCGATGCACACCAATCTGCAACAAAGTGTAGTAATTTGGTCCGAAAAGGTCACAACCAACCAAAACCTAACAAAAAAGAACATTGAAAAAACTAGAAACGTGACCATGCCTCTTGGGATCCAACCACACCGACCATCTCGATATTCCTCCATCTGACTTTGATCACTGATAGCTGAAGAAACAACTTCGGAGAATATAAGAATCACACATAACACTTCGACTCTCCTTCTACAACGTCCCTTCCACACTCAGAGTGAATCCCAGGCTGCTTCAACAGACTCTCTGACCTAACCGCAAAATACGGTGCAACGAAGAGACTGAAGGAGGAAAATGTAGAAATTCTAGAAATATTATTGATAATATTTGATATACTTGGTGTATAAATACAATGAGAGCATCCCTTTATATAGGGATTAACTCTATGCGAAATAAGAAAATACTAATACTAGACAACATAGGAAACTTAATTTAACTAGAATAGGAAATACTTGTAAAATGAAAATAAACTAAACTCTAATACTCCCCCTCACGTGCAAGTAGGACAATGAGTCTTTGCATGTGAACGAAGAATAAAATTCAAATTTGAACTTCATGTTGTTGCATCACCACTGTGTTGTTGTTGCTGAAGATTCAGATTTTTGTTTTCAACACTCCCCCTCATGTGTAGGACTGAACATCTACACGTGTACCATAGCAGGAATACACATCTGCATATAGGCCATAGCAGGAATGCACGTCTGCTTATGGGCTTAAAATTTAATATAGGGTGAATGTGACAAATGGGACGATACCCAATAACGACTTTTTAAAGCCTAAGAAGATCTGGAGCCATTGACTCATACCTTGATTTTACGGACGCACGATTCACCTTCGAGCAATTACACCACATGAGAGCAAAACATCTTCACGAAAGTCACATAACGATAATGTGAAACAAGTTCATGCAACTATGTCACATGACGATGCAAAAAATTTCAAGCAACCACGTCGCATAACGACGGTGCGAAACAACTTTGAGCAACTATGTCGTATAACGACGGTGCAAAACATCTTCAAGTAAGCACAACTATGGTGCAAACAATGCTGATTTTACGGACGCGCGAGAATGTGTGATTTTTAGTTTCAGGAAAATCACAAAACCCTAAAATTCAACCGGAAAGAAGAAATCAAGAAAAAAATAGTACCCAACATGAACAGTACCCCCGTGAACAGTGCCTGACATGAATAGTACCTGATAAACAATAATCTGTGAGCAGTGATCGATGTAAACAGTAGCACGGATGAATAGTACTCGTGGATGAACAGTAGAAATTCCGAAGAACAATGCCTTGCCCACCCACTAAATCATATATTAACGAGTGGGCAAAGCAATAATTCACGAAAATCTAACCTAGGATCGAATAGGCTCTGATACCATATAAAATTCTGAAATATTATTAATGATATTTGATAATTCTTGATGTTTCAATACAACGAGAGCATCATTTTATATAGGGATTAACTCTATGCGAAATAAGAAGTACTAATACTAAACAACATAGGAAACCTAATTTAACTAGAATAGGAAATACTTGTAAACGGGAAATAAACTAAACTCTAACAGAAAAAAAAGGCCAAGTGACGAACGGACGAAGAACCGAGTAGCCAAGACCAACGAAATAGAACTCCCGAGCAAATGGAGGAAACGTAAACTAAACCTAACCTACCCAGTGCCATCGCAAACCGACCATTGGCCAGCCACTCACCGACCGCCTCTACTGAAACCAGGGAGCAAACCAGCAAGCCATTCCATCAAGGCCAACACCAGCCGAGGCAAGTCACGGACACCACCGCTACGAAGCAAACCGTAGAGCCACTCCCAACGACGTCAACATCGTGGCGAGACTTGGGCAGCCACACTCACCGCTGCGAGACCAGGGACCGTCAGAGCACCTCTATCAGAACACATGACCAAGCAACGAACCCAGCCATGGGCTAAATCTGGTGTAAGACACATATCGGACCTAGTAAAACAAGTGACGACGGGCCAAGTTTGCTTAGTGCGGAGAGTACAAAAAGAGGAGAGGGAGAAAGGGCTATCGGCAACCTCCTGACCACACGAGCCAGCCAACCAGGCCGCCAACGACAACGTTACTTCGAAAAAGTTGTGTTAGGGTTTGGGTTTTGGGGGTGTCTCATAAGAGAGATCCATGGATTTATTAAATTAAATAACTGTTTGCTTGGTCAGATTTATTATAAGTATTCCCTTATTTTTAATCATTCATTTTAAATAATTAACTAAAGTTTGTTGATTTTTTTATAAATAATAATTTTACTTTTATCATACACAAAAACAAACAAAAGTAGACTTGTTGGATTAAAAAAAGATAAATTTATCAAACAAAAACAAACAATATCCCTCAAACTTATATAACTATTTTGTTAATGCATATAACATTTTCGTAATCTCACATGTCTTTATGTATCTCAATGTCTTGTTTATCACTCAACTCTATTAACTAATATGATGTTTTTAACATTTGAATTAACATCAGGTAACATGCATCTAACATGTTGCTAATTAAGTGATAAATTTTACCCATGTCAATAATATCATGTAACATGTTCTTGAAATATTGTATAATTCAAAATGAAAATTAATCCATATGTTATCCGAATGACTTTTGAACTGCCAACCTAAGAGAATGTCATGGAGAGGATGACATTTAACAGATAATGGGTGTGATGTAACACACTAACACTTGGGCCAACGATAGAAAAGGGATGATTTTGACTTGACTAAATAAAGATGCTTTGTTTAACAATTAAACAAAGATGTGAATGCCGTGATGTAAAAGAGGAGTCCCTCAATATCGTGGATGTTTCCCGTAAGGATGGAACAAGAAACATAAATCAAAATATATGATCGACAATTATTAATATAATATCATAAGGATGGAATGAGAAACATAATTTAAAATATATGATCAATAGTTATTAATATAATAATAAAATAAAGAAAAACAACACTTATGAAATTGTTCGATTATTTTGTACCGTTCGATCAATAATTAACATATATTTTTATTGTTGATATGCGGTATTCACACCCTCTAATGTTTACTTTATTAGTACAAATAAGTTTAACGATATCATTTATAATTAATTTACAAAAACATTCAACACCAACTAAATCTTTTGTTATTTGAAAACCTCTCTAGTTCTACGAGAGCCCACACTCGAGCTCTTTTTTAAGCGGTCATCTTCGTCTATACAGTAACCGTAACCTTCCTTTACCTGAGCACAACCGTCGTCGTCCTTGTCGTGCCCATCTACCGCTGTTGGATCTACGCTTCAGGCATGCGAGCCGCCGGTGGTTATTAATCTCCTCATCGTCATCGATCGATAACACTGAGTCTAAGAGACTATAGCGTAATACTGATTATAAGAGACTATAGCGAGCCTTCTGGGCTATTCCAAAAGCTTTACCAATCGAACACTCATACGAGCCGCTTGGAGAAGATCTTGGAGCAATACAGTTAGTGGATTTGGGATCCGGGGCCTACCCACCATGACCCGGAACCGACATTGCTTGGTCGTCCCGGGAGGAGCAATGAAACAGCTCATGTTTCCTGTTTTAGTTTGGATGCAATTTTAGTTTTAGTTCTGAATTATTTTAGTTGGATTTTATTCTGTTGTTTTGTTTTCAATTTTAGGTTCAATAATGTTGAAAGTGTGGTAAGAGGTTGTCCTCAATTTGTATCTACGGCGAAAAATGGATTTTTCATCAAGACCAAGAGAGCTGGGTCACCTACGAGAGGCTCGGAAAATATTTCTGTACCCACGACCATTTGACCCTACTTAGTAATATTTTGATTTACAGTAATGCACGCCTCTATTTGCCTGTTCAAAAAAAGTCTCTTATTAATTAAAAACACAATACTTAGATTTGATCATTATAATAGCTGACCAACATAGGCTAAACAAGAATATGAATTTAGAGTTGTTCGTTTATAATCATAAAATGTAAGGAAATCCAATAAATACTACACAATCAAAGCTCGTTGTGAGCAGCTATACATCATCATCTTCTCGAAGCTGGCAAGCAGTTTCCCCCAAAATCACGGCCTCACCTCTCATCCCAATACAAAAGCTTTTCAGAATGTCACTAAGTTTTCCTTTAGGTGTGAAAGGCCAATGCCATTCACAAACAGAAGTTACCAACTCAACTAAATGCATGTATATCAATTCCTTATCAGACCTGGCAGTGAAGGTTTATGTCATGGTGACAGTATGTACTAGAAACTTGGAAAGTCAAGACATTCACATCAAAACCTGCATGAATTTCAAGAACAAATTATGATCAGTCATGCACAAACTTTTTCACATATTGTATCAATGGCTTGGCACTAAACGGTTCATCTCAGAGATGGCACAAAACTGCCATCACATTTAACTTGAAACCCCCCCTTTTTACTTTCTATTATACAAGTACATCTATGTTTCAGGCAATTAGGAAATTTGGATAAGTAATACAACCTTCTTATCTGAAATAATAGTATAGGCTACTTTAGTGTATACAAAAATGAAGCAACTTAGTTCAGAGCAACTTGGCATGTCCTCAGAACAGTACACATCTTTTGAAGGCTCAAGATCTTCTATCGAACCTCCTTTCACCAGATCTTTTCTCTTCAGCTTCTCGCCGTCTCTGCTGCCTGTCACCCAGAACAAAAAAGGATCATCCAATAGAAATAAATCAGAAATCTCACACGTACTGCCACAAGAACCCAGTTTTTTACGTCCAAAAGTTTCATTTTATGCAATCTAGCAAATGTACATTTTTATGTTCAAAACAATGACTTTCCGCTTCAAGCTGCTCACACAGGCAATACAAAGAAATTAGAACTTACGCAAAGGCTGTGTATCCAGAACCAGCATTTGCAGCGGATAACAGAGCCGCATGAGTCCCACCTGAAGACATAGAATCCTGTCCTCCAGAAGGCAGAGGATTCCGTCTATCACCATCCACCTGTAATTAAAACATTAATTCAAAAGCACCAATAACACCATATACAAATATAGCTATATATCTGCTGCAGCTTAAACATCAAGAACCTTATCCCATTTTGATTTCTTATTTTGTCTTCCATCGCGAGCAACAGCATCAACTGAAGTTGGCATGGAATTCAATGCACTGGATGGCGCAGCTGGAACAAAACAGAGAGCATAAGTCAGTATAAGATTAATAACACACATATGAATATGAAGATAGACTGAAGTTTCTCTCAAAGAATTATTTATTGGTTATATTTCACTCAGAAAGAGATCCCTTAACCTGGAAGAGCCATGGCAATTTTTTGTGGAGCAGGCTGATTACCCCCAGATATAAATTCAACCTTCGGGTTCTTCTTCCTCTCTTGCTCTTTTCTTTCCATTTCACGTTTCATATCAGCCTCTGTTTCACAGATCAATCCATTTAAAAACGATAATATTCAGAAGAGGAATTTCAGATGATTTTAGAAAGGATCAGCAAACAACAAAATAGATGCAATGAAGATTATTCAGACAGTCGAATAAAGACTTAAAAAAAAGACAGTTGAATAAAGAGAATGCAATTAGATATAATAGGTTCTGCAGCACATTTCAGCAAAGAAAATACACTGCATGCTTTTACGTATGATAGGTTAGCAACCCCATATTGTTTCATGTTATTCCGAAAGAGAAATAGGTAGAAGAAGCGAAAAATTCCCAACTAGCTCATGTAAGCACGTCATCGGGATAAATTATAAAATTTCTGACAAAAGAAACTTAATAGCTTATAGGAACAACTTTCCATGATATTCAAAAACGAAGAAAAGTTTCTCAGTATCCGTGGTCAATCAAATTGTATGGGAGGTACATAAAAAATGACTCCATGCTTTTATGTATGATAGGTTGGCAACCACATATAGTTTAATGCTATTCCGAAAGAGAAATGGGTAGAAGCAAAAAAATCCCAACTAGCTCATGTAAGCACGTCATCGGGATAAACTATAAAATTTCTAGAGAAAAGAAGCTTAATAGTTTATAGAAACAACTTTCCATGATATTCAAGAACGAAGAAAAGTTTCTCAGTATCCGCGGTCAATCAAATTGTATGGGAGGTACATAAAAAATGACAGCATTGCTAATCTTTTAGATTTGGATCTGACGATAGGCTGTGTATTGAATTAAGGAGAAAAGAACACTCAATAATTAACAAAGTCTGCTTTAGCCGACTTGAAGAACTATACAAAGATCTATTAGTAACTAATTCTCTAACACACAAGCACACACATCACAAATCCGTAAGAAACAATTTGTATGACCAAGGCATCCAAGGCATGTTTGTGGTTACTATTGCCTATCCAAAAAAAACATAAGCATCAAAGACATAAGATTGTAGCCAGATTTGCTGATAATTTATTTCTTAAAGAATAGAATGTCCATAAAGATCTAGTGATCCCACTCAACTACCTTGCATAAGATCTTAATGTATGTAAACATGTGATACAATTCTGTGCACCAAACTCACATACAATAAACTAATAATATATAGAAATAGATTGAGATATAGGCAGGAGATAAATTGTAAGAGGCAAAAGTCTATCCAGTCCAATCAAAATCATAAGAAATCTGGAGAGGCCACATACTAAACAACCCCATATCCCTAAGCAGAATAAGAAAATTTAAAAAGAACTTTAAATCACAAAACATGTTGCCTTTCATAGGTAACATTAAAATTTCTAGAGAGAGAGAGAGAGAACTGTTAATGACCTATTTCTTCAACGTAGTCGCTTTTGTCATATCCATGAGGATCAAATACATCTTTAGAGAAACAAGACCCTATCTGGTCAATATCTTGATACCTCACTGCATGCAGCAAGAAGTCAGGATTGCGGTAATCTTTTCTATTGCGCACCTCTGCATTGAAGCTTTTTCCGGCCTTCTTATATAGAAGAAACTTGTTTATTCTCTCCTGCAGTAACAAAACAGAAAAAGAATATAAGGTACATAAGATCAGGATCATCTAAGACAGACATTTTTAGCAGTGTTCAAACTTTGAACAAGATCATTTAAATTGCAATCGTATAACCCAACCCAAGCTTTTTTTCTTGATGGTATATATTAAATATAAATGGAACTATATATCACTGAGAATTTTTTTATTTTGATTAAATTAAATTTCTGTGGATGTTGAAGCTTAACATCAAAGCTAATATATGACTCTAAAAGGTACTTCCAAATAAATGCAAGTACTTTATCAGTTTATTGCAAAAAGAGGAAGCAAATTTTATATCCTTCTTCATTTTAGAATTGGTTCTAATATATACAAATCCAAACATCAATAACCACATTCCTTAAAGAAACAGCATTGATCATACTTAACTGTACAGAAGTTGACATACATTGCAATCTTCACACTTCATCACATAAGGGACAATACACGTAACACATTCAATGTTAGCATGAACATATGGAACTGACTGATAACAGATACACATGAAAAACTTACTTGCAACTCCACTGAGCACTTAGCTTTTGGGGGTGGGGGTAAAAACTTATCCAATGGATCAACATCTTTAGGATCCTCCCCAGAAACATCAGCAAGGTCTGCAGCTTCTCCAGTTTCTGAATCATTAGCAACAAAATTCATTTGATCAGGCTGTGATGGTTCATGTTCAGGCGACTGACGAGTTGCTTGAGCACCAGGAGTTAAAATCTGAACAGTTCCTGGGGGTGTGTTTTCATGGAAATCACCTGTTATAAGAGCAGCTAGCCTAAGTCAAAATGTTGGAACGCTTGAGCTCGGATCTCAGTGAAAACCACGTTAGCGAATGTGATACAGCTAAAACCTACATACCATTAGCACTTTGATGAGATACATCAAACATGACTTGATCATTGCTTTCTATTTCACCTTCCTGACAATGGACACCCAAACAGAGAACAATATGAGAAACCATGGCACCCCTCAATACCAAAAGCTAAATAGAACCTTCGGATATTAGTGTAATGGAGGGGAATGAAAGGTAAATGGACATAAATACAGCATATCCTTTTTACAACAGGCAAAGGAAGAAGTGTGAGTGAACAAATATAGCACAAACAGGATATATCATGTAAACCTATACAGTTTCCTTCTCCTTCTAGTCCCACTCTATTGAATCAAGTAAGCTCTTACGAAAGAGAGTCTTCATTGATGCCTATCTTTCTCCATTGATGCCTATCATTCTCTATCCTTGACTCTCCTCCAAAAACTCTTACGAAAACAAGTCTTGTTCATTACATACCGAATAGGTTAGCTCAACAGAGAAAGGACAAATCAAGTATAAAAAAACAGCAATGTCATGCTCCAATCTATCTTCATTGGTATACATAAAAGTTTCATGACTAAAAACTTACACAATTCAATTTCACAATATGGAACAATATGCATAGTGTATTTAAATATGGAGCATAGAAAGAGGAAATAAATAGCGAAGAGTGATAGTATCCTAATTTCAGCATTCAAGAACAAGACCACACTCCTACTCCATATACTCAGTTCCCTTTCCCTCGATTTTCACGGCAACCAAAAAGGAGCTAAAGTTAGCAACAAACAGAAAATTTACCTCCGCTTCAGGAGACATGGCGACCTCATCGTGGCCATAGTCGACAATCGTGAGCCTTCCTCGCCTCCTTCTCCCCAAGTTTGACGCACCCACCGGCTGTTGCTGCGGCGGCGGCGACGCCAACAACACCGGCTGAGGCGTGGAAGACCCAAATTTCCCATCTTGTGGAGTGAAATTCTCCCGAACCACTGACGGCGTGTTGTCGTTTCCGGAATCACTAGCAACTGTTCTCTCGACTTCGGCCATTGGATCGTCGTCTCTCTCGTAGCTCCGGTCCCCAGAACCAGGTTCTTCTTCTCCTGCTTCTTCCTGGCGCGGTGGTTCTGGTTCGGCTTCTCCCATTTCCTCCTCGTCTTCTTCGTCGTAGTACATGGAGAGCAAGGCTATGCCCTCCGATTCCTTCTTCCTGGAAGCCATCGGAGTCTAGGGTTTGGGGATTGAAATCGAAGCGGTGCTTAGCCAAATTGAATTAACACCAAAAGAATTAGGGTTTTGAATGGAGATTTGTGTGGATGCCTATGAAAATTGTAAAGCTAATTAGCAGTGGATTATGAATCAGGACGACTGAATTTTTGAAGTTCTGGGGACGAAGCAGAACCAGAAAGCTTAAACAACCATGTAAGATCTGAGAGCTTTTAAGCTCAACTCTGTTGTTGGGACTGCATATTAAGCCTACCTTTGGAAGAAGCCCACATGCTACTTATTTTCCACTGTGGGCCCATACCTACATTACAAAATATGTGATCTAGAGCATACACTCCAGGCCTTGCAAGCCCTTTCGCAAAGCCCATATCCAGCCCAACTGTGAAAATACTTGAAACATAAAGAAAGGTAGGTCACCAGAACTTAATTTTGAAAAATTAATAGGTTTATCGGACTGTTGCGTGGGGCATAATCGTGACCGACCATCAAGTTGACCTCACCCAGTCCCGTGTAGCTCCTTCTCACGGGATCAGAATAAAATGTACTTACACATTAACCGTCCGATCAATGCGAGTAACAGATTAACCAGTAAGAGGTAGCGAGACCACGTGAATTTTAAAGGAAGGCGTGGCAGGTTGGAATAAGAAGCCCACGTCACGTGAGCGACCAAAGTGTACACGTGGCGGAGGTTGAGACAGTTAGTCCGGTTGGAAAGCAACCCCCAGCTTATATTTGTGGATAACTTAACATAGGAAAAAAAACAAACTAATTATTTGATTTTGCTATTTATAGGAGGGAATAGCTAAAAATAATAATATTAACTTTTAGGAAAAAAATCAATAACATACAATTTGAATCGAACGGAAGTGTAGGGCGCAATTGAATTGATGGCGGAGTCGAAACCCACCACCACCACCCGGAGATTGGGCGGTGGCGGCGAGAATGGCAAGCTGAGCAGCCGGAAGGAGATCCAGGGGCTCCTCCTGGGGAGGTATGAGATCGGGAAGCTCCTCGGCCAAGGAACCTTCGCGAAGGTCTACTTTGCCCGCAACATCAAGACCGGCGATTCCGTCGCCATCAAGGTCATCGACAAGGAGAAGATCCTCAAAAGCGGCCTCATCGGGCACATCAAGCGCGAGATCGCGATCCTCCGCCGCGTCCGCCACCCGAACATCGTGCAGCTCTTCGAGGTCATGGCCACCAAGGCGAAGATCTACTTCGTAATGGAGTACGTCCGCGGCGGCGAGCTCTTCAATAAGGTCGCCAAGGGCCGATTGAAGGAAGATGTCGCTCGGAAATACTTCCAGCAGCTCGTCTCCGCCGTCGGCTTCTGCCACGAGCGCGGCGTCTTCCACCGCGACCTGAAGCCGGAGAACCTCCTCCTCGACGAGAACGGGAACCTGAAGGTCTCCGATTTCGGCCTCAGCGCCGTCTCCGATCAGATCCGGCAGGACGGCCTCTTCCACACCTTCTGCGGCACTCCGGCGTACGTAGCCCCCGAGGTGTTGGCCAGGAAAGGGTACGACGCCGCCAAGGTCGACATTTGGTCCTGCGGCGTGATCCTGTTCGTCCTGATGGCCGGCTACTTGCCCTTCCACGACCAGAACATCATGTCCATGTACAAGAAGATCTACAGGGGAGAGTTCCGCTGCCCCCGATGGTTCTCGCCGGAGCTCGTCCGTCTCCTCACCCGCATTCTCGACATCAAGCCCGACACGAGGCTCACAATCCCCCAGGTCATGGAAACTAAATGGTTCAGAAAGGGCTTCAAGCACATCAAATTCTACATCGAAGACGACCGGCTCTGCAATGTCGAAGACGATTTGGACTTCGAATCCGCCTCCGAGCATTCCCTCTCCGAATCAGAATCGGAAACCGTAGAGACTCGCCGGAGGCACCTCTCCAGCAGCGCATCCTTGCCCAGACCCGCTTCCCTCAACGCCTTTGACATTATCTCGTTTTCCCCAGGATTCAATTTGTCCGGACTGTTCGAGGACGGTGGAGGAGAAGGATGTAGATTCGTCTCCGAAGCTCCCATATCAAAAATTGTCTCCAAATTGGAGGAAATCGCCAAGGTTGTCAAGTTCAGTGTGAGGAAGAAGGATTATAGGGTGAGCTTGGAGGGGCAGAGGCCTGGACTGAGAGGCCCTTTGACCATTGCAGCTGAGATATTCGAATTGACACCAAACTTGGTAGTTGTTGAGGTGAAGAAGAAAGGAGGTGATAAAGGAGAGTATGAGGATTTCTGTAACAAAGAACTAAAACCCGGGTTGCAGAACTTGACGGCTGAGGAGCAATCAGCTCCAGCTCCTACTGCTCCTGATTCCAAAGTAGCCTCTTCAGAATCTCTACAATCTTTCCATTCTGCTGATTAGCATATACACCGATTACCCCGAATAGGAGGGAAGACGGGTACGCTTCTCTGCTTTGTTTTTCTCTTTGCAAAGTCTTCTGTATGATAATTTGATTATTGGTGATGATCATAATTGTTCGATTTCCTTGTTCCTCTTAGATGGTGCTCCAAATCCCATTGAATATATCTTGTATACTCGATTCTGTTCCAAGAAACTATAGGCTAGATTAGATTACAAATTTACTAACTCATGTAATGTGATCTCCTTACCATTTTTGTTGCTGAGTGTATATGTATGAGATTGATTCATTGATTTTATAATGAGAGATGAGGAACTAAGCCTACTTTTTAGCCACTAATTTATGCCTTTTCCCCTCTATTTACTGAGCGTCTGTTGATGATCTTCTGCATTGTTAGCTGTTGAAATCAGAAACTGCTTTTATTCGTGGATTTTATTTTACATATTGATACTTGAAAGAGACCACATGATCTCAATACTTCTTATTTAGGAGAGGTAATGATTTCTAGTTCTTGGGAACAGCCGTCAATTGCTGAGGTTGAAGGAAATGGCGAATAGAAGTCCCTGGTTTGACCTTGAGCATCTGAAAGGCCAAATGCTTGGGGTTCCACTGCGAGGTATCAGTGTGGCACACTGCAACTGCCTTGACTCTTGTCCCTTTGCTACCGACGATAGGAACAACATAAGCTCGTCTTAACCAGGGCATGACAATAGAACACTGCGTAAGGATAGTTCTCTATGTGGCAGACAACAACATTGTCACTACCCTTAATGTTGTTCTTGCTCATCTTCACCAACCCATCTGTGATGCTATATTTCTGAACCTGGTCGACTTTTCCTTCAGTCTCTGTAGAGATTGCCATGACATTTTCCCCAACCTTTGAGGTGATGAAGTCAACCATGGACTCTAATGAAGTTGCAGAATACTTTTCCTCCCCTTTCATGGCAGGCCTCTCACATTCTTCTATGGTGTTCTTCGTCACCTTGGCTTCTTTGGATTCGGGTTTCACGGAGAAAAGGTTCATGATTTGTGGGAATTGGGTGGATGGGAAGGGTATAGAATTGGCTTCCTTGGGAGGCAAGAAAGATGGTCCTTTGTTAGGGTTTGTGGTGAAGTCCAAGGTCATTAGTGAACCGGTGTGTATGTCCTTTTCCAAGAAGAAAAGAGATAGGTGGTCAGGGTTTTGGTTCTCAGTGGCGGCAAGAGTGTAGTGTCTCCGGCCTCCGCCGGAGTACCCATTGAAGGTTGTGTCCCTGTGCCCCACCCATGTGGCACTATTGACTTCGGTATCCCTGGCCGTAACCATGTAGCTTCTTCTGCCGCCCCCGGGAGTACCCGTTAAAAGTTGCGTCTGTCTGTCCTACCCATTTGCCACTCTTGGCTTCGTTCTAGGTGGCTGGCTGCAACCATGTAGCTTCTCCGGCCGCCACCCGAGTACCCATTGAAAGTTGGTCAGTCTGGCCCACCCACTTGCCATTTTTTACTCGTTGGTTGAAATGCTATGCACTTCAATGAGATCTGCGCATAGAGGAAGGTGTGATTAACATTTAGAATTTACTTCATTTCTGGATACAGTAAACACAGTTGTTTGGTTTATTTTTCGACTTCTTATCCATTCATTTATCACCAAAAGAATAGTATTATTTCAATTCGTTTTCAAATGATCATTCCTCTAATCATTTTAGACATTGCTATATGACACGGAAACAGATTGATGCAAACTCTTTTTAAAATATAACTACGGATCTTTAGGCTGGAGTATGTAACGTATTTGTTATTGTATGTTATATATGTTCATCAAATGTATTTATATATTCTCTTTGATCTATAAACATTTGGTACTAGATCGCAAGGTTTCAAGAGACTCACAATAGTTTTCTATAGGCGAAACTCATCCCACACGACATAGTCTTAAATTATGCATTATTTTCTAACAAATTGTGTATTATTTTCCAACATATTATAAAGTACTTTTCAACAAAATGTTTATCTATGTTTCTCCATCTCTGCAATCTCTCTGCCACTTGACCTTATTCTCACTTATTTGGATAAGTACCAAATCTTATAAAACCGAGTTCATTTATTATGGATGCATGGTAAAGCTTTTTGGTTGAGATCATACATATATATGATATATTCTCTGATGGTGTTGTTTATTACCATCATGATTTGGAATATATAGAATTCTCAAATCTACAGTATTATCTCTTTGTTTCACAAATTACACATGGCACATCTTATCTATGCTTAATTCGGAAAAAAAAACAGATCTATGAGTAAAGACACATTATACATGAGAGACAATCGGGCCCAAAGTGGGAAGAGAGATCGTTTTGAAAGCATTATCATACCTTTGCCTTTATCAATTTTATATAGTTTTGTTTGTGGCTCCATCGTCTTACTCATGTCCCACGGTGCATTTATAGTCCTTACCCTCCATTGTTGCTTTATGCGTGCGTATCCTGCTTTCTACTTCTTTTTAATGGGTATAGGTTTGATTATTTGAACTAACAATCTTTATCGGACTCCTTTTAATGATTCATGATTAGTTATTATGCAATTTACAAGTAATGTATGAGTTTCGATTGTCAGGTTAATTATGACATAAAATCATTATAGCGGTCAAGGATAGTAATCCAATAACTCTCATAAATGACCCGATCCAACATGATCTGGTTATAGCACTCGTAACTTGTACAAAAAAAAACTAAAACAGAAAGGTAATTCAAAACTAGAACAAAAAATAAAGCTAAAGTAGTCAACTGCCAGAAACAGCTCAAGGTAGGGCCTAAATGTAGCTTGGTCCCTACTCTCCAATGATTCATTTTGTCAAATGAGTTAACGAACTTAAACCTGACAGTCTGGCTAGGAGTGACAGTATGATTCAGGGATCCCTCCCAGTAAAAACCCTTGAATCCTTGCTTACTCATTCGGCTTGGCGAGGCTGCCTGTTAGTCCTCGCCTGATTTGTCTTAATATTCTCGACTATATCGCTGGTCGTGTCCCCGCTTGAGACATGGGAGGCTAACACGGAGAGTACGAGCATCACCACAACACGGAGTCACGGATCGTCGCCGATACACCATCCTTCCATTACAACAATGTTGGATTGCGGATGCGCAGAGGAGAACACCACCGCAACAAAGAGTCACGATATGTCGCTGATACGCCATCCTTTCGATACAACACTATTGATTTGTGGATGCACAGAGGAGAGAATTACTAGGAATAGAGAGAAAAGAAGACTTACGATCGATATCGTGGTGGTTGGAGGCGTACACGGTGGTGATTCCATGGTGGCTACGACGGCTAAAGTTGAGGGCTCTCCACCCTAGCAGAGAAAGGGGTATTTTAATAAGGTTATTTCCCCGCATATTTGTAATAACATTTTATATTTAAAATGACACCTAAATATGATTGAAAAAATAGCCACACGTAAGCTTGGGAGAACGTTGTTTAAATGAAAGACAAAAACACAAGGGTTAATTATAATTAGATACCCTTAAGTTGGTACGATTATCTGATATATGCTCTTAAGTTTCTTTTAATTGATACATACCCGAATGTTTCAACGTGTAAAGATTAACCTATTCCGTCAAATTTCGGTGAAGTTATGAAAGACTAAAATACCCTTAGTTCAAAATTATCAAAACACATCTTGTAAGTGTTCCAAAGCAGTGCTGCTTATTGTTTTGAAGCGAGAGAGAAGGAGGGAGACGAGGAGACGAGCTGCGATTTCAAGAGTATGAGCAAGAGAAGAAGCGTAGTGGTCGGAGTCGAGAAGCTGAGCTAGTACAATGGTGTCATCAATGTCGGAGTCTGGGTCGGAGAGTGATGGCTACATCTACAATGAAGATTTCGAAGATGGAGAAGCTGTAAGTCCTAAAAACTTGTAATTTTTGTGATACAATGGTGTTTTTGAAGAAGTCCGAGTGTATGTGATGATGATTTGTTGGTTTTGGGTTGAAAATTTTTAGGGTTTCTGAAGTTAAAAAAAATCAGGGTTTAAAAGATTTGGGGATTTGTTACAATATTGAAAATAGGGCTTCTATAAGGATCTGAAACAAAGTAGATGACATTGTGCATTGATGTCCAGAAAAACTTAGTTTTTTTTAGATTTCCATCCAAAAAATTTGGGGATTTGGTACATTAAATCAAGGCTTTCCCATGAACTGTCCAATACTAAGTAGCTAACATTGTTTTACTTGTTTGTTGTTTATTGTTTGTCCTCCATTCCAAACCTGAAATCATACATATGATATTTGAATTTCACTATAGCGGGGGGGGGGGGGGGGGGGGGGGGGTGTATTGGTTGAAAATGGGACCCAATATGAGGGTGGCACCACTGAAGTTATGATACTTCCTCAAGAGGAATGATACAAGTGTGCATGATATCAACCAAAGTATACTTGATCCAAATACGAGTAGGACGGGAAATGATGTGACACCGGGCTTGGAAGACTCCAAAAGCCCGTTCAATATCTTTCCGACAACTTTCTTGAACTATAGCAAAAGAGTTCTATTTGCGAGTATATGGATGGCGAATAGACTTCACGAACCGACACCATGATGGATAAATGTCGTCCACCAAATAATAAGGTCGTTCGTAATGATGGGCGTTGATCTCGTACTCTACGACAAGCTCACGACCATGAAAAACGTCGTGGAATAAGTGGTTGTTGAGGACGTTGATTTCGTTGTTTGAGCCAGCCATCCAGAAAAATGAATGCAAAATATATAAGGGGAAAGGCCGCTTCCCAACTATGGTTCACCTTTGTTTCCATCGTCCACACTGTGACTGACCTTCGTTCCCCATTCCCATCGGTGAACTTTTCGCGATTCTCAGAAACTAACGGAAACCGTCTGTTTTGACGGCACCGTCAGTATTTTCAGCGTGTGACAGTCACGTGCCTTTCCATTTTTTCGTAAATGGCCAGATTGCCCTTAGGGGAAAAGTCACATCCCAACTATGTTTCACCTTTGATTCCACCATCCTAACTGCGACTTACCTTTGATCTCAATTCCCATCTGCGAACTATTCGCTATTCTTCAAAACTATCAACCATCAACATCACGCCATACCCATCTCTCATGCTCATCTCTCATGACCTTCTTCCCATACCCATCATCTTCTTCTTCCACACTCATCCATGGTGAGCATCCATGGTGAAGCTCGGGCTAGATTTAAAAAAACTCCTCCCTTTCTTTTCATGAAAAAAAAACATGCTTAAAAAAAGCCCCACACGAATTGCAGATCTGAGAAGTTCATCCCTCCGTGGGCGTGAACCAAATAAGGAGATTTGGGGATTTTATTGGATGTGGTTTCAGAGTTCGTCTTCTTGGATTTGGCTCTGCAGAGTACATAATCTCGAACTCACCGATGCTCTTCGTCTCCGATGGAGCTTCGGTTCTGCAGATTTGAGATGATGAACATAGAATCATCATCGTACTCTATTTGTGTCCATATTTGGGTTTGAAAAAAAGAGTATCAAAATGATAAATAAAAAAAAATAAAAAAGAAGAAGATTTGGGTCTGTGTTCATTAGTTGGAGATTTGGGGAAGAAGAAGAAAATGTCAAACAAAATTCAATTTTGGTTAAAAAAAATATTTTTTTATAATTAAAATATAATTATTATATATAAAAATATATTTAAAAATCAGATTTGTTAATATCAGATTATAAATAAATTTAAAAAGTTTATTTATAGATAAATTAAAAAATATATTTATTAATTTGATTTAAAACAAATCTATTTCAAGTTTGAGGGCAAATTCGTCTTTTTCCAAGCAAAACTAACGGTGTCATCCAAAATAACAGATTTTGATAGTTTTGAAGAATCGCGAATAGTTCGCAGGTTGGAATGGAGAACGAAGGTCAGTCGTAGTGTGGACGATGGAAACAAAGGTGAACCATAGTTCGGATACGGCCTTTCCCCAATATATAAATCACGGGACGTTACAACTTCCAGCATAACGGTGGAATCCCCGTGGTGATATCCCCGGCCATGGGCTCCTTACGATGCGGTTGATCAATTCTTTCACTCCCAATGCATGCAGTCAAGACTCCCAACCATGTAGGGGAATCCTCGGTTATACCCCGATTTGAGTAATCGGGTCAAGTCCCCTACTGTTGGTGTACGCTCTTACTCAGCCCTGAAGACCTCAACAACGACCTTGCAAAAGTGGCGTACACATTATAGTACAGTACTTACCCCAATTCGTAGGGATTTGTCCAACGAATCGGCCGAGCACCCATACGCAAGTGCATTTTTGGTGCGTTGGTAACCCCAAGCGTCCCTCTTCTTAACGAAGTAATCGTCATGCTCCACTACTTTGTCCATTACCTGTTGAAAAAGTGGTTGGCACATACGGAATCGACGCCTAAACATATCGGGCCCATACGTGGGCTGATCGGAAAAATAATCCTTCATTAGGCGGTCATGGGCTTCGAGACGACTTTTGTGAATCTGTCGTCATGTAGGTTCTGTTGTGAGCTTGTTGTGATTGATAAGATTGGGGGCGGCTGATCCAAGAATTAGGGTTGAACAGCTAGGGAGAGAGAGAGAAGGGAGAGAAGAGAGGATAAAGAGAGAGAGAGAGAGAGAGAGAGAGAGAGAGAGAGAGAGGAGAAGGTAACAGAAAATTTCAATACAATGCTCGACATGCATTCTTCATTTCCAGAGGGTGCATTTAAAGCAATACAAGACAAGGATAAGTAAAACATGATAAGGCCTTGGGCTGGGCCGGATAACAAGCCCAATTAAACTAATAACAATACTGAAATGTAAATGGTCAGGCCCGAATCTGAACCGTGACCCACAAGACACATAACAATGCCCTCTCCTTCAGAACTTCATGTCCTCATGAAGTCAAAATCTGGGAAACGAGTTTGCAACTCGAAAAGGTATTCCCAAGTCGCCTCATTCGGACCAGAATCAGACCATTGCACGAGGAGTTGAGTGGTTGCCCTGTTTCCTCTCTGCACCATTCGACGATCCAGAACCAGAGACGGTTGCTTCGCGATCAGACCATCTGTGGAAATTGGTGGCAGGTTTGTCTGAGCCACCACATTTCCGACTTGCTTCTTCAATTGAGAGACGTGGAACGTCGGATGAACCCGTGAATCCTCGGGCAGATCAAGAGTGTAAGAAATCATGCTGACCTTCTTCAACACCTTGAATGGGCCAAAAAACTTGGGACTAAGTTTCTGAGATGAGCGTTTTGCCACTGAGCTCTGGTGATATGGCTGGAGTTTGACATAAACCCAGTCCCTCACATTGAATTCTCGGTCTGTTATCTTGCGATCAACATAAGTCTTCATTCGATCCTTGGAGCACTGTAAGTGAAAGCGTAGGAGGCGAGTAGCATCCTCACGGGCCGAGAGACTATGGTCAGCCAGATCCAATTGAGTTGCACCAATTGATGTAAGGAATATAAGTAGGAAGAGGCTGACCATAGAGGGCTTCATAGGGAGAGGTTTGTATAGCTGAGTGGAATGTGGAGTTATACCAATACTCGGCCAAAGGGAGCCATTTAGCCCAATCACGAGGACTATCAGAACACATGCAGCGAAGATACGTCTCCAAACAACGATTCACCACCTCTGTTTGCCCATTCGTTTGTGGATGGTATGCTGAAGACAAGTTCTGAGAAATATGTTGCAGACGGCACAATTTCTTCCAGAAGGTTTGAAGATAGAATCTAGGAATGCTGAGCTACTATTAGAGTAGTGAATGGGTGCTTCAATGGAATAAAGTGTGCTGATTTCGAGAGACGATCAACAACAACTAAAATCACTTCAAACCCTTTTTGATTTTGGAAGCCCCTCGATAAAATCCATTGAAGTTTCATGCCATGCTCTGTGAGGAATTCCCAGTGGTTGTAACAGTCCCGGAGAAGCCGCAAGGTCCGACTTGCTTGTTTGACAAACTTGGCATAGTGATATTGCTGAGGCTACATCCTTCTTCATTTTTTTTTCCAATAGAAATGGGAAGCAATGCGTTTCAAGGTAGCCTGAATTCCTGAGTGCCCTCCTATAGCACTGCCATGAAAATGAGAGATCAATTCGGATCGCGTCCCACAACCAATTTGCCTTTTCGAAGGAGCTGTCCATTAGCCCATGAATAATTGGCCTGGAGGAGGAGTCCCTTGTTGGAATTGTTGAACTAAGGACTGAATTTTTCCATCCTCAAGCCATGTATTTTGTATCCTTGCCAATAGATCAGAAGAGAGTGAGGTTACAGCCAAAACAGAGACATCTACCTCGCAATCAGAAGAAGGAGAGTCTGAACCGAACTTGCGAGATAATGCATCTGCTATAGTATTGTTGATGCCCTTGCGAAACTGTATTTCAAAGTCGTAACCCATCATTTTTTATAACCCACTGAAGCTGAGCCGAAGTCGAGGTCCGTTGTTGAAGAAGAAAACGTAAGCTTTGATGATCGATTTTAATGATAAAATGTCTCCCCATTAAATAAGCAGACCAATGCTTCGTTGCCAAGAGGACAACAAGCATTTCTTTCTCGTACACAGAGAGAGATCTTTGACGAAGGCCGAGTGCTTTGCTGAAAAAAGCGACAGGCTTGCCCATCTGAGTAAGGACCGCACCAATGCCTGAGCTCGACGCATCAATTTCGAGGATAAATGTGACCTTAAAATCAGGCAATGCTAGAACCGAGGCAAATGTAGTTGCTAATTTCAGAGCTTCGAATGCCATTGTAGCTTCAGGCGTCCAGCAAAACACATCTTTCTTGAGCAGCTCGGTTAAAGGTTTAGCAATGGTGCCGTAGTGTCGAATGAAGCGGCGGTAGTACCCTGTGAGTCCCAAGAACCCGCGCAGACGCTTGATCATCGTTGGGATTGGCCAATCTAGGACAGCCTCAACCTTTCGTTGATCCATTGCAACCCCATTAGTTGAAATTATGTGCCCAAAGTACTCTATCTCAAGAGCTGCAAAAACACATTTCGACCCTTTGAGGAAGAGTTGCTCAGCTCTCAATATCTCAAATACAAGTTGGAGGTGGGTGTAGTGATCTGCCAAGGATCGAGAATAAATCAGCACATCGTCAAAGAATGCCAACACACAGTTTCGGAGATGGGGACGAAATATATCGTTCATCAAAGATTGAAACGTCGACGAGGTATTGGTGAGCCCGAATGGCATCACGAGGAACTCGTAGTGGCCCGAGTGTGTCGAGAAGGTCGTCTTTGGAATATCATATGCTTTCATCAGAATTTGGTGGTAGCCTGCTTGTAAATCCAGTTTCGTGAAAAATGCAGCTCCGTGCAATTCGTCTAGGAGTTCCTCTACCAAAGGAATTGGGAATTTGGATTTAATTGTCATGACGTTAAGCTTCCTGTAATCAATGCATAACCGCCAAGAATCGTCCTTCTTCTTAACAAGGATAACAGGAAAAGAGAACTCACTTGTGCTAGGACGAATTATTCCCGAGTCAAGCATTTTTGATATAAGGCGCTCCATTTCAGTTTTCTATAAGGATGGGTACCTATAGGGTCTTATTTTCACAGCATGAGCTTCGGGCAACAGATGAATGGCATGATCATGTGTTCTGTGTGGTGGTAACCCTCTTGGCTCCGCGAACAAATCCTGGAATTGCGATAATAGAGCATCAATGGAAGGATGGCTTGAAGAGATATTCAAAGCCGTGTAGGGTGGATTGGAAGAAGATACCTCCATTCTAGAACAAGCAAATACAGATAAACCCATATCCTGCGAAAAAAGTTTATTGCATTGCTTCCTTGAAGCCCAAGTTACCTCGCCCGGAGGAATTCCCAGGAGACGTACCCATTTATCATGGAGTCTGAAGTCCATAGTGAGTTGGCCAAAGTCCCATAAAATTTGACCTAAGGTAACAAGCCATTGTATGCCTAAGATGACATCGCACCCTTGGACTGAGAGGACCAAAAATTCTGCATAGAAAGCCAAGTTCTGCATAACCCAAGGAAGTGCATCACAACAGAATCCTGTGAGCAGTTTATCACCATTCGCAACAGAGACCTTGACGTTGGGCGTTGGTGGGGTCGCACAACCAAGCCTCTTTACCAGGCCAACACTCACAAAATTGTGTGTACTGCCTGAATCAACAAGTATTGTAACCGGTTGGCCGGCGATTGATCATTTGATAGTTATGGTTTTGTACCCAGCAAGGCCACAAAGAGCATGTAAAGAATTTATAGGGTCTCCATGAGATTGCATCTGTTCCTCCACAGAAATTGGATCCAATGAAGCTAGGCAATCGACGAATACCTCTCCGTCTGATTGCGAAACTATATCTCCTTCTACCAAAAGTTGAAATAGTTGGGACTTGGTACACCTATGTTCTCTGGAGAATTTTTCTCCACACCAGACGCATAACCCTTTGTGGTAGCGCTCGTCGCGTAATTGCCTCTGAGTCGCCGTAGGTGGACCCTATGGTTTTGCGGCCAGAGGGATAGGTCTGGGCGACTGTTGCACTTGGGACCTGAATGGAGGTGGCCCTGGTGCTGGACGAAACGAATTTGTTGTAGGAGACCTCAAGGAATGTGAAGGCCCCGAGTACGACCTTGAAAATGTGCTCCCTTTCTTTTCTATTCTCTTAGCCATGATCAAGGCTTGAGTGATATCCTTGGGAAAATGGAGGCGAACACTGTCTTCGATATATGGGCGAAGATTGCTGAGAAACATTGCTAACCCATCCTTCTCAGACAGATTAAGTTGGGTAATGATACTCTGGAAGGACTGGAAATAGGCCTCTACTGTGCTATCTTGCTTGAGATGAGCCAAATACGACATGTAGTCGGTGTAATCACCATCTGTAAACCTCTGCCGTAATGCCTCGAGGTAATCCTGCCAAGGTGGCTCCGAGAACCCTCGAGCTTGTAGCTGCTTCGTGTAATGAAGATGATGTCGGAGAGCGGCGTCCTCAAATCCCATCATCGCTTCGCTCACCATCTCGGACTCGGAATATGCTCCACCAGGCAGTGCTGCAGAAATTTCAACTCCCAACCTGAGAAATCAGACCCGTCGAAGCGAGGGGGTGTGCGAGCTCTAGTGTCGCGTTAGCCTGATGGTTCAGGGCGTTGCATTGGTTGAGGCTCAGGGTTTCTCTCAGGTGGAGCTCCCAAGATTGAAGCTTGTTGCGGTGGTGTGCTCGGAACGACCCCAGAAGCTGAAGCTGGGGATGGTGGAACAGATGTGTAGTTCCCCATAGGAGAATCTGGGATTTTGTCAATCAGAGCTTGGAGAAGCTTGGTAACATTACCCATGGAGGTTTGGAGGTCAGCTACATTATCCTTGATGAGTAGAACCTCAGCATTTATGCCTGCCAGGTCTTCCTTTGAAGCAATAGAATTAGGCATCGTGGATTTTAGTGCAGGCTGATACCAATGTTGTGAGCTTGTTGTGATTGATAAAATTGGGGGCGGCTGATCCAAGAATTAGGGTTGAACAGATAGGGAGAGGGAGAGAAGGGAGAGAAGAGAGGATAGAGAGAGAGAAAGGGGAGAAGGTAACAGACAATTTCAGTACGATGCTCGACATGCATTCTTCATTTCCAGAGGGTGCATTTAAAGCAATACAAGACAAAGATAAGTAAAACAGGATAAGGCCTTGGGTTGGGCCGGATAACAAGCCCAATTAAACTAATAACAATACTGAAATGTAAATGGTCAGGCCCAAATCTGAACCGTGACCCACAAGACACATAACAATAGGTAGGTTCCCCACGTTCGATCCTCTACCTCAGTGCGTTGATCCTTGGAATTGCTCTATCTCAACCCTTCGTCGGAGTCGTTCTTCCACTAAACGCATTTGGGCTGTCAACTCCTCATACGATGGACCCTCATCGTCAGACATTTTGTATCGAAATTTAGGAGAGAAAGTTGAGAGAATATTTTTGGTGGTATTTGAGAATGAGGGGGTGTATTTATAGATGGAATTTGTGAGTATTTTGTATTAAAAAAGTTATTGTTACCGACCGTTGCCAACGGTCGGAATTTTTTTCTTCGAGTTGGTTACGTGTCGCATGCTCATTGGTTGGCACAGGAACGGCGACCCGTGAACCGACGACCCGCATTAGCGGTACGCGAGTCACAATTCGCGACCCTGGCCGCGATTTAGCGTTTTGTGATTCACAGAACACGCGCTTCACAACGCGCCACCTGGAACCGCTAAATTGCAACTCTTGACCGCGATTCGATGTTTGGTTCGGAGCGTTGCACATGTTCATACGGTTCAGTTGCTTAAGCATTCAAATGTGGAGTGACAATGATAGCAAAGCAAGTGTAGAATAAGTTGATAATTTGTAGGTTATATGGATTGAGTAGCATTATGTGAAACAAAAGGGAATGATGTCTTAGTCGAAAGCAATAAGCGTGAGTTGAAACAATCATTCCCTTATTCAACAAAGGTGGTTGAAATGATGGTTGGATCAAATTCAAATTACAATAACTTATTTAAATGTGCATTCAAGACAAAGTAGAGAGATTACAGATAGATAATGAACATAATTAAAAACAGAAAGCAAAGACAACATGCACACAGTTAAAATCCTAGAGCTTGCGGGACCAGACAACGTAGTCCTGGGAAAGGAAACGGCAGACAGGAAGAGTGCCAGGCTGAATCTTGAGCTTCTTGAAGGCGACATGGTTAGGGTTCCAATGGGAGGTGTCAAGGTCGCACAGAGCCAGGGCTTTCACTTGTAACCCGTTGGCTCCCTTCAACGGAACCATGTAGGCTCTTGTCTTGTGAATCTCATGGCAACAGAACACTGCGTGTGGGTACTTCTTTTTCTGGCACACCAGCGCTTTGCTCTTGTCCGTCACTATCTTCCATGTCCCGCTCGTGATCGTGAATAGTTTATGCTTCAGTGGGATCTCTATTTCCAACTGCAACCAACAAAGTTCATTGTACTCTGTAGATTATATGCAAAGCATTTCAATTATGTATAAGCATTGGAGTTATAAAGGTAAGAGTCAAACAAACCTCTGCTCCGCCGATCTCGATTTCCACCTCTAGCTTGGTAGGGTGTACTTCAACCTCGACCTCTACTCCGTTCTTTTTCGAACCCAATTGTATTTCTATTTCAGTCTCTGTAGAGGAGGATTCAATCTCTATGTCTACTCCTCCTTTTTTCACTTCTACGTCCATCTTCGAGGTGGCGTAGTCAATCATGGACTCCAGTGAAGTGGCTATGAATTCAGTTTGTCCTTTTGTCTCTAGGCTCTTAAGAGTGTTCTCTATTGTCTGAGCTTCCACTGACCCAGGTTTCACTGAGAAACGCTCCAGTATCTGTGGTAATTTCTCGGACGAGAGGGGTATTTGCTCTGCTTCTTTACGGGGCAAGAACTTGGCTGATCTGGTGCTGGGGTCTGTGGCAAAGTCCAGGGTCAGGGTTTTTCCCTCTTTGATGTCCTGTTCGAGGAAGTAGAGGTCTAGGTTGTCTGGGTTAGCTAGTTGGAGATCATTAGTGTCCTTTCCGAACTTGTTGGAAGCACGACCGCGATGACCTATCTTGTCTTCCTGTAAAGGCTTGCTGGCCGTTCCAGGGGTTTGGGCATCGCTGCCTCGGTATGCAATGTTAAGAGCACTCGTCTCTGGTTCAGTGTTGGTCACAACCCATTTTGTGCTTTCACCTCCGAGTGCATCTGCAAGTTTGATCAGAATTACATGTTTATTTTTTGGGTGATTTTAGGGAGAAAATAAAAAATAAAAAATTGAAAAGCGAAATTTATTAAGAATCTTTACCTCTCAGATAAAGAAAAAGGAAATGCGACCAAAAAAACACTTCCTCAAGACAAAAACAGGTCCACAACAATGGACCAACACTAACAGATAACAAGAACAGCAAAAAAAACATGACAGGACCAAAAAACCCAAACCACCAGAGAATATAAAATTTGATTGCTTAAATTTAAGTAGAAAAACTTAATCCACTTTAGTCTCTATACATTACAGATGCTTGGTTATATATAGAGTCAAGAGTCTTAGTAAGTCAAGCTCTTCAATCAAGTACTTAGCTTATGTATGTCCTCTAGCCACTGGATAAATTACCACATTAGATCATCAGAGTTACTTATCTAATAATTATGGTTATAGTTTTGTAGGGCAAGTTCATGTAAAATTCTACTACGATACAAAAATCAAGAACATAACACAACATCAGTATTAAACAAAAAACTATTCAATGTTCAGTTTTCAATGCTTTTAATTATATAAAATTTTCATTCTGTAGGATTTTCAAATTTTAAGAAAAGTTATACACAGACACAAGCAACAATTTCTTTTGCTCATTATGAGACATTTTTGTATAAATATTGCAGGTTTGTATATTGTATACCTCTAACGGCTTTGGGCATAGATGTTTTTGGCAGGACAGATCTCCAGTAATGTTTAGGAGAAGAGTGGCCTTGGCCGAGTACAATACTCCCTAGCTGCAATACCAAAAAATTAAAGCACCCATTAATTACTCATAAATAATAAAGAAAATAATCATTTCTAAAACATAGACACTTCCCAAATAAGAATCATATATTCAAATATAATTTTTAAAAACAATAATTCATGTATACAATACAGAAAATTAAGCTTCCCGTTAAGAAATAGTAACTAATTCAGCCAAATCACTTTCATTGTGGGGAATGACCCGAATTATTTTATTTTAACTACATAATGGAAAGAGAAATCGACAGTCACCACAGATTTTATAACAAATAGAAGATAAGAAATATTTTCCTTATCACGGATCAAGACTTTCGAGTCAAACTGAAATATTTGTTTGTTTATACATATTTTCCTCCGACATTCGAAATGTTTGAGGATAAATCGACCTGGATTATAAGAAATATGTGTCGGTAGATATGACTTACCTTTTTTTATCAAGTGAACTTAATACAGACAATATTACATATAAATTTCTAAACAAGAAAATGTGAAAAATAAATGATGAGTAAAGTGGTAGATCTGATGAGCTTACAGAGAGAAACACAAGGAGGTGAAGGAGATGGCAGGCCATTTTGAGAGAGCTGCTCAGTTTCAGTTTCAGTTTCAGAGAGAGAGAGAAGAGATGAGGATGAATTATGTTTCTGAGCTTGATAGCCTTTATATACAGTTTCAGTAATAAAAAGGTACAGATATATTTAAGTAGAAGACAGAGGTCCAAGATTTATTAAACGTTTTGAATCCTATCCAGACTGGCACCCTAAATCATAAATCAAGATATAAGATTCCATTACTATTAATAATTACGTAAAATGTTTATATAGAACGTGTCGGAAACAACTTATGTTGTGGAAGTTTCTCAAATAAATATCATAAGATGTAATTAGGACAAGTATGTGATTATGCGAACTTTCCCTTTTTCGAGGACATAATTTAGCCTGGGTCGGCATAAAAACAAGGCAACCGAGTAGGCCTTTTTTGTCCCTCCAATATGTTTTTTATGTATAGGCAACCGAGTAGGCCCAACACTTGTAATTATGGCGCCATGGCTGGTCATGGTTGAAACTGGGGTGCCGGACCCGGACATAAAGCAAGGAGCATAGAGTGAGGAGTCGCAAGCTTTGGCGTCCCACGCACGGGGTCAAGGCTCGAAGTGTAATCGGGTGTCGAACCCAGAATCATTGTTGGGCGACTCGAATTGTGCGGCTTACGATCTTGCACAAATCTCTTTCCTAAGCTTTACAAGTCTTCGTGATCAGCCTAACCATCTGTAGAAACGAATTAAAACAAGAGTACGGTACGAACAAGAAATGAAGAAGATAGATGACACTCAGAGAGAAGTTTTTTTGGCAAGAATAAATACAAATGATGATTCTATCATCTATACATGCTACTCCAAGGTGCTATAATTAGCCCTATTGGTATCTGAAAGAAAGTATTCGAAATTCAAAAAAGGTTTGAATTTGAATTCAGATTTAAATTCTAAGAGCATCCACAGTCGTTGGTGAGATGCCGCTGGCGAGAAGAAAACGCCGGCGAGGAGGAGGCGAGGAGCTCGCTGGCGAGGAGTGCTGGCTGGGAGCTTATGGTCGGCACTTATCGCTGGCGGGGAGCAAAACTGTGAGTAAAAAGGGCTGTTATAGCCAGCAAAAAGGCTTTACCACTGTGGGGTGCTGGCTGGGAGTACTGGCTATAAGCCAAAAAAAATAGTTTTTTAGTCATCTCGCCAGCGCCATCTCACCAGCTGCCGGCGAGATGACTGTGGGTGCTCTAAGGAGATTTTGTTTTGGTTAAATGAAAAGATGGGCGGTGTTTGATCATCTCTTCCTTGTCCCAACGCCCAAGTATCACTTTATCCTTCATTTCATGTCTCTCGTCCACGTCATGATGGCATGCGCCCATCTTGACCATGCCAAGAAGCACCTTTCACGAGCCTCGACCATGCCAAGCGCATGTCGCATCCATCTCTTGCCTCGTGTCTTCATCGTTGCCCACACATGCCTCGCACATGCCTATGACCGGGTCAACTTTCGGTCCATGACATCCCCCCTCCCCATCAAAGCGAGCAATTACCTTGATGCTCGACTGCCCTTTGCCCCTTAACTTGACATCCTTTGCTTTGTGGTAAGTCACAAATAAGTCTCTCATATTCCCACAACGAGGTGCTCGGTTCCCAACTTCGCTCGCTCTCCGGCAAGCCCTTCCATGACACGAAGTACTCTCGGCGCTTGTGATCTAGCCAAGATGGCCTCAACTTCCTTGTCATAAGAGATTCTCACACACATTGGAGCTCGGGATGACTCCCATCGGCTTGCATCTCCCAGATCTGCGTGATAAGCTTTCATCATACTCACATGAAAAACGGGGTGAAACTTTAAATCTGATGTAAGCTCCAATTTGTATGCAACCTTACCAACTTGCTTGAGAATGGAGAATGAACCTTTATATTTACGCATGATCCCTTAGTGTAACTCATGTGCATGCATAGTGAGCTTCACAAAGAACAAATCGTCCTCCATAAACTCGACTTGTCTCCACTTCTTGTCCGCCCATTTATTCATCTTCTTCACCGTTTTATCCAAGTTTGATTAGGCAATGTCATGTTGTTCATGCCATCCCTTCGCAACCTTGAACGAAGTTGGACTACACCCTGTATAGCCCGCCACAAGAGTGTTTGAAGTGAAGGTTTGGTATGAATGTTCTATACTTTGAGAACTTGTCCACAACCACCATTATTATGGATTTCCCTTGAAAATTGGGAACCCCACAATAACATACATGGAGACACACTCATATGGCCCTTCAGGAATCGGTAATGGTTGTAGAAAACCAGCAGGCTCTCTATGTTCTCCCTTGTCTTGTTGGCACACAAGACATGTCTTGACATAGGACTCTACGTCGTCCTTCATCCTTGGCCAATAATAGGAGCTCTGCAACCCAACTTGTGTCCTTTGTATCCCCGAATGTCGCGCCCAGTAGGAGTCATGACATTCTTTAAGGACCTCATGCCTTAAGTTCTCGTGCTTCAGTACGTAGACTCTACGTCCCTTTATCCAAATCAAGTCGTCTTCCAAGCAGAACCACCTTGTATTTCCCTCCTTGGCATAGCCTACAATGGTGTTAGCCAACAGATCATGCCTCAAGCCTTCTTTGAAGCGTTCCTACAAGTCCTTTATAAGGGTGCTTGCTTGAATCCTCGCAAGTCCCATCGGCACCATCTTCTTTCCTTGAGAAACTGCATGCCTTGATGGGAGCTTCTTGGATGACTCACAAGACGAGGTGTCCTTGAGTTCAACCAAATGATACCTCACAATCTCGGGAACCCCATCTTCCTTCTTCACCTCTTTGTCACCCCTTTTGACCCTAAGAAAGGTAGAAGAAGAATGATGATTAGAATCAAGAATAGATGAAATTGATTAAAGCATCTTTCCTCCATGATTTTTTCTCTCAAGCGGGACCATGCATGTTGTCCCCTCTAGGATCCACATCGTGTTGGCATATAGAATGAGCACGCCTTGTTTGTGGTCAAGAAAGTCTCACCCCATCACAAAGTCGTAGTCATCCAATTGCATGATCAACACATATTCAACCCCGTTTTAAGATTCAACCTTCAATTAGACGTCTCGAGCTATCCCCTCCACCAAGATAGGTTCTTTATTCATCGTCTTCACGATTGACCCCATGCCATGAATCTTGAGACATATTTTCTTGGCTGCCTCAATACTTGCAAAGAGATTCGAAGCACTGTTATCCACCAAAGTCTTCATTGGGACCTCATGTTAGTCTTAGTGCCCGTAGTTCAATCCTAAATGTCCAAATGTATATATCATCGTTAGCAATAAAATTAAAGCGGCTTTATATTACTTATGTGTTGGAGTAATATATCGATGTGTGCTCTGATCTATGCCCACCATGCGAATAGAACCATAGATCGAGATAGATCACACTCGATGGGTCCCTAGTCAACAAAGCTTCACTAGAAGCGACTAGTATGAAAGATGGCTCTTTATGGCTTACGTTCTGTTAGTCATTGGAATGGGATTCCGGAGTCTGATCATAGATATCATGTGGGACATGATATTGGACGACCCGCCCTGAATATGTGCCATAGATTAAGTCATGAACATATTCAGTGTTGTAGCTTGTCATGTATCCTTAGACCAAGGAGTCTTTGTGATCGCTATGTAGTCAACAACTGAGTTTGACCTGAGCCTAACGTTGTCCGTAACAGGGCTTCCATAACGGCCAGGATTGGCTTGGGGACGGGCTACATGAGTGACACGAAAGACGGCTAAGGGATTTATCCCTCATACTAAGGTATGGGAAAGATATCGGTTCTCGGCCACTTGATCGAGAGTGACTGGAAGAATAGCATGGCCATGCACATGATACTGGGTATCATATCTTCAGTCATCTCACATATCAAGGAACGGTGATTGAGAATAATAAGGATGACGGCTCTATGCCTTATCTCAATCAGGATATCGGAGATAAAAGGATAATGACAGGGACGACGGAAAGGTTAGAATCGACAGGGTCGATTCGCTATGCAGTGTCAGGCAATACTAAAGTCTCGTTAGTTGCCACTTAAATAGGATCAAGTAAAATGGGATTTTACGTTGATCTATTGACATGCATAAACCTAAGGGTCACACCGGAGGATGAAACTCATTGACACATATATGGAGAATGGCCAAAAGGGAGTTGTCTCGGGATATGACCAAAACTGGGTTTTGGGTCATGTGCCCGTAAGTGAATAGGACTTTACGGATCGAGACAAGGCTTGGAGTCTTGGGATTGATCGCGTCGGATAATGTTGGACATTTCCGGTATGGAAGGCTTGGAGGCGATGAGCGAATCACGGGACCTCGTTGGAAATGGCCATGGGCCATGTTCCAAGAGGCCCATGAAAGGCCCATGCAACCAAGGCCCATGGAACTAATTAATCAAGTCTTGATTAATTAGTACTAAGTAAGCAAGACAAGGATTAAGGTGTTGGTGATTCACCACCTAACCCAATCTTGTCTTGCCATACTTTGTCCTATTTACACCTTACTTGACACCATACTTGTCCCATGCCTTTAGTTGGACAAGTATGGGTTTTGTTATGTTTAAGTCATCTTTTTTCAACATAACAAACACAAGACAAGAATAGGAAACACATTTTCTCTCCCTCTTCCATGGCCATTTCGGGTTTGGCTAGTTTCCTCCTCCATTTTTGTGTTCTTGAGTCCTCAAAGAGAAGAACTACGTGGCTTTGATTCCCATGTGGATACGTAGGCGTCTTGGAGACTCAAGCCAATCATTCGTTAACCGGTGTTCTTGTTTTGGTAAGAACTAGTGCTGAATTTTTCTCTTGTTAATCCATTCTTTGTTAGTTGTTTCATGGTTCTAATTGTCTCTTGGTTTTCATTGATTTTCCGCTGCGAGTTGGTTCATCTCCAACCCTACCTCGAGACCCAACAGTGGTATCAGAGCCGTGCTACCTTCGGGATTCACAAGACGGTGTTCAAAGTTTCGGTTTTGCTTGAAAGTTTCGTTTTTGGCGTGTTGTTTTGCTAAATTGTTTGATAACATGTTTTAAATTCTAGTTTATGGATTTAATGCATGTAAAATGAATTTTTGAAAATTATTTCAAATCTGGAAATTTTGAAAAAAAAATTTGATTTTTCGGGTCTCGGGAGCGGGACTCTCGGGGAGCCGAAACCGGGACCGAACGGGGCTCCGTTGGACGGAGCTAGGCCAAGCATGACCATTGGAGGGTTGATATGCAAAGGCTAAACCGTTTTGTTAGTTATGACGAGTTTGGAACCGTCATGACGAACTCGAAGATCAAATGTTCAAAAGTTTCATTTTTGAACGGTTTCGATAAACCGAGCATCAAAAAATTTCGAAACTTGGCTATTAATTAAAACCGGAAAATCACATGATGTTTGATAACATGCTTGTTTGATAACACGATGTGTGATGTGATGTTGGCATGATGTACATAATAGCCCCGAGCTCGATTTAATTATTTATCGCTTTTCACGGCCTGCGAGCCGTTAGAGTTAGCGTGTAATTATTCTTTCAAGGTGTGGTCGTCGAACCACTTGTTTGTAATATTTATTTATTCCCGACCTGCGAGTCGTGTATTAAATTGTAATATTTTACTCAACACGAAGAAAGGGCGAAAAGGTCATTTGGTGGCTTTTCGGGTGTTGGCATCGGCTTGGAGTCGGTGGAGCTCAAGAAGCTAGTGGGAGTTAGTTTAGGGGGCTATTATGTGCACATTTATCGCTTTATGCTTGGTTTAGTTTATGCATGATTAATTCTATGTGTTTTAGAATTGCATGCTTAACTTTATTTACCGAGCATATCACCTCACATGCAAAGATAAAATTGGAATTTTAATCCTTGTGTGTGAACCCTTAGAACCGTCATTACATTGGATGTAGTTGACGGGTTCAAAGGAAGAATTACATTGGATGTAATTTGAGGCATCATTGCATTTGGAATGTAGTTGATGTGCTCATCGCATCTAGGATGTGCCAAAGTTTTGAACACAACTGGACAAGTAAAAGCGGGTCATGTCCGATACCTCCCAATAATCAACACCTTACTACCTCCCCGTCCTATGGGTGTCGTGCGCATTAGCGGAGCATCCATGGGGAAGCGGGGTAGTAGGTTTGGACGACATATGTGGGTGTCGTGCGCATTAGCGGAGCACCTACATAGTGACGGGCCATAGTTGAAAATTGGTGGACCCGACTACGATTCTCAGCCTGAGGTTGAGCTAGGGTAACAGATAGGGTAAGTCGTGTACATAAGTACATACCCTAGCCAAGAGTCACATTGGATGTGATTGGATGGAGTCCTACCTACATAGCTCGATTAAGTGGTGAGCATTAGTTCAGCTTAATCGAGTGAATCAAGGATCTTGGTTTCAGATTCTAAAGGTTTAGAATCGATTGTTGGTGTTTAAGCTTGATCTTCATAAAATTTATTCAGTTTACTGATTGAATTTTATCTGTTGTAGATCAAATGGCAAATTCAGCGAACATTAATAGTTTGTCATTAAAAACCATTCTTGACAGGGTCAAGCTAAATGGGACAAACTATTTGGACTGGTACAGAATTTTGAGGATAGTCCTCAAGTCTGAACGCAAAGAATATGTCCTTGACAAGGCTGTCTCTAAGACCATATCAGAGTTACATGAAGTGTCATTAACTGCTGAAAAGAATATCTTAGGGATCTGGGATCCAAGGATATTCTGATGGTCAACAAGGGAATTGCAAGTGGTAAGGGCTGGGCCCATGCGCACTTGGCAGGAAAGATGAGACACCTGAGAATGTCTGCTTCTACTGCCAACAGCCTGGTCATTGGAACCGGGATTACAGGAAGTTCACGGCTGATCTGAAGAAGGGCAGTGGGACTGCGCCTTCATCAAATAGCCTGGATGATCTGAAGAAGGGCAGTAGGACTGCGCCTTCATCAGGAAACCTGGATGATCTAAGGAAGGGCGGTGGGACCGTGCCTTCATTCGGTATTAACTCTATAGAGCTACATCTCTCTACTTCCAAAGATTTATGGGTATTAGATACCATGACTGAATCTCACACATGCACTAATATATGGTGGCTGAAAGTAGGAGAGATTTGGAAAGCACGAAATGGACCTCAGAGTTGTGGCAACTGCTGTAGGATCCATGAGTCTTGCTTTGCCAAGAGGCCTTGTCTTAGTATTGTATAATGTATATTGCATACCTACTTTTAGTAGGAATATTATATCTGTATCCGTGTTTGACAAGGAAGGATATAATGTTAATATTGGAAATGGAGTTTTCAATGTTCTATGCAATGATATGTTTTATACCAGTACTGACATGGTTGGAGGATTGTACATATATAAATATGGGTAACAATGCCTCAAGTTCTATATATTCCGTTAATACCAAGAGGTCTAAATCCAACGATTTAAACCTAACTCTGTTATGGTACTGTCATTTGGGTCGCATAAACAAGAAGCGCCTATCAGCACTTCAGAAGTGCGGGCTTTCAGGTTCATTCGAATTCCATTCGATCGATAGGTGCAAGGTTTGTTTGATGAGCAAAATGACTCAAGTGCCCTTTATCGATCGTGATGAAAGGGCGGGTGAATTATTGGGGCTGATACACTCGAATGTGTGTAGACCAATAAGTTCACTTGTCAGGAGGGGTTTTAACTACTTTATCACATTTACTGATGATTACAGTAAATATGGTTATGTCTCTTCGGTGAGACATAAGTCTGAAGCTTTTGATAAATTCAAAGAGTTTAAGACTATAGTAGAAAACCAGCTCGACAAAGGTATTAAGGCACTTCGATTGGATCGAGGTGGAAAATACTTGACCACAGAGTTATTAGATCATCTAAAAGAGAATGGGATCCTTTTGGAATGGACTCCTCCTAGGTCACTGTAGTTGAAAGGTGTAGCCAAACGGAGAAATCGGACATTGTTAGACAATGGTCTGTTCCATGATTAGTTGGACTGATCTCCCAATCTCTTTTAGGGGTTTTGCTCTAGAGATGACCGCATTCATAGTGAATCGGGCTTCGACGAATGGTGTGGAAGGGACACCATTTTAAAAATGGTACGGGATGATGTCCGCTTTGTCCTTCCTAAAGATTTGTGGTTGCGAGGCTTATGTGAAACATTTGGTTTCGACTAAGCTCGAACCAAGATCTGAGATATGCACCTTCGTGTGGTATCCCAAAGCAACAAGGGGATACTATTTCTACAATCCCAGTGAGAACATGGTGTTCGTCGCTTGGGGTGGGGTCTTTATGGAAAAGAAGTTTTGTTTCCAAAGACGTCATTGGGAGGACTGTGCATCTCGAAGAAATTCAGGATGGTACAGATCTGTCTAAACCAATTGGCAACCCAGTAGAAAGGAGCCAGAGATTGTCGTAGAGTAAGAACCAATTCCTGTTACAATCCCGGAAGGTCCAAGGCGATTTGAAAGGATCAATCTTCCACCTCCAAGATATGGTATCCGGAGGTGACAATGAAGTCATGGTAGATCACGATGATCCAGCCACCTTTCAGGAAGTCGTGGATGGGCCCAACTCCGAGTTATGGCTGGGAGCCATGAGGGAGGAAATGCAATCCATGTCAGACAACCGATTCTGGGAACCGGTTGATCCCATCAATGGTGTGAGGACCATAGGGTGCAAATGGATCTTCAAGGTGAAGATGGACATGGACGGCAACCCTCTGACCTACAAAGCTCAA
Source organism: Erodium maritimum (assembly GCA_963921825.1). NCBI lineage: Eukaryota > Viridiplantae > Streptophyta > Magnoliopsida > Geraniales > Geraniaceae > Erodium > Erodium maritimum. The sequence goes on along the minus strand of OY997588.1, from coordinate 138,332,325 downwards.
CTGGTGGCGAAAGGTTATAGGCAAATCCAATGGATTGACTATGAGGAAACCTTCTCCTTAGTGGCTATGGTCAAAATCGATCCAAATTCTTCTTGACATAACTGCGTATCATAATTACGAGATATGGCAAGTGGATGTCAAAACCGCTTTCCTAAATGGAAATTTGACTGAGTACGTTTGTATGTCTCGGCCCAAAGGTTTTGACGATCCGAAGAATAAAGGAAAGATTTATAAGTTGTTGAAATCCATTTATGGATTGAAACGAACTTCTCGGAGTTGGATCCTTCGTTTTGATGAAGCTGTAATTGGATTTGGCTTAATCAAGAACGAGGATGAATCTTGCGTTTATAAGAAGGCTAGTGGGAGCAATATTACCTTTCTGGTTCTCATTGAAAACGACATCCCAACCTTGCACGAGACTAAAGCTTGGTTGAGGAAGTGTTTTTCAATAAAGGACTTAGGCGATGCTTCTCATATCTTAAGGATTAAGATATGTAGAGATCGCACCAAGAGGGTCTTGGATTTAAGTCAGGGAACCTATGTGAACAAGGCATTGAGTAGGTTCTTAATGCTCGATTCAAAGAAAGGACTCTTACCCACTAGTCATGGCATTCATCTCAGCAAGACTCAGTGTCCTAAGACACCTGATGAGCTGAAAAGGATGATGAGAATCCTATGCGCCTGGGGGCAGGATCGATCATATATGCCATGACATGTATGAGACCAGACGTCTCGTAAGCCTTATGTTGTACCAGTAGACATCATTCTAACCCGGGGGAAAGATGATGCTGAACTAGTCGTCGAAGGATGAGTAGACGCTAGTTTTCCAAGACAAATCCAAATGACTTTAGAACTCAATCAGGATATGTGTTTACGCTGAATGGCAGAGCTTTAGCTGGGAAAGCGTATAGCAAGATACCATTGCCGAATCTACGATAGAGGCCAAGTACATGGATGCTGCAGAGGCAGCTAAGGAGGCTATGTGGATTTGGAAATTCATGGCAGGGCTGGGTGTAATTAAAAACCCATCCAGTCCGGTGAATCCATTTTGCGACAACACAAGGGCCATTGCGCAAGCTAAAAGCCTAGATCGCATAACAAATCCAAACATGTACTGCGGCGTATCCACCTCATCAGATAAATACTGAACTGAGGTGAAGTGAAGATAACCGATATTGCAATAGATGATAACATAGCCAACCCTTTGACTAAGGCAGTGTCACTGCCTGAACATGTTAGACATGTAAAGTCGATGGGGACATATTGGAGTTTAGATTGGAACTAGGGCAAGTGGGAGATTGTTAGTCTTAGTGCCCGTAGTTCAATCCTAAATGTCCAAATGTATATATCATCGTTAGCAATAAAATTAAAGCGGCTTTATATTACTTATGTGTTGGAGTAATATATCGATGTGTGCTCTGATCTATGCCCACCATGCGAATAGAACCATAGATCGAGATAGATCACACTCGATGGGTCCCTAGTCAACAAAGCTTCACTAGAAGCGACTAGTATGAAAGATGGCTCTTTATGGCTTACGTTCTGTTAGTCATTGGAATGGGATTCCGGAGTCTGATCATAGATATCATGTGGGACATGATATTGGACGACCCGCCCTGAATATGTGCCATAGATTAAGTCATGAACATATTCAGTGTTGTAGCTTGTCATGTATCCTTAGACCAAGGAGTCTTTGTGATCGCTATGTAGTCAACAACTGAGTTTGACCTGAGCCTAACGTTGTCCGTAACAGGGCTTCCATAACGGCCAGGATTGGCTTGGGGACGGGCTACATGAGTGACACGAAAGACGGCTAAGGGATTTATCCCTCATACTAAGGTATGGGAAAGATATCGGTTCTCGGCCACTTGATCGAGAGTGACTGGAAGAATAGCATGGCCATGCACATGATACTGGGTATCATATCTTCAGTCATCTCACATATCAAGGAACGGTGATTGAGAATAATAAGGATGACGGCTCTATGCCTTATCTCAATCAGGATATCGGAGATAAAAGGATAATGACAGGGACGACGGAAAGGTTAGAATCGACAGGGTCGATTCGCTATGCAGTGTCAGGCAATACTAAAGTCTCGTTAGTTGCCACTTAAATAGGATCAAGTAAAATGGGATTTTACGTTGATCTATTGACATGCATAAACCTAAGGGTCACACCGGAGGATGAAACTCATTGACACATATATGGAGAATGGCCAAAAGGGAGTTGTCTCGGGATATGACCAAAACTGGGTTTTGGGTCATGTGCCCGTAAGTGAATAGGACTTTACGGATCGAGACAAGGCTTGGAGTCTTGGGATTGATCGCGTCGGATAATGTTGGACATTTCCGGTATGGAAGGCTTGGAGGCGATGAGCGAATCACGGGACCTCGTTGGAAATGGCCATGGGCCATGTTCCAAGAGGCCCATGAAAGGCCCATGCAACCAAGGCCCATGGAACTAATTAATCAAGTCTTGATTAATTAGTACTAAGTAAGCAAGACAAGGATTAAGGTGTTGGTGATTCACCACCTAACCCAATCTTGTCTTGCCATACTTTGTCCTATTTACACCTTACTTGACACCATACTTGTCCCATGCCTTTAGTTGGACAAGTATGGGTTTTGTTATGTTTAAGTCATCTTTTTTCAACATAACAAACACAAGACAAGAATAGGAAACACATTTTCTCTCCCTCTTCCATGGCCATTTCGGGTTTGGCTAGTTTCCTCCTCCATTTTTGTGTTCTTGAGTCCTCAAAGAGAAGAACTACGTGGCTTTGATTCCCATGTGGATACGTAGGCGTCTTGGAGACTCAAGCCAATCATTCGTTAACCGGTGTTCTTGTTTTGGTAAGAACTAGTGCTGAATTTTTCTCTTGTTAATCCATTCTTTGTTAGTTGTTTCATGGTTCTAATTGTCTCTTGGTTTTCATTGATTTTCCGCTGCGAGTTGGTTCATCTCCAACCCTACCTCGAGACCCAACACCTCATTCACCACAATCTCCACATAAATAGAGCCTTTCCGTTTCTCCCACCCTTCCTTCGCTTTTACAATACTTGAGAGCTTTAAAGTACTCAATGTTGTCTCTTACGGTTCCGACATGATCTCCATAGCCTTAAGATTAGGCTTACTCGGGAAATCCTTCATCATGTGAGGACCATCACAGAAATAATATTTCAAAGTACGACGAGCATTATTAAAGTTACCCAGTTTCGATGGCCTCTCGCCATTGAATTTGGCCTTCTCCATTGGAATGTCTCTCTGTTTCTCCTCCTTATAATAAGACTTCCCATTTTTGACCCCAACATCCGATGATTTTTCCTTCTTGGTGTAATCTACCAAAGACTCTGCAACTCAAATAACATAATTTAGAGATCTTACATTGGCTCTCCGCATGCGCCCAAGAAGCCAACCCATCTTTGAAATGGAAGATAATCTCCTTCCCTCCAAAGCCTGATATCTCCAATATGATCTCCTGAAAGGCACACACGTATTTTACAATGGTACCCTTTTTTAGTCAAGTGGCAATTCTTCCCCTTGCTTTGTCCTAAGCATTCTTAGGTCAAAAATACTACAGGAATTCCTCCCTGAATTCCAACCATGTTTCAATGCCTTCGTCCTAATACTCAAAAATATGTAACTTCAAGGATCGTAGTAAAATGTAATTCACGTTTAACTCGGATGAGTTTTCATCACGCAAAGTTTTGACCACTGTTCGCATAAGACTCTCCAATAGCATAATAAGTTTCCCTGGACCAGCCACTAACTGAAACACCTGAAATTTTGATCCAGACAAAACTACCTAAATTGGACAACAAAGATTTGGCTTCACAAAAATATGCAGTTGATGTTCCTTAGAGTAAACAAGAAAACTTTGTTTCCTAGAGACAATTTCAAAGTGAATCCCAAATCTTTATTTATCTCCACCTTTAGGTTTTCCACCGAAAAGTCTACTGCTGCAATTCCAAGAACTCCCGAGGTCATCGAATCCCAAAGTTTTGGGGAAATCTTCCATACTACCCTCTTACGGTCTTGAGAATACTTCACGATTGGAGTTGAAATTCCATACAGACTTGTATGTGCAGGTTGACTTTTTGGTCTCCATTCTTGAGTTACTGATGTTGGTCCCAACCTCTTCCTCACCGATTCCGGCCATGCGTTAGACACAAAAAAACTTATGCCTCTCCTCAGGTCTACCCGTTGTACGGTCCACTGGTCCGCTGCTCCCCGGACAGTCTCGAACCATGTGACCCGGTTGCCCACATCCGTAGCACGTGTGCCCTCTCATGGAAGGTCCAACTGAAGCCAACGACCCACCCTGTCGCGGTACTCTCGACTGGGTCTGAGTCTGAAACGATCCCGAGGTCCTCTGCCTCCTCGGATCTTGAGTCTCGGATGGCCTCAGAAAGCTGCTCGGCCGAGGCCTGACCTCTCTCACTCTGGATGTCTCACGGAAGCGCCGCTCCACAGCCAAGGCCTGATCCACCAGATCAGTATATACCTGGGTCCTCAAAGCAGCGAACCGGTTCGCGATCGCAGGGCAAAGCCCTCCCTCGAGACGTCGGCAATGGAGAGCCTCCGTCTGAACCATCTCCTGAGCAAAACGAGACAGAGAGGTGAACATCGCCTCGTACTTGGACACTGATAGTCCCTCATGTCGCAGCTCCAGGAACTGCTGATTCATGTCGTCCAATACCGACTGAGGAAAGTACTGCTCAAGAAAACGATGTCCGAACAGCGCAAAGTCATCTCCCACTCACGCCTGCTCGCGACGCCACAAGTGGTAGGCCTCTCCCTCTAGATGAAAAGCTGAGAAAGACACTCTCAGGCTACCACTCAAAGTCCCTGATGTGTCCAGGTTGCGGGTGATCCGCTCCAGCCACCTCTCGGCTGCTTCGGGGTCTGGCTCCCCAGAAAACATAGGTATACCCAATCTGCGGAAGTCTCGCAGCGCCTGCGCGGTGTAACTGTCGACCTGAGTAGGTCCATCGGCGGTCGCTGCAGTGGCAGCAGGTTTAGCCTCCGGTGTTGGAGCGCAGCCTCTCTCCGGGCAAAGGCTGTTGCCAAACCCTGAACAGTGCGGGTCAGCTCCTCCAGAGCTGCCGCCTGGGCTGTCTCAGCCCTCTCGTGCCCCCCCCAACGGGCGCATCCTGGGCACTAGCCGCCTCTGTCGGCTCAGCAGTCGACGGCTGTCCCCGGCCCCTAGCTGGCCGTCTCTTCGTACCTCGCAGAACATAGCTCGACGCCATATCGTAAATCCTCTGCACGGATGACGCACACGGTTTCAGATTCTTAACTCAAAAGAACAACGCGCTTAGAATAACTAACGCCACACACAGTACCACTCATAGTAATAATATACTTAATATAGTAATAGTCACCCAATGGCACACATCAGAGAAGTCAACACACTAGTGCGTCACACAAATCATATATACACACAGCGGGGTTACACATAGTTTCACTTTCACAACAATTTCACACTTAAGTCACACAGACTACCACTTGTACTCCAAAGCAATTTCACAATTTACAACATATACTTAGTTTCAATTTCTTAACACGTTCTCTTTCTAACATAACGTTCATGTTGACATCGCGTCGTTACAATCCGGTTCAGGCGTCCCCGAATTACGTTGTAACCACTTAGTATCCCCTCATTCAAGTCCAGCTACAATGGCCCCTATAGCTGAATCGTGATGGTACATACACTTCAGTTTCTGCAGAAAATTTGGGCATAGCCCGTTCGTAAATTAAGTCAACCATCCGCTTATGTGGGACAACCAATTACCACCTACACACAACACTCAACTCCAACACAACACATTTCGGGTCTCGGTAATTTCACTCTTAACGCCCGACTAAGTCAACACTTGGAAAACAGTTCAACTCAAACGATAACCACAAACCACACAAGTTCAAAAACACACGGTACTTAGACCGGACCTTTCACCAACCCGAGACTCTTCCCACCTCGTTTCTACGCTTAGGACATCTCCGACTCGCGTGACCGACACACGGTAACTTAACGACCCAACTCTACCCACCTAGTTGACGTACGGTCCGAGGTTTTGAAAAACGATTTCAAAATGCAATCAGGCTCTGATACCAAATTGTCACGCCCCAAATCCGGTTTTGACCGGATCCGAGACGCGAACTTAAAACAATAAATGAATAAGCAATTTAAATGAAAACGAGGGTCTCAAATAGTAATTTAAAACTGATAAATCCACATGAGTCAATAGCTCGGTAAAAAGTACGTAGTAAAAGAGTATAAAAAGGTAAATAGTACATCGCTAAACAATCTAGCCTAGGACCCTCGTAAGCTCCCAAGCATCGAGCATCCAGCTAGAATGAGTCTCGCTCAAGACCTGAAACACAAAAAGGTAAGGGGGTGAGATTTCGCCCAGTAGGAAAAGTAGTTAAGGCTATGAACATCAGCTCAATACCACGAGTAACCGTCCAATTAGGGCATACTAGCAAAGCATAGCTAACCACCAAACACAAGCAACCCAAAGCAACGCCTGACCTTCACTCGGGTACAACCCGTAAATCAACTAAAAAGAACCGAAAACAAACACTTATCTCACTTTTGCTCTTGGTACTCATCACCTAACGATTCTCAAGGACAACGCTCACGGTTATCTCACAACCGATCACACGTGCGGACTCGCACGGCAAAACATAGAATTCACGTATAACAGCATCTCGAGTCAGTAAACACTCTCACAAGACCAAAATCACACTTAAAACAACGCACAAAGCCAAACGGCACGCACAACACACACATCAGACCCACACAAAACTTAGTACAACCATTTCCAACGTCTCCAGCTATCACAGCCCGTTCCCTTTATGTCGTACCGGAACACGAAGCCTCAGTCCCGACATCTTCTCGTCACGTAGAATCGGGGTAACATCCCAGACCGGAAATCCCTCAGTCGGACATCTTCCTGTCACATAGAATCAGGGCCTCACGCATAGTGGATCGGCACATACCTCAGTCGTACACCTTCCCGTCACGGAGAATCGGGGTATCCATCACGCCATCCTTGGCCTGAATAACATGCACCGGAACTATCCCTCGGTGGAGGCATCGCACAAGTTACGCCTCCTCTTGGAACACACATCAAGAGTATAACACGCATCACAATGCTATAGTTGACCTCGGTATACCAACCGGTCAACTCACCAAACACACAATCGGTCTATCACTCACCCGATCATAAGAATCACCTCATATCAAACACGGCACACTTGCCCACACACAGTCACAACATGCTTCACCGAGTATAATCTTATTTAGACTCTCACACAACGGTTATAACACGCATCATGCATCTCAATCAGCACGCAACCCTAAGGCTCGACATAGCCATTCTACCAACACAACAATTTCCCAAGTATTGAAAGCAGGTATTCTAGTGAATCACATCCTACATGTTACTAAGACTCGTCCGATTATTTAATAAGCGAAAGTGGTTATTTTAGTGAATCACATCCTATATGTCAACTAGGACCTTTCTGGTTATTATTATTCCCTAATCATGCATGCTAGTAACTTTCCGTAATTAAAGCGGTATTCGCTACTTGCCCTACCTCAAGATGATCACAACAGCTACGTCTCCTAGCTGCTGACGTCTGGGCCTACCTCCGGTCTTCTCCAAGATCGAGGTCCAAGCCTAGGTTTAACAAAAGGACGGTAATCAGTCTCGGTCCAGTCCGTAACAGTCCTTTAATTTTATCAGTTCAGTCCTTTAATTTAAGGATTCGGTCCTTTGAATTATCTGATTTAAATCCATTTAATTCTTTAATTTAAATTAATTAAATTAATTTACTAATCTGCCCTGACCCGAATCCAAGAACCGGACCCGAGTCCGACCCGGTTCCGACCCGTCCAGAACCCAGACCCGGCCTGACCCAGAATCGGCCCGAACCCGGCTCCAGACCCGGCTCCGACCCAAGTTCGGGCCCGAGTCCAGACCCAGTCCAAGAATCTAGGCCTGGCCCGAGGTCCAAATCTGGGCCCAAGGCCCAACCCCGTCTGGTTTTGTCTGCTCGAGCACGGGAGAGGGGCGGCTAGGGTTTGCTTTGGTCACCGACGGCGGCGTCAGGGACGCTCGAAGGGGGGGGGGTAGAATTGGCTGGGAGGAGCATCAGGGCTCCGGCGCGACGGTGGCAGGGACGGTGGCGGCTGGAGCGCGGTCCAACGCCTCGTGTCTCAGATCTAGCGAGATGAGAGGCTCTCGCCGGCGTCGTTCCGGTCGAACTCGCCCAAATCGAGCCCGACCCGACGAAATTCAGGTGAGGCGAGGTCGGGGAAAAAGAACGGGACGAGGAACATCTCGAACTTGTGCTGTTTCTCCGTCACTGGCGTCGTTTCGAGCTCGGGAAGACAAACCCAGAGCGCGAAGTTCTCCGGGCAGCTCTGTCGCCGGCGTCGTTCGATTCGCACGGAGACGAAGATGGTGAGGGCTTTCTCAGAGAAGAAAGAGAGGGAGGTTGTACGAGGAAGGAGAGAGAGCGAGGGTGAGGTCGGGAAAGCGAGAGGGAGAAGGAGACGGCGTGTCTCGGGACGCGTGCATGAAATGGGGGAAAAGCACAATACTTCTAGGGTTAGAGGAGAGCTCGAGTTGGGCTTGGGCCTGATCTCGTGCGGTGCAGGCTTGAGCTCCGCTTGGGCCTGGCTCGGTTGGCTGAGCCCAATCTGGCCCGGCCCAGTCTGCTTCCAAATCCTTTTTTTCTTTTCTTCTTCTTTTTTTGCAATTATTCCAAAGTTCAACTCGTTTTTCAACCTCGACGTTCCAATCGAACAAAAATAAATAATAAATCTTTTAAACCGGGGCGGTCTTTACAGAAAAAGTAGAGGCTAAAGCCAGAGGCAAAGGGAAACAAGTAGAGGCTTCGAAAGAAGTAGAGAATCAAGCCGACACAACTAAGCTTGTTTTTACTTATGGCGACAAACTGTGCTAAGTTACCGAGACAAGAGCACAAATGCAAGGAGAGTTTCTTGCTACGTTAGCAGAAATGAAAAAGCAAGACACCTCCAATACGACCGTAGAGGAACAAAAGACTCGTTGTGGGATTATGGAGAACATTGATCGACGTTTGGGACAACTTTGATTAACATCAGATTTAAATAAAATTAGATGTCCTTGTCGCTATTTGTTATTTTCTCAACGTGTACGCATTTTCAACGCCTTTTCATTAATAAACAAATAAATCCGATTTTATTTTTATAGGCTTATTATCGGTGCCTCGATTTTTGTACAAGCACACTATTCGGGAATAGTGTGTTGCTGCATCACCGCTGTCACGCCGACTCCGATCCCTCCCCTCCCTATAAATACCCTTTCCCTCTTCATTCATCCTTGCACCTATCTCTCTCAAATTCTCTTATCCTCCTTTTTATTTTCTTATTTCTCATGTCTTCGTGATCTTGGGCAACTGGTACACCATGGTCGGAAGATCAGAAAATGCATTTGGTGATAACGTGGCTAACATTTTCGAGGTACGTATAAAATATTGGGACAACCTCTACCTCGCTTTCTTTGCCACCACAAACAAAGATTGCCCTGTACGGACGCAGAATCAGATGAATGATCATTTTGGAAAGACGAGCCAAAAATGAAAGGCCTTCGATAAGATATACCGGACCATCTCTATGTTCCTAAAAAAAGAGCAACCGAGGAGGAAATATCTATGCTGCAAGCATATCCGAGTACGAGGATAAACACGGTGTATTGACTAAAGAGGTCGTGTGAGAGATGCTCAAAGATCAGTCGAAGTGGCGTCTGTATATTGACGCGATTAAAAATTAGTTAAACGGTCGTCAGATGTATGTCAATATCGTATGTTTAATTATCGTATGTAGTTTTAATTTGGGGTTGTTTGAAAATATGTAAAAGTATAAATAACTAGCTCTCGCAACTAACTAGTTGTAAGAAGTAGTTGGTTGGAAGAGAGAAAAATTTAAAATGTACTCCTATGACCCTTCCATACAATAAACAAGATTTATAGCATTAGAAATGCTCTTATTAGAAGAAACAGTCGCCGACACCAGCAGCTTCAGTGGCTTCAGTCACAAGGGCTGCCGGCGGCCTCCTCCTCTCCCCCTCGTCATCTCCCTTTTGCTCTCAGATTCACACTCCCATGAAGATGAAGATCGGCTCCACCCCTCTCTTTCTCACTCGCGCTACTACGGAGCTCGGTCGGCCGGAGTTTCAGCCTCGCCGCTTCAACCTCGCTGACGGATTTGAACCTCGCTCTAGATGTCGTCCAGCCTCGTGGATCCAGCTGCCGACACATCTCCCTGGACCGCCAAGCTCTCGCAGCGAAGCATCGCGCCGGAGATGCCGAAACAGCTCCAGCAAGCTCCGGCCCCGCTCCGTGGTCCTCTCTCGCCGGTCCAGATCTGTGGTCTTCCCTCGCCGATCCATCTTCGGGTTTCTTTCTCGCCGGCCTTGATCTCCTCTCTTGCCAGCGATCATGGATTTGGGGACTCACACGAACCCTAGGGTTTCTTTCGAACCTTCGGGTTGTTTCACCAGCGGCTTAATATCTGGCCACTCAAGAAAGTGTGCGTCTCTCTCAAAAGGGGAAACCCTAGCTGCCATGGCTCCGCTCTCTCGATGGGTTTGGGATCCAGGAGGAGAGGCGATAGGTTGGGGTCTGTCTCCACAGCACCCAAAGTCGGGCATCTCGACGCTGAACAGACCTTTGTTTGTCGACTCGATGATGATCAATATGTTTTTGCGTGAAGTATCGGTGAAGTCACATCTGGAGCATCGGGCGCATGCCCCGTTCTCCGCACTACAATTAAAGATCCAGGTCATTCAAGACGATGAGTTGGCGATACTAGAACGTCCCATTACAAAAGTCACGGCGCTCAAAAGAACTGCATCACAGATTTTTTAGATTCTTATTTTGTTTGTGTGCTTATCTATGTAATTTATAGTCATCGATACAAAAGCAACCCCCAATATGGATCCAAGAGTGCCAGAATCTCTGCATGGGTTTCAGATAAATACTTGAACTCAGGATCGGAAACCCAACTTATATGTATGTTTTATTCTCATGATTAATAAAATTATTTATGTTCCCATTCAAAAAAAAGAAAAAAAGAAATGCTCTTACTAAAAGATGGTGCGTTTGTGTTTTTACCGTAAACAACCATTCAGTCACATCTCATCCATGATTTAGAAAGATGATGGAATTTTGGTGGATTTTTTCTCATAACATTGATAATTTAAATATAGTAATATAAAAGAAAGGCAAGTTTGAGGATGAGGACACGAATTCAAACCTCGACAATCGTACGAAAATGATAATAGACAGATGCATGTGCACGTCGTTTTCGAGTGATTAATACGTTTCACCCACCCTCTTTTACTGCGATAAATGCTTTATTAAACACTCACTTTATTCAATTTTGTTTTTGGGGCACTTTATTCGATTTCATATTGAACATGTTCTTTTATTTTTATAATTCTACGACAAAACTATAAAAACCAAGTTGCGGAGATAATCATATCATATTGAAACATATGTATGAATGAACTGATGCATTTGTCGGCAGCCAATCAATGTCGAAATTATAAAACGCAAATTTAAAATATATTTTAATATCTCAATAATGTGTTCAAAGTTTAATTACAATTGGATTGGATTGAAGATCATAAATTGTTACTGTCCTTTTTCAAATCTAACGGATTAAAAATATAAAAAGGTAAAGAGGTTTCTAGCGTCATCTTTAACCTGTCAAAAGGTATGAAAGGCAGAGGAGAAATATAAAACAAAGTGCCTTATCTATTCTATGGAAACACCATGGATCCTATTGGGATTAAGAGGCCTCAGTTTTAGAATCCAAAAGTTGAATTGTTATGTCAAATAGTCAAAATTGAGTTTTTTGAACGTCCAATCGGTCATTGTACTCCAAACAGCCTATAAGTAAGTGACATCAAGAGATAACGTTCTTGTAATGACGACTTTGACCAAACGATTTAGTAACAAACATGTGGTTAGCTTCTATGCGTAGAATAAGCCTTGTGACGGAGATTCGACCACCTGACTACTAAATCAGCCGATTGAGTGATGAAAAGCAATTTAAAAAGTTTAATTTTTTCCTCACCCCACTGTTCTCTCGATAAAATTATCTCATCGACACTATTTTTATCTGATTGTCGATGGATACTTTTAATAGTCATGGGTTTGACCCGGTGTTGATCGACTATGTGACGTTTCAGGAGATGATTCTAGATTCTCTAAGGTTGCTTCCATATCATTACTCGTCCAACAAGAACATGGAACGACTAGAAATTAACTTTTATAATCAAGGCGTGCATTATCATGCAGAACATGATTGTCGACGAAGATCGTGATTCGTACAAAGGTTATATTCAACCTTTGCACGTTGGCACACCTATGCTTCTTGTCCACCAAGATCCAATTTCCGATTACGCCTCCATACAAGTGGACACTACCCGACTCGAGAATCAACACGTCCATATTAACCTGAAAAACGATATCATAGAAAATATTTGGAAGCTATTCAGCAACCTGATCCCCTTTCCAATATTTCTTTAGTGTTTGTTTTACTCCGTTAATGGTTCAGTTTCCGTTAAAGTTCCCATTTCCGTTTCCGTTCCCATTTTGATTAATGTACTTCTCAATTTTATTTTGTTTTATTATTTACCTTGCCCCCATGTGTTAGAGAACGAATCTCCAACATCATCCTTAAGCCTTTAGGCCAATAAACACGTGGCCCTAGATATGGACAAAGTATGTAAGAACCGCCCCGGTCAATCCCGGTCGAACCGGTGAATTCTAAACAAGTTTGACTTTCGGCCGGAAAAGTCAACCAAAGACTCAGGAATTCATTCGGAACCTTTTCGGGGCCCAAAAAGCTTAGCCGTCATCACGGTTAGCTTATTTGGGCCGTTTCCTTCAGTTTGACTGTAATATTGTAACAGTCAACTCTTGGTCAAACTCGGACTTTTTATCGACTTTTACCGAACTAAAGCGGACGGCTGGATTTTAATTTAAAAGAAAGTGGCTCCTACAATGCCACATGACATTAGAGTCTTGGATGAGAAGAAAATGAGTTAAAAAGATTTTTTGACCCTCCCTAAAGCCTTAAAGTGGATAGAACTTAAAAAGGGCTTTTTGGTCATTTGACATTTAGGTCATTTAAGGCAATTGTTGGACACAATTCAGCCATTCCCTCTTGATTGCAACTGAGTTTTGATAGAAGGAGAGAAAGAGAGGAGCTCTTTGGCTTGAGCAAGAAGAAAGAGAGAAAAGATAGGATTTTTGGCTCATCTCTCCATCATTTCACCTCCTAAAGCTTGCTAGCTTCATCTCCTACATATCCTAAAGGTATGGATGCTCTAAACTTCTCATTCCATCCACTTTCGAGTTTGGGTTTTGTGGGTTTTTGGCTTGAACTTGAAGAACTAGCTCTATGGTTGTTGCTTGGAGAAGAAGTAGTGAAGTTAAGTTGTTTTGTTTGTGTTTGGATGAAGCTTTGATGAACCCATTGAGGGTGTTGATGTTTGGAGACTTTTGATGGGCATTTTAGAGTTGTTTAGAGCTGGAAATGGAGTTTTGGGAGTGATTTTCATGGAATCCGAGTTGGGGAAGAAAGGGGAAGGCTCTAGTCAGGTCTGGCACGGAACGTGACCCGGACCGGGCCATGTGCCGGCACGGAACGGGTATAGTACCGGCACGGTACGCGGCACGGAACGGGCGAGAATCCGGCACGGTACCTCACACAGTCCGTGTCAGACTCCGGGCCGGTCTGTCACGCGGTACGCATTGGTTACCGGGCCGGTCTGTGATATAGTCCGTGCCAGGTTCCGGCAAGGCCAGTGACAAGGTTCGGATTGCATTCCGGGTCAGATTTCAAGAACCAAAACCCTTCCTTTTGAGTCCATTTCGATTCCTAGATCATTCCTTTGACTTTGTTTTGGTTGAGGAACACTCCGTTGGATCACTAATTTTGGTATTGTTGTGGTCCAAGACCGTGAGACCGAGCTCGGAAGGAGGAAAGGACTTGGACACGAGCTAGAGAGACGAAGAACACTCCAGAACCCGTGTGAAAAACGGAGGAGAGGCTAACCGACTTTACAACAGAGTATTATTAGAGGAAGACCACAAGGTAGGGAAAGTTCTAACTCCTCGAGTATTTCAAATACTTAGTATGCCTATTAGGTTAATAAAATCGGAAAGGTCCTAGAATTGCATATCGGATGCGAATAACTAGAATAATCGTCTTTCAATTACTAATAACCGGACGTGTCTAGTATGCATGCGTAGGATGTGAATAACTAATGTAACTCGCTTTCAATACTTGGAAATTGTTTTACTGGTAGAGAGGCCGTGATGAGCCCTCGGATTAGTTGTGTGTGTTTGCCTCACATGCTTGCTTGTTTAGTTAATTTAAGGGTCTAATAAAACTAGCTAAATCGTATGCTTGAATGATTGATTGAATGTTTGAATAATTGATTGATTGATTGAATGGTTGAATAATTGAATGCTTGAACGGATGATCGAGTATGACTGATTGTTCCAAACGGTACGATCAGGTGATCGATGGACCGATGGATTGTGACTGGTAAGTATAAAGGTAAGTGTAAAGGGCTAAATGATTATCTTTGGTGTGTTGTGATGAAAGTGTAATTCGTTAAGCATTGGTTGGTTGATGTGTTATTGTGAATTTCTCTTATTATTGTTCTTAAGATGTTTGGTTGATCGATATGGTACTTACACCGGGGGGGGGGGGGGTAATCCGGTGGTGTTATAGTCGTTGGTGTTTGGAGGACCCTGTGGGGTATTGATTATTGGAGCCTGCGGGGCATTGGTTATTGGAGCTTGCGGGCATTGATTATTGGAGCCTGCGGGGCATTGGTTATTGGAGCCTGCGGGGCATTGGTTATTGGAGCCTGCGGGCATTGGTTATTGGACCCTACGGGGCATTGATTATCGGAGCCTGCGGGCATTGGAGGTGGACCATGCGGGGCAATTGGATGGTTTACCCTGCAGGGAATAGTTACTTGTGGTTTCACCCAAGTGTATGCGTCATGCGGGAGCACTACCTTGGTTCCCTATGACATATGGTCCTTTGGAGGCGTTTCCGAGAATCCCGATGATAAGCGCCCCTTGGGGATTGTTTCCGGTGCCCCGATGCATGTGCCTCCTCTCGACCGAGGGTGACATGGATACTCCGGTGGATCGGGGTATGAGACCCGATGTGACACTAGAATCTATCCATGGATCAGAGGCTTGAGAAAGCAAGTGGTTGGTGTGATATTACTTGTTCCCATGTTAGTAGTTATAAAATATTTACAACACTTTTCACGTAGTCTTTTAAAGTTACTATTATCTTTGAGAATGCAATACTACTCTTATTTATGCTGGTTCCATAGCATTTCATTGATTTATAATGTTTAATTGTAAATTGCGTTGTCATGCTAAGGCAGTTTTATTACTAAACTAGAGGTTAAATTGTGTACGATTTACCCTACTGAGCGCAAGCTCATCCCTATTGTTTTCTTACTATTTGTACAGGTGACCCTGATGTTTAGGAAGTTCGAGGCTCGGGAGCTTCTGGATGTTTTGAGGGTTATTTTAGAGACGTGTTGGTCTTTTGTACTAAACACTATATATCTCGCACTTCATGTTGAGCTTTGACTCGTATCTGAGATTTTGGATTATTTTATATTGAGAATTTGATGGAGTTTCATTTGAACTTTTAAAAGATCTCTTAATTTTTTATTATTTTCTATTATCAACTCAGGTCACGTCTCGAGTCCGGTCAAAACCGGATTTGGGGCGTGACAAAGTAGCATCGCATTCCATTCATAAGATCATCTATATTTTCCCCACATTTTCCTCTCAATCCATTTCATAGTCTTATAAGAATGGATTTCGACAACGGGTATTGTGTTTCAGATAACGTCTCGGGTCCGTCCTCAAACTTGGTAGTAAATACCATCGAATTAGTTGTAACGATCTGCCATGGCTACCTCGATAGTGGCAGATCGAAGCTTGGCCTCTTCACCGGTAGATTTGGGCGGTTGTGTGTGGTTGAGTAACCCGTGTGGGGCGTGTGGTAGATAACCCGTGCGGCGGAGATGCTAAGCATGGCTCGCGGTGGGACATGTGCATGTCGGGGAAGGGGTGTGCAACTCTGGCGTCTTCATCTTACAGCTACTCCGACAAGTGTCCAACGACGTGGTGAGTTAGTGCGAAACAGTAGGACTAAAGAGAAAATTAGAAGTTGTTGAAAATGTAAGGAAAGAGAGAAAAAAAATTAAGGTTAGGTAGTTACACATATCAAATAAAATGTTGCAATCAGAGTAATTGATTTTAGCTCATCCAATGGCCTATATTCAGTTAATAGGTAACACAATAAGGTATTGGTAACATGTGAATATATGTATATATATAGGGGCTTTCAGGTACGAACTGATCCTTAGATACGAAATACGAATTAATCCCAATATCCAAGGGCTGCGATTTCGTTTGATTTTGTTTTCACCAAGTTTATTATTTTGATCTTTCCCTCTTTGTTTCAACTCCGATTTAATTTTTATTTGCGCCAAATTTTTTCTTTTTTCAAGACCCGTCTATCAAGTAGCATATTGAATATGTTTTGAAGCAAGAAAAACATGTACAAGCAAAAAACAAAAATTGTAAACTGTGCATTCATGTATGTGTTTGCAACTGCATTTGTATGAATAAACTAATCTTAATGTATGTGTAAGCTAATCTTAATGCATTAGCTTACACGTACAAAATATACATTAAGATTAGCTTAAACATACAAATGCAGTTGCGAACACCTACATTAAGGTTAGCTTACACATACAGATGAAAATGGTAAATGCATACATTAAGTTCAGCGTACACATACATATGAAAATAACAAGAACATACATTAAGTTTAGCGTACACATACAACTTTAACAACATGCATTAAGGTTGGCTTACACATACAAATGAAAATGGCAAGAACATACATTGAGTTTAGCTCACATATACAAATGAAAATTGCATACACATACATTATGTTTAGCGTACACATACAAATGAAAATTACAAAACATGCAGTTGCAAAAACATATGTACAAAACATACATTACGATTATCTTACACATACAAATGCAGTTGCAAACACATACATTAATGTATGGTTTACAAATTGTGTTTTTGCTTGTACATGTCTTTTCGTGCTTCAAAACACATTCAATATGCAACTTGATAGATAGGTCTTGGAAAAAAAATATCAGCGTAAGAAAAAATTAAATCGGAGTTGAAACGAAGCGGGAAAGATCAAAATAATAAACTTGGTGAAAAAAGAATCGCAGCCTAGCATTATGCGATTACAAGGGCGAGATGGATTCGTATTTCGTAAAAATTTTGCTGACTCGTACCTGAATATTAACTTATATATATAATATGAATAAGGTGCGAATTAGGTTTTACGGACCCCCAAACTTGTGAATACAATGTATACGGTTTAAGAAAATAACATTCCAATTTTGAGGTAAATATTCTCAAACCAATAATTCCTCGAACTAGGAACACTATTTTTGTAACCTATATTTTTTCAAACTAAAATGTTATATTCTCAAACTATTTTTTCCCTCAAACTAGGATGTTGTTTTTCTCAAACAATATTCACGATTTTCTCAAACTACACTTGAAGTTCGCACCTGATTTTATATATATAGGGACAGGATAACGTGAGAACCAAGCTTATTGTGTGAACTGCGAACTCACAAGAGGGTGACACGTGTCTTATTTATGAGCGCGGTCGCGTGTTGGTAACACGTGTGCATGCTGCTGGTAGCGCGCAGATTTTTTTGGCCAATCGACCCTAGTTCTGGCTGATCGGCTGTGGTGGTGCTGGTACAATACGCACATAATGCTGGTACAATACGCACATAGTGCTGGTACAATACGCACACGGTGCTGGCACAATACGCACACACTGCTGGTACAATACGGTACGATACGTACGCATTGATGGTACAAATACGATACAATATGCACACAGTGCTGGTACAGTTTGCACACAGTGTTGGTACGATAAGCACACAGTACTGGTACAATGCGCACATTGTGCTGGTACAACTAAACCCTAAAACTAAACCCTAAACCCTAAGGAAAGTAATCACAAAGTCCTAATATGAATAAAGGAAATAAAAAAACAAAAAAAATCCAGCGTCTAAAAGTACGATTTTGACCCTCTAGATGACCTCGGATGGCCGAAAAACATCGTACATCACATCATAGCGGTGATTATTTCTCCCCAAGCCGTTTCCACCCCAAAAATGCTAGGGTTTTGTCAAATTCTGACACTGACTCCAGCTCTGATTCAATTCTGCCGATTCAATTATACCAATTCAATCCATACACAATGCTAGTACGTCATATACATGGGTGTTGGTACCACATATATATGACTAACCAACTGATAGGCCAGGTTCAACCCACCAATCGACGAGACTAACCAGCCCATCGGCCAGATTTTACCCACCAATCAGACGCATGAATAGTAGTTGTGCACGCGCGTTAAAATGCCACGTGTCGGTTCTCTTGTGAGTTCGCAGTTCGCACAATAAGGCTTGGTTCGCATCTGATACTGAGTTTAAATATATATAGGCACTTTCAAGCGTTACCATAGTGAATTTTGTTAACCCAAATGTAGATCATTGAATTTTGAAATCTAATGATTGTAGATTTTTAGGCTCCATTATTCATAAAATGAATAGAAATATCAACAAAAGGGTAGTTTGGTAAATCCATTTCTTCTGTTTTTAACTGCATAATTTTTTTTACTGTCCAAATATGATTTTTTTTAAATGTTTTTTATTTTATATTTTCAAATTTTTGATTATTTTTCATATTTCGTAATTGATGCTACATAATATTATATTCGATATAACAAAAATTTATGTCATATGTTACATTAAGTTTATGTTTCTTTTCTAGACTTTGAATTGATATTCGAAAATAAAAATCGATGTTGCATATATTTAAAATTGATATTACAGAATTTATCCACGGTATTACATATATTTGTGTCATATGTTACAGAAATTTTGTGTTAGTGTCCTCGACTTCGAATCGATACTCCAAAGTAAAAATCAATGTTACAGAAATTTAAAACCAGTGTTACAGAATTTGTAACTGATATTACATGTAAGACCCGCTCCCGGTCGAACCGGCGGCTTTTCAAGCAAGTTTGACTTGCTACCAGAAAGTCAACCGATGACTCAAGAAGTCACTCGGGACTTTTCCGGAACCCAAACGAATTAGCCATCATCACGGTTGGCTTAAGGGGAGAAATTCCTTTCGTTTGAGTATAATGTTGGAGAAAGTCAATTTTGGTCAAAACGAGACTTTTTATCGACTAAAAGCATTATTTTATTGTGCTGGAATTTATGTTGGAAAAGTAAATAAAGTATGTGGACACTTGTCCCTTTTTGGTTGAAAGAGAGAAGAGGGAGTGGTCTTAGACCCATTTACCCTCCCAAAAGCTTCTACAAAGGATTCTAGCTCAAGGGCTTTTGGTCATTTGACACATCTAGGTATTATATGAGTTTGGAAAAGCAAAACCAACCCATTTTTACTTGGTGTAGCCGAAATTTGGAGTAGGAGCAAGAGAGAGGAGCTCCCATGGAGCTTTGAAGAAGCATCAAGGAAGAAGAGGCCACTTGAAGCCTTTCTTTAGCCAACCCTTCTCCAAATCCTCACCATCTTCTCCATCTCAATCTTCTAGAGGTAATGGAACTCTCTAATCCTCATTTCTCTTCATCTCTTTTCATGGGTTTTGGGTGAAATTGCTAGATGTTGTTGGGTTTGAGTAGAAATGGTGGGAGATGTTGATGAAAGGCCTTGTTGGGTTTTTGGTGAGAAATCATTAGTTTGTTGGAGCTTTTGAGTTGGGTTTGATTTGATGAATCATTAGAAACTTGTTTGTGTGTTGATTCTACCATGGGTAGAGGAGTATTGAAGGATTTGGACTGTTTTGGGAGTTGGAAGGGGTAAAATTTGGGGTTTGAAGGTGGTTTTTCGGAGAAAAGGAGCTGGAGGTTGAAGAAGGGCGAAACTGCCCTGGTGCGCCACGGATCCGTGACGGGCGACGTCACGGCTCCGTGAGGGAGTCCGTGACGGCACTCGTCACGGCTCCGTGATGGTAACCGTGATGGTTAGCCTCACGGATCCGTGACCAGGTCCGTGGCAGACCAGGGTGGGGGTTTCTTTGAGAGTTTTTCACCTTGGTTGATCTTGGTTTTGAGCTGAACTTTGGAGGGACTTTGGGGGGTCTTACTTGCTGTTTAAGTGGAGTCTAATTAACGTTTCTTTGTGTCCAAGACGTTGGGGATCGAGCTAGAGGAGCAAAGACCACGCCGGGACCCGAGTGAAGAACGGAGTGGTGACCACCGGGCTTCATCAAAGTGTTGAGAGGAAGACCTCGAGGTAGGGAAAGCCTTAACCCCTCGTTTACGGTGCTTAGTATGCATGTTAGGCTAATAAAATTGGAAAGGTCCTAGATATGCCTATAGGATGCGAATAACTAGAATAATTGTCTTTCAATTACTAATAACCGGAAGTGTCTAGTGGTGAATGATTAGGATGCCAATCACTAGTGTAACTTGCTTTCAATACTTGGGAATTGTTTGTCTGGTAGAGGAGCCTTGGCAAAGCCCTCGGATTAGTTGCGTGTTAGGATCACATGCTTGGTTGTTGGTTGCTTAGTGGATAGGCTAAATAGTCTAACGGAACTAGTTGAATTGCATGTGTGCATGCTTGTTTGAAGGTTTTTATGATTGGTTGATTGAACTCGTACTTGACCGTTGAATGTATTTGAATGATCACTTGTTGTCCTTAAATGGTTACTTGGAGCATCGAGTATGACTGGTTGTACCGAGCGGTGCAATCAGGTGATCGATGCCCCGTTGGTTCGAGACTGGTAAGTGAACGGTAAGTTGTGATTGTGTGATGGGTGTGCTATGATTATGTGATTCGTGTGATGTGTGTTGCGGTGAACTGGTGATGTATGAGCTATGTGTGGCAATGAATTGGTGGTTGTTGAGATTGGATTGTTTCGTGTTTTCAGTTTGAGTGCGTTATTCAATTATTAACTGATCATTATTGAATTGCCCAAGTGTATGCTTCCTATGGGAGTAATACCTTGGTTCCCGAGGACATAAAATCCTTTGGAGACGTTTCTGAGAATCCCATGATAAGCGCCCCGAAGGGTTGTTTCCGGTCGCCTCAATGATATGCGTCTCCTCTGGATTTGAGGGAGAATCCGAGAGGACATATCATATGTGGATCGGAGGGTGGAGACTTCATGTGCCACGACATTGATTGGTTTACCTATTACCCGTGTTTGTTAAGTTCTATCTTGTTAACTTTGCGGTTGACTTTATTGAGTTAAGGTCCACCTTGTTATGTGTTTTCCCTACTGAGCGCAAGCTCACCCCTGTGAGTTTATTGTTGTGTTTACAGGCTTGATTGAGGAGTAGAGGCTCGGGAGCTTCTCGGTGTGGGTGTCTATAGAGACTTCGCTTTTATTTTATTTCCGTTTGGACCAGATTTTGTGGAGGATTATTATTACACCCCTGGAGGGTTATTTATGTTCTAAACTAAATTTTGTGGATTCGAGTTTCTTATTGGAGTTTTTCAGGAACTTATTGTTGAGTTATTGTCTTTTAATCACTTATTCCTAGTCACGCTTTGAGTCCGGGCAAGAACCGGATTTGGGGCGTGACAATACATATTTTTTTAATACAATTATAATAGTTTACATAATAAGAACCAAAAATTATAGAAATAAAAGCAAAAAATTACGGAATTCTATATTAACTGATAAAAAAAATAAAATATACAACATTAACAAAATACTACCCAATTAAATTACACAAAATACTACCTTAAACTAATCTTGCGGATACAAAATCAAAACCATGAATCAAAGTGTTACAGAGTTAACGCCTTCACCTTACATAATTTCAAAACTCTAGTTACAGATTGTTGATTTCATAATTTTCAAAGTAAATGTTTCAAAATTTCTAGATACCTGTATTTCAACACGAAAAATCACCCCAAACAAATCAGATTAACATATCATGTATTTAAAAACTAAAACTCATTACCAGTACCAAAACATGAACCATAATATCATAAACAAATTCATGACATATAAACGTCACATGAGTATTACAAAATAGATCATATATGTACAACGATCAAAATACAAAAAATAGTTCTCGAGCTTGCCAAATTTGCAAGACCAAGAGTTGGGCGTTGGAGTTCTCTACAGCGTCGGAGTCGTCCAAATGCGGCGGGGAGGAGCTCAGCTTCGGTTTCCTTCAACTCCGATGGCGGCGTTGGTGTATTGGTTAGGTCAAGGTCTCCTACGACGATGGGACTAGGATTTCTTGCACGGTTGGAGCTCACACTCTTGATCTGGAGCTGTAGAATATATCACAGGTGAAGCATGGTGGCGAGCTCTCGCCGGAGAAAGGGACTCACGACCATACCTGCGTGCGATGGCTTGATTCAGCGGAGTAACCTGGTTGCGACAGCGTGGTGTGACGCCGAATTCACTGTGGGAAAAAGCTGGGCACGCCGGTTGCGAGAGGTGACATGTATCCTGGTTCTCGCCTACTTTCATGGAGGCAACCGCGTCTTCGCATGGTCCAGGACGACGGATGAGGCAGGTCTGAGGCTACAGTATGCATAGCTGCTCGCGGCCTCCCTATATCGGGTCATCGATCCTGATAAATCCTCGTTGTCGCTGAAGCCGCCACTGGCGCGTCCTCCTCCCTGACCTACACCACCGCACCCTCTGAAGCCGCCGCCGTCGTCTTCGTCTCGGACACCGCCTCTCCCCTAACATCCACCTCCGCACCCTTCTCGACCCCTCTATCGATTATGGATCTGGCTAATGGAATGGTTTTTTTGTCTCCTCTTATACAACAAATTGAGCATGAAGGCTACACCTTGAGCAACTATTATTGGTTTCGTCATAATTTAGTTTTATTTTCAGTTCGCCTTGAAATCAATGATCGCAAGTTCAGTTTAACACAACGAATGAAGCGTGAAGGCTACACCTTGAGCAGCAACCATTGATTTCGTCCTAATTTATTTTTGTTTTCAGAACACCTTTATGGCACTTCCAAAACCGGTTGCACCAGATTAGTCGTCTTAGAGTTTGATTTTTGTAAAGGGACCTACTAGTGCTTTTTACAACTTCATGACTTTTTTATACTTCGTGGTCAGGGAATTTCTCCTGATGTACCTCTTTGTAGCTGCTATTTATAATTAATGATATTGCAACTTTCATCCACAGAAAGGAGAATTTTAGTCATTTTATAAAAAGTTAACAGAAAATAGATGACAAAACAGACGGAAGGGGTTACAGTTACACGTTGAAAGATCAAGATATGTATCAGTTATAAAAAAAAATTTAAGTATACATATCAGATTATCGTGTCAATTTGAGGGTACGTATTTATAATTTTTTTCTTTTTATAATTTATGATATTCTCATGTTCCCCTAGAAAAGTATATCTAGATATTTGTATAACAATAATTATTACAGGTGTCGGTGCAAATGAAGTCGTCGAAGTGTCAATAAATACATATTAAAAGCTATATTTTCTGAAAGAATATTTTAAAAATACTTAGTTTATTATATCTTATTGACTCCCGAAAGACCCATTACTACTCTCTACGAGACGTTTTTTATACCAATTAATTCCCAACGATTTTGTATAATTATAGAAAAAAAAGTGAGTGTGTAGCGAAGCAATAATAGAGATATGAAAATGACGTGCACATGATCCATGTCTAATATCTTGTTCTCACTTGAATGAGATTCATGCCAAACCAATTAATCTGTATATAAACCCTAGCCCTTCTGAGAAGCATCTTCATCTTCATGAAAGATTAACTAGTTTTCAGTTCTTCGATTCTTTTCCAGCTCCATCCCTGACACTGAGTTGGTCACAGAGAAGCTCTCTCAAGCCTCAACACGGACTGTCGCTTCCTTGTTGTAATTATCGTAAGTTTGTCTGATTCTTCAACCTCACTTGTTATCATTTATTTTCCATTTAATTTTGTAATTATTCACATACACTTGTTTTGATTAAATGGATGGAAGTTTGGTTTCTCTTTAGAATACAAAAAATGTGTTGTCACGGTTTTGCTTTTAATAATTAGACAGGCTATGATCAACTCGACTTATATTAATTAAATCAGGACATAATCATGAGATCTGTTTTACATATATAAATTAATCAAGGGAGCTTTGAAGTGCAAGACTGGATAGTGGATAGCATCTTTATGGTATCTTTAATGATTGTCACCTTCTCTTTGTGTCGGTGCTTGCTCTATATTTATTTTCTCTCGGGCATCTTTATCGCTATGTCCAACAATTAAGTATCGCTATTGAATGTTGTCACATTGAAAACGATTTTAGCACTAATTGATTAACTACTTTCTGAACAATATGTTAGGTAGGTAGGATCCAATGATTCTGTCTTGTTGCGT
Source organism: Erodium maritimum (assembly GCA_963921825.1). NCBI lineage: Eukaryota > Viridiplantae > Streptophyta > Magnoliopsida > Geraniales > Geraniaceae > Erodium > Erodium maritimum. Next base: position 138,307,749 of record OY997588.1, on the reverse strand, counting down.
CAATTTGAGTAATTAAAATATCAGCACATATTAAAAACAAATTATAACCAACACGCCGCCCCTCAACCGTAGGAGGAAAGTAGCAGCCGCCCCTTTCAGTCAATCTTTTCCGTCGATGATAGTTGGAGTTCCGGCCTTGGCTATTAACGGCGGAACATCCGTCTCCCTTTCTCTAACTGCGACTGATGCTTTTTTGGTGCCAACGGACTCGCAAGGTGGGTCTGAGCGGTGGTGGACAGCTCCGGCGACTCGTCACACTGCAGATCCGGCCTGAACGGTTACCTTTAGCGGGGATCTGGTTTTCGCATTTTCTGGATTCCTCGGGTCAAGGTCCCTTGTCAGACGGTGGCGACTCTGAATCGGCTAGGTTTTTTTTCTCCTTTTGTTTTACAGCTTTTCAATAACTGCACTTGGTGCAGATTGGGTGTGCACTAGCTGCACGGTTTGGTGTGCTCGTTGTGTGGCACGGTTTGGTGTGCACGTTGCTGCACTTTTGACGTGCACGTGTTTGCACGTTCTAGGGCGCCCTAAGTGCGTTCTAGTAGGGAGTTCGGTAATATTATATTATAGGCTTGTTAGTTTTGAGTCTATAATTTTATCATTTGCTTGTGCGCTTTCATCAGATTGTATGTATAAAATTGATGCCTCTCGCTTTTCGTCAAAAAAAATTAAAAACAAATTGGTCCGGATTAAGTTCAATATTTTTTAGAGTTGGTTTCACATACAAACAAATCTTCACATGATAAACCAAGTGTTATTGAAATCATCAAATCTTATTGTATTATTGAAATTGTTAAAATTGAATATGTATATTGAAAATAATATTTAAGTATATTCCAACCTATACCGTATATATAGAACTTATAATTCCTACACTAGAGGGGGGTTTATTTTCTTAAAAGTCCATATAATTTTCATTGTCTATCGGTAATTAATTAGTTCCTAAAAAGACTTGGTTTTGCAGGTGGGGATGGTGGATAATTAGCCATGACGCCCATTTTCTTTACTTGAAATCTGCTCTACCAAACACTCCCATGCCCAACGTTTGGACTTCCTCGAACAAGACATCAAAACCCTAGTACCATATCAGCCAAGTACTTGTCTCGCCAAGACGTTGACAAAATACGTTTCTCGTTGAAGAAACTGCCAGAAATATTAAATCATTTCTCGGTTAATTGAAGCATACACGATAGGGAACACACTAAGGGATCTAGAACTAGAACGACCGACCCTAGAGTCTATTATTGACTCTGTCACCTCCGAGATACAAGTAGAAGTAGAAGTTGATGGAGTGGAAGTAGAGATTGAAGTAGGAATCGAAGTTGGCGGAGTAGAGGTTTGACTTTTACTTTTACATGCTATAATCATAGTGTTTTTTTTGTATCTAATCAACATGTAACATTAACCGTTTGCATATACGCTTCTATAGAGAGATAGAAATCCCATTAGGACAATACACGGTTAAGAATGAATCCACAGGATTGTATCCGCGAAGACCAAAGCAATAGTGTGCCATAAACAAAAGTAACCCTTATGCCGTGTTCTACTTCCATAGACATCTTAAGACGAGAGCTTATATGGTTCCTTTGGAGGGTGTTCATGGGATGAAAGTCAAAGCCCTAACTTTATGTCACGTTGATACACCCCAATGTAAGAATATTTACATTATTATTGTAGCCTTTGTGTATAAGATTTAATCATGTAACGTAAACATCATATTCATATTAAATTATAAGGCTTTAATATTATGGTCGACATCGTGATGGATCGGTTTCGATAAAAGTAATTAAAGTCGGGAATTATGATTCCCTCCTACCTTACCCAACCTTATAGTATAATCATTATTCACTTTCTCATGTAGTTATTAATTAAATGTCATATCATTTAACTATGTACCTAAGGATGTAATTTGGTAACTGAAAGGTGGTTATGTTATATCATTTAATTATAAAAGAAGAAAGAGAAGGTGGTTATGAATGATGAATTACACGTTTCTTTCTCCATCAAAATATAGAAACATTAGAGAGTGGGTTAAGGAGGAAAAACAAAATTGAAGATCAAAGAGATTCTATGATGGATTCAGGTAAGTTCTTTTTGTTTCATAATATGTATTGCGGTTGAATTAATACAAGTCTAAGATCCAAGTTCATATGGTTTTTGTTCTCATGATTGAAGAACGGTATGGATTCCGCAATTATAGTTTACATTTTGGTATCAGAGCTTCGGTTTTAGACTTGATTAATTTACCATTATCGTGTTTCTTCCTATGAAGTAATTGATGCTATTATGTGGGTTTTGTTGTTGTTGATACTCTGTTAGAGAAAATTGGATTTGTGTTTGCTGTGATGGTTTCTGCAAATGAAAGTGTTCATAATGTAATTATGGTTATGTCATGAAAACACATGATTAAGAATATTATTAAATCTTAATTATGAATTTATTGTTTCTTCATTTGTTTGGTGTGTATTATTCATATATGGTTATTTTCAAGAAATATGAAAAGTTGTTGTGTTGTTGAATCTTGAAAATGCATGTGTTGTGTTCATGCATAAAATAGAATTCAAGATAGTACATGCATAATTGTTATTATATGTTTTTGATTATGGATTACAAAAACATGATAATTTGAATTGTCTTATGTTATGAAATATTAACATATTAAAGTAATCGTTAATTAAAGTTGATATATGTATCATTTTGGTTTGAAGGTACATATAGTATCAATAATATCATGTAGACATGTTAGTCACCAAAGTGGCCTTGTTGTGTGATTATTCTTGATATGGAGATGTTATATATTATAGTTTGATTTATTTATTCATTATGTTCATGAGACCATCCAAAGGTGGATCATTGAATATAATAATAAATGTAAAAGTTCGATTGTTAATACGATGGCTTAAATATAATGTTTGTCCAAAGATAACATTATGTTTAAGTTTGTATGTGTAGGTACTCAATCATAAAAGCATGACTTTATAACATCGATTATGTTTTGTGTTTAAGTATTGCCCAAAGGTTACATAAATGCATGTTTAAAGTTTGTGAATTTGTGTTAAAGTTATCAAAGCACTAATGGGTGAAGCATGTGTAAATAACTTTGCAGTTCCATCAAATATATATGCATCGGCTAACTCTGTTGTGAAATTCAATGGCTTAAATTATGAGGAATGGTCTGAACAGATCCAGTTTACACTGGGTGTTATGGCCCTTGACTTGGCTATAGTTATGGATGAGGAACCCTCAACCATCACAGATGAAAGCTCTACAGCTGAAAAGTCTCTATATGAGAGTTGGGAGCGATCAAATAGGTTGAGCTTGAATCTCATGCGAATGACCATGGCTGAAAATGTGAAGCCCTCCATGCCAAAGACAGAGAAGGCCAAGGAATTCATGTCAAAAGTAAAGGAGTGTTCTCAATCTGAGTTGGCTGACAAGTCGATTGTAGGGAGTCTTATGAATGAGCTGACAAATAAGAAATTCGACTGGTCCAAGCCTATACACGGTCATGTGACAGATATGTCAAATCTAGCGGCAAAGCTGAAGACCCTTGGAATGGAGGTAAATGAAACTTTCTTGGTTCAGTTCATCATTAACTCTCTACCGGATGAGTTTGGCCAGTTTCAGGTGAACTACAACACCATTAAAGATAAATGGAACTATCAAGAGTTAAAGGCCATGCTTGTTCAGGAGGAAGGGAGATTAAAGAAGATGAGAGGCCAAGTTGTCCATTTCGTGGGTCATGATGATGCTAGTAGCAGCAAGTTCAAGCCAGGTAAGGACATCAAAAGGAACAAGATTTTCTTGAAGAGACCTGAAAGCAAAATCAATAAGGAAATGAGGTGTTTCTTCTGCAAGAAGACGGGACACTTCAAGAAAGATTGTCCGAAAAGGAAGGCATGGTTCGATAAGAAAGGTATGTATTATGTTTCTGTTTGTTTTGAATCGAACCTTATAGAAGTGCCTAGTAATACTTGGTGGATAGATTCTGGTGCTACTACTCATGTGTCTCATATCAAGCAGGGATTCAGTTCAATCCAACCCATAAGAAAGGCTGACCAGTACCTGTTTATGGGAAATAGGATGAAGGCACGAATTGAGGGCATTGAGACTTATAGTTTGATCTTAGACACTGGTCGTCAGATAGATCTTGAAAGTTGTCTCTATGTACCTGAATGTGCTAGAAATCTTGTTTCAGTAAGTAAGTTGGATATTATAGGATTTTCGCTTAAGGTTGAAAACGGTGAATTTAACTTGTATCGCAATAATTTGCATTATGGATCTGGTACATTAGTGGATTCACTTTATCGTTTCAATCTTGATGTTAATTTTTCTGAATCCTTGTTTCATATTGAAAGTAGAGGCATTAAACGTAGTGCACTGGATGAAAGTTCAGCCTTCTTGTGGCATCAAAGATTAGGTCACATATCCAAAGAACGGTTGATGAGGTTGGTAAAGAATGAAATTCTTCCTCAATTGGATTTTAGTGATTTAGATGTGTGCGTAGATTGCATTAAGGGAAAGCAAACTAGCCACATAGTAAAGAAACCGGCCACGAGAAGCTCTCATCTTCTTGAAATTATACACACTGACATTTCTGGACCTATTGATATCCCTTCTTGGAGTGGTGAACAATATTTTCTTACCTTCATAGATGATTTCTCACGATATGGATTCACTTATCTATTGCATGAAAAGGCTCAATCTATGATTGTCCTAGAGGTATTCATAAATGAGGTGGAAAGGCAATTAGATAGGAAAGTAAAGATAGTGAGATCTGATAGAGGTGGTGAGTATTATGGAAGGTTCACAGAAAAGGGTCAATGTCTTGGTCCATTTGCAAAGTTACTTGAAAAGAAGGGAATTTGTGCACAATACACAATGCCCGGTACACCTCAGCAAAAAAGTGTCGCGGAGAGGCGGAATCGGACTCTAAAAGACATGGTTAGAACAATGTTGAGTAATTGTTCTCTACCTCTTTCCTTATGGATGTATGCATTAAAGACTGCAACCTATGTTTTGAATCGGGTTCCTAGTAAAGCGGTTTGTAAGACTTCTTATGAACTATGGACGGGAAGGAAACCCAGTTTGAGACACTTAAGGATCTGGGGTTGCCCAGCAGAAGTGAGGTTGTATAACCCAAATGAAAAGAAGCTAGATCCTAGGACGGTTAGTGGACATTTCATTGGTTATCCTGAAAAGTCAAAGGGGTACATATTTTATGTTCCTAACCATAGTACGAGAATAGTAGAAACTGGTAATGCTAGATTCATTGAGAATGGTCAAACTAGTGTGAGTAATGAACCACGAAATGTGGATATTCATGAAGTCAGGGAAGAAATTGTTTCTTCTGAAGTTGCACCTCAAATGGTTGTACCAATTATGCCTAAAAACACAATAGGACAACGTAATGTTGTGACAACTCCACAAAATGACAACATCAATGATGAACAAGTCACAATTCAAGGGGAGAATATTATTAAACATGATCAATTAAGGCGATCTACAAGGGAAAGAAGATCTGCCATTCCAGATGATTATGTGATTTATTCTGTTGAAAGTGAATGTGACTTGAGCATAAGTGGGGATCCAGTTTCATTCCGGAAAGCCATGGAAAGTGACAATTCAGAAAATTGGTTAATTGCCATGAAAGAGGAGATGAAATCTATGGGAGACAACAGAGTATGGGATTTAGTTGTGTTACCTGAAGGTTCCAAGACCATAGGGTCGAAATGGGTCTATAAGACCAATAGGGACTCGAAGGGAAACATTGAAAGATATAAAGCCCGACTTGTTGCCAAAGGTTTCAACCAGAAAGATGGCATTGATTACAAGGAAACCTTCTCTCCAGTATCTAAGAAGGATTCTTTAAGAATTTTTTTGGCTTTGGTGGCTCATTATGATTTAGAGCTTCACCAAATGGATGTTAAAACCGCCTTTCTCAATGGCGACCTTGAGGAGGAAGTATATATGGATCAACCTGAAGGCTTCTTAGCCTTGGGTAGTGAAGATAAGGTGTGTAAATTGAGGAAGTCAATATATGAACTAAAACAAGCTTCTCGACAGTGGTACTTAAAGTTCAATGATATCATCACGTCATACGGTTTTGTAGAGGTCACCGTTGATCGGTGCATTTACATGAAGATCAGTGGGAGTAAGTTTGTTATTTTAGTCTTATATGTTGATGATATTTTGCTTGCTGCAAATGACATGGGTATGTTACATAACGTGAAAGGATATCTCTCTAAGAACTTTGAGATGAAGGATATGGGTGAGGCTTCCTATGTGATTGGAATAGAAATAATCCGGAATAGAACACAAGGAACCTTAGGATTGTCTCAAAAGGCTTACATCAACAAAGTCTTAGAGAGATATAGAATGGAGAATTGCTCTGCAGGGATAGTTCCTATACAGAAAGGGGATAAATTCAGTAAAATGCAATGTCCCCAGAACGAGTTGGAACAAAATGAAATGAAAAGGATTCCATATGCATCTGTGGTTGGGAGTTTGAACTATGTTCAAACATGTACTCGACCAGATATCAGCTTTGCTGTTGGTATGTTGGGTCGATATCAAAGTAATCCCGGAATGGACCATTGGAAAGCTGCAAAGAAGGTTCTCAGGTACTTGCAAGGCACCAATGAGATCATGCTCATGTATAGTAGATCAAGTCATCTTGAGGTCATTGGATGTTCAGATTCAGATTATGCCGGATGTGTTGATAGTAGGAAATCAACATTTGGCTACCTGTTCTTATTAGCAAATGGAGCAGTATCATAGAGAAGTGGAAAGCAATCTGTGATTGCTACTTCCACTATGGAGGCCGAATTTGTGGCATGCTTTGAGGCCACAATTCATGCATTGTGGATGCGGAATTTTATTTCAGGGCTTGGTATAGTCGACGGTATATCTAGACCGCTGAAAATTTATTGTGATAATTCTGCAGTCGTCTTCTTCTCAAAGAATGACAAGTACTCTAAGGGTGTTAAACACATGGAGTTGAAGTTCTTGTCCGTTAAGGAAGAAGTACAGAAACAAAGAGTGTACTTTGAGCATATAAGGACCGACATGATGGTCGCGGATCCGTTGACTAAGGGGTTACCTCCCAAGGCGTTCAATGGCCACGTGGAACGTATGAGAATTATGTGATTTTTCCTTGCTATAAATGTTACTTGCTTATAAGGGTACAACACTTTGATCAATTATGGTATGTTTCTGGTTTAGACCATGTTTTTCATTAAAGTCTAATTGCGCAATTATAGTTCTAGAAAAACATGTTTCATTTGTGAATTAAGGTTCTTCACAATATTATAGTTAACAGGACCGGGTTTGACTTGTGATACATGGAAGGAATCACATCGCAAAATGATGTGTGACCGCCATGATCCAGACAAATCTGATTCAGTTAAAAACATTAAAGTTTCATGAACTTGATATAAGGACGATTATCGACACAAAGGCCAAGTGGGAGAATGTAAGAATATTTACATTATTATTGTGGCCTTCGTGTATAAGATTTAATCATGTAACGTAAACATCATATTCATATTCAATTATAAGGCTTTAATATTATGGTCGACATCGTGATGGATCGGTTTCGATAAAAGTAATTAAAGTCGGGAATTATGATTCCCTCCTACCTTACCCAACCTTATAGTACAATCATTATTCACTTTCTCATGTAGTTATTAATTAAATGTCATATCATTTAACTATGTACCTAAGGATGTAATTTGGTAACTGAAAGGTGGTTATGTTATATCATTTAATTATAAAAGAAGAAAGAGAAGGTGGTTATGAATGATGAATTACACGTTAAGGAGGAAAAACAAAATTGAAGATCAAAGAGATTCTATGATGGATTCAGGTAAGTTCTTTTTGTTTCATAATATGTATTGTGGTTGAATTAATACAAGTCTAAGATCCAAGTTCATATGGTTTTTGTTCTCATGATTGAAGAACGGATAGAACTTTAACCATTTTACGTGTAAGATGCTCAAGATTCAGAAAGGGACGATTCCGGTTTGCCATTTTCTCCCTGAAGATCACATTTTGTGGGTTCGGAAGAACTATGAATTCTGACTTTGTGTACGAATAATACCCTATTCCGATTTCTTTTTTTTTTCCTCTAAACAACGCTCCCTTCTATAACTTTAGCCGCCGTATCCTTTTGTACTCGTTGCCACCGACGATGGCCACGACTTCGGGCGTGGTTGTTGTTGGTGGCGATTCCCTCTACCTTCTTTCCTTCCTTTTGGTCCTGAAGAAATCGGCTTGGTCATTTTTCCGTCCCAGTCGACAGTGGCGGAGCCAGCTTTTTCAGTGAGGGGGGCACCAATTTTTTTTATGTTAGTACACAACATTAAGATAATATGAACTAACATTTAAAAATATTAATATCGTAAAAAAACCAATAAATAATAGTCTGAGACCCTAAAAATGACTTAAATATAAAAAATGACTTACATACTGATAAGTTCGTAAACTAATTGAAGTTAAGAAACTTAAAACAATTAGAAATTTAAAAAAATAAGAAACATAAAACAATTCGGAAATTGAACGATGAGGGACATAATTAGATTATTTTAAAAAGGGTTATTTACGATAAGGTACCCTAATGTTTCGTCCACGAACGATAAGGTACCCTAATGAATTTTGTGTACGATAAGGTACCCTAATGATTCGTCCACGAACGATTTGGTTTTCTGCTGTTAAAAAACTAACAGACCAAAGTTAAAAGACCATTTTGCCCTTTATCATTTTAGTTGACTTTTGACTTAAGAGTGAAATGACCATTATACCCTCAGTTTTTATTTTTCCTTAATTTATATTTTCTAATTAATTTTTATTTTCAAAATAAAATAAATAAATTTTTTAAAAACTGATTTTTTTTTTCAAAAATCAGTTTTTTTTAAAAAAAATCAGATTTTTATATTTTAAAATCAGATTTTATATTTAATTAGTTTTATTTTTAATAATTAATTTATTTATATATAAATAATTTTTTATTAAAAACAGTTTTATATATAAAAATCATTTTTATTTTATAAAAAAATTAATTTTATTAAAAAAAAAAATTGGATCGAGTTCGAGTTCGTCTTCTCCGGCAGCTCCGGCGTGGTATCCGGCCACCCGTCCTCCGCCGGCGTCGTCCCCGGCCACCCGTCCTCCTCCGGCATCTTCCCTCCTCCCTCTTCCACCGCCGGCGTCGTTGATTTGGTTCAGATTTGAACCAAATCGCGATTTGGTTCAGATCTGAACCAAATCGCGATTTGGTTCAAATCTGAACCAAATCAACGACGAAGACGCCGGCGATGGAAGAGGGAGGAGACGCCGGAGGAGGGGGACGAGACGCCGTAGGAGGGGGTGGCCGGGGACGAGACGCCGGAGACGACGCCAGAGCTGCCAAAGAAGACGAAGCAGCGTTCTGCAATTTTTTTTTTGATTTGGTTCAGATTTGAACCAAATCGCGATTTGGTTCAAATCTGAACCAAATCAACGACGCCGGCGGTGGAAGAGGGAGGAGGGAAGATGCCGGAGGAGGACGGGTGGCCGGGGACGACGCCGGCGGAGGACGGGTGGCCGGAGACCACGCCGGAGCTGTCGGAGAAGACGAACTCGAACTCGATCCAGTTTTTTTTATAATAAAATTAATTTTTTTATAAAATAAAAATGATTTTTTAATTTTTTGTATTTTTAAATATTTTTTAAATATTTTTTTATTATTTAAAATAATTTAATTTTTTAATCTAAAATTTTTAAATTTATTTATTTATTATATTTTTATTGTATTATATAATAAAGGGTATAATGGTAATTTTGTCTATCTAATTTATAAGCTTAAAATAAGAAAGGTTAAAATCGTCATTTCACACCCCACTTAACTGAAAATGTCTAAGTTAGAGGAATATTCCGTTAAAAACTAACGGAATATGCCAATTTTAAACCAAATCGTTCGTGGACGAATCATTAGGGTACCTTATCGGACACAAAATTCATTAGGGTACCTTATCGTTCGTGGACGAAACATAAGGGTACCTTATCGTAAATAACCCTTTAAAAAAATAAGGGGTGCAATTATAAATTTAAAAGAAACAAGTGATAAAAATCAAAAATAAAGAATATTTGAGGGGGGCACAACTTCAAAAAATGAAAAAGTTATGGGGCATAAACCAAAATTCTCTAAAATTTAGGTAACAAAAGCCAAAAAAAAAAATGAGGGGGGCACGTGCCCCCCCTGGGCCCTTAGTAGCTCCGCCCCTGCCAGTCGGCCAAGCTTGCCTGTCTCTGCGGACAACGAGTTCACGGGTTCTTCTCGGCGTCAGGTTGGCCCTTGTTGGGATTGATTTTTCCCTGGAAGGAGGATGGGGGTAACGTCCTTTTCTCATGGTTTGTGAAGTTCCAAACGCGTGCCCCATCCACCGAGTTTGTGTTCGGCTATGGATGGAGGTTTCGTAATTTTTCCCTTCATGCCAGCGAGTGCTCTTCTCTCCGGTGCTTTTGTGTCTCGTCTCAAGCGCAACCCTGCTCGGCCTCCCAGGTCTGCCTCTAGGTTCCCAATCTGTACGTTTTCAATTGTTTGTTTGTTTTGGTTGCTGGTTTTTTGGTGTCCGGTCCCGTCCGGTGATCGGTGGTGAGCGGTGGGGGTTAGGGTTTGGGCGCACATGGACTGTGTTGGGTTTGGAGGCGGTGCACAGAATGGTCACAGTGTTGCGGCAGTCCTTCACCGTCTATCCGACCGGATTTGTTGTTTGGACAGTCAAATCTAGTGCGGCTGAGGGTGGTACGGTTTGCCCTATTTTCCGTTTGACTTTGTATGTAGTTTTGGCCCCGATGTCGTTGTTGCTTCCTCACGCCCCTACTACTCCTTGTTCTTTGATTTGTAGTTTCTTTTCCTCTGTTTCTCCGTTGAGGGAGAGTGTTTGCGGCTGGTGGTGATAAGGTGTTTGGTTGATAAAAGATCAATCGTAGGAAAAGAAGAAGTGGATTTTGGAACTTGGATCTCATTGATGTTTTGGTGTGTGACTAGTCGTTTCGTCGGGGATTCCGTAATGTTATCCTCTTCAGGTTCCTTTGCCTTTTTCCTTCCATGCTTAGAATTTGTCTTATCTTTTTCTTAGTCGGAGAAGAGAAATATTGTGATTAGTTCTAAGTCCCCCTTATGGGTCGCCTAGAGTGTTGGCTCTCAGCGGGGTAACTTGGTTATCTGAGTTATCCGAGCAGTGTTTGGTAGGTCATGTTTGAGGTTCTTGTTGAGGTATATGGAACTCGTCTACTGTTATCATTGTTTGGTTGATTCGACTGAGTTTGGTTTTGAGCCCCTTTTTATGTCCCTCCGACGACGATTTTAAGATCACTCTCTTCCAACTCCTCGTTTGGGTTGATCAGTGGTGTTGGCATCGATCGGGCTCTCCTTGTGAGAGTTGAGCAGTGCTTGGTGGTGCCTTTTAGGCATTGGTTCAGTGGTGAGTGCTCTCGGCATCTTGACGCAGAGGTTAGAGATTTCGGTGTCCATCATTACTTCGGAAAGTTTGGTGGAAGCTCGGTGTTAGGCAAGCTTTTGGTCTTTTTGAGCTTAATGGTAGTTAAATCTAGGTTACTTAAACCGTTGTTTTTTCCATGGTTTATTGGGGTTCTTAGACCTGTTTTCTTTGTCTCGTTTGTTCCCCTTCTTGGGATTGGTTGAGGGTGACCGTTGCCGTCTATGCTCTTGTCTGTTCTTGGTTTGTTGTTTGCCTCAAGGTATAAAAATCTAGGTTGTTAGACTTTGTTCACCCCTTTGTCGGGTCTGGTTTGAGGTGTCCTTGTTGGCCTGCTCTTGTTCTGTACCGCGGGTTTTTCTCCCGTGTCCTTTGTTTTCGTCCCGAAAGCATTAGATTATTATTAATACATTTTCTTTTGCAAAAAAAAACTATGCGCACGAATCTATCTTGATCTTGGTTACTGTATTTGTATGTAGTGATGTGTGCATAGTTTGGAATAAAGAGTTTCTCTATATGTACTTATCATATCGACCCAACTATGTGTATTTTCTCATTTAATTCTTAGTGTATATATATTTTTTAGATAATTTTAGTTCGTTATTTTATTTTTTTTTATTTCAAATATACATCTGATGGGATCTCGCCTGTATGTGTTATTTAAAGATATTTTCCCACTTTTTTAGCTGATTCCACCATTAATTTAGCGCAGATTACATGCCTTTATTTATTTATTTTGTCTTTTTGCTCGTGCATTCCTCCCTTGTTGATATCGCGAGGAGCCTGGAAGGAGAAAGATGAGCTAGGACCTTTGAAACCCGAGCCAAGCCAACATCGAAAAAAACATTCCCTTGAAGTTACATGCCAAGGAGCTTCAATCTCAACACCGTGTAGGAGCGGACACGTGACAACATCCTAAAAAATATCGCACTAGGATTTGGGCTACACATCGTGCACCTCATCATTACACACCGTGAAGCCCTTCTTCTAACCTTCATGTCGTGACATGATCATCACCTACGAGCATCATGGAGATTTCGAAACCGCGTCGTGAAGTGTGGTTCGCTGAGCTTATAAATAGAGTTCTTGGGCTTGGGATTTTGGGAGCTTCTACATATCTTTGAGGCTACTAGAGATATTTTCTAGGTGAGGGTTACTCCGAGGTCGGAGATGATATCCTAGATTTAGAGCGAACGATCTTCAGCATTCGGTGGCCGTTTGGAGCGAGAGCAACCAAGACGACAGATTGAGAAGAAGAAGATTGACGGGAAGACGAAGTGTATAGCTAGACTACTCTCTAATTCTAATCTCACATTTCTTCATGATTCTTGTATCATTGCTTAATTGGTTGACACAACATTGATTTTGTTATAGAACCTTTTGTTTCTCATGCCATGTGATGTTTTGGTAGATGAATTGATGATATTGTGATTTTCTTTACTTGTGTGTTGATGTAATCTCTAGTCATGATTCAAGTCTTCTTCTTTTTACATATTCTTTTGATTCTGGCCAGGTTTAATTCATGGTTCAGGTTAGTTTGGGGTTAGACTACGTTTGGGTGGTTTAGTCATTAATAACTCGATTTCCCATTCGATAGCTTGGAGTAAGGAAATGAGCCAACTTTAGGGTGTTTGGTTATTCCCAGTACCCATCTAAAGCATAAACTTAAACTATTTTTATCATTAAAAGTTTGGACAAGGAGATCTTAAAGGATGAGTAGGATCTTGACCTCCCGGGTCGATTAAGGGTTGAAAATCTCATTTCAATCACTAAATCGACCTGATACCGAGTCTAGACGCTATCCACGGAGCTAACCAGTTTGTCAACCAAGGTTTTGACTATTTTTCAACAGGCTCCCTGGAGTTTCCACTGTAGAAAAGTGAGGTGCAGTTAGGGGTGACTCCACAGACCAAGATGCATAGCTGAAATGCGTTGTCCCATGGCGGGGGAATAATTGATTTCCTTTACCAATGCGTAGGCGATTATCATATATCTATGATCAACATCGATGTCTAGGTACGAGTACACCTTTTAAAGTGGGTAGAGCTTCCACCCTAGTCGCATTAGCATTCATGAAATAGCCAGCTGTTAGGATCAAGGAAAGTTGCTTTGATGGTCAACGTGGTCGGGGTGTAATGAGCCGACTAGTAGTTATATCTAAGTTCACTTTTGGAACCTCCTAAAGTGGTTGATCCGAGTTTCTTGTTAAAACTCTGTGTATGAACTTGAATAGCCCTTGCCAGACCATCATGGAAGTTAAATCACTCTAATTTCACACACATTTGTATTCTTATCTCACATGAGTGATTCACCTATATTTCTTGCTCTCTTGTCTCTCTGGTTTTAATGCATGCTCTTCCTTGTTAGTGACGATCCCTCACTATCTCCTCACTGTGGTCCCTTTTGGGGTCTAGGTTGATCCACCCCTAATTTCATTCATCACACAACTTTTGTGAGCAAAACTTTTATAGTGTAATAAAAGGAATAAAGAAATCTAATCTAGGGTAGTGATAACTTTAGGATAGCGTGTATCTAGATTTGGGGTACTCACCGCTTCCCTATGGGATCGACCGATACTTTTTGTGGAAGGGTTGGTTGAGCATTAACGTGTGAACTTATAAATAGTATATTCCTCTTGTTTTAGGTGACCTTACTTATCAACAAGATGGCGTCGTCAACACGAAATGACCTTCAAGTTAAATCCCAGTGACGAGTCATCTACACTCCCTGTTGATGATGAATGCACCTCAAAATGCATTTCATCGCCTCATCAAGATGGCACTGTTTCCATGGAAGAAATAGTTGTACCAACCTAGAAACCTTTTCCTTTTTTTATTTTATTTCTTAACATGTCGTATGTATGTAATACCAAAGCTTTCAATTGTGTAGCTACCTAGTTGATTCTTTGATTCTTTATCCTTTTGTACAATTGTTTTCATCTACTTATCATAGTTGTTTCTTATAACTTGGGTTTCCTCGACTTTGAGCTAGATACATTTAACTACAATCATCATGCGTGCAGCGTCATGGAAATTGTTTATCAAGAGAAAGAAATGTTGTGTAAAGCATATCAAGTTACAAAGCCAAGGAAACAATTGAGATGGGTTCAGATTTTATTGTAGGGTGCCAAACGGTCATAATGCCGCCATCCGCTCAACTAAAGACGTTAAACAAAGCGCTATTGGGGGGCACCCCAGATTTCTTTCCCTACTTTCCAATTTTATTCTTTTAACTTTCTTCTAGCTTGTTTCATAGGTTTTTAGGTTGTTGATGGGTTTTTTAGTATTGTCCCTTTTTGAGCATGATACTTATGGGTTTAAAATCGCATGGGCATATAGGATGCGAGTTCCATATATATACTAAGGAAAACGAGCTTCCAGAGTTTGGCCACCTACATCCACTGTGAAATCCCACCAAGGAAGCAAAGTCTTCCAAATCTTCCCCACAAGAATAATTGTTTATTTAACAATCTTAAACAAATGGTACATGAGTTCACTTGTGTAATTATGGTTAGGTGCAGTAGCAATATGTTGTACAAGATGTTAAGACTTGTTGACTGACATCTTGCTTTAGAACATAACGGAAATAAAATAAGAACAAGCAATCACACAATGACATACAAGTTGGTTACCCATTCCGGTGCATCATCACTTACATCTAGGGGCACTTTGCAAGTAGAAGGATTTTCACTATAACGTAATCAGTCAAAACATACTAGTTTCACGGATCCTCCTAGATCAAACTTTATGCTACTATTACAAAGGGCAAAACTTATCTCAGGGCTGCCCCCTGAATCCGAGCTCCTTACTCTATCCCACTCTTCAAGCCCTTCAATCTCGTATTAATTCTTGTTCTCTAGAGGTTGTTCGTGAAACTTCAATCACGCTAACAAAACTCAAACACTTTTTCAGTTACGAATAGAGTTTGAGAATAACAACGCTCTTCTTTGATCAGTACATTCAGCCTCCCAACACGGTAGTCCAACACGTTTAGGAGCTCTGAAGTCATGATCAAATAACAACGAACAAAATAGTCTTTTCAGACGACATATAGTTAAAGTTGTGATCAACAGTCAAACCGAGGTACGAGAGTTACCTCGACTTTTATAGCTCCGATAATACCTTGTATTGTGCCACCTCGAGTTTCTTAATCCTTATAGTCACGATCAAGCCATATTTCTTGTTTCCTTGCGTTAGTAGCTTTCCTAAATAGAACAGATATCTATCGGAGAATTATCTTCAAGTTTGGGAGACAAATCTTACTTCCTAAATCGAATAGAACTCTATCGCGTGAGTATCTTCAAGTTTAGGAAACAAATATCCATCACCGGATACACACATATATGCAGAAGATGTCTGTTGACATCTAGGCAAACATCTTTTTTATCATTGTTACCGGGCATATACAAGATGTTTGATGACATCTTGAATAACATATTACTTGACACATAAATGGCCGATCAAGATGCAACAACACTTTGCTCAATATTTCGATTTTTATGTTCATATGATAGATTAGGTGATTGACAATAGTTCCTCACATAGTGTTATTCTTACATGTTTTTATATCATTTGCATATGTGTTTGGAATTCTCAGGTGATGAATTAATTGTCAATACAACTTATTTTATGTACCTTGTCATCTTTTCTACTCTTTGACTTCTGTACCCACTTAGTAACCCCTAGCTATGGATGGGAGATTTGAATAAAAATCTTGAGCTTTTAGACGTTTACATTCTGCTCAAAAAAGATGTTCAAATAAGTTGATTCATGCATTTAGATTAAAATCATATTTTCTTTTAGTATTTTTTGTTCATTGATTAGATTATGTGATAAAAATAGAATAAGAGTGGTTTGGATTGGATTTTTGATAAAAAGAAAAAGAAAAAAAAAGAATCACCTATATGGAAACAGAAGGTCGAGATTATTCTATGACTTAGGATATGGTGTGCATATTTATTGCATCACCAAGATCAGGGGTCATGATAAATTAGGTGTTTTTCATTTTAATGCAAAATGATTTTTATGAAAGAAAAGGAGACCACACATAGTCTTGAAATTTTGTGTTGGCTAGGTTTCAACCTTCTTGGCATCTTAATGTCCAAGGTTGAACTACTCTGTGAAAATTGAGAGAGTGATTTGGAGATTGTGTGGTCCATTGAGTTCTGTAGTACAATATAAATTTAATTGATGTTGTTTTTAAATCGTAAAGGGTGTGTTTTCATCCAAGGATAACTATAGCCAAGGCTCCTATTCGAAGAGGAGTCTTCTGACTTCTCTTGTTCGATCTCAGCGAGCCGACAATGTCTTGATCCATGAGATGAAGTTGTCAAACATTTGCCTCAATATCGCTCATATGGTTTAGTAATGGACTTCACCCATACGATTGTTCCTTTATCTAGTTTGTCTGGAGGTCTTCTTTCTATCTGGAATAGTAGGGTGTTCTAGGTAGGTCATGTTTATACCTTAGACGGCGTTCTGGTTTGGGCGGGAGTTCATCTTCCTATGGGAACTCCCTTGACAGTCTTGAACGTGTATGCTCATACCTTAGTTACGGCGAGACGTGATATCTGGACTTCTCTTCATTCGGTTGTTGATGTAGCTTGACCTATATTGCTTGTTGCAGGGGACTTCGACACGGGTTTCTCCTAGGAGGAGATCTCGTCAGGGGGCTTCTTCATGGTGATAGTTTAGAGTTTTGCGACTTTATCTTGGTAGTAGAGTTACGTGATCTCCCTTTGGCCAACATGCGTTTAACCTGGTTTGGCCCCGCTTTTAGGTGTAGTTGTATTTATAGGTTTCTTCCTCTCCTAAGCTTCTCGGTATGTTTTCTAAACCTGTCCCGAAAGGACTCACTCGGTCTCTTTCTGATCATTGTTCGATCTTTTTCATGCCTTTGTTTCGAGTCTCTAAAATGGTGGTTCGTCTACTAGAGAGACTTTAGAGGAGGTTCTTTTAGTGTTCAAGTAGGGAGAGAAGGTATCTCTCTATGGTCCCGTGGGATGTGGTTCGCATGTCAAGGACTTAAGGGGCTTGTTGTTCATTCTCTTTTGGAGGCAAACACCAATCTTCTTCTGAAATGGTGGCGACGCTTTGCTACTGAGGAGCATGCCTTCTAGAGGCGTGTTATTTGTGCTTGTTCCTGGTAAAGGGAGACTGAGTGGGACCTAAGTGCGCTTCCGGTTCCTCTGAGGGCTTCCTCTTTTTTCATTCGGCATGTTGTTCGTTTGGATCGGGACCTTGGGTTTGCAAGAGTGTTTGGTCTTAATACCATGAGGTGGGTGATCGGTTCTGGCACCATGATTCGTTTCTGGGAGGACTCGTGGCCTTTTGATACCACACTTGCGACTCGTTTTCCCCGACTTTATAGGTTGGCGGAAGGCCATCATAGGTCAGTTGCATAGTTTTTCCGTGGATGGGGAATGTTTTTTTTTGTTTGGAAGGGATCTTCAGGTCCGAGATGCCGAGGCGTTTGAGGAGCTAAGGATTTGCCTAGTTGGGGTTCGTCAGGTAAGAGAGCGTCCAGATTCATTGGCCTGGTTTTGGGATCCGAGAGGGTTCTCTTGTAAAGACCGCCCCGGTTAAAAGTTTTATTATTTAAAGTATCTGATTGGGACGTCGTTGGTGGAAAAACGGGTTGTTTTTTGGACCAAATGCAAAAGAACAACAAAAAAGGGAAAAGAGGGAACAACCAGACCAGGCCCAGACGGATGGAGCCGGCCCAACTCGCCCAAGCCAAAGCCCACCCACGCCAACCCTAGCTAGTACTGTTCACCTTCGTCTTCTTTGCGCGCACGCACCCCGAGGCACGACCTCTCTTTCTCTCTCTCTCGTTCTCACCCATCGCCGCCTCACCTCACCGTGTTCTGCTCCCAGTATCGAATCGAACCTCGCCGTCACCAGACCTCGCTGAAGCCACCGTTGCCTCGCCCGTGTCTGGAACAGAGCCACGCCGTCGGGCGAGCTACATAAACCAGATCCGAACGCCACCGCCGCCGGAAGGCCTCGCACCGGTCTTTCTCTTCCGGGCTCGATTCGCGTCGCGCCTGTGACAGAGGTCTCAACACAGGTAAATGACGCGATGGCCTCGTCCTTCTTCCCCGACTTCGCTCCCTCCGTTCAAGCTCCCGCGTCGTTTCCCTCTCGCCGGCGAGCTTCGCTCCCTCGCCAGATCTGAGACGGAGGGACTGTTGGGTCGCGCTACAGCCACCACCGTCCCTGCCATCGTCATGCCGGAGTCCTTGCGCCCCTACCGGCCACCTCTACACCTCCCTCCGAGCTCCCGGTCACCGTCGTCGCCGCCAGAGCAAAACCCTAGCCGCCCTCTCCCGTGCTCGAGCAGATAGAACCAAACGGGTCATTGGGCCAGGACGCAGGCCATTGGGCCAGTACTGTCACGCCCCAAATCTGGTTTTGACTGAACTCGAGACGTGACCAGAGTTAAAAGTAGCGAATAACAACAATTTATAAGTCTTTCAGAAATTCGATTAAACTCCAACAAGTTCTCATAGTAAATAATCCAAATCTCTAGTAAGAGTCACAGCTTAACATAAAGTGTAAGATATAAAATGTTTAGTACGAAAGACCAACACAACTCTATGACAATCCACAAGACAAACTGAAGCTCCAAGCCTCGAACTCTCTAAACATCAGGTACGCCTGTAAAACAGTAAGAGAAACAGAGGGTGAGCTTACGCTCAGTAGGAATATTCGTAACAACTCAACCTTTAGATCAATGATAAAACTGCTTAACAAGATAGCGATAGCGTAAATAACGATTTAAATACTATTAACAATGGAATACTAGTAACCAGATTAAATAAGAATAGTACCGCATTCTCAAAGATAAATACAACTTTAGAAGATTGTATGAAATGTAACAATAATATGTTACAACTATTAAAATGGGAATAAGTAATATCACACCAACCACTTGCTTTCTCAAGCCTCCGATCCATGAATAGATTCTGGTGACACCTCGGTTCCCATATTCCGATCCACTAGAGTATTCATATCACATCAGATTTTTCCTCGGTCCAGAGGCGGCACATACATCGGGGGTACCGGAAACCATCCCCGCGGGACGCTTATCGTCGGGATTCCCGGAAATGCCCCCAAAGGACCATAAGTCATAGGAAACCAAGGTAGTGCTCCCGTAGGACGCATACACTTGGGTGAAACCACAATAACTATTTCTCACAGAGTAACTCATCCAACTGCCCCATAGGATCCAATAACCAATGCCCTCAGGCTCCAATAATCAACCAATCCCCCGCAGGATCTGCCAACCCCCAACGACCACAACACCACCGGATTACCCCCCCCCCCCGGTGTAGTACCGAATCAAACAAACCAAACATTTCAAGAATAAGAATAAGGGAAACACACTATAATTTATCCACCAATCAACACGTATCGAATCACACTTTCATCACAACACAGACACCCAATAGTACTCCACACTTACTGTATACTTACCTGTCACGAACCATCGGTACATCGATCACCTGATTGTACCATTTGGCACAACCATTCATACTCGATCATCCGTTCAATCCAACAATTATTTCAACACACAATCACTCAACCAATCAAGTAAACATTCAACGGAGCATTCAATCATGCGATTTTACTAGTTTCATTAGACTCTTAACTTATCCTGAACTAGGCAAACAAGCATGTGAACCTAACACAACAACTAATCTGAGGACTCATCACGCTCTTAAGATGTAATAACTAGTGTAATTCGCTT